>OX438638.1:5000-719673 GCA_949316285.1 Eupithecia subumbrata | reverse complement strand
GATTCATACTTATAAGGATGCCTGACAACATCCATAACAACTACTAATATAAAGAGGCTCGGTATTATCAAAATGTTAAGTGTCTTAAAATTATCTCTGCAAGACTCCCATGGAGGAATCCGTATATTGTTCTAATTGCCCTTTTCTGCAGAACAAAAGCCCTCTTTAAGTTACAGTCATAACTGTTCCCCCAAAACTTTATGCTATATCTCAGCTTTAGCTAGAATTTGGTTGTACATAACAGATATGAGGGAAGAGAAACGAAGTACATAGTACAACATACATAGTATATCTATATATATAAAAGAAAGTCGTGTTAGTTACACCATTTATAACTCAAGAACGGCTGTACCGATATGGCTGAAAATTGGTGGGTAGGTAGCTTAGAGCCAGGAGACGGACATAGGCTACTGTTTATCCCATTCGACAGCGTTCCCGTGTGATTTTACATAAAACTTCAGTCACTATAAAACGTGGTATAACAAAAAAGAATCAGACTTGGATTAACAAAACGAAAATGACAGTTATGTAATGGACGTATGGATGACGTATGCATGCCGGGGGGCCGATTCTGTAGTATATTTAGTATCAGCATTTGCACCCGTGCGAAGCCGGGGCGGGTCGCTAGTATATTTATATAGCATCAATTCACACAGTGTGTTATGGGTACAACATGTGTTATGGGTACAACACAACATGTTTCAACAACCTGTAATAGATAGTAGTAACTCTACCTACTCGATATATATTTATATTGCCGTCTTATCTCAGGTAAGTGACCGATGGTAGGTGCCTAGGTTTCCGTCCAAAATATGCAATATTTTCTAAGTCGGCTGTATGTAATCAAGTAAAACTTACCGCAGTAGTGAGCAACAAGCAATCAATCGACACGTCGTTATTGAATCTCGACACGATTGCGTGTCTCTGATGCGGCGGCACCTTGCCGTCCAATCTCAGGTACGTTACAGATGGTAGATGCCGTTTTAGCAAGTCTCTCTCCACAATGTCCAGCATTTTCTTGAGTTGGCAGAAGATGAGGGCGCGATGTTGTGAGACTATTGCTTCTGGTTCCACGTCGGAGGTCGTGGTGCCTATGCCGCAGTCGAGGAGAAGTTGCCTGGAAGGAATAAATTAATGGTTAAATAAAATTAATAAGTAATGTTTGACAATTCACACAGCATTATCTAGCCCCAAGCTAAGCAGAGCTTGTGTTATGGGTACTTGATGACTGATAATATACTAGGTTTAGAACTTATTCTAAATTAAAAATTAAACCTTACATGCATTATGTGTCAACAAAACTGGAAGAGATCGCTCTCAGTGATAAGGCCGCCCTTTATACTTCCTTTTTTTAAGCATTTTCTTTGTATTGTTTCCTATATTTGTGTGGTATAATAAAGTGTTTTCTATCAAAACAAGACATTCGGTTTTATATTAACTTTTATTTTACACGAAAGTCATTTATAACGTGATTTTTACCATGATTTGAGTTTTGAGCTTTCATGGTAAATATCCCGTTATAAATTACTTTAGTGTTGGACCATGATGGATTTAAAAACTTTTTTTTTACGTTTATTTATGCTGTACTAGCTGATGCCTGCAGCTTCACACGCGTTTTTCAAGTAGCCTATACCGTCCCCGGGATAACATTTACCTATCTAAAATTTCATTAAGATCCGTTCAGCCATTTAGGCGTGAAAAGGTAACAGACAGGCCGAGTTACGTTCGAATTTATAATATTAGTATGGATTTACACTTTTATACTACAGCTGCTCAGAAAGTGGCTTATTCCTTTTCCAAACATAAGGTAGAATGTACGTCATTGCAGGCGTACTAAAGTGAGGGACGGAAAACTCTATGGAATTTCATTTCTGACGCGCTTAGCGGGAGAGTAAAGTGTATGGAAATCCATTTTTAACGTGTTCTTTTTTTCATTTTCCTAAATATCAGCCAGTAGCTATGGCTATTTTCATAATAGGTCAAACAACAAAAAGTTTTTACTCCGAATCCGCCATATGACATCGGCCTTTTCCGTATTCGGAACAATAATTAAAAAAAAAACTATGCAAGCATGTGTTAATCGTACGTGCGCGTATTTATTGCTACATTTGAGTTTACAATTTTACTCGAGTGATTTTGAAGATTCTAAAACGATGATTTTCCTCGAAGGTGTAGTATAAAGCACTATGTATCACTCGTGAGAAAGTGCGATTCCTACCTCGTGTGTTTTAAGGCCTCAAACGACACACTCAATAGGAATTGGTGACTTTCTCACCTAGATGTACAATGTACAATTTTTCCCCCTCGAATACCTTAATCGTTCTTAATCGTTAGCTAAGTACTAACTCATACTAGCCAGTATGAGTTTGCTCAGTGCTAAAACGGAAAAAAACTTCTTTGACTACCACTGACTTGACAAACGAGTACTACGGCTGAAATGCAACAAATCACTCAATCGAAAACTGCAATCGTGTTCGTATGAATCTATTGCGTCGCTGTCATACTATGACCGTCCGTTCCCGGTAAAGGGTAATTTACCACCCTGACAAATTTCATTGAAATCTGTTCAGTCGTTTAGGCATAAAAAGGTAACAGACAGACAGATAGACAGATATAGCTACTTTCGAATTTATAATATTTGTATGGATAAAATGTATAGTTTCTGCTGACAAAGTTCTAAATTAGTCGAAATTGGTTCACATGCACATCGAGGAAGCGATGGAGTGAAAAACTCAGTTTACTTAACACAGTGTGGAATATGGATCCAGGATACTCACTTGAGTGCGGGTAGTTTAGCCGAGTGCTCGATGTCGTCTAGATTGGAGCACTTGGCAGTGAGTTCCTGTCCGATGACAAGGGCTTGCGGGTGGTCGGCAGTCAGCACCAGCTTCGGATGGTTGCACACGTTCTGGAGATAATGCAGTGCCTGGAAGTAGGAATGATAGATAGTAAAGTAAAGTAAAGTAAAGTAAAATTTATTGCATCAAATACATGTTAATAAGGTACATAGGTGATATATGTTTTAATATGACACAATGTATTTGTACCGTTGCGGCGTGCAAAGTCTGGATACAATAATTATACCTATTTCATTATTATAGAATCATTATATTAATTGAATATTATATTAATTGAAAATTTGAATAAAAATTTGAATAGAAAAACTAGACATTTGTCATTTACATTATTTATCATTAGTATCTAAAAAATGTTTGTCCGTCATGAAATCATTTAATGTATAATAACATTTACCTTCCAGAGTGGTTTTTAACTTTTTCCGAAACAGTGTGACTGGCAGTTCTCGAAGTGATTTTGGCAGTTTATTGTAAATAGAAGGAGCCATGCAGAAGATACCCTTGCGCATCAAAGCAGTTTTTGAGTTTGGCATGCAGACTTTATATTGATCTCGTCGATTTCGAGGAATAGCATCGGAAAGCTGACAAAATAAGTCAGGGTTATTTTTCACAAACATAGCCGTTTCGTAAATATACAGTGATGGTAGAGTTAGGATGTTATGTTGAGCAAAGTAAGGTTTACAGGAATCGGTTACCTTAAGACGAAACATAGCTCGTATACAACGCTTCTGATACTTGAAAATTTTGTCAACGTCAGTTGAATTGCCCCAAAACATTATGGCATAGCGAATATTTGACGCAATCAACCCGTGATACGTTATGAGAAGAGTTTCTAAGTTAACTACATGGGATAATTTGTATAAAATGTAAATGAGACTATTGATTTTTTTACATAAATGTTCAATGTGTGGTTTCCAATTAAGTTTTTTGTCGATATGAAGTCCTAAAAATTTTGTAGAGTCAGTTTCGTCAATTTTATTATGATTATATTGAATGTCAAGGTGAGTTTGTGCAGCAGTATCGCGTTGTCTAAAATGTATAATTTTGGTTTTATTAATATTTATTCTTAAATTATTATCATTTAGCCACGTTATTATTGATTTCAATGTTGAATTTATTTCATTTTCATAGTTGTCAATATTATTACATGAAATCGTTACAGTGCTATCATCAGCAAATAGAGACATTGATTGATTTGTAGCCTTCGGCAAGTCGTTAATATATATTATAAAAAGTAAAGGTCCTAATACGCTTCCTTGTGGAACACCATATTTTATAACTCGTTCGCCTGAGATATATGTGTCCTCAAGTTTTGTCCTATAATTAATATTTCTTATTTCGGTCAGCTGCTTTCTGTTTTCAAGATAAGATCTTATAAGTTTCAGTGAGATCCCTCTAATGCCGTAAGTTTCAAGCTTTTGAAGTAGTGTGTCATGCTCTACATAATCGAAGGCTTGGGTCATGTCACAGAATATGGAGCATACCGGTTTTCTTTTATCAATATTAGATGAGACACGGTTAAGGAAATCGTAGACAGCCATATTGATGGTCTTTTTTTCGCGGAACCCTTTTTGTTCTGTGCAAAAAATATTTTTTTTTTCAAAGAAGTCGTTGATCTCACTATGTAAATATCTCTCAAATACCTTGGAGAGTACCGGTATGAGGGAGATAGGCCTGTAGTTATCAATGCAATCTTTACTCTGTTTTTTGTGTAGAGGCCTAATAATCGATGTTTTTAATGCATCTGGAAATATCCCCGTGCTAATGCTCATATTAATAATGTGACAAATGGGTTCGCATATATTTCTTGCAACAGTTTTAATAATTTTTGTAGAGATTTCGTCGTATCCTACACTATTCGTATTGTTGAGGGATATTATTATTTTAAGTACATCTGCAGATATACAAGGTTTGATGAATATAGACTCTCTCTTACTAGTTAATAAAGCACATTTGTTTGTATTCGAAGTTTTGATAGGTACAATCTTGTCTATGAAATGATTATTAAAAGTATTTACTATGTCAAGAGGATTCGTGATTATATTATCCCCTAAAACTATTTTACTAATGGGATCTTTTGGCAATTTACTTTTGTAGCTATTTATTATATTCCATGATGCTTTGGATTTATTTTTTGATGTGTTTATGTTATAGCTATTTTGTGCCTTTTGGGTACTTTTAATTATTTTTTTCAATACGCATGAATATTTGCGATAGTTGTATCTATTGAACTCAGATGAATCTTTCCTAAATTTCCAAAGTAGTCTTCTTTTATTCTTGGAACACAATTTTATTCCACGTGATAACCATCTAACTGGTTTAGATGTTTTAATCGTTATTAATTTATAGGGAAAGCAAAGATCGTAAAACATTTTAAACGTATCAATAAACGAGTTGTATGCCGCGTTTGGTTCCTTTTCACCGTATATCTCCGAAAAGGATATGTTACTAATTATGTTACTAAACTTAGTTATATTGTCAGCTGAATAATCCCGTCTCTTGATTCGCCAATATTTGAGAATATTTTTGTTTGTAATTGGACAAGTTATTAACTGAGCTGTGTGATCAGATAAGGCAAGGTCTAGAATTTCGGTAGAGCATGATTTTTTGAAATTATGCGCAAAATTATCTATGCAGGTGCTACTAGCAAGTCTTGTAGGCTGTTTCAGAGCAAGTTTTAAACCAAAATTTAGAAGCAAACATTCAAAGTCTAATGTTATGTTATTTCTTTTTAAGATGTCTATATTAAAGTCACCGGTAACTAGTAAGTGGTCATAATTTCTTTTCGATAATTCTTGTAATACAATTTCAAAACGATTCATAAAAATATCAATATTATTAGGTTTCGGTACTCTATAGATACATAAAATAGCAATCTTACAGTCTATCAATTCTACAGCACAACATTCAAATTTTCCGGGCACTGAATAATCTGATATATTTTTTAGGTCTTTCCAGTTTGTAATGTCATTTCGAATTAAGATACAGGTGCCTCCTCTTGCTTTTTTGACATTATTGCGACAAAAATATGAAGTTAGTGTGTAGTTAGGAATAGTTAAATATTGCTGATGTCCTTCTAAAATAAAATGTTCTGAGATGCAAATAACATCTACATTAACCTTGCGTTCCTTAAATTCTTGTAGGTGAATGGTCAATTGTTCTGATTTATTTATTAATCCTGCAATATTCTGATGCAAAACATGGAGCTTATTATTTAAGAAAAAACTGATTTCGCTCATCGACTCTGGGAAGCTCCTTATTGTACGACGTCATGTCTCTCTGTTCTACGCCTAACTTGATGTTGTCAGTTAAGTAAACTACGTCTTGAAGTATGATGCGTAGTCCGGCGTTGTTTATTCTGCCGGTGCGCTTGTGGAACATGCTGAAGTCATAGCTTAGATATTTATTGGAGTCGATTATATAAGCATATTTATATTTTTGCACGTCCTTCAGTAGAAGCTCGTTGAAGCTAAATAATTTTCGATTTAACGAATCTTTCTGAGGACCAATTAGGTAAGTCGGTGTACATAATACAATATTTGTGTGAGTGATCTGTTGTAGGGCTTCTCTTATATATTTTATTTGAGTAATATGGTTGTTTGATTCCAAAAAGTCTTCTTCACTTATGAATATGATACAGAAGTCCATATATGTATAATGCTTAAGTTTTGTTTGCAAGCTTGTCATTATGTGACGGGTCGTGGCTTGAGATGATAGGTAGTGACAGAGGTCGTAACTAGTTAAAGGCATCATCTCTTGGGCAATCGAAAGAACTCTATTTTCTCGATTAGTGCTAAGTAGACAAATCTTTGGCTTGATTGTGGATTTTTCATGTTGTTTCAAAGGCTTTTCTTTTATTTTTGCAATGTTTGAGATCTTATTTACGTTCTGTTTCTGATTTTCTTTTGTTGTTTGTGTGGCCATTTCAACTTGCATTATAATATTAGTTTGTGTTTCTTTGTTTTCTTTGTAGATAATATTTCTTAAGTAATTTTTTTCCGTTTGAGTGTGTTGATGTTCTTTGTTTTTTTGGGGCGGGGTATCTTCTGAAGATGCTTTACCCGTAGTTTGTGTTTCTTTGTTCTCAGTGTCGATCGTGTTTGTTATGTCCATTTTTTCCGTTTGAGTGTGTTGATTTTCTTTGGTTTTTTGTGTCTTTTTTGTGTTTTTTCGGGGTGGGGTATCTCCTAAGGATGTCTTATTCGTTGGGCTAAAGCCAATTTTCCTGTACAGGGAATTTTTTTTACACAATTCCTGATTACTTTTCCTTAAATCCTTATTTTCTAAAGACAGTTGCTCGATTTCTAGATGAGCACTATTTAATTGTGTTTGTAGTTGCTCAATTCTTTGTTGGAGGTCTAGTACTAGAGAATTATCGTCTGCTGATATGTCGGGGAGGCTACTACTGGAGACATCTAGCGGGTCTACGCTCATATTAGCCAAACTTCTATCGTCAACTAGTGTCGTATGCGCTCTCCTGAACGTTATATGTTCTTGCTGGTCCATCGTCGAAGTAAACGTTTTTTGTGTTTTAGGTAGATGTCGTTTTTGTAGACATTACTTTCGAAAATTAATACAACTATTCGCAGAAAAACCAAAATTTATTATGGCTCGGCAGGATTTGAACCCGGTTATCGCAGCTCCAAGTGTTCAAAAACCAAGTCGAAGCATGTGACCGCTCGGCCAACACTTTCGATGTGTAACTGGCCGAAATTAAGCTTCTGGCAAATTTGATGTGTTGATTCTTAATAGTGCGCACATTAAAGACGTTAGGGAATGAGTCACACTTTTTTAAACCACCGTCATTTTTTGTGAATCGTCTCGTTTAGGATTTAGATTTTAAAGTTTTTATGAATTTTGCACTGTTTCGTTGAAAGGTGATTTAGCAATAATGTCAATTTGTCAATATTTAAGAGTACTCACAGTTTAGTTTCGGTACAGAGTCACTCTTCGTTGTTATTGGCAAGAGCACATTATTTTTAATAATATTCACTTTTCTCACGTTTTCGTCCGTATTTCCTAATGAAAACACTCACGCGTATTGTTTGCAGCGATAACTTAGACTTTTAATAGGTACTGTCACTTAATATTTCGTTTAACTATTTATTTATAAATAAATTGCCGTGTGGTGCCGGCGGCATAGAATTGCACCACCCCAACTCATCCCGTGGGTGTCGTAAGAGGCGACTAAGGGAAACACACACCGGGGGGCGGGCAGCAGCGCCCCCTGCAGAGCAACTGTACCAAACTGCGATCCCCAACCCGCAATGCCCAGCGTGGGGATTATGGGCATTACCCCCCCAATGATGAAAGCAGCCAAAAAATGGCCCCCAGTTCCCGGCCGCCTCGCTATTCCTGGCCATGGTAGCGGCCACGGTAACGGCGGGGCAGGGGGTGCTAGGAATCCCCGGGCTACATTAGGCTACCATTCATTGCTCAAAAAACTGACCCTGGCGACGTTTAACGGACGAACTCTGAGGCTGGACCATCATCTAGCGCAGTTGGAAGTGGAGTTAGAGAATATTAAATGGCATGTTCTGGGGTTATGTGAAGTCCGTAGAGAGGGGGAGGACACCGTAACTCTAGACTCAGGCCATCTTCTCTACTTTCGCGAGGGTGATAAAACATCCCAGGGTGGCGTAGGGTTCCTCGTAAATAAGGCTCTCGCTAGCAACGTTCAAGAAATCTCCAGTGTGTCGAACAGGGTAGCGTACCTGATCCTTCGGCTATCCAAGCGGTATAGCATGAAGGTAATTCAGGTCTACGCACCGACCTCGACACACTCGGATGATGAAGTGGAGGATATGTATGAAGACATATCCAAAGCCTTACACAACACCACTAAGGCCCACTTCAACGTTGTTATGGGGGACTTTAACGGCAAGGTGGGAACCCAGACTGGCAACGAATCCCGAATAGGCCCGCATGGTTATGGAGTTAGGAATCACAGGGGGCAAATGCTTGTCAACTTCCTTGAGAAAGAGGGGCTGTTCTTAATGAACTCCTTCTTTAAGAAACAGCCTCAAAGGAAGTGGACATGGCAAAGCCCCGACACTGTGACTAAAAATGAGATCGACTTCATCATGACGGATAGCAAGCACATATTCAGAGATGTCTCAGTGATCAACAGGTTCAATACCGGATCTGATCACCGACTGCTCCGAGGCTCTCTGAATATCAACTTGAAGCTTGAAAGAAACCGTCTGATGAAGTCCACGCTCCGACCTAACCCAATCCAAATCATGGCGGGCACCGAGAAGTTCCAGCAGCTTCTCGGGAATAGATTTGTTGCCTTGGATCCCACTGATGACGCTGACGAGACCCTACACAATCTGGTCGAAACGCTGAGGGATGAGGGCATCAAGTTTTGCAAAAAGCAGCGCACTGGCAAGAAATCCAAACTCTCGGATGAGACTCTCGGTCTGATGACAAAAAGACGGGAAACCACTCAAGCGTCTTCGTTAGAGAGGTCAGACCTGAACAAGCGAATTGCGAAGATGGTACGGCGCGACCTTCGGAGCTCCAACACACGCCTCATCGAAGAGGCGATAGAGCGAAACCGAGGGTCCAAAGTATTCACTCAGCAGCTTGGCAGGAGCCACCTGACGAAGCTTAAAACGCACGACGGGAGGACCGTATCGTCGAAACCGGAGATCTCTGCCGAGGTAGAGGATTTCTATGGCCGTTTATACGCTGCACATGCCCCCCATTCCCGGCGAGACGACCATGATTCTAGAGCCACCCTGACACGCCACTATACCGACGAACTGCCAGACATCAGTCAAGACGAGATCGTGTTAGCTCTGAGGCAGCTTAAAAATGGAAAAGCCCCCGGTGAGGACGGAATAACTTCAGAGCTTTTGAAAGACGGAGGTGCCCCTGTTGTACAGGAGCTACAAAACCTCTTCAACGCCGTCCTTCACAGTGGGAGAACTCCAAAGGCGTGGAGCGGGAGTTTGGTGGTGCTCTTTTTTAAGAAGGGAGATAAAACCCTCCTTAAAAACTACAGACCCATCACGCTCCTGAGCCACGTCTATAAGCTGTTCTCACGAGTGGTCACGAATCGTCTCGCCAGGAGACTCGACGAGTTCCAGCCACCAGAACAGGCCGGGTTCCGCGGAGGATTTGGCACCATAGACCACATTCACACGGTGAGGCAGATTATACAGAAGTCCGAAGAGTATAATCAGCCTCTGTGTCTGGCCTTTGTGGACTATGAAAAAGCCTTTGACTCTGTCGAAACCTGGGCTGTTCTGGAATCCTTACAGCGATGCCAAGTAGACTATCGTTATATCGAGGTGCTGAGATGTCTCTACGAGGCCGCCACCATGAGTGTCCAAGTACAGGGCCAGCAGTCTAAACCCATCCAACTGCGCAGAGGAGTGAGACAGGGGGATGTTATATCCCCGAAACTGTTCACGAGCGCGTTGGAAGATATGTTTAAGACGCTGGACTGGAAAGGTAAGGGCATCAACATAAACGGCGACCACATCTCACACCTGCGATTCGCTGATGACATAGTCTTAATGGCGGAGTCGCTAGAGGAGCTGAACCAGATGCTGGACGGCCTAGCCTCAGCCTCGCGACGCATCGGTCTTGGCATGAATTTGGATAAAACCAAAGTCATGATCAATGGCCTCATTGATCCGGGACCGGTCGTCGTACATGGCCACCTTCTCGAAATTGTTTCCGAGTATACTTACCTTGGGCAAATTCTGCAGTTGGGTAAAAATAATTTTGAGAAGGAGGCCAAGAGGAGGATCCAGCTAGGCTGGGCAGCGTTTGGGAAACTACGTCGAGTCTTCTCGTCATCCATACCGCAATGCTTGAAAACTAAAGTTTTCAATCAGTGCGTCCTACCCGTCATGACCTACGGAGCTGAGACGTGGACACTCACGGTAGGGCTGGTCCACCAGTTCAAAGTCGCTCAGCGAGCTATGGAAAGAGCTATGCTCGGAGTCTCTCTGAAGGACAGAATTCGTAACGAATACATCCGACAGAGAACCAAAGTTATCGACATAGCTCAAAGAATTAGCAAGTTGAAGTGGCAGTGGGCCGGCCATATCTCGCGAAGAACCGACAACCGCTGGGGCAAACGTGTTCTTGAGTGGAGACCACGACTCGGCAAACGTAGTGTAGGACGCCCTCCGGCCAGGTGGGATGACGATCTGCGAAAGACTGCAGGCAGATGCTGGATGCGGCAAGCTGAAGACAGGGCGCTATGGCGCTCATTAGGGGAGGCCTATGTCCAGCAGTGGACTAATTTAGGTTGATGATGAAATTGTACGGAGCCGATGTTTACATGTCAGTGGCGCCCTCTCTTTTGTGATAGATAGATAGATAGATATATTTGAGTTACCTGTAGATTGTTTGCAACGGTCTGCAGTTAGCTCAATTGTTTCAATTGTAAATACCAATAATAATATATAAAGCTCGATTACCACTGACTCACTGATTCACTGACTCACTGACACGATTGTTCTCCCTGATGGTGGATGGGAAGGTATGTTTTTTTTTTGCGGAATCGTGTAGAGGGGTCGGGGGTGACTTGGGGAAAATCCCGACTTTTTGAGATTTGCCCCCCCAGAGCCCAACCCTCCCTGTGACAGCCACCGCCGCGAGCTAATCTAATTAGTACGATAGACTCGATTGAAACCTAACCTTAATTATAAAATTATATTAATGAATAAATGAAAATTTTTGTCCTCGTCTTTCTTTTCGATTCGTTCGAGAAATTAATTATCTATAGATTCATAAGTAGGTAGGTATAAGCGAGCCGGACGCTAGCAACTATTACGTAAGCTAGGGCCTATTGTTGTTGTCGGAAACTAGTACTATTATCTATTCTGTTTACCTAAAAATAATGTTCGATTTTGAACTCTATCTCAAAACAAAACCTCAAGAAATTTCCTAGCTAAAATGAAGATATTGTCCTGCACAATTTTGAGCTTTATTCCTTCGGCATAATGTCGTCGTTGCTAACACTCCATCCGTCTTACGCTTTTTCGATCAGGTCACGTGTCCTGACGCGAGTTTAAGATTTTATACCCATTACAGAAAAAGTGAATAATCTGATATATTTTTTAGGTCTTTCCAGTTTGTAATGTCATTTCGAATTAAGATACAGGTGCCTCCTCTTGCTTTTTTGACATTATTGCGACAAAAATATGAAGTTAGTGTGTAGTTAGGAATAGTTAAATATTGCTGATGTCCTTCTAAAATAAAATGTTCTGAGATGCAAATAACATCTACATTAACCTTGCGTTCCTTAAATTCTTGTAGGTGAATGGTCAATTGTTCTGATTTATTTATTAATCCTGCAATATTCTGATGCAAAACATGGAGCTTATTATTTAAGAAAAAACTGATTTCGCTCATCGACTCTGGGAAGCTCCTTATTGTACGACGTCATGTCTCTCTGTTCTACGCCTAACTTGATGTTGTCAGTTAAGTAAACTACGTCTTGAAGTATGATGCGTAGTCCGGCGTTGTTTATTCTGCCGGTGCGCTTGTGGAACATGCTGAAGTCATAGCTTAGATATTTATTGGAGTCGATTATATAAGCATATTTATATTTTTGCACGTCCTTCAGTAGAAGCTCGTTGAAGCTAAATAATTTTCGATTTAACGAATCTTTCTGAGGACCAATTAGGTAAGTCGGTGTACATAATACAATATTTGTGTGAGTGATCTGTTGTAGGGCTTCTCTTATATATTTTATTTGAGTAATATGGTTGTTTGATTCCAAAAAGTCTTCTTCACTTATGAATATGATACAGAAGTCCATATATGTATAATGCTTAAGTTTTGTTTGCAAGCTTGTCATTATGTGACGGGTCGTGGCTTGAGATGATAGGTAGTGACAGAGGTCGTAACTAGTTAAAGGCATCATCTCTTGGGCAATCGAAAGAACTCTATTTTCTCGATTAGTGCTAAGTAGACAAATCTTTGGCTTGATTGTGGATTTTTCATGTTGTTTCAAAGGCTTTTCTTTTATTTTTGCAATGTTTGAGATCTTATTTACGTTCTGTTTCTGATTTTCTTTTGTTGTTTGTGTGGCCATTTCAACTTGCATTATAATATTAGTTTGTGTTTCTTTGTTTTCTTTGTAGATAATATTTCTTAAGTAATTTTTTTCCGTTTGAGTGTGTTGATGTTCTTTGTTTTTTTGGGGCGGGGTATCTTCTGAAGATGCTTTACCCGTAGTTTGTGTTTCTTTGTTCTCAGTGTCGATCGTGTTTGTTATGTCCATTTTTTCCGTTTGAGTGTGTTGATTTTCTTTGGTTTTTTGTGTCTTTTTTGTGTTTTTTCGGGGTGGGGTATCTCCTAAGGATGTCTTATTCGTTGGGCTAAAGCCAATTTTCCTGTACAGGGAATTTTTTTTACACAATTCCTGATTACTTTTCCTTAAATCCTTATTTTCTAAAGACAGTTGCTCGATTTCTAGATGAGCACTATTTAATTGTGTTTGTAGTTGCTCAATTCTTTGTTGGAGGTCTAGTACTAGAGAATTATCGTCTGCTGATATGTCGGGGAGGCTACTACTGGAGACATCTAGCGGGTCTACGCTCATATTAGCCAAACTTCTATCGTCAACTAGTGTCGTATGCGCTCTCCTGAACGTTATATGTTCTTGCTGGTCCATCGTCGAAGTAAACGTTTTTTGTGTTTTAGGTAGATGTCGTTTTTGTAGACATTACTTTCGAAAATTAATACAACTATTCGCAGAAAAACCAAAATTTATTATGGCTCGGCAGGATTTGAACCCGGTTATCGCAGCTCCAAGTGTTCAAAAACCAAGTCGAAGCATGTGACCGCTCGGCCAACACTTTCGATGTGTAACTGGCCGAAATTAAGCTTCTGGCAAATTTGATGTGTTGATTCTTAATAGTGCGCACATTAAAGACGTTAGGGAATGAGTCACACTTTTTTAAACCACCGTCATTTTTTGTGAATCGTCTCGTTTAGGATTTAGATTTTAAAGTTTTTATGAATTTTGCACTGTTTCGTTGAAAGGTGATTTAGCAATAATGTCAATTTGTCAATATTTAAGAGTACTCACAGTTTAGTTTCGGTACAGAGTCACTCTTCGTTGTTATTGGCAAGAGCACATTATTTTTAATAATATTCACTTTTCTCACGTTTTCGTCCGTATTTCCTAATGAAAACACTCACGCGTATTGTTTGCAGCGATAACTTAGACTTTTAATAGGTACTGTCACTTAATATTTCGTTTAACTATTTATTTATAAATAAATTGTACGGAGCCGATGTTTACATGTCAGTGGCGCCCTCTCTTTTGTGATAGATAGATAGATAGATATATTTGAGTTACCTGTAGATTGTTTGCAACGGTCTGCAGTTAGCTCAATTGTTTCAATTGTAAATACCAATAATAATATATAAAGCTCGATTACCACTGACTCACTGATTCACTGACTCACTGACACGATTGTTCTCCCTGATGGTGGATGGGAAGGTATGTTTTTTTTTTGCGGAATCGTGTAGAGGGGTCGGGGGTGACTTGGGGAAAATCCCGACTTTTTGAGATTTGCCCCCCCAGAGCCCAACCCTCCCTGTGACAGCCACCGCCGCGAGCTAATCTAATTAGTACGATAGACTCGATTGAAACCTAACCTTAATTATAAAATTATATTAATGAATAAATGAAAATTTTTGTCCTCGTCTTTCTTTTCGATTCGTTCGAGAAATTAATTATCTATAGATTCATAAGTAGGTAGGTATAAGCGAGCCGGACGCTAGCAACTATTACGTAAGCTAGGGCCTATTGTTGTTGTCGGAAACTAGTACTATTATCTATTCTGTTTACCTAAAAATAATGTTCGATTTTGAACTCTATCTCAAAACAAAACCTCAAGAAATTTCCTAGCTAAAATGAAGATATTGTCCTGCACAATTTTGAGCTTTATTCCTTCGGCATAATGTCGTCGTTGCTAACACTCCATCCGTCTTACGCTTTTTCGATCAGGTCACGTGTCCTGACGCGAGTTTAAGATTTTATACCCATTACAGAAAAAGTGCTCAACGCCGCTAAAGAAGTTTTCACTTCAAAAAAAAAATCAGAAGACAAACCCACCTGGAATACATGCGTATGACTGCTGGTGCTGGTGATATCCTGCGCGTTGGGCATGTGCTGACGAGAGAAGTCCTCGTACAGCCTCCGCTGCAGGGAACTCAAGTCGCAGTAGTAGTCCTGAGTTATCTTCGGAGGGAGTTCTTTTAGCACGTCTTCTTTCACGCGACGGAGCAGGAACGGTAACACCTGGAGACAGTTAAAACATAACTTTTTTAGACAACCAGCGTGGCGCAGCGGGCGAAGGTCCGCCTGCGACGCAGGAGGTTGCGGGTTCGATTCCCGCTTCGGAACAAATTTGTGTACGATCTGCAGAAATTTGTTCCGTTGGTCTGGGTGTTTTCTATGTATAGTAAAAAAATATCCATCTATGTAGTGTATTGTATTAAGTATATCAGTTATCTAGTACCCATAACACAAGCTCTGCTTAGCTTGGGGCTAGATAATGCTGTGTGAATTGTCCAGCATTATTTATTTATTTATTTAACTATCAAAATTATAAGGTTAAACTATTTTTTTTTTTGTTTCGTTACATAGAATATAATATTATTTTGTTGAATTAAGCACTATTGTAATTCAGAATTACGGGGGTGACATGCCATGCTCGGCAAAACACTCATGCACCAAATATGATTAAAAAAAAAAAAGATTAAACTACTGGACGACATAATTTTCCTTTTTTGGAAGAACTTTTTCTAAGTCTGAAACGTCTTTTATTCAAAAATCCAGAATGTAACGAATATTTGAAATGGCAACATCGCTTTCTTTGAAAGTACAACAGCTACCGGCATTTCAATACTATATTTTAGAGGTGGGATAGACGCCATACTCGGTAGTGCATGACGCTGGCGTAAATGGCTCTGTTATCGTGCACTGTACGGCACGACGCATTCAGAAGGAATTTTACCATTTTGCGCATTTTTAATTAAAAATAAAAGGGTTTTTAAAAAATTATCCAGACCAGCTCAGTCTGGTCTCGCGACGCGTGACCCGAGAGCTGGTCAGTATCTGGCACAGCGCATCAGCATTGCCATACAGCGGGGCAATGCAGCCAGCGTAGCGGGGACGCGACGACTGGTACTATTGAAAGGGATCAGTTGAGCTACCTGTAGATTGTTTGCAACAGTCTGCAGTTAGCTCAATTGTTTCAATTGTAAATACTAGCTCTAATTTATTTATATTATTTGATTGTAATTTTCTTTGTGAATACAGTGTAAAATAATAATAATAATGATGGACAATTCACACAGCATTTTCTATCCCCAAGCTAAGCAGAGCTGAATGATACACGTACACAGCAGTGGGTACATTAATAGTTTCTCGGAAAGGTCAGGTCAATAATATTTTTATTTTCTGTTTAAAGGTTTCATTCACACATTACATCTATTATTCATTACATTCAGGTTTCTGTAAAGTTTAGGTAATTTGTTATAAATTGAGGATTGCAGTTCGGTGGTAGAATTATTCTGCAGGGGGCGCTGTTGCCCGTCCCCGGTGGATATCCCTTAGTCGTCTCTTACGACACCCGCGGGAAGAGTTGAGGTGGTGCAAATTCTAAGCTGACATCACACAGCTGACAGCTACATTTGAGCAAAATTTAATAAACACAGCGGCGACCGAAGCGAGTCGCGCTGAGTTCAGTGCTAACAGCCTGATATATTTTACTATAAAACTATCGTAATTTGACGAATTCATTAAGGATGTCAGCGGGTTATACCAACACCCGACACAGTAGGATCTTTACGAGATGACTCTCACGACCTACAGCATCTCCAAGCAGCGTCTAGAACTCTCTAGCACTCACCCTCACCCTGAAGATGTCCCTCGTTAAGGGTCCGGCGACGGATGAATTTCCTATACAAACGTAATACCAAAATGATTTGTAATTTGAGCATTTCTCATTTTGTATTTTCACCATTATCTGCTAATACAATAAGAGATGCCGCTTCCTCCAACATATTCAAGCACCGACTTAAAACATGGCTTCTGGGTGTTAAACACAGCGCACAGCGCCATCTGTGTCTTAACGGATGCACTGCATACCCATCAGGTGCCAAATAATCATTACCTATTTATTTATTTAATTTATTGGAAAATCAACGGCTTAAACTAACTTAATCAAACTACGTAATAACATCAGAGAGCCAATTAAAGATTTTCACGTATAGTGACAATTTAACTAATAACATGTAAACATAAAAAGAAAACGGCTCAAACGACAGTGACGTGGAATAAAAAGATAACTAATAACTATGTACATAAAATGTATACAAACCTAAGTACCTACGTCACTATTAAAGTAACTCCTGGTCAGTCGCTGTCTGGCTGAATCGATGCTCGTACAGAATAGATCTAGGTCTAAATCAGTCCGCCTGCACAACTTATTAAAAAGATCGCTTGTTCGCCATAAAAATGAATTTTGTCTATAGTTTGTGCCAACAATAGAAATGGAAATGGTAGGACTAAATCGGGTGACTTTGTTCGGGGCATAAATGTCTATTTTACTGAGAAGCTCAGGACAATCTATTATATTTGAAGATATTTTGAGGAGGAAAGAGAGATCAGCAATTTCACGCCTTTTTGAAAGAGGAAGAAAGTGAAACCTATTTTAACATCCTTTGCTTGTTACGTAGGTAGTAGTTCGCACAGACGCCACTGGAGGCGCTGTACCAAACTATATATCGATTTGAACTTGACTCGTTCTCTTTGCTTCCTACGATCTATCGATTAGACAAAAAATGTACCCGTTCCCAATAAATCTTGAATTTCTGTTTTAGCTGGCTGGTTTCTTTTCCTGCATTTTACACTGGGGAAAGTGTTCTACAGCTTCGGGGAGTTCCTAGAGTTACCGGAACTGTAGAATACAGTCCCCGTGACAAGAAGCAAAGAAAATAATAATAATAATAAGTAATAAAATTAATCTATAGTAAGCGAAGAATATTTATAGTTACCCAAGTTTATAGCAGATAAGATTAATTAATTAATAAGTGATATAATATAATTTCGGAAATAAGTTAATATTAATGTAATTGTAATGTTCATGTGTTATTTATGTATGTAAAATTATATTTACCAATGAATTATTGATTCTTGCTATTATTTGTATTAAAATAGTATTTATCTAGGTTCCTGCCACATATTTTTTTTTCAAAACACCTTTCTGAAATGAAATTAAACCGAATCGCATTTTTACATTAAAGAATGAATGTATTCTTAGTATTTGTGTAGATAAGTATTTTGAAAAAAGCTTGTGGCAGGAACCTAAATAAATACCATTCTAATACAAATAATAGCAAACCATGGTGAAAATATTCTCAAACAACTAACCATTTTGGTACTACGTTCGTATGGGAAATTCATCCGTCGCGGACCCATAAGTGATGAAACGTTGGTATTCTTCCAACACAAATAAGGTTCGTAGTTAAGTCTAGGGTAAATAAGTTCCTTCTGGGAAAGCGTGCTCCATCTTAGGCCACATCTTCACTTACTTTAAGTGAGTTGGTGGCCAAACGCTTGACCATTATCAATAAAAAAAAAATAAAAAAGTTAACCCGCTTACATCCGTAATGGAGCCTGATGTGATACCTGTCTATGGAGCGCCTCGCAGGCTAGCGCTCCGGCTTGCAGCTGGTGCGGCGTGGCGCGGGCGTCGCGCGCCGTCAGGATGGGCCGCGAGTAGCGCGCCGTGAACTGACGTGATACCTGTCTATGGAGCGCCTCGCAGGCTAGCGCTCCGGCTTGCAGCTGGTGCGGCGTGGCGCGGGCGTCGCGCGCCGTCAGGATGGGCCGCGAGTAGCGCGCCGTGAACTGACGTGATACCTGTCTATGGAGCGCCTCGCAGGCTAGCGCTCCGGCTTGCAGCTGGTGCGGCGTGGCGCGGGCGTCGCGCGCCGTCAGGATGGGCCGCGAGTAGCGCGCCGTGAACTGACGTGATACCTGTCTATGGAGCGCCTCGCAGGCTAGCGCTCCGGCTTGCAGCTGGTGCGGCGTGGCGCGGGCGTCGCGCGCCGTCAGGATGGGCCGCGAGTAGCGCGCCGTGAACTGACGCTCCGTGCCCAGGAGCCCCGGCATTAGGAAGTCGAACAGTGACCACAGTTCTAGGACGTTGTTCTGTGGAAAAAAAACATTGATTTAAGTGTGGCAGACGATGGAGACGACGGCGTGATATATTAATCAAATCAAATCAAATATTTTATTTCGGACAACTAAAATCCATAATTTGTTAGTAAGGTAGGACTTATTATTAGGGTTAGTTATAAATAATATCTACTAAAAATGAATACAAAATTAAATCAATTTAAATACAAAATTATATCACTCTCCCCATGAAGCATTTCCACAGGGGTGCGGTGATTCTACCAGCTATAGTTTTTAGGTTGGTGTTGGAGCTGTCACGTACCCTGCGCATCAGGGATGCCGTCCTTTCCCGGAGGATGGCAGCAAAGCCATCCGTCTCATACTCAGCAAACATCCCTGATGCACTATATTAGACGCCCTTCGGGTTTCCAATCCGTTTTTGTGTCAACGTCAACGTCAAAAATTATTGATAGTCTCTTAAGGCGCTACCTCGACCCAATTCAGCGCCCCACCTATTTTATCTTATTATTCGGTTCAACGAAGGAATTTTCAAAAATCGATTGACCAGTTTGTGGTACTAATCATTAGCTTATTATAAATGCCTTTTTAAGTCTTGGTGGCAAAAAAGAGCAACTTCGCATCTCTGCCTTAAAGTATACAAAATAAAACTTTTACAGGGGCATTAAAAATAAGCTTATGATGGGTATCACAAACTGGCCAATCGCTTTTTGAAAATTCCTTCGGTGAACAGAATAATAGGATGAAATAGGTGGGTGCGCTGATTTGGGTCGGGGTGGCGTCTTAGGATCATTTTCTGTAGCTACAACGGTTAAGGTTGGATTTTATGGACGAGGCAGTAAGGGGAAGTCCCTTACTGGCCGATTCAAAAAATACTTTAGGTAGAAAAACATCAAAACTTAAGAGTTTTGATGCTATTTCTTTGCTACCTGCCTATGATGTATATATGATTATATCTTATAAGTTAGCGTAACGTTACCAACTATTAAGGTGAAACTTGCTACGAATATTATTAGTAAACTTCTGTAATGTACTATTGTAGTGGTGTGCATTATGAATGTAGGTACGTGTTAGCGTAAAGTAGCGAGTAAGCATTTTCATTATATGGTAATACTAAACGTAATTTGTGAACGTCATTACTAATTTATTTTCTTTGTTATAATTAAGTTATAGTATTGACATTCTTAATGTGTATTGAATATTTTATGTAATTTTTTATTTTGATTAATGTAATTGGTTCAAAATAACCGTGTTAATTATATAAATAAATAAATAAATAAACAGACAATAAACGAGTGCCACTCATTACGGACGTTTAACTATCTATTCCCGATGTCTCCGCTCGCCCCTCGCAACACACTACACTATTAATTATTAAGATAGTAAGTAAGGTTATTGTATGTATGTACTCATTTAAGGGTCCGGCGACGGATGAATTTCCTATACAAACGTAATACCAAAATGATTTTTAATTTGAGCATATTTTCACCATGGTCTGCTATTATTTGTATTAAAATAGTATTTATCTAGGTTCCTACCACAATTTTTTTCCAAAATACCTTTCTGAAATGAAATTAAACCTAATCGCATTTTTACATCAAAGAATGAATGTTGTCTTAGTAATTGTGTAGATAAGTATTTTGAAAAAATCTTATGGCAGGAACCTATATAAATACTATTCTAACACAAATAATAGCAAACTATGATGAAAACATTCTCAAATTACAAATCATTTTGGTACTACGTTTGTATGGGAAATTCATCCGTCGCCGGACCCTTAAGTGATCATTGTTCTTTTGAGTAAATAAATTCGTTAAACTGAGCTGACTAAATGTAAAATAATAAAATACTTTACTCTTCCAACCGCTGAAAAAACATAAAATTCCTGACATAAATTATTCTCACCTGTATCGGCGTTCCAGACAAAATCAGCCGATGATTAGCCACCAGTTGCTTAATCGCTTTAAAAGCCTTCGTCTTCCCATTCTTTATAACATGTCCCTCATCCAATATACAATAGTTCCATCTGATACTACTGAAGAATTCGATATCCTTTCGCACGATATCGTACGAGGCGACGATAAAGTTGTAGTATTTAACGTGGCAGCGTAGTCTTTCTCGTTCTGCCGGCGGGCCCACGTATTGTAGAGGTTTTAGGAACTTCGATGGGATGAATTTGCCGGCTTCGAATACCCAGTGACCTGTTGGGATAGAAAAGATGATTTTAAAACTTTAAAATCCATCATGGTTATTAACACTAGTCATTTATAACGGGATATTAACCATGATTTGCTATACAATAAACTTCCAAATGACATAAGAAAATTATCAAATAATGAATTTAATCGGAAATTATATAATTGGCTCTGTCGAAACTATTTTATAGTACAGATGAATATTTTAAATTTAAATAAATTATTTTTGACTTGTACCTAATATTGATAAATTTTTTGATGTAAAACCATCAAAAAATTTATCAATATTAGGTACAAGAAGTGCATAACAATTTAAAAAAAATATATACATGTAGATCATATTAATTGTACTGTAGCTTTTTCAAAGCTATACTAATGAGATAGGCCTATCGTTTCCCGCCACAATATTCAAATTAAACAAGTATATGCATGACTTTCTGTCAAAATTGACCAACAGCCAATGAGAACATTCGTCCAATTAGGAATTGGCCAATCAGGTGTCTTCCCGCACGTCAGAGAGGCGCGCGAGCGAGCTCGTGGCGCCGCCATTTTAATTCTCCATTGGCGTTTAGTTTCCCGCCGAGTACGGACGTGCTACCAAAACGTAGCACGATTTTGAAGAATTTCCTATTCCAGAATATATTTGTAGGTGCATTAATTCACAACGAATTATTATCAAAGTGCACAAATGTGAAGGTACAGTGAAAACAGTGCATTACTGCGTAAGTAACCTTTTCTTCAAAGTTACACCTTTTGTATAAAGTTTTATATTTGCGAAATAATTTCGTAAAAATTTTCAATGGACTGATAGTCCATTTCATTTCTATTATTTCGTAGACTAATTACACGTCCGTGTCGCTTCGTCATTACGAAAGCTAACGCTTTTACTACCTCGCACGAGGTTGTACCGCGTAAGTAATTTATGTTTGTGTGACTTTTTATTTCGAATTTAATAACACGTGCTTGCAAACACGTGGTTATTTTATTATTTTAATGACGTAAGCTGAGGCTTGTCCAACCTAGCAAGCAGTATTTCCGCTATTATCAGTGGCAGTCCTTTTTATTTTAAAACGAGATTTTAACGGTTATACCGTTCGATTTGTTAATTTTATTTTCCGGTCTTTTGTTGGTTTTTGTTCCTGTACGCTAAAATATTATTTCTTTCTAGCAAAGATTTAAAAACGATAAAAATACCAAATTCCGACCACGGAAATCGTGGGATCGACGTCGACGGGCCATGAACAGCCGGAGAAAAAGTTCGACATGGAATGTTCATGGGAATAAAATTGTGAGTACTCTTAAAATATACCTAGTATTTTGGGCATTGTGGGACACGAACGCCTACGTAGGGCGTTCGATTGGTTCCCCGTGCTCATATATTATAAGTAATTGGAAAATAACACGTGCACTACGCTCAACGTGTTGTAGATTTGCGTTTTCATGACCCAATTACAAACTTGGGTGTCCATGTAGTTCTAGCTTTCAGAATCGAATGTCCTATCTAAACTAAAGGAAGATTCCTTGTGTAATATGAAACCAAGCTGAATGTAACCAAGATTTCTGAATCATTTGATACGACAACACACAGTTACAACTACAATTTGTTTGTTTCTAGAATATGTTTGGTTACTATCTTTAGAATTACATTGCAGTACTAGAATTATCAGAATTAATTTGCGTGATTGGGTTGTCTTATCCATTCACCGCCCAGCTAAGGCTCTGAGCAGCTATTTGTAAGGGCACTGAAAGTGTTAACCTAGGATAGCAAAACTAAGAAGTTTTTACATATTTTGTTGCCTACTGTTTGTGGCTATCGAACAGCATCAAGTCCACCCTCGAGAAGATACGATTGAAGGATGAATAAGGAATAAAATCATGTTAGTAGTTTTTAAGCAACACACCCGATGTATTTTCTTGCAAGTAATAAAAAAACCCTCGCACGGTTTGTTTTAGCGCCCTCGCAGGGCTGCATTGGCACATATTGTCATAGACATCTTCTTGCAAGATACTTATCAAGAAACCCTCGCAGGGTTTGTTTTAGCGCCCTCGCAGGGTTGCATTGGCACATATTGTCATAGACATCTTCTTGCAAGATACTTATCAAAAAACCCTCGCAGGGTTTGTTTTAGCGCCCTCGCAGGGCTGCAATGGTACATTTTCATGGACATCTTCTTGCAAGATACATATCAAAAAACCCTCGCAGGGTTTGTTTTAGCGCCCTCGCAGGGCTGCAATGGCACATATTGTCATAGGCATCTTCTTGCAAGATACATATCAAAAAACCCTCGCAGGGTTTGTTTTAGCGCCCTCGCAGGGCTGCAATGGTACATTTTCATGGACATCTTCTTGCAAGATACATATCAAAAAACCCTCGCAGGGTTCATTTGCGCACACTCGCAGGGCTGCGATGACACACAAAATTCGGCCGCACCGAATATGTTTCAGCTATTATAATTATCATGGACGTGATCTGATGATCCTATTTCTCGAACAACGAGGCGAAAGGTAATTTCGGTTATTTTTCTGCAATAACGTAAGTATGTGTTCACTTGACCTTCAGAAAGGCCTGACTGGTTTTGGATTTGGATAAAGGTAGTCGCCGTACTGCACCTCTATCGCGTACCTATTGTCACGAACTTCCAGGAAGGCTAACTTCTATCCATAATGATTCGGGTACCCACACCATGAGTATGTATTGAATGGAAGTCATCGTGGTGCACATCCACCAGTGATGAAAAAATTCCAGGGTATCGCGTACCTATTGACATGAACTTCCAGGAAGGCTAACTAATATCCATATTATTCGGGCATTGCATATCCGTCTACACAAACTTCCGGGAGGCTCTGATAGCATTTATTTTTAGACAAATTGTGTATACCTGGTGCACTACAGCTTTATAACGATTTCTTATCAAGGTATCGGATACCTATTGATGTTTATTATACATATATTTATCATCTGTAACATTGGGCTATGATTGTTTCCTTGTTTGATATAAACTTTCAGAAAGAGCCGTTATAATATTATGATAAATTAAATTAACTTCTGGCTTCCAGGCTTCTGGTATACCGCAATTGTGATAAAAATCATCATCACCATGTTGGATAGGTACCGTACTTTAAACTCTTCTTATCCAACTCAGGTTGATAAGTTTAATAGATTGATGAATCATCGATTAGCTGATAAGTCAGGGACATATAAATTGCCTGCCTTAATTGCAGCTGCTGGGAGATGTCCGTGTGCGTCTTGGAAAATTAAGGTTTTAACTAAGTCTTAAAACTGACTTACATTCAACATTGTTAATTCATCATTAACTCAAAGTTACTACCATCTGCGTAGTTTTTCTTTAAGATACGTAACCTGTATGTAATGAGTAGGAGAGGATTTAGGAACATTCTATGGGTTCATGAGATCGCAGAATTGAGTGAAACAGATTGACATTCCGTCTTCCTACCTACAAAATTTTGTTGCCTGCCAGACTAGTCGCATTAAAAAGACTAGTTCTTTAAAATTATCTACCCTCGATTTTATCTTTGTCATACCGAGTTGAAATGCTGTTTAGGCATCATCAACATTTTTAAGGCCACGGTAAGCAATCATAGAAATGCAAACAAAAGATGAAGGATATGCCATCGCAAATGCATAGATCCAGCTTTGACTTCGACTTTGGCCGTTTTAGGTGTACATTTTGTCTGACAAGTAAAGATGACTATTCGATGATATTACTGCCAGTGCGGAACTGGCCCCAGGCTTAAAGTCTATAAGTGTCTGGCTTAAGCTATACAGTTACATAGGTATATCTGGTTTTAAATTAAACTCCGGCCATGTCCGGAGTTATGATTGTGAGAACAGCAGGGGTGTGAATGGTAATAATCCTTCCGGGTTTATTTACGACTAACTACCCTCTTCAAAAGTTTTATCATCGGTGGCATTTCTCAGTTATCTGCTTTGTATGATAAGTTGTTGAATGGTTTCTCAACTGTATTAGATACAATGTTAAGTATTTTATTTTTATAACTTTTTAAAACCTGGCGAGTTCAAGAATGAAAAAGTTATCGATGCCTTCTTTTTAAACATCAGTCAGTACCTACTGCTTCTGTCCTTGACATGCGCTGTTTTTATTTTCTATAGTGTTACACATACAAAACTAATATTTTTAAAATTTTTGTGGTGGAGCAAGCGACCATTGTCAGCTTCTGAACTGCAGCGCTGATGCGTTATGTGAGTTATGTTCCTGAACGAGAAGAAAATTGCAACCTTCGCTTCAAAAGCGGGAGGTATGAAGTCAGTTTCATCAGTTATTTGACATAAAGAGATGTTTCAACATAACTACAAGTTAAACGTTAAACCGCTCTTTTTGATTATTTCATTAGCATTATGGAGCAACAGTCACGATGTCCCATTTTGGATGAAGTACATTGGTAATGAGTGACGTATTTAGCTACAAGTCGAGTACATTGTAACAAATAATGTATTGCTGGTTTTTGAACTATACTTTGTTGGGTGCAGGATATGTAGTGCCTGGTAGTCACCATTATGAGACATAATTTTATTGATGTCTCGATAGGTTTTTCTTTCAAGGTATGACATGCTGTGTATACATATACATATAATTCGGAATGAAGTCCGGATGAGATATAAAGGAACCAATGGCACGTTTCTAAGAGCAAACCATAAATATAACCCGGTTGGCTTTTTTAAATTAAGGTAGCTGTATTTTTATTGATGTCTATCTGATCCGTAAGCTTTCCTAAAGTTGGAAATAATATGCAAATCTGTTATTTCAACACTTGTAATGTTGTATTCCAAACAGTGTGGGGGAAAAGTTAATCATTTACTGAAACCCATTACAAGAACTTCCCATAACTGGACATCTTAGATAAGCATAGCTTCGCTATAGTTAAAAGTACGTAATTAAACGTACTGCAATAATTTGAAAAGTTCATTTAACTACCTACCTACATGATTTAATTGTTTAGAATGACCATACAACCTGATAAGTGAGTTTTTATTATGGCCTGTATAGCAATAAGTCCAATACTTTTATTGTGAATCAGAAATTAAATTCTTCACAGTTGTAGTAGTAGTAGTAATGAGGACGTTATAAATTACAAAAATTAACTGTTTCTAATAGAAATTGAGCCGTGGCCGCTGAGGTCTTATTTTACGGATACCAATTTATTGTATTGTGTATTAACTTTATTAATCATCTAGTACCTACTCATAACACGAGTTATGCTAATCTTGGGGCTATATGATGCTGTGTGTATTGTCTAGTATTATTTATTTATTATACTAGCATCGGTTCAACTTTCTATCATGGCAGTAGCAGAGAGCCAAAGTCCAATTTTCCAATAAATTTAATGAAATTTCACTTTTATTGTAAAGATATTGCCTACTTTTTAAATATGGCTATTTTTAATAAATGTGTTTTGACCAATACGTGCATTAGCTATGTATTCCGTTTGAATGTCACAATGACCAATTTGCATTCAAAACTGTGTGGCTAACGAATTTTACGATTATAACATTTTTTATAGTAAGTTCACATTGGCGTAGTGTCTTCACCACCACCAGGCGATAACAAACACGTCTCATTAGTATAGCTTTGAAAAAGCTACAGTACAATTAATAGAAGCGTTTTACATAAAATAAAACGCATATTAATTTACTTACCTTTTTCAAAGCTATAACTTTTAATCCTGCCTGGTGATATTCGACGCAATGGAGAATTAAAATGGCGGCGCCACGAGCTCGCTCGCGCGCCTCTCTGACGTGGCGGGAAGACACCTGATTGGCCAATTCCTAATTGGACGAATGTTCTCATTGGCTGTTGGTCAATTTTGACAGAAAGTCATGCATATACTTGTTTAATTTGAATATTGTGGCGGGAAACGATAGGCCTATCTCATTAGTATAGCTTTGAAAAAGGTAAGTAAATTAATATGCGTTTTATTTTATGTAAAACGCTTCTATTATGATCTACATGTATATATTTTTTTTAAATTGTGAGAGCTAATTTATTGATCAAATAAGTTAAGTTAATTTTCTATTCTAACATAAATGTCCAAATTAAACATTTGCACGAGTAATAAGTCAAATATAGTGATACCTACCCTATTCTAAAACCATCATTGTTAACCTATATTTAAGCAAATAAATACTATTTCATTTCATTTCATTTCATTTGAGTTTTGAGCTTTCCAATATTTCGGCGCAGTTACATGCGCCATGATCACGGAATAACTGAGGGCACTGCGTGTGAGTTGTGTTCAAAACTCAAATCATGGTAAATATCCCGTTATAAATGACTTTAGAGATGATTTTAGACGCTGAGGTATTCAACAGCTTTCTTCCTTCCTTATCATTTTCATTTCATTTATTTATTCTCAAACCATAATAATTACATTGTACATTGACGACCTCCGTGGCGCGGCGGGCGAAAGTCCGCCTGCGACGCAAGAGGTTGCGGGTTCGATTCCCACCTCGGAACAAATTTGTGTACGATCTGCAGAAATTTGTTCCGTTGGTCTGGGTGTTTTCTATGTATAATAAAAAAATATATATCTATGTATATAATGTATTAAACATTATCAGTTATCTAGTACCCATAACATAACACAAGTTTTGAGTAGCTTACTTTGGGGCTAGATGGCGCTGTGTGGATTGTCCAGCATTATTTATTTATTATTATTGTGTCGGAATTTTTCTTAATATTAGGTACACATTGTTATATTTTATACGACTAAAGTCCATTTACACGACTTAAAAACATTAAAATAATATCAGCACAAATGCGTCCACTGCTGTGCAAAAAGGCTTATAAAATATCAGATTATCTGGAAGATAAAAATGCTTGGGACGGGTTTTGCTCCAGCTCGAAAAATAACAACTAACAGGTTAAAGGTTTCTTCGTCGCTTCTTTACTTTAGTCTACCGTCATACCGAAGCGACAGAAATCAAAAATATCACTTTATTTTCGTGTCAGTGTATAGTTTTATAATTTGACCTTTTCTAAGTGTACATTTATTGTATTTATGGAAATAAAGAGTTTTTGATTTGATTTGAACAAAGAGGTTTCTGCCATACTCAACTCTATTGGCAGTGGATTGATCGCAGTAGAGATTTTCAAAAGCTTTTAAGACGAAAACGTTTGGATCATAACTGATTCCCGGATTGTTTTGTTACACGTAACTAGATGGCGTTGCAAAGTTTTAGTTGAAAAGTGTTAGGAAGAGTCTTTGCTTGAATTTATTCGTAATACCTTAATTGTTTGTTTTTCAAAGTTCTATAAGTTACATTATACAAGCACAATTTCCAAACACAGTTCAGATTTACTTATCAAACTAAGGAATTTAATAACTAAACAGGTTAAACACACCTTTTACAATTTTTTGATAAAATACAATTCTATTTATGGACATTTAAAATACTTATTAAATCGGTCATAATTTGAATCATTTCATATTAGGTACATTCACTTTGCTCAGTGTATGTTTTTAACAATGCGTATACAACTACATATTCACGGGTACCTAAATCCTCATCATGCAATACAAGGAATAGACGAAACTAATTCATTTAAATAGTTTAAATTGAATGCAAACAGCAAACGGTTTACTACCCGGTTAACCCGGTTTTATAAGTACAACAATGTATTATGTATGAACCTTCCACTATTGATTATAAACACTGGAAATAAATACACAAGCACTAAACTACCTCAAACCCGCTATTACATAACCCCTCGGTGACCAGCTACCCGAGGGGAGTAGATTTAAAATCAGCGCCGCATGTTTCTGGCATGCGACATTATGCTGAATCTACTCCCTTTGCCTAAGTTAGTTGTTTTTATATATATGTGTTTAATTCTAGTTTAGGTTAATTAATTTCTAGGCAATAAATGAGTTTTTTATTTTTATTTATTTATTTATTTATTTAAACGCACCGGCGCGGCGGCGGCCGGCCTTCCCTCAACTTCCCGCAGAACCATAATTACGTCATATTAAAATAAACGAGAGGTACCTCAAAACGTTATATTTGATAAAATAGCTGCTTTTCCTGATTTATAACGTCAATTTCGTGATACTTGCGCTAACCAAGAAATCTTGGCCTCCGACATTTGCAGGCATCTCCGTTCCGAGTTCCTCTCGCTAGTACGTTGCTACAGTTCGCTTAGATAAATAAATAAATAAATAATGCTGGACAATTCACACAGCATTATCTAGCCCCAAGCTAAGCAGAGCTTGTGTTATGGGTACTAGATAACTGATATACTTAATACAATACACTACATAGATAGATATTTTTATTATAGATAGAAAACACCCAGACCAACGGAACAAATTTCTGCAGATCGTACACAAATTTGTTCCGAGGCGGGAATCGAACCCGCAAGATAGGCTTGCACTTCGCCAATCCAGCGATACCTGGTGCGGTGGACTGGCCCACACACCACACACTGAAGCCGGAGGCGGGCCGGTGGCGGACGGTAGCCGGCCAGGCGTGGCGTTCGCGGTGCGGATGTCTTCACATTGCAGGCGTGCTAGAGCCGTGCCGTCGCGGAGGCGTTTTGGAGCCTTGTGTGTATAGGTCACAGCGTCGCATTATTGTAAAGATGCCCTTTTTTATTGTAAAGATGTAATTTTTATCATCTTTTATACGGCAGTCGTTGTGTGTAGGTCACGGCGTCGCATTATTGCAAAGATGCCCTTTTTTATTGTAAAGATGTAATTTTTATCATCTTTTATACGGCAGTCGTTGTGTGTAGGTCACTGCGTCGCATTATTGCAAAGATGCCCTTTTTTATTGTAAAGATGTAATTTTTATCATCTTTTATACGGCAGTCGTTGTGTGTAGGTCACGGCGTCGCATTATTGCAAAGATGCCCTTTTTTATTGTAAAGATGTAATTTTTATCATCTTTTATACGGCAGTCGTTGTGTGTAGGTCACGGCGTCGCATCATTGCAAAGATGCCCTTTTTTATTGTAAAGATGTAATTTTTATCATCTTTTATACGGCAGTCGTTGTGTGTAGGTCACGGCGTCGCATCATTGCAAAGATGCCCTTTTTTATTGTAAAGATGTAATTTTTATCATCTTTTATACGGCAGTCGTTGTGTGTAGGTCACGGCGTCGCATCATTGCAAAGATGCCCTTTTTTATTGTAAAGATGTAATTTTTATCATCTTTTATACGGCAGTCGTTGTGTGTAGGTCACGGCGTCGCATCATTGCAAAGATGCCCTTTTTTATTGTAAAGATGTAATTTTTATCATCTTTTATACGGCAGTCGTTGTGTGTAGGTCACGGCGTCGCATCATTGCAAAGATGCCCTTTTTTATTGTAAAGATGTAATTTTTATCATCTTTTATACGGCAGTCGTTGTGTGTAGGTCACGGCGTCGCATCATTGCAAAGATGCCCTTTTTTATTGTAAAGATGTAATTTTTATCATCTTTTATACGGCAGTCGTTGTGTGTAGGTCACGGCGTCGCATCATTGCAAAGATGCCCTTTTTTATTGTAAAGATGTAATTTTTATCATCTTTTATACGGCAGTCGTTGTGTGTAGGTCACGGCGTCGCATCATTGCAAAGATGCCCTTTTTTATTGTAAAGATGTAATTTTTATAATATTTTATACAGTAGTCGTAAAAACAACGATGTGGTTGAACTAGTATCAATTTTTCGGTATAGTCCATTTTATTTAGCGACTTATTCGGGTTACAAGCTAGATAGATATATAGATAGATAATAGCTTTCTTGTACCATCAATGCTTATGAAATATCTTACAAACTACTAATGAAATACTAGTATGGCACAATCGGCGGCCTTATCGCTAAAAGCGATCTCTTCCAGGCAACCTTTGGATGGACAGGATCGGTTAGTGTAGAACTTGACGGTGGGGTATAGAATTAGAAATTAGAACACAAAGAGAATATACTAAGAAGCTATACTAGGAAAACTAAAACTAAAGCAAAAATAAATAAATAAATAAAAACAAGGACTATAAAATTATTTGATTATACCTATTAGGAGGATATATTATGAGTGGACAGATAGTGCTGATGAACCAAACCTTTGAAGATAGGAAGGGATTTGGCATGCCGAATGGAAACAGGAAGGGCGTTCCAGAGTCTGGTAGCTTGCAGGGTGAAGGAATCACTATAGAACTGGGTCGTGTGCGGCGGGATTTTCAAAAGAAGAGTATCAGAGGATCGGAGGGATCGTGGCAAAAAATTTTGTAAAGAAATACAACTGGCATAAAAATCCAGATTAATAAGTCATTCTTTGCAGATTAACTCTGCTCTGGTCTTGGTTTAAATGGCTTAAATGTACTATAATGTCATATATTTTTATACATATATTGAGTGATGTACATGACTAAGTGTTTTCGATCCATAATATTGTTTTGTTTTAATCGTTAGTTTTTTAGTTCTAAGCATTGCTAGATTTTATGTTTTTATGGACACATTACATATTGTTTACCCATAAGCGGAAACTGCTAGGCTTAAGTTACCCATATGTTACAACCAATTTAGTTAAGTAAGCTGTTTGTTTCCCAAATAAATAAAAATTAAAACTAAAAAATTAAAACTCGTAACTCCGCTAGTAGCACACCTCCGCACCGCGACGTGTGGCGTGCGCTCTCTAGCTGAAATACAACGCTAACACGCCACGCCTCCGCCTCGCCACCGCTCCGTCACTTCTGTGTGTGGAGGCTTTAATAAATAAATAATAAATAAATAATGCTGGACAATTCACACAGCATTATCCAGCCCCAAGCTAAGCAGAGCTTGTGTTATGGGTACTAGATAACTGATATACTTAATACAATATACTACATAGATAGATAATCTTTATTATACATAGAAAACACCCAGACCAACGGAACAAATTTCTGCAAATCGTACACAAATTTGTTCCGAGGCGGGAATCGAACCCGCAACGTCCTGCGTCGCAGGCGGACCTTCGCCCGCTGCGCCACTGAGGTGGTCAGTGTTGTTTAATTTTCCCTCAAATGCCATATACGAAAATAAATTACTAACCAGTAAGAGTGGGGGGACAGACCACCAGCGATGGCAGCGACGGCATGCCATCCCTCTTTCTCTCTTGATGCGCGCCGGCGACCACCACCAGCGACTGCAGCGTCTTGCCGAGTCCCATGTCGTCGCAGAGGACGCCGTGCAGTTTGTACTCGTAGAGGAAACGTAGCCAGTTTACACCCGCCTGTAGACAAGTAAGTATTAATTTATTTAAAGCAAAATAATTTGATATGGTACTTTTAGGAATCAGAAGCGGATTTATTTAAAAAAAAAGAAATTACAAAGTTACCTAAAACGATTTATTAACAATTAAATGAACAAAATGAATAACTAGGTAAGTAGAGCACAAAATAACGTCCGCACAGGGCAAAAGGCGCAAGCAAAGTGAGCGCGCGCCGTAGCCAGCGCGCTTTATATATCCGACCGGTCAGAATATTATTTAAGGATATAGGTATTATAACGATGCCATCCCTTTATATATATCTTAACATTATGCATGCAAGAAAACATATTTTACGATACTTTAAATAGTCAGACATCCACCAGTATGATACGAGATCAAAAAATAGGTTTGTCCAACCTTTTACACGGTTGGCGAAGGTTAACAAATCGTTTGTTGTGAATTGTGTTAAATTTTATAATACTTTACCTGATAATGTAACTAAACTAAACGAAAGAATTTTCAAAAACATAATTAAAAAGACACTACAAGAAAAAGCATACTACTCTGTAAAAGACTTCCTTTCAGATAAAGACGCCTGGAAAAATATCAATTATATTAATTTAAGGAGTGTATAAAACATATTTACTATTGTTATATGACTATTCTAAGTGCAATATATTATGTATGCCTAAAGAATTGAATAAATTGAAATTGAAATTGAAAAAAATTGAGATTCACGCGCCTTGGTTCTCATCTAATAGTATTGTATTTCAATTATGGGATGGGTGGTTTTTGCGTAATGATGTAACCTCCTTCATACCTAATATTCAATTTGTTCGCGTAGAATGTTGCTTGAACTTCAATATAATAACGAATCAATCAACACCGTATTCATCAAAATTAGATAAGTAGTTTAGTAAAACGTCTGTGCTGTTGGCTTCGGCTTCACGCATGCCTTAGGACTAATATACGGCCAGAGATCATGGAAATGAGAAACATAGAAAATTACAATCATATAATCATACACACACACCCACACACACACACACACTCTTGAACAATTTCCGTGACCTAGCCCACTCATCCATGCCCATTGTCATAGCATCCTGCAGAAGTAGAACTAGAATAGGAATTATTATTATTATTTAGAATCTTTTTCACAGCTTATGCTTAAATTAATTCATTCAATCTTTATATTTTTATTTCGATTTACTGCATGCCTACTTATTTTATTTTATTTTTGTAACATAACTTTGCATTTGTCATAATTTTTCTTTTTTCATCAGATCTATTTGCTGGTGTACCGCTCTCTAAGTGTCATGGTAAATAATCATTGCTCACTCGGTCTCCCGCGAAACAGGCCTAGCCTAGTGCGGGGATCATAGGTAATCTGCTCTCACATTCAAATGTATTGTTTTTGGGTAACATTAAGAGATTATGTTGTAATTTGTAACCATAATGGCAAATAAATTATTTTGTATTTGTATTTTGTAACTAGTACAAACAATTGCAGGCGGTGATCACAGTGTTGTTAAAAATACTTACTTGGGGACTATGAGCAGTACCCCGCATGAGATAAAAGCCAAGGTGCTTATCAGGGGAAGCCCTGCGTCCAGCAGTGGACCGACATAGGCTGTTGAGGATGAGGAAATAGTTTACCTGCTGGTAGCTTCTCAACTCAGCAGAAACAGGCACCGGTATCTTATAATCCTGGATCTTCTTCGGATTGAAGAGCTGTTCCAAGAAGTCTTTATCTCTGATCCTCCTTGCTTTGAGCTCGGGAGACAGGCCGGGTGGTTCCGGGATAGCCCCGTCTAGAGGCATTAGTTGGATTAGAGACGCGAAGCAGCGAGTTGACATTATACGGACGGCTTCGCAGTGGTCGCTCATACGGCCTGGGGAGAAAAGAAATAGAATTTCATAATCGTAATCATTTATTTGTCAGAATGTATGTACAAAAGTTCTTAAAATTAAATACGGCGACGGATGAATTTCCTATACAACGTAATACCAAAATGATTTGTAATTTGAGCGTATTTTCACCATGGTCTGCTATAATTTTTTTTTAAATAGTATTTATCTAGGTTCCTGCCACAATTTTTTTTTCAAAATACCTTTCTGAAATGAAATTAAACCGAATCGCATTATTACATTACACAATGAATGTTTTCTTAGTATTTGTGCAGATAAGTATTTTGATAAAAGCTTGTGGCAGGAACCTAAATAAATACTATTCTAATACAAATAATAGCAAACCATGGTGAAAATATTCTCAAATAACAAATCATTTCGGTACTACGTTTGTATGGGAAAATCATCCGTCGCCGGACCCTTAAGGTGTGCAAAATTTATACATTAATGTTCACAATTTTAATAATTAAAGATTATGTCTGATCGCAGCAAATGGAACAGCATGGAGGAGGCCTACACCCAATCTTGGGTGTCCAATTAAAAAGATATCATACTTGAAATTCAATATACGTCTAAATAAAATGTTTTAACTATAGTGAGTGATTATACAAATTGTAAAGAAATTGGAAATAAAGGCTTTATTTATTTATTTTATGTCAATGTCTATGTCAATTATTAGATTAAAAATTAAAAAAAAGTCAAATTGATATTTATGAGGAACAATAAAAACCAGAAAAGTTTGCTAATAAAAAAGTAAGATTAATTATAAAAATTCAAGAAGTCTTACACAATAGAAACAATTATCTAAAACAGTTAAAATACAAGGGAATGGAAGAGATCGCTTCTAAGCGATAAGGCCGCCCATTGTACTTGTCTTATGTAATGTCTCCTTGTTATGTTATTTTATGGTGTACAATAAAGTATTTTTGTATTGTATTGTATTGGAATGGGATGGATAAATTTTGGAAGTTTTGGCCCAAAACTAGTAACAGATTTGAGCCCCGAGTTCCGTTTGACGACAGTAATGGAAAAGTCTCATTTTTCTATGGAATTTTGTATAGTGTCGATATCGTGTTGTAATTGAACTACGCATAATCATACAAAAATGATACATCACGACTTCTCTATACTATTGTCAATTCGAACTCAGGATTCAAACGGCACTGCCCACTGCCCAGTGTCCCAAAAAAGAACCCTATTTCTACCACTGGGCACTGGCAATGGGCACTTGGGCACGCAAATAGAAACTGCGACAAATATAGGAGTGAAAATGTACAATAATCTGCCGGACTCTATAACTAGTGCCGCGTCGACTGCAATATTTACAAATAAACTAAGGAGAATCCTAGTGGACAAGGCATACTACAGTTTAGAAGAGTTCTTCGTTGATAAATTTGCTGACGCCGATGTCGTAGATCCACACTTATAATATAATACTATAATATTTAAATACTCTTGGTAAGATTACCAAAGACAATTGTTTGTACTTAGTTTTTACGTTATTTTGTACCTAGCTATACTTCTTTGACATATAAGAAAATTTCTTATAAATAAATAACTGAAACTGAAATTGAAAATCAGTAATTGCTTTTAGTGGCTTTGTGTTCAAATAAAAGGTAATCTTTTGTACTATTAGGTACAGGTCTCTTCTGTAAGTCTCAACTATTTTCGTAGACTGAGCATTCAACTTCAGAGGTTACGACAGACAGAGTTGCAAACCACTTCGACGACCTCCGTGGCGCAGCGGGCGAAGGTCCGCCTGCGACGCAGGAGGTTGCGGGTTCGATTCCCGCCTCGGAACAAATTTGTGTACGATCTGCAGAAATTTGTTCCGTTGGTCTGGGTGTTTTCTATCTATAATAAAAAATATCTATCTATGTAGTGTATTGTATTAAGTATATCAGTTATCTAGTACCCATAACACAAGCTCTGCTTAGCTTGGGGCTAGATAATGCTGTGTGAATTGTCCAGCATTATTTATTTATTTACTTACCCAACAAAGGTACGACTAACAACACGATGTAAGGAACAACTTGTAACTGCAACGCCTCCGTCACGCGAGCCAATGCTTCGGCCGCGCCGCAGCGAATGCGGTCGGATCTCACGTCACCCAGTGCTGGGATCAACTGTAACAAGATAGGGTTGGTTCATTTCGGTTACTTTCAGAGTATTATGTCTTATGGTATACTGCTGTGGGGAAACTGAGACATTATCAGTAGGTATTTATGTGCGCTCTCTCTACATATCTCGGTTTCCAATGCTGTATGCAATAAATGTACAATTACAAAAGGTCAAATTACAAAATTATACACTGACACGGAAATAATGAGATATTTTTGATTTCTGTCTCTTCCCTATGTACACTAAAGTAAAGAAGCGACGAAAAAACCTTTAGATTGTTAGCTGTCATTTTTCGAGTTGAAGCAAAACCCGTCCCAAGCTTTTTTATACTCTAGCTCGACAATCTGATATTTTATATTAAGCTTTTTTGTTCTGCACGGTTTTGACCATTTGTTTAAATTTATTTACTGATAATTTTTGCAACTCACTAGGAGTTTTATTATAGAAGCGTATACATTGCCCTTTAAAAGATACATTTATCTTGTGTAGCCTAGTTGTGGGCACAGCGAGTTATCCTCATCCTCAACGGCCTGTATTGGTCCACAGCTGGACGCTGGCGTCCCCCTGATAAGCGCTTTATTGGCTTTTATCTCATAGGGGTAATGCCCATAATCCCCACGCTGGGCATGCGGGTTGGGGATCGCAGTTCGGTGGTAGAATTGTTCTGCAGGGGGCGCTGCTGCCCGCTCCCGGTGGATATCCCTTAGTCGCCTCTTACGACACCCGCGGGAAGAGTTGGGGTGGTGCAAATTCTAAGCCGGCACCACACGTCCCCTCGTCGGCCGAAGCGGTCGCCCGCGTTTAAAATGCAGAATTACAATGTCTGTATGTCCTTACCTCGTGTATCAGCGTGTGCATCGTGTCGCAGGGACGGTGCGTGGCCAGCGCGGCGAGCGCGCGCGCCGCCATGTGCCGCACCGCCGTGTAGCGCGCGCGTGCTAGCACGCAGCTAGCACGCGCCCACGCGTCCCACGTGCTGCGTAGTGCTGCGGCTATATGACCACAGACTGCTTCGAACACTTGCAGGCGGGAGACCAGCTCTTCAGCTGCGGTTATTTCTTGGTTTTCCAGTTCTGAAATAAGGAAGTAAAATCTAAAGTTATTGTTTTTATAGTGCGTAAGCCTCGCACTCTGGCAAATTATTTTATATAATTTTACGTACCTACGCTAGATTTTATAATAATGTTTGACGTTTTGGAATGTATTCTGTAAGTCAAGTTTGAGTAAACAATAAATAAAATAAAAAATAAAAAATTCTAAGAAATTAAATAACATCATTTTATTTATTTTTACTTATTATTTATTTCTACTTATTATTTATTTATTATATTAAAGACTAGGTTTTTCTTCAAATACATATACATTTATTTGTCAAAAAACAGGGAGTAGGAGATGGTTGGACCACTGTATTGTTTCCCTCGCAGCCTGGCATACAGTTAACAAAGTAGGTGTGTATGAGGATGTCTACACGTCTGACCATCTTCCTATCTATGTAGAATGTGAGCTGTGCGCAGTCAGACCAAGGCTAGGGACTCGCGATATTACTACTAGTGATGCGCTATGGGGTGAACGGAGTCAGGAACAAACAAAACACTACAGAAGTATTTGTAACAAGATGTTTCGTACTATAAATTTTCCTCCCGATTTCGTTGAGTGCGCACACGGGCCGTGCGGTCTGGCTGAGCATAGATCTATTCTGGACAGGCTGTACGGGGACATAGTAAATACAATGACCGAAGCGGCAGTACAGACGAAGCGGCGTAGCGGTGTGAGACCTAAGAAAGGTAATGGCTTCTGTGGCTGGAATACATATGTCCGGGCTGCGCACGAGGAGGCCAGGCTTAAATTCAAATGAGAAAAACCAGGACCAGCTTATCATGGATAAAATTGCTGAAGAGCGCCGAGCGAAGGATTTTAGGACCTTCTGGAAATCCACTAGTAAACTGAATATTAGGCCTGGCCCCCCCGTGAGCGTGGACGGGAAGAGTGATCCAAGGGAGATAGCGCAAATGTTTATGGACCATTTTAAAGTTCACTCCCCACTCGATCCATCCAGGGGAGCTATCGATGTTGGGTTCGACGTGCCGGGAGATGAACCTCTAATGCAGGTGTCGGCGGACCAAGTCCGTGCCACTATCAATGGTATGACGCGAGGCAAGTCTCCCGGTCACGACGGCCTCAGCATCGAACACCTGAAAAACGCGGGAAATCATCTGCCAGGTCTCCTGTCCATGTTCTTCACAATGTGTCTTAGTCATGCGTACTTACCGGCTGACCTTATGAAGACTGTAGTAGTGCCGATTGTGAAGAACAGGACAGGAGATATTTCTGACAAGGGGAACTACCGGCCAATCTCTCTTGCTACGACTATAGCAAAGGTGTTGGACAGTGTGCTTGAATCTACGCTACAAAAATATCTAAACTTACACGACGCACAGTTCGGGTTTAGACCCGGACTATCCACAGAAAGCGCAATATTAGCACTCAAGCATACTGTCCAATACTACACAAGTCGTAGGACGCCGGTGTACGCCTGTTTCCTCGATCTATCCAAGGCATTTGACCTTGTCTCCTATGAAGTGCTTTGGGAGAAGTTGAGGAAGAGGGGAGTACCGCCGGGCGTGCTAAAAATTTTTCAATATTGGTACAGTCACCAACGAAATAGCGTTAGGTGGTCTAATGCCTTTTCTGACTCATACGGGTTGGAGTGCGGGGTGAGACAGGGGGGGGGGAGCTCTCCCTCGCTCTTCAACCTGTATGTTAATGATCTGATTGTTAGGCTCAGCGGTATGCGTGTCGGCTGTCGTGTTGATGGTGTTTGTATAAACAACATCAGCTACGCTGACGATATGGTGCTGCTGGGCCCGACAGCGAGATCTATCGAAGAAATGCTGAAGGTCTGTGCTGACTACGTTGCTTCCCATGGCCTGCGCTATAATGTCAAGAAGTGTGAATATATTGTCTTTAAGGCCGTCGGTAATAATGTCAAAGATTTCCCAGAGATAACCCTAAACGGCATGATCATAAATAAGGTCAAATCCATAAAATATCTAGGGCATTATATCACCGACGACCTTAAAGACAATGAGGATATTGAAAGAGAACGTAGGGCTCTAGCGGTGAGAGGTAACATGTTGATTCGTAGGTTCTCCCGGTGTTCAGAAGAAGTCAAATTGACGCTTTTTAAAGCCTACTGTCAGAGCTTCTACACCGGGAACCTATGGATCAACTACACCAAAAGGCCGCTGGAGACCCTACGTATACAATATAATAATATATTTAGGATGATGTTGGGACTGCCCCGATTCTGCAGTGCATCGGGGATGTTTGCGGAGTATCAGACGGATGGCTTTGCTGCCATCATCCGTAAAAAGACCGCATCCCTGATGCGTAGGGTACGTGACAGCCCCAACACCATCCTAAAAACCATAGCAGGTCGAATAAACTCTCCCCTATGGAAATGTTTCGTGGGGAGGGTGATTTAATGTAATTTTATTTTATTTTTTTGTTATTGTAATTTAATTTTTTGGTGTAAGTTACTAACCCTTAATAAGTAAGTTTTTTACTAACAAACTATGGATCTTTTGTTGTCCGAAATAAAATATTTTATTTTTTTTATTTATTTTTATTATTTTCGACTCCAGCGTCACTTGACCTCGTGGTGTTGTTGGTTAGCACATTCCGGTACTGACGGAAGGATGCGGGTTCAAGTCCCGCCGAAGTCGTAAATTTTTGCGATGTTATTTAATTTCTAAGGAATTAAAAATATTATTTAGCAATGGATAGGTACAATCAACATATTTAGACGACCTCTGTGTTGCAGCGGGCGAAGATAGACATGCGACGTGACAAATGTTTGTACGATCTGCAGACATTTGTCCAGGGCGTTCTGGATGTTTTCTATGTATAAATAAAAAATATCTATCTATGTAGTGTGTTGTATTAAGTATATCAGTTTGACTCTGCTTAGCTTGGGGCTAGATAATGCTGTGTGAATTGTCCAGCATTATTTATTTATTTATTTTGGGGGAGCAGAGCCTCCTTCCCCCGTTAGATTAAACAAGTTAAGACATCAGACAGCTATCAGAATTTAGAAAGCAGATACTGGATTAGAAAACAACAGTTTTTAACAAGAGACTCTGATTTTTGTACATGGTACAAGAAATTGGGAATGGTGGTACCCCTAGGTTAGAGAATTAGTAATAGACCGGGTATCAGAATGAATTACAATGTTATGTTGGCAACAAAATGTCTCAGATAAGAGAGCGTTAACATCAGACGGGGTATTAATGTCCCTGAACATCAGCCGGGGTATTAATGTCCCTGATGTTGCAGGTGTCCATAAAATAATAAATAAATAAATAATTATATATATGTATATAGAGATACCATTACGGTAAATGTTGATCAGGCGCGACTCACGGCGAGTACTTTGTTGATCCAAAAACACATGTTGATCCGAACCTCTTTTGTTGATCTATTATGCATTTCCAGGAACAAGTGTGGCTCCGACCAGATCAACATTTGACCTCCCGTAGCCTTAGGCATTATGATACCATTTGTTGATCCAATATACAAATCCATTTTGCACAAGTTGATCCGATTCAAATGAACCAATCAGAACGCAGCATTGGTCGAAAATGGCTGCGACGTTGCCGCTCCGTCTGTGGGAGGGGTCGACTCGTGTAGAATCGTACTGACTAGGTAACGCCATGTTCCATGACATTTATTATTTATTGTGAAATCGCGTTCCCTAGTCATTATTTACTTATTCAAAATCCATTGCGTACAATTTTCTACGGTCAAATGTTGATCCGTCAATACTTTTTAGCGATGATTATGAAACTATTTTGTTATTTTAGGGTTTCGAGATCGGTTTCGAAACCCTCATGGTCTCGTTTTGTCTATCCTTTTCTCCCTTTAATACATCAGCAACTACCGCAGCTATTAACTTGAAATTTAAAATAATATTACATTTGTGCACCTCAACAGACATAAAGAAAAATAACGAAAAAAATAAATTAGAATGAAATTTTTTAAAGGTATCGTTTTGTAGAGTATTAAAATTTCTGCAGGTTTTATACTTCTTAAAATAGGTAAAAGGGGGGAATAATTTTTTAAAGGGGGATTACCTCACCGAGTGGGGTATCAAATGAAAGGTATCGGTTTGTACATTTTAGAACCGTTCTGGAAATTTCTGTAGGTAACATTTTTTTTTTTTAATATTTTGAGAAAAGTCGATAAATTGAACATAGCCCCCTAATCTCCGAAGTATGCACAGCGATCCATCTTAAATGTAGGTCGGTCGGTAGCTACTACTTTTAGGTATTCACTGGTACCTTAAGTACCTACATATTTGTGTAATTAACAAACTTTCAAAACCTTCGGCGCGCAAAGTGCATGCACTTGACGAATCTTGTTTGTTTGTGTTACTAACTGAAACCTATAACCAAATAAACAGTTTTTTTGTGATTTATTTCTTGGTATTTCGTACCTTGTTTAGTTTTTAGGGTTCCGTACCTCCAAAGGTAAAAATGAACCCCTATAGGATCACTTTGTTGTCCATCTGTCTGTCTGTCTGTCGGTCTGTCCGTCTGTCAACCCTCTTTTCTCAGGAACGCGTGGACGTATCGAGTTAAAATTTTCGTCAAATACTCAAGTCCGTAACTTTTTGAAGCCGTGATATAAATAAAACTCCTAAGTCAATGCATTCAAAAGTTGCAGCCGTTTATGTCCGAATATTTTGAGATTTCCAAGGGAATCACAAGCACACAAAACCTATAACCTGCGGGAAGTACTTCCCACTTCCCGCAGACCTGGAATCATGAAATTTGGTGAGGAGCACGGTCTTATAGCACAAGTGACGACCTCCATGGCGCAGCGGGCGAAGGTCCGCCTGCGACGCAGGAGGTTGCGGGTTCGATTCCCGCCTCGGAACAAATTTGTGTACGATCTGCAGAAATTTGTTCCGTTGGTCTGGGTGTTTTCTATGTATAATAAAAAATATCTATCTATGTAGTGTATTGTATTAAGTATATCAGTTATCTATTTATTTATTTATTTTTATTTATACAGTTAGGTTAGCCTATGGCGAGTACACTAAAACTTACAAGATAGAATCGTAAAAAAAAATCATTAAATGCTAAGTGCACCAACCTCTTACAGGCCGACACAGCATGCATGAAAAACCATAAACAATGAACACTCTAATACTAAGCAGTAGATATAGTGGAGATTAAAAATATCTTATTTTTCTAACATGCTTACTTGCTTAAAAACATATCTAGTACCCATAACACAAGCTCTGCTTAGCTTGGGGCTAGATAATGCTGTGTGAATTGTCCAGCATTATTTATTTATTATTTAAGTAATGAAAAAAATCCGAAAACCATAAATTTGTAATTTATTCACTTTAAAAAATTACTTTTAATGCTCGCCATGGACCAAAACCTATAGTGTACTTCCCGTAGACCTAGAATTATGAAATTTGGCAAGATGTAGCCCAAATAAAGGAAAAAATCCGAAAAAAGGAAATTTGTAATTAATTCACAAAAAAAACTTGATTCTAGCTATAGACCAAAACCTATAGGTTACTTCCTGTTTATCTAGAATCATAATATTTGGTAAGATGCAAGGTCATATAGCACAAATAACGAGAAAAATCTGAAAACCGTAAGTTTGTAGTTAATTTTTTTAAAAAATTATAAATTTTGATTCTCTCCCTCGGCCAAAAAATACAGGGTACCTGCTTCATGTTAACCTAGAATCATGATATTTGGCAAGAAACAAGGTCTTACAATTAAACGGAACCCTTAGTGCGCAAGTTCGACTCGTACGTATCGTTTTATTTCTTTATAGCTTTTGTAATTGTTATGTATCAAATAAATTATTTAATTTCATTTGTTTTTCGCCTAAATATCTACGTTACACCTATCAGGGCCCACAGTAGTGGACCGTGTGGAGTACACAACCTCCACCAGGAACCCTTTTCTCGAACCACCTCGAGGCGGATCTTGTTTAAGAAGGGAGAGATACCCATCTTAAAGAACAGACTGAGAAAACTCTCCTGAATAACTACAGACCATCACCATATCGAAATTGTTTCTGAGTGTACTTATCTTGGGCAAATTCTGCAATCAGGGGAAATTCAGGCCTCCAGTCATGTAAAAATAGTTTTGAGAAGGAGGCCAAGGAGATGATCCAGCTAGAGTGGGCAGTGTATGGAAAACTATGTCGAAACTTCTCGTCATCCATACCGCAATGTTTGAATGATAAAGCTTTCAATCAGTGCCTCCTATAACCGTCATGACCTACGGAGCTGAGCCGTGGATACTGACGGTAGGGCTGGTCCACCAGTTCAAAGCCGCTCAGCGAGCTTTGGAAAGATCTATGCTCGGAGTCTTTCTGAAGGATAGGATTCGTAACGAAAACATCTGAAGGAGAACCAAAGGTAACTACCATATCTCGCGAAAAACCGACAACCACTGGGGTAAACGTGTCCTTGAGTGGAGACTGTGACTCGGCAAACGTAGTGTAGGATACTCTCCAGATACCTATCTGGAGAGTATCCTACACTACGTTTTCCGAGTCACTTGCAGTCTTTCGCAGATCGTCATCCCACCTGGGATGACGATCTGCGAAAGACTGCAAGTAGATGCTGGATGCGGCAAGCTGAAGACAGGCGCTATGGCGCTCACTAGGGGTGGCCTATGTGCAGCAGTGGACTGTAGATGATGATGATGATGAACCTACCTTAAGTTGGGGTATGATCAGTGAAGATCGTATGTAATTTATTTTAGCCGAATTATTAGCAAATATGTCTTAATTCAGCCGAAGTTAATTTCATACGGTTCATTCACCTCACGTCCGCTCTCATAACCAATAACTATAGTTACCTACATGTTCAACTCAAAAGTGGTCGGAACTACTTAAACATGTAATTTGTCAGTTTCACAGTCGCGGCGTTGCGGCGTTGCCGCTTTGAAAACAGACGAAGTAGTCATTTGTGGCTCCAAAGTCTGCGGATCAACATTGTCTAAGCTAATGTTACGCGTAGTTAAATATGTAACGGATGTGAAAAAGACGTTTTAGTGTAAAATTTGTGACCGTTAGTGGATCAACAAAATTTTGATATTTTGGGATATTTTGAATGCGAGTATCTCGATAACCAGTTAATGTAGATCTAGCGTTGCCATGTGCTCTTCAAATGTGGATCAAAGTATATCTGTTTACTAGGTTTAGAGTCGAATGTACACTTGAAATAGGTGGATCAACATTTCTTAAGAAATCGTACTGGATCAACTATTACCGTGAAAGGTTCATTATATATATATATATATATATATGTCGGAGATCAGGCCGCCGCCGCCGCATCGATTCGTTCGTGGTTCGGTCTCCAACGCCATCTGTTAGCTAGTCGAGGAGTGTATAGTAGGAAAAGTAGTAGGAAACCTCAAGTAGAGAACTGTCATTGTCATAACTGTCGTCGTTACAACTGTCATTGTTGATGAGTGTCTCAATGAGTGTATAGTCGGAAACGTCAAGTGGACAACTGTCATTGTCGCAACTGTCGTTGTTACAAATGTCACTGTCGCTTGGGCATGGTCAAGGCGGAGGGCCAGAGAGGTTAGGTTGGACGGTGAGTGACGGCACTTCTTGTTGGCGACTCTCCAGGAGAGCACGGGATCTCGTCTGGCCTCTGCCTTGAACTTGCCGCGTTTCACAATTTGCGAGACTATAGCTACCTAATGAAGTGATTGTAATTAAACAATAAACACCTGAAAAATAACGTTGCATTACTTCATTTAAACTTCGAGGCATGTCTGACGCTCTGGAGGGCAGGCCTCCGGATCCCTCTCCGTTATGTATATAGGCCATAGGCTGTGGTAACCGCTTTCCATCAGGCGACGGGCCGCAAGCATGTTTGCCGCCTTGGTGGTATAAAAAAACATCGTCATATCTAAAACACGTTTGTTCGTTCAAGTTCGAGGTAGTACTCACCTTCATCAGTCATAACATTGGCGAACGGTTCTGAGATGAACTCCCAGAGTTTAGGTAACTTCTCCGGCAGTTTCTCTCCGAAGAACAGCGTCAGACTTGTCAAGGCTAATGTGGCACCTCTCCTTTGAATTCGTAGTAACTTTCTAGCCTGCAATAAAATAAATGTTAAATCTAGTATAATGGATTTGCGTTGATTTAACTGTGCTAAACAGAGTTTCACGTACGTTTTGTACAAACAGAATTGTCACGATTTGTCCTCAAAGTGAAGATAGGGATAACAACTTTTTTTGCTTGAAAAATCCCTCCGGCTGCGCAATGATAAATCAATTACGATATATATCATAGACGTAGTGCGGCGCGCAGGCAATGCCTCTTCCACTTGCCTACCAGTCGTACCAACGCTGGCCTGCGTTCGCCTCGGCGCCGCATCGTTGATATTTACAACAAGAAATTCATTGATATTGACCTGTTTCTACTGTCTGAACTTAGTTTTAAGAACAATATTCTAAAACTGTTACAAATTAATAACACTCAGTTAAATTTACAACCCTTTCCTTTTTTCTCTCATAATAATATGTAAAAATTAACTGCTCTTAAAATTATCACTCTAAAATATAAAAAACCTAAAATATTATAACCAATTATTTTACTATTAAACAACAACCAACTATGTAGTAAGTAATACTTCTGTATAATTTGTGGATATTGTGATTGGTTGTACATTTAAAAACACATAGAATAAGTACATTATATAATAAGTCTGCATTGTACAATTGTTTTTTTATCCTGAATAAAGATATTAAAAATTAAAATTAAATTACAACAGTGTGTGAATAAGGGGAGTTTTCGTCAGAGTTACAAAAACACCAACGTCCGTCCCACTGGTGGGAGAGAGACAGTTACCTCATCCTCGTGAGCTAACATCTGATCAATGTTGATGTTGGCGTGAGAAGGAGGCCGCCCGCGCCGCGGCGCAACTCTCTCTGCGCAGCGCTGTTGTTCCCACAGCGTCAGGATGCCGTTGTGTTTGTCCACTGGTGGGAAAACAAACATTTTAGTGGAGAATAAGGTAATTAAATCTGAAAGGAATACGTCGACATTCAAGCCATTTATCATATCAACTTTACCGGGTCTGATAACGTGAAAAAAAAAGAACATGTCTACTATATTTGACCTCGCTGTGTCTTTACTTCAGTTCCGTTCACGGCTGATGGAATACGATGATTACTTGATCGGAACCAGTTCCATACTAGTAAATTAATAGCCACGATCGGAACCAGTTCCGTACAAGTAATTTAAAAGCCTCGTATGGAACCAGTTCTGAAACTCCGGTTCTGTAGACGGCCGAAGGGATATTATGTTCAATGCGTATTGCGTCAAAACAAACTGCTATTATTATAGCTATAATCATAATCATTTTATTGCATGAAAAATGGTATTATAAAGGTCTTAGGCTTAAAATTAGTTCACATAATTCACCGGTTAATTCGGCATGCAAAATAGACACATAAATCTGAATTTAATTTGATATGAATAAAAAATACATAAGCAATCAAATCAAAATCTCTTAAATGATCTTAAAAAACTTCTTATAGAGTCCACAGGTGATCGGAATGCTGGCTTCTATTTCGGTCAACGAATTAGCATTGCCATTCAACGTGGCAATGCTGCCAGCATTCTGGGCACTCTGCCTTCTGGTGACGGCTTAGATTTTTAAGAAATAGATATAAGTGTATATATTAGTTGTAATTGTTTTATTCTGTTACTGTTATTTTCTGTAAATATAATGTTTTAAGTAATAATGGTTTAATTCAAAGTGTTAATATGATTATTTTATTTTATTTTTTATTTTATTTTACGAATTTTAGGAAAACTTACAGCTATGACTTAACAATAAGGTATTTACTTAATATAACATGCATGATACATGCATGATATTCTATTGAGGGCTAATTACAAGTTTCCACATATATTTATTTACTAAAAAAAGGTAGAAATCAGTTGACGACGATATAAAGGAGAGTACAAGTTAAAAGGAATGTTACTTAGCTACAAACAAAAAGATAAAAACACAAAAACGTAAATTAAATTAGAAAGAGGTGATTAAATACTACAATCTAATCTAACATAAGTGATAGGCTAATAAGAAAATGTAATCCGAAGTAGAGTCTTAGTTTAGTCGCTGTCCAAAAAGAATTTATCATTAAGAATCCGCTTTAATTTAGTCACTGATGTATTAAAGATATCAACATCGACATTTACTTTTGATAAAGAGTTGAAAGAGTTACTTGCTCTTATAATAAATGCGTTCTGCCTGTAGTTAGTATTAACGCGCGGTACGTACAACGTATTCGGGTTTCTCAAAGCTCTGCTCGTGCGTAATCCCACTAGCTCTAGTAACTCAGGACAGTCCACTTTGCCATTCGCAATGTTAAAAAGGAATGCTAGGTCGGATATATTCCTTCTTTCATAGAGGGGCAGAAAGTGAAATTTACGACATCTCGTTATGTAGTCGGGAAGATAGATTTTGGCACGATATTGTAGATATCGTAAAAATCTTTTTTGGATACCTTCTAACCGTGAGCTATATACATCGTAGCACGGGTTCCAAACTTGACAGGCGTATTCCAAAAGACTTCGCACGAACGAACAATACAATATTTTGATTATTTTTATGTCCGAAAATTCAGCTGACATACGAAGAACGAAACCAAGCGCTCTAGATGCTCTTTTTATTATGTTTTCAATATGAGAATCAAAAATTAGTTTGCTATCAAAGGAGACGCCTAAGTCTCGTATGGTATCTACTCGTGAAAGAGGCGTGTCAAGTAGAGTATAGTCAAATTTGATAGTGTTGATTTTGCGGGTAAAAGAGCAAACAAAGCACTTGGCGACATTAATACCTAGTTTATTTAGAGTACAGTAGTTTTGAAATCTCGTCAGGTCGTCTTGCAGACGATATGCATCGGCGAGAGACTGTATTTTACGAAGGATTTTCATGTCGTCAGCATAAAGTATTATTTTCGAATGTAGGAAGCAGGACGATATGTCGTTAATTGAAATAGCAAAAAGTAGGGGTCCTAATAAGGATCCCTGCGGGACTCCTGAAGGAATAAACATAGGTGATGAGGAATATCCGCTTAGAACAACTGTCTGGCATCTATTAAAAACATAAGATGTGAACCATCTGAAGAGGTTGCCTCTAATACCTATTTTTTGGAGCTTTCTCAATAGGACTACGTGATCAATACGATCAAAGCACTTGGAATAGTCTGTGTATATAATGTCCACCTGCGAAGGCTCGGCCATGTTCTTAGACAAGTATTCAGAACAGATGAGAAGATTTGATGTCGTAGACCTACCTCTCAAAAAACCATGTTGCTGCGGCATAAGGTCGTGTCTTAATGCGGAGTATACTTGGTTATAAACTACCTTTTCAATGACCTTAGCAAACAGACATAGCTTAGAAATAGGTCTATAATTTTCTACGACATCCTTGGGCCCTTTTTTGTGGATTGGAGTCACATAGGCCGATTTCCATATTTCTGGAACAACACCCTCTGTTAATGAGCGGCGGTACAGAATGGTAAGGGGACAGACTAAGCTTTCCGCACATTTAACTATAAAGATAGCAGGGATATTATCGGGTCCCGCGGATTTATTCAGATCTAAAGACTTAAAAAGGCGGTAAATCTCGTCTTCGCTAACCACAACCGTACCGATATCCGCACAAGAAGAGAAAAGATTTTGCGAGATTTCATCTTCCGGTAGTACTTGGGTAGGTGAGCTATGGAGAAAAGTGGAGTGGAAGTATTCCGCAAACATGTCGCTGATTTCTTTACCTTGATCCGACGATCGCGCGCCGTACTGCATTACAGAAGGATAGGTATTAGAGTTATTTTTACTTTTAACGTAAGTCCAAAACGCGCGAGGACTACTCCTAATAAGACTTTCAATGCTGTTTAAGTAACTATTATACATCTCCTTCTCCATCGCCCGCGCTCTGTCTCTTAGAATAACAAAAGAATCCCAGTCATAGGAATTACCATAAGTTTTAAACTTTTTATGGTACTTAGATTTTTCACGTAGTATTTTTATTAGGGGCCGTTTATACCAGAGTGGATATTTTCTAGAGGGAGCAACAGTCTTCGAAGGTATAAAAGTATCTCGTAAAGTGTAAATAGTTGTATACATACGACGTACAGCGTCATCTACACTACCAGTATTTAACTCGGTTACCCAATCGACCGAGTTAAGTTTGGTACATATTTGATCGTAATTACCATCCTGATAGACGAACTTGATATACGATTGTGGCTGTATTGCATGTAGCTGTACGAAATCAACATCTGTTACTATTGCGGGGTGATGGGGGTCCTCGGGAACTAAGGGGAAATCGCAGGCATGGATAGATACATCACTATTGGAAAAAATAAGATCAAGAAGGCGGCCATGAGTAGTATTTAAAAATGAATTGTATTGTAAAAGGCTGCATGTATTAATGACATCAATAAAATCAAATTGATGCGACCCTTGCACATTACTCGGCGACAGGGATATACCGTCATTACTTGGCGTCCATGTGATAAATGGCATGTTGAAATCGCCAAATATAATAAATTTATCGAGAGGATTTTCCAAGACAATATCAGACAATTTATCAGCAAAATTTGTTAGTTGTACCTCCATTGAATTACCTAGATTCTCATTGCATACGTAGATTACGCAGATATGCATCTTGTACGTTGAGCGCGGGTTACGAGTTCGAATGGTCAAAGTTACCCACAAATCCTCGGCGGATGACGACCATTCGCTCCGGCATTCGGCCGCGAGTTCACGGCGAACCGCCAACAAAACCCCACCACCTTTCCCCTGCTTGGTAGCTCCGTAGTTACGATCTCTTCTAAAAATTATGTACCGGTCATCAAATAATTCGTTATTTTTGATACCATTAATAAGCCACGATTCGGTAATGCAAATAACATCGTACGAATTTAAACAAATATTTCCATAGAAAGTAGCAGTCTTAGTACGTAAACCGCGTACGTTTTGATAATACGCACTAATCATTGTTATAACTAGTTATTAATCTCTGAGTAGGTTTATAACAGCAAAAGCGCAAGTTATTAGAAGTAATTCGGTGAACAATTAGCAAAATTTTATGACAGATCGATAACATTACATTGTAAAATAACATCAGGACATAAAGGCAATTAACAAGACAAAAGAAACAATAGCGAATAGCGAGTCGACTTACCGAAATAGAGGGTAGCGATAAGCGTGCGGTGGGATTACGCATAGCAAGTGCATAGAACTGACCAGTGAACGAGACAGCGTTATTCAAACTTTCCAGGTGAAATTTTACACAGATGTAGTACAACAAAAAAGTAGTCGGGAAAATCAAGTGTAAACATATACTTATGTTAACTACAACTTCATTAAATCTATCTCCGTGCGTATGTGGATTATTGGCGAGCTCTCGTTTTTTCGGACGAATATTTTGCATCCACGAACCCATGCAAATGCGTACCCTTTCTCTTTCGCTAGGGCTTTGGTCTTATTGAGCAGTATTTTGTTCTGAATAGTTAAATGATCATTAACAAATATTCTGCTGCTGCCAGCCATCCTAAGGGTTGCCGCAGTGATTGTGCACTTCCTGGCGGCGGCCACGAAGTTGTCCTTTAGGTATCTGCTATGAACAGCAACCACAATAGTTTTATTATCCTTGCTATTACGCATAGGTATTCTAGCCACGTAGTTTATCTGCTCTTTAGGAATGGAGCACTTAACATGTATTCCGATTTTAGATATGATCTCGAAGAGGTTTTCGGAGTTGGTGACCGGTACTCCTTTAATCTCAAGATTGTTGAGGCGTGATCTTTTTATGATTTTAATTGTGATGTTTAGTTGATTATAGTTGAATTTGTCATCTGTTTAAGTTCAAATTTAAATTATATAATTGCTATAACATAAGCAATAAATTTAAATTAAAAAATATTTAGAAAATTTGTTAATCTTAAAATGTCAGTAAATTTATATAATGTCAATCTCGATAGTTAAGGAATTCAGATACAGTATAAAATGATTTGTCAATAAGCCACTATTTTAACTTAAATGCAAAAGTTTTGCAAGGTAATTCTTTGATATCTTTAGGTATCTTGTTGAGAATGCGTCCACACATCGCATGACAACTTTTTTGATAAAGAGCAGTTCTGGGCGTTCTAGATAAAACAATTCTATCTGGATCCCTAACAGTCCTTGGGTAAATATCCCGTGCTTTCGTAAATAGGGCGTTGTATATGGTCGCTTTCATATAAAATTTTAATAGCATTTTGGGGGCGAAGGTGGAATTCCCCCAAATAGTAACAGAAGGAGATCTCCTCTGACCCGGGCCCGACCATCTGGTCCACTGAGCCCGGTGGTCTTTCGACCGACAGTTGATGTCGGATAGTTGTATATAGCCAGTTGTTACTGAATCAAGTGTTTGCGCGATCTAGGAATTACTTCTCTTTTTGATTTTTTAGATTGTTTATAACGACATCTAGCGGATGTTTATTGAAGCGCTTAGGTAGGTTTTTACATGCCTCAGTTTTTCGCTGTTAGCGCCTCTATTGACAAGTTAGCCTTGTAGTTCGGCCGTTGTCGCCCAGAGGTCGCCTACAGCATGAACGAACACCTTAGACTTCTTGCTGGCACAACCTCACAAAGATCTACGCATCATGGCCAACGGTTTATTTTATTGTAATGTAGATAATGGAAGGTCTTTTGTTTATGACTACAATACAAAATAACAAAATTGATAATTTTGAATATCTATCCACCATGGCACATGCTACGGGAACGAATAAATATTGGAGAAGGAATGGATTCGTGACATCATCTCCTAAGACCCTCCTAAGATCTAAGAATTGTTGACGGTATTTTTAAACAGGATCAGTTTTAGTTTATTTATTTTCAAACCAATAAATTTGTGTCGGAATATTTACAAATAATAAATTAGTACAAAAATCATTATAACACATTATACAGAAATAAATTAATTAATTGCCGAGAAAATCGATCTTTTTTACTGTTCCCAGAGCTAATTCCAAAAGGCTTTGTTTTTTATTTTATGTTATCATATCACAGTTCGTATTAAATGTAATTTTTTTTATTTATGAATTATTGATATTGTTTATTTATTCATTATTTGAATGATCTTTGTTGTGTTGTGTGTGTTTGAATTTTATTGTATTGTGTAAATGTTGATGCTTTCCGTTTTTATTATAATAAGACTAGAATATGTTTCCGCGCCTACCTCTCGACAACTTCAGGGTGTTGACTGCACCTAACCTCACATCGCATTGTCATTGAGCCAGAACAAAATGGCAGATAAACATTAACCTCCTGTAAACTTTAAATATATTTTCTATAAGTACAAAGTCAAAAGTTTTATTGCTATTCTGAAAATTCACTCAGTTGAACTCGAAGATTCAACATTTGGCGACCGTGACAGGACCCTAACCATTGGAAGCAGAAAATATCTAACCATCCGAAGAAACGTTGGAAACTGCGTCGCACTTGGATCTTGCTTGGATGCTGGTTTTTTGGTCTATTTGAACACCAAACGTTCATGCCTGCACATCAGACACCCATGAAAGTTAAGTAAAGTGCCCTTCCTTCAAATTTGGTCCCTAAATTCCTTTGGAATGCAGGCTTGGTAGTCTGCATTCCTAACCTCACCAATTCTTTCCCATAGTAAATCTAGCCTTCAATTAGAGCAAGGATCTGTGTAATAAATCATTCAAAGATCCATAAATTTGCAATAATATTATGTGTCTAAAGACCTCAACACTAGGTAAACACATAATGGTTCAATGTACTAACTAATTACATGTCTAACGATTATCCAATATCAACTCTAAAGTGATTTGTAATCTTAATAGGCACAAATATTTACACAAAATTACAAAATACGAACTAAGATAAGGATCTAAAACTAGGTATTCAGAATCTTCACTAAAGTGATTCAATATTTAGTAAATAACAGGTCTATATTTTAGCGATGATTTTAGCTCAATACTTACACTAATCTATAAACTTACAAATAAAATTACGTTACCTAAATACTTACTAAAATTCATGTGCTAAAAATAGGTAATAAAAACTTCTTTCCATATTCCTCCACTTGCATAGTTATTTTAATATTTTACAACAAACAACTTTTTAACAACCTATTCAGCTTAACACAGTTTTAATTACATGGTTATAAATGTTTGTCACTTGGTTTTATAACAGCGTGGATAGGTTAATTCTTAATTTCAGTAAATAGGTGATTATTTCATTGGCTTTTATATTCAAAAATTAACTTTTATTTTGCAAAATTTTCCAGGATTCGTTCAACTGGTAAACATGATAAATAATGAACTAATAAATGAACTTGAACTCGTTTGACCTATCGCTCGCCGAGAACAAAAGCGGATCAGCTGTTGTTTACCAGTCGTCGGCTTCCAGGTGATATCTACCTACTTCAGATAACGCCTAATTGAGGAACGTGAGCATTAATTACCTACCTATCATTTGCTGGAAAAATAACCTTTTGAGCTTTGTTTAATCGATTTTAATTTAACGTTGATTTAACGTTTTCTAATAATAGATAACCTTTGTACTCGTAATTTGGATTGCTAAAGTAATTGTTTTGGAGTAATAATGGAGAAAAATATGGCCGAGAATTCGGATAAATTAAAAACTTTAACTGTTAGACGAAGCTCAATAAAGGGTCAAATAACCAAGTTCAAGAAGTATCTAGAAGAATTAATAAATAAAAAATCTGATTTAAATCAATTGGAACTTGCAGAATTAACTCTTAAGCTTGGAAGATTTGAAATCTTATCTTGTAAATTCGAAGAGGTGCAGAGTGAGTTAGAGGTTCTAAATTCTGAGTGTATGGACGACGAACTTGATGCGCGTGAACTTATTGAGCGTGATATTATCAGATTGATTGCTATGGCTAAAGATTTATTAGATCAAAATAGAGTAAACTTGGAGTGTTCTCACGCTCAGAGTGGACACTTTAATATGGAGAAAAGGGAAATAGGAGTGAAGTTACCTCAAATTGAGATCGCTAAATTCAATGGTTCCTTCTTTCACTGGTTGGAGTTTCGCGACACTTTTATGTCTCTTGTGCACAAAAATGAGCGTTTGTCGTCAATTCAAAAGTTTCATTATTTGATTTCATATCTCGTAGGTGATTCGTCTCGAATAATCGCTAATCTGGAAGTATCCGCCGATAATTACGAAGTAGCTTGGAGTTTGTTGTTAGAACGGTACAATAATAAGCGATTGCTGGTGAATCTTCATCTAAAATCATTGTTTAATGTCAAACCGATAACTCGTGAATCCGAGAAGTCCTTGCGTTTCCTGGTGGACAGCGTTACGAAGGATCTGCGAGCTTTGTCCAGCCTTGGTCAACCCACGACGCACTGGGATGTACTGATTATTTATATGTTGTCATCAAAATTGGACAGTCGTACTCTTGAAAAGTGGGAAGAGGCACGCAACGGTTTCTCTGATGTTCCTACCTTGTCTGATTTTAATAAGTTTTTAACAGATCGCGCGGATGTGATTGAGGCCTTAAATCGTTCGCGCCCTCAGGACAGCAATAATAGTACAGGTTCATCACACACAAAGGAGAATAAAAACACCCCTGCTCGTGAACTATCATCTAAATCACCAAAGGGCTTTCAAACAAAATCCTTTGCGAGTGTGACTCCTCCCGCCGTCTTCCTGTGCGTGGTTTGCAATGATAATCATAGAATTTATGATTGCCCGTCTTTTAAAGCTAAGAATATAAAGGAGAGATTGGCAGATGTAAGTAAGTACAAGCTGTGTGAGAATTGTTTGAGGCAGGGTCATCCGTCCAGCGAGTGCCGACTGGGAGCTTGTCGGGTAGCCGGCTGCAAAGGTCAGCATAATTCACTTTTGCACCCTCCTGGGGAAACACAAGCGTCTGTCAACTTTTCCAAAGAGTCTAACACCATTGATTGTCAGGTAATATTAAGCACTGCTCTTATTGAGGTACAAAATCCGATTACAAAACAGTGCGAGGAGGTGCGCGCCTTATTAGATTGCGGCTCGCAGTTAACTTTTATCAGCAAATCATTACAAAAAAGATTAGGTCTAAAAACTAATCCATTTAATAACATAAAGGTAATTGGCATCGGTAACACGTGCCATAACAGTGTGAGAGAAAGTTGTGTTGCTCAGCTAAATTCATTGACCACACAGTATCGTGTGTCTCACTCATGTTTTGTTCTTGATGAATTGACAGGAGAACTTCCAAAGTCTCCGATTGACATCCAAAATCTAAAAATCCCGCAAACAATTCGATTGGCTGATCCAGTATTCGACCGGCCTGGTCCGATTGACATTATTATTGGTGCAGACTTATTTTGGGACGTCCTCGGATCTGAACAGCGATCGTTAGGTCCAAACTACCCAAAATTGAAGTCGTCTAAGTTCGGCTGGTTGTTGGCTGGTCCGATGTATACCAAATATTCTAAATCGCAAAAAAATATACACTGTAATCATGCAGTCGTACAAAATGATAACATTGATGAAATGTTAACAAAATTCTGGTCGCTCGAAGAATTACCTTCTAAGTCTTTTTTGAGCGCCGAAGATAGTAGGTGTGAAGAGCTGTTTAAGGCCACCACTACACGTTTAGATTCAGGCAGATTTGGCGTAGAGTTGCCACTAAAGGACTCCCCTGATTGCCTGGGTGATTCGTACAATTTAGCTAAAAAGCGCTTTCTGCACTTAGAAAAAAGATTCAGGAAAAATTCTGAACTTAAATCTAAATACGTGGATTTTATCCGTGAATACGCAGCTATGGGTCATTTATCGGAATCACCCATCGCTAATCCAGAATTGTCATATTTCTTATGTCACCATGCAGTAATTAAGGAGTGTAGCGAATCTACGAAGCTTCGCGTGGTGTTTAATGGTTCTGAACCTACCTCCTCAGGCTTTTCAGTAAATGATATTTTACTAAAGGGCCCTCATGTACAAGACTCCCTTTTTTCCATCTTGGTAAGAGCGCGGCAGTATCAATACGTAGTTACAGGAGATATTGATAAGTTTTACCGGCAAGTCACTATTTCTAAAAATAATGACCGAAACTTGCAGCTTATACTGTGGAGGGAAGAAGAGTCTTTGCCTTTAAAGTCTTTACAATTAGGTACTGTCACTTATGGTACAGCAAGTGCCAGCTACTTAAGTACACGATGCCTGTGGCAGGTGGGAGAGGAGTGTGATGATCCGTTTATAAAAAATATAATACAGCATGATTTTTATGTTGATGATTTGTACACTGGGTGTGATGATGAACAACAGTTGCAATTCATAGTCAATTCAGTAACTTCTAACCTAAAATCAGCATGCTTTCCATTGAGAAAGTTTAAGTCAAATGTACCACATTTACTGGATAAAGGCACAGACAATGATTCACTTTACTTCAGCGAGTCTACAAGCACCCTTGGCTTGGGTTGGAATCCCGCTAGTGATTCATTGCATTTTCCATTTGAAATGCCTCCTAAAGGCAAAGCGCCAACTAAGCGCATAATAATGTCAAATTCATTTAAAATATTTGACCCATTGGGTCTGATTAGTCCTTGCATAATACAGCCAAAAATATTGCTCCAAAAATTATGGCAACAAAAAATTGATTGGGATGAGCCTGTTCCTCAGCCAATCCAAGAATCCTGGGCTGAGTTTGTAGATAATTTACCAAGCTTATTAACGTTACAGATTCCTCGAAAGGTAATTTGTAACTCACCAAAACTTGTAGAAATGCACGTCTTTAGTGATGCGTCTCAGTGCGCTTATGGCGCTTGCGTGTATATGCGAACGATTAATGCGAATAATGACGTCTCAGTTAATCTGTTATGTTCCAAATCTAAAGTAAGTCCTCTTAAACCCACCACTATTCCCCGTTTAGAGTTGGCAGCTGCATTACTCGCCGCCAGATTATCCAAGAGCATCATCGATTCTATTAGAAACAAACCCTCTCGAATCGTTCACTGGTGTGACTCTAGCGTCGTCTTAGCCTGGCTCGCCAGTGACCCAAGTAAACTGAAAACATTTGTGGCTAATAGAGTCGGAGAAATTATTGAGATTTCCGAATTGTCTTCATGGCGCTACGTGCCTACTAATGTGAACCCTGCTGATATGATCTCCAGGGGAGTTAATGCTAGTAAACTTCGTGATATGGAGCTTTGGTGGTCGGGCCCTAACTTCTTGAACCATGATGAGTCCCTGTGGCCCACTCTATCTTCACCTTTTCCTGAGGATTTGCCCGAAAGAAAGGTATGTTCTTTACCCGTATCTACAATTGATTCATCCTTTGTTGATTTCGAAAGGTTTTCTAAATTAAATAGGCTTCAAAGATCGTTCGCTTTTGTCAAAAGATTCGTACATAATTGCAGAAATCCTAAATCAAAGTTATCAGGTCATTTAACCGTTACAGAAGTAAATGATTCCTTTTCTCTATTGTGCTCTGTAGCGCAAAGGGAATCCTTTCCAGATGAACACAAGTCGCTTTCAAAGGGCAGTTCATTAAATGCTAAATCTAAATTGCTTTCTCTATCGCCATTCTTAGATGGTAATTTAATCAGAGTCGGTGGAAGAATTGAGTCATCTAATTATAGCTTCGAAACTAAACATCCAATAGTACTTGATTCTTCCCATCATCTAACAAAATTGTTATTTGCACGAGAACATTTAATTCACTTGCACGCCGGGCCTCAGTTGCTACTGGCCTCTGTTCGTCAGTCTGTTTGGCCCATCAACGGGCGTCGCCTTGCTCGTCAAGTTGTTCGTCGATGTGTTCGATGTCGGCGCGTTCAAGGTAAAGTGTTACAGCCCAAAATGGGAAATTTGCACAGCTCCCGAATAAATCTAGATCACCCGTTCGCATCTGTAGGTACTGATTTTGCAGGATATTTTAATATTTTAAATCGGAAGGGTCGTGGTGCAAAATTGCAAAAGGCCTATCTGTGCTTATTTGTGTGCTTGAGATTTAAATGTGTCCACCTCGAAGCCGTTTCTGACCTTTCCAAAGACGCGTTTATGATGGCGCTTCGCAGATTTGTAGCCAGACGGGGTAAACCTATCGAAATATTCAGTGATAATGGAGGTAATTTTACTGCTACCGCTAAAGAGTTAAGTTCGTTCCTTAAACAAAATTCAGAATCTCTGTCTGACCTTGCATCTCAAGAAGGAATAAATTTTATTTTCTCACCTAGCTACGCTCCTCATTTTGGCGGGATCTGGGAAGCCGGAGTAAAGTCAGCCAAATATCATATTCGTAGAATAATGGGAAATTCTAATTTAACGTTTGAAGAGTTAGGAACATTGTTTACGCAAGTGGAGGCTATCTTAAATAGTCGCCCCTTATGTCCTCTCTCTTCCTCACCCAACGACTTCCTTTTCCTCTCCCCAGGGCACTTTTTGATTGGAAGACCTCTGACTGCAATACCATCGCCAGCTCTGGAAGACCGCCAAGAAAGTTCCCTACCTCGATATGCTCGAATTGAGAGACATCGCCAACATTTTTGGAACAGATGGCAGAAGGAATACATTGCTCAACTACAAGAAAGAACTAAATGGAAAACAAACAAAGGCCATCTAAAGGTTGGAGACCTTGTGCTGCTTCATGAAGATCATGTTCCTCCTCTAAATTGGCGCCTCGGACGAGTATCCAAACTTTACACGGGACCAGATGGAATAAATCGTGTCGCAGATGTTACTACCAATCGAGGATGTGTTCGTAGAGCTCTGGTTCGCTTGTGTCCATTGATGGATGACGAAGAAGTTGAAAATCAGGCTTTTCAACGGGGGGAGGATGTTTCCGCGCCTACCTCTCGACAACTTCAGGGTGTTGACTGCACCTAACCTCACATCGCATTGTCATTGAGCCAGAACAAAATGGCAGATAAACATTAACCTCCTGTAAACTTTAAATATATTTTCTATAAGTACAAAGTCAAAAGTTTTATTGCTATTCTGAAAATTCACTCAGTTGAACTCGAAGATTCAACAGAATATAAGGTACTCTATCGCATTGGTTGTGCCTGTTAGGATGGAAGATGTACGTTTATAAATAAATAAATTAATTAATTAAAATAAAAACACAAAATAGGTACCATACAGTTCACATAGTTCACAAACTTAACAGGACACTAACGTCCACTGCTGAACATGCCTCCCCTAACACAGCAACAATCATCACAAAGGTGATCGCCGTGTTAATAATAATAATACACAATTTACAACCTTGCGTTATGTTATTTTTGTAGAGATTAGTTTTAGTTTTAATTTGTAAAAGATTGTAAAGACGACCTCCGTGGCGCAGCGGGCGAAGCTCCGCCTGCGACGCATGAGGTTTCGGGTTCGATTCCCGCCTCGGAACAAATTTGTGTACGATCTGCAGAAATTTGTTCCGTTGGTCTGGGTGTTTTCTATGTATGTATAATAAAAAATATCTATCAATGTAGTGTATTGTATTAAGTGTATCAGTTATCTAGTACCCATAACACAAGCTCTGCTTAGCTTGGGGCTAGATAATGCTGTGTGAATTGTCCAGCATTATTTATTTTATTTTATTTATTTATGTATAAATTAGGCGATGTGTTCGCTCAGCGACAAAGCCTTTTGATTGGTGGGAAATAAAAAAATAATAATAATAATACACAGAAGAAAGCTGCCGACGTTTCTCTGGCAGGGTCCCGTAGCCGGCTTTTACGACATCCACGGGTTTATGGAGTCAATTCTTACGCCACGACCGCCACGGGTAAAGTTAACACAGCTTCCCACAAAAATTACCAGCCTAGACGATTTCATTATATTTAAACAAAAAATTAAATGTTATTTTGAAACACATGCATTTTATAGCCTCAAGGAATTTCTTAATAGCACCATACAGGAATCCTCACTTTTGGATAACGATAAACGATCAATGAGAAAAACTGAACTAATTGGAGATAGTTACAGATTTGTGTTACATTTATGGAATTGTTTTGTGATTTATTATTTTTAATCGATCTAGAATATAGTAATTTAATTATTAAGTATAGGTATAGAAATTAAATAACATCGCAAAAATTTTTACGACTTCGGCGGGACTTGAACCCGCATCTTTCCGTCAGTACCGGAATGTGCTAACCAACTACACCACGAGGTCAAGTGACGTAGGAGTCGAAAATCTTTGCGACTTTCTGCGGACTGTAGCGCCGTTAGCGAAATTTTTACGATGTTATTTAATTTCTTAGAAATTTGCCAGAGTGTGAGGCTTACGCACTATAAAAACAAAAAACTATAGATATAGACTCTATAATACAGAGTTCATAAAATGTACTTAGATAGGTATTTATTTAAAACTGTAAATGACTTTTCTTAGACTTACCTAATATAGCACAAATTGTTATAAGATGGTGAATAAATAAATCTAAAAACTGAAATCTAAGAAAATGAGAGATTTAATTTTTCCATAAATTTTTTTCCACATTTTTTTGTGATTTATTATTTTTAATCAATCTAGAAAGAGTAATTTAATTATTAAGAAGCCTTTATTCACAAAGACAATTATAATATAATTAGTATTTACAATTGAAACAATTGAGCTAACTGCAGACTGTTGCAAACAATCTACAGGTAGCTCAACTGATCCATATCAATACCAGTCGGAAGCGTCTTATTATTAAGTAGATAGATATAGACTCTATAATACAGAGTTCATAAATGTACTTAGATAGGTAACTGTAAATGACTTTTCTTAGACTTACCTAATATCGCACAAATTGTTATAAAAGGGTGAATAAATAAATCTGAAATCTAACAAAATGAGAGGTTGTTCAACTCACGCGCAGACCCATGAGCGGTGGATATGTCAGCCTTCCCCTCCGCCCCGCTGTCGCCGCTGCCAGAGTCGGTGCATTCCTCTGGATTGTCTAGTTGTACGCGCGGTGTGTAGTCTGGGTCGCATCTAAACATCACTCTCATATTATAATTACATTTTTATTTGGAATTGAATTGAATAGTTATATAATTACTAATTAATTGTACTGTATCTTTTTCAAAGCTATACTAATGAGATAGGCCTATCGTTTCCCGCCACAATATTCAAATTAAACAAGTATATGCATGACTTTCTGTCAAAATTGTCCGACAGCCAATGAGAACATTCGTCCAATTAGGAATTGGCCAATCAGGTGTCTTCCCGCCACGTCAGAGAGGCGCGCGAGCGAGCTCGTGGCGCCGCCATTTTAATTCTCCATTGCGTCGAATATCACCAGGCAGTGGTGACAAGTTAGGGGTTTTCCCCCTAAATTTGGGGGTAAAAAATTTAAACAGGGGCAATTTTAGGGGTAGAAAATATTTGGGGTTTTTTTTAGGGGGGGCCTGACAAAACCTGCATTTAAATTAAATACTCGTAGAACTAAGCCTGCGTGTCATGTGTCTCGTGCGTAGAACGGAACGCACGACACGATCACACCTGTCATGTATGTATTGGTATTGCAAAGCCTCGTTCAAACTTCACATCGTATGGTCCGTCCCTCTCACTCAAATAGTGAATAAACAGGGCAGTGAGAGAGATGACACGATCGAGTCCGACAACAATGTAGCGTTTTTAATTGTTTACCAATTCAGAAATTGGTGACAGAGAGTCAAATTAATCTTTTTGTTTGGTTTCGCATTTTTTAATGTTAATCGACAAGAAATCAACAGATTATATAATACTGTTATTTTATTTTTTCAATAAAATTTCAATATAAACGTCTTTTAATTTTGAAGAGGCTTTTACAAAAATAAATTTCGACAGAAACTCAAGTATAGGTTAGATAGATGCAAGCGTCTCTGTCGGTTGTGATAATTTGCAAAGTTTAAGGCTTTGGGGACTACAATACTAAAATTATAGAAAAATAAGTGATAACAGTTCTAAGCTCTCATGTCTCTGAAAAAATTTGATAAGTGATTTGCACTTTATAATGAAAACTGAAAAAAAAAAATTAGGGGTTTTTAGGGGGATTTGGAAAAAAAACTGGGGGTAAAATTTGGTATGGGTTGGCAACACTGTCACCAGGCAGGATTAAAAGTTATAGCTTTGAAAAAGGTAAGTAAATTAATATGCGTTTTATTTTATGTAAAACGCTTCTATTAATTTAATAATTACGCACTTTAATAACAATAAACCATAAACTTTTATGTCACTTAGATAATTGCATTTATAATGCACTAGTGGCCCGTCCCGGCTTCGCACGGTTGGACATTTATTTTTTAAGCATATAAATATAGCCTCTGTTGCCGTCATGTCACTCAGGGATATTGTAGCATTCTAATAATGAAAGAATTTTTGAAATCGGTCCAGTAGTTTTTGAGTTTATTCGTTCGAAACACACACAACTTTAACTTAGTATTTTTACACAACTACAGAAACATACACAGCTTTAACTTTAATTTAGTATTTTTCCCTAATTGTAAATGAATAATGCTGGACAATCCACACAGCACCATCTAGCCCCAAAGTAAGCTACTCAAAGCTTGTGTTATGGGTATATTTAATACATTATATACATAGATGGATATTTTTTTTTATTATACATAGAAAACACCCAGACCAACGGAACAAATTTCTGCAGATCGTACACAAATTTGTTCCGAGACGGGAATCGAACCCGCAACCTCTTGCGTCGCAGGCGGACTCTCGCCCGCTGCGCCACAGAGGTCGACAAGTTGTTTGATGGTTATTCTGCTATCCCGGACGGAGACCAATTCAACAAAGATCTTTGAAATCGGTGCCGCCGTTCTTGAGTTATAAATGGTGTAACTAACACGACTATGTTTTATTTATAAAGATTTGCATGAAAACGAATCAGCGATTTCCGTTTTTACGAGTAAGGGGCCGCGATGTTATTTCGCGTTTGTAAATTCCCCGTTGTCTATGACTTAAAAAGCTGGCAACATTGTTGCAGGCAACACATGTTCTGTTGTCTGTGGTCAGCCTCTTCTCCTATACTCTATGGGTCGAACCCCATCAATACAAAAGTTTGTGAGTCTATCAAGTTTTTTTTTTATTTATCCATATCCATCCATCGTAAAACTTACGATAGCCGCAGACTTCTACACCCGTCTCGTCCCTAACTAATAGTTTACCAATTTTATAATAATAAATAATAATAATAATAATAATTTATTTACTAGAAACACATTAGGGTACATTTAGGCACACTTAAATATTATACAAAAAAGGAAACTTGAAGCTAATTAAATAATTAATGTGTAGGTATGTCTAACATGAATGGCTACGGCCCCACACTAGGCTCATGGCCCGTGACGTGGGCACCAGGGCACGATTATCAGAAGATATATTATTTTCGAGGGTATCCGAAGTATGAACAATGCATGTTTATAATTTCAATAAAAAATAAATAAATATAAGTGAGACTGTGGTATGCAATCTTTGTGTGTGTAGCTGTGTAGTGTAGTGTATGTCTGTATTATATTTCCTTACCTAAGAAACGCCTTTAAATTCACCAGCACCTTGTTATTCGGACAAGGTTCCCTATTCACCAGCTGCGACAGTAGCGCCGCCAGCCCGCTCGCGGAGTTAGCTTGCAACTCCTCCGAGGGTTCCTTCTTGATGCTCTCCATCAGAGGCCTCACCACCGGGTTCAGTTTCTCGGGGAGAGAGTGGAGGTTGGAGCAAGCGCCGGCCAATGCTGCTTGTACTCTGAAATATATTTATTTTTATGATCGGAATGCTGGCTTCTATTTCGGTCAACGAATTAGCATTGCCATTCAACGTGGCAATGCCAGCATTCTGGGCACTCTGCCTTCTGTTGACGGCTTAGATTTTTAAGAAATAGATAGTGTATATAAATGTATGTTTGCGCAGTACCATACAGATGGCTTTCATGCTGTCTTACGCAAAAAAACAGCATCCCTGATGCGCAGAATACGGGACAGTCGCAACAGCATCCTTAGAACTGTGGCAGAGTGCCTAACATCTCCACTCTGGAAGTGTCTCGTGCAGAGGGTGATCAATGGAGGCAGCTATTTCCTTAATTGATTATCCTCTTCTCGTTGTCTCATAGTGCATATTGTTATTTTTATTTTATTTTATTTTTATTTTTTGTTACTGTTTAGCTTTGTACTTTTTGTGATAAACTCTAATCGTGTGTGTATATGGACTCATTTGTTGTCTGAAATAAAAGATTTTTATTTTTATTTTATTTATAAAGGGTGTCCCAACAAGAACGCAAGATTTAAATTTGGCGCCATTCGAAGTGTCATTGTTTGAAATTTTAACAATTGTTATTGTTTGCTAGTAGAAGGTACGAGGTTAGTAAAAACGGAGCGCTACACGAATGAACAACGCATTCTCATTGTGAAATTGTTTTACCAAAATGGTGAAAGTTTTGCGGCTACAGTTCACACAGTCAATGGTGTTCGGTATCGTGAAATGATAACCAGTTTTTTCGTGCCTAGAATTGAAGAAATGAATGTAGAGGGCATGTGGTTTCAACAAGACGGCGCCACATGTCATACAGCCAGAGAAACAATTCAATTGCTGCATCAGTCATTTCCCGGTCGTGTTATCTCGCGTTTTGGCGACCAGAATTGGCCGCCTAGATCGTGCGATTTAACACCATTAGACTTTTTTCTTTGGGGTTTTTTGAAGTCGATGGTTTACGCGAATAAGCCGACGACGACTCAAGCCTTAAAAGAGGAAATTGGACGCTGCATTAATGAAATACCCGTTATAAGTTGTAATTGATTTATTCTGTTACTGTAATTTTCTATAATTTCTGATAAGTAATTAATAAATTTTTATGAAGATTTTCACTTTCCATCAACTGAGATTTTAATCAAAACTAATTTCTATTGAGCTGTGTGATGCCGGCTTAGAATTTGCATCACCCCAACTCTTCCCGCGGGTGTCTAGAGAGGCGACTAAGGGATATCCACCGGGGGCGGGCAGCAGCGCCCCTGCAGAACAATCCTACCACCGAACTGCGATCCACAACCCGCATGCCTAGCGTGCGGATTATGGGCATTACCCCCATGTGATAACAGCCAATAAGGCGTTTATCAGGGGGAGGCCTGCGTCCAGCAGTGGACTAATACAGGCTGTTGAGGTTGAGGTATCAACAAAGAAAATTCCATTCAAATAATTAGAACTAGTATTTACAATTAAAACAATTCAACTAATTGCAGACTGTTGTGTAGGTAGCTCAACTGATCCATATCAATACCAGTCGGAAGCGTCCCCGCTGTCTGCATTGCCCCGCTATATGGATGTCATGTCTTTTTGCAAAGAGTTTTCACTTTTATACTAAAACTTAAATTAAATTAATTAAATTTAAACTTTTATACGGACGATAAAGTGAGTGTGGTCGAGCAACTATTATTTGCTTCAAAGCAAGTTATTGAAGGCAAGCACTTAATCACTCGTAAATAAGGGCTAGGTCGGTTTAAATTAGAATCTATTCATCAAAAAACAAAGATTTACTATGATTTTCATGCTCTCTAAGAGAAGTTTGTATTAGAAAATATATTGTTGTGCCGACCCAAACTGGAGTCTCTATAAGTGAGTAACATTTTTCTGGCACTATCTTAGAGTGGCATAAGGTTAGAAAAAGCATTATTAAACTTCCGCCATCTTGGTTCAACTCGGTTATTTTATCAAGAAACATTACTAATGTACGTCAGAAAAATTACTAAAAATAGTATTATCGAACTCTAATAATGTTGATGAAAATACAGTTGTTAATGTAACTACACACAAAAATCCTCTATTCTGACTAGTAGGTAGACCACAAAACTGGCGCATCGCTGTAGAACCAGGTCACAGTAACAAATGCCAAAAGTGGCGTTTGTTACTGTGTTTGGCGTTTGTTTTCTTACTGTGACAAGGTTCTACAGAGATGCCAGTTTTGTGGTCTACCTATAGTAGATACAATAAACTTTAAAACAAAACCAATATGCCGTTTTACAGCAGCACCTTGAATTTATAATTATTATTAGGTATTTTGTTTGACTCTAAGGATGCCCGTTTACAGCTGATCTATTTATCAATTTACTTATTTTTGTATGTTTGTATTTGGTACCTATATTCCTAAGTTTATTCGTTACTAGCTTCTGCCCGCGGCTTCGCACGCGTAGTTTCTATGGAAACGTTTTAATGTTATTTCTATCCCATGGGAACTGATTTATGGGTTAAAAATGCTGTTGCCTATGTTTGATTCCAGGGTTAGACTTACCTGTATGCAAAATTTCAGCCCGATCCGTTCAGTAGTTTTGGCGTGAAGAGGTTACAAACATCCATCCATCCAAACTTTCGCATTTATAATATTAGTGTGGTGTGATTTTCTGTCTTATCTGTTTTATGGCTTTGAATTATAACTTAAGCACCACATTGTTATATTTAAACTGACATTTTCAAGGGTGCCTTGTGTATGAGTATGAAAGAAATAAGTATGACTGCCTCGTTGGTCTAGCGGTCAGCTTGTTCAACCGCTGATATATGAGGTCCTGGGTTCGAATCCCGGGTCGGGCCAATAGTTGTTACTGGGATTTTTCTAGCAAGAAAAATTCACAGTAGCAGCCCGGAGTCAGGAAGTTGGCGGTGTTACACCCCTGTGCCTCGGAAAGCAAGTTAAGCCGTTGGTCCTGCGCCTGATCTCTCCCCGGTCGTGTAGATCTGTCGTCCCATCGGATTATGAGAGTGAGGGAATAGAGAGTTCACCTGTGTTTGCGCACACACTTGTGCACTATAATATGTCCTGCGCATCTGGCTAGTCTCCGATGAGACTGGCCGCCGTGGTCGAAATTCGGCTATTTCGTAGTTTTTGTTGTAATGTTAACATTTTGATATGTTCTACTTATTACTTAGTTGTTTGCATTTGATTATTTCAAGAACGAACAACTACTTACGGTGTAGAAAAGATGAACTCTTGTCCAAAAATCCCCTGTGCGTCTCTTTGAACCGGCAGGGGATTTTTGGACAAAAAGTCCAGAAATCCCCTTCGCAGGGGATTTTTGGACAAAAAGTCCAGAAATCCCCTTCGCAGGGGATTATGGCAGGGGATTATTGGAATAAGCAGGACATTATGTTCATCGTTTACCGTACATGCCACCAAACTATGGAATGCCTTACCTACCCCAATAAGACAAGCTAAATCTCTCCCTATATTTAAGCATATGGTCTATGAACACTTTCTTACTTCAATTTCAAATAATTAACATAAACATATTTTTACATATTATATATTTATGTATATAGTCTATACTTAGTATTTATTTATATATATATTTATATAAGTATAGTGTTCTGTAATACGCCACCGTCTATACCTGTACAATAGTTACGTGTCCATCCAAAGGTTGCCTGGAAGAAATCGCTTTTAGCGATAAGGCCGCCCATTGTGCAACTGTTTTGTGTTCTTGTTTTTCTTTCCTATTTTTCTTATCTTGGTGTGCAATAAAGAATATTTGTATTGTATTGTATTATGAGTATGAATAGACCGGCAGGGGATTTTTGGACAAAGAGTCCAGAAATCCCCTTCGCAGGGGATTATTGGAATAAGCCGGACATTATGAGTATGAATAGACCGGCAGGGGATTTTTGGACAAAGAGTCCAAAAATCCCCTTCGCAGGGGATTATTGGAATAAGCCGGACATTATGAGTATGAATAGACCGGCAGGGGATTTTTGGACAAAAAGTCCAGAAATCCCCTTCGCAGGGGATTATTGGAATGAGCCGGACATTATGAGTATGAATTGAGTTGCAAATACTTACGACACATTGAAAGTCCCCTGTTCAATATTGCACACGTTAACGGTAGCTTGCAACGTCTTGCGTCGCTCCTCCAACGTCTGCGCCACTCGCTTCAGTTTCATGCCGGCCACCATTGGTTGTGTCACTGATGTCATGTGCACCACCTGCGAAGAGTTAGCGATGCTTCAAATTGATTTGTATTTTGTATTTGTATTTTTTCCATCGTAGGTACACTTGTTGTTACACTTGATTTCGTTACGTTCTATATTCTTAAACAATAACACACATGTATTTCGCTGTAGGAAACACCATAAGGTACAAAGAAAAAAAAAATCAGACAGACATTAATGAGAAAAAAAATTAAAAATAATTGATTATGATCAAATAAATAATAAATTAATTAATTAAAGGGCATGTCAAGGTATGCTGCTGTATAAGGGCATTGTCAAACTATACTAAAAATAATGTACAATATTACAAACATAATAAACTAAGAAAATAATAATGATACAATGTCAGAAATTTAATAATTTAAATTAAATTCACATTTAAATAAAGCTGCTGTATAAGGGCATTGTCAAAGTAAGCTGAAACATTTATAAAATAATGGAATATGAATAACTAAACAATGTCAGAGTATTAATCGATTTAAATATTTGCTGCTGTAAAGGGGCATTGTCTAATCAAAATAATAATGTCAATAGGTATAAAATGCATGTCAATTTAGATTGTACCTATAAAATTACTACTTTATGGATGTAAACAAACAAACAACATACCGGCAACTACATCAGCTGTTTCTCGTCCAAAGCCTCAGAAAGACTGTAGTAGCAATTTTTTTTTGATTGTCAATTTTGAAAGGGTTTTTATCTACCGCTTGACTATTTTTATATATTCAGGCCAAAATGCGGGTACCCCCCAGCTTTGGGAATCGCTTAGACGTTGCTGATAATCTGTCATTGTATTTGCGGGTAGAACGAAGATTCATTCCTTAGCTGTAACTGATCGAGAAACTGTATCGCGTCATGTAATTATTCTAAATGTATAGTTGTTGTTTAAAAACTAGTTCTTTCTGATTAGCTTGATCTAATTGTATTATTTGGAAATCCCTGAAAGTAACCAGGTATTAACCTGGATGGAGTAAGTATTTAACAAAAGGATAGTTTACTTTATGAGAGAGGTATTAATAATAATAATCATGGTTCGCCGATATATATCAGCGGATATATATCATGATAAATAAATAAATAACGCTGGACAATTCACACAGCGTTTAGCCCCAAGCTAAGCAGAGCTTGTGTTATGGGTACTAGATAACTGATATATTTAATACAATACACTACAGAGATAGATATTTTTTATTATACATAGAAAACACCCAGACCAACGGAACTTTCTGCAGATCATACACAAATTTGTTCAGAGGCGGAAATCGAAGCCGCAATCTCTTGCGTCGCAGGCGGACCCTCGCCCGCTGCGCCACGGAGGTCGTCTAATATATAAAATAAAACTAAAATGTCACCTGTTCTAGTCTCAGAATGTTGTTGAAGTCTTCACCGACGGGTAACTTGTAGTGTTTCATCATCGCGAGTAAGTCTCGGGCCTCCTGAAGTATCCTGTGAAACACAGAAACATTCAATAAATAAAGTACATTGGAAACACATTGTAGAAAATACCTACTCGTGAATGCGAGTCACGTGCGCTGCCGCGTGACTGCGACGTCACCTGACGCGAGCGACCAATCAGAGGCCCGCGCGCGGGGGACAGAGCTTGAGCGCGCACCGCCCCGCGCCGCGCGGCACGTGGACGCAGGCAGTTGTAGACGTGGGTCGTTACGTCATTTTCAAGAAACGTAACGAAACCAGTGACTTGATCGGCGTCACCTGTTTTAAAACTAGTGATTTTTGTAACCAGTTTCTTTTATTCTGCTACTGTGATTGTTTGTATAAATAACTCAACCACCAATACAGTTACTCGCGAAACGAAAATTATTGAAATCACATAACTGTTTGTTTGTAAACAGTTTAATCAATAACGTAGGACAAACAAATTAACTTTCCTTCATACTTTATTCAGGCTTAGGACTGACTACATTAAATGTTATTGCTTTTTATAGTAATTATGATTAGTGCTAACTATAAAACTATGATTTTAATAAAATTTTGTTTACTTTAATTATAGATAAAAATTACAGTTTATTTAGGTACATTATTTGGCTATTTATATTTTTTAACATTTTTCAGTTTCATAACTGTCATTTGTTTATTTCACTTATTTTACACTATACAATAGTTTTGTTTGGAAATATACAATTTTTTAATGTTATACAGTTTTTCAGTTTTTTTGCGGTAGCGCGGTGCGAAAGAAATGAAACGCACAGGGCAGAGTACAGTAACGCATTCCAAAAATCACTACTTTGTCATTTGACTCGAAACTAGTTATTCGGTTACATGCTGCGTAGCTAGTTACTGTAACTAGTGACGTGAAATAACGCCCACGTCTAGGCAGTTGGTACTAGAGAGAGCTTCGATTGAGTCGTTTCGGGTCAGGTGAACGGCCGAAGTCGCGCGCGTGATAAAATCTAACTTTTTTGTGTTGTGCATTCATTTATTAATAAACCGTGAACTAAAATGTGCGTGTTTTTATAAGTACGACGAACGAACCCTGCGGCAAAGTTTACACACATACTTAGTATTTATTTTTATTAAGGGTCCGGCGACGGATGAATTTCCCATACAAACGTAGTACCAAAATGATTTGTTATTTGAGAATATTTTCAACATGGTTTGCTACTATTTGTATTAGAATAGTATTTATTTAGGTTCCTGCCACTAGCTTTTTTCAAAATTCTTATCTACATGTAGTATGGATCAGTTGAGCTACCTGTAAATTGTTTGCAACAGTCTGCAGTTAGCTCAATTGTTTCAATTGTAAATACTAATTATATTTTATTTATTTATTTATTGACTTAGTACAGAATTACTATTCTAATCACACTAGTCATACACGAATAATTAAATGTTACATTTTATATAATTCAAAGATATACATACAAAACTAGCCGCCTTATACAAAGAATCCAAAACGCATGCTGTAGATTCTGCTATCATATCCCGCCGCGAACACACGTCACGCCATTCCTAAACAACTCATCAACGCTAAACATGGCTTCGCGACGGGCTTTGCATATGGCCACACTGGTTCATGGTGTTCTGACATTCGGGACCCCTATATACCTGTTCTCCAAACTTGATCAGTCACGTTCTAAATATAGCACTAGGCCAACTAGGAATTTGTTGCATTACTCAAATCACAAAACAACTAGGTTTCGGGGCAGTTTTAGGTACCAAGCAACCAAGTGTTGGAATAACATTCCACCACCCATTCGGCTGTTAAAATCCAAATTCACTTTTAGAAAACGGCTAAAAATTGTTATTTTGGATCTGCAAAAGTCTGGTTTGCTTGATTTCGATGCCCCTTTTACATGTTCTATTAATATTTATATAACTTTCTATTTTTCTATAAATTTTGCACATATTTTCTTAAAAAGGCACCATTATTATAACTGAGCGAGTATATTTGTTTTTCTTTTCTAATCGTTTTGTAATCGCAGGGTCCTGTGATTGTTCTATTTTTGGTCTGGGCAGAATAACAGCGCCTTCTGCTCATAACAGTTGGCATTATGCTGAGCCTAGGCCCATTTGCTACTGCAACACACATTGTTTGCCTACCTACTTACTCCTAAATATTGTTTACATAGTTTGTTAAATGTTCCTACTTTGTACTATGTACGTACTTATTTTGTTAAATGTACCTGTGTTATTAATTATTTAATTTAAGATAATAATATTTTATGTTTAATGTGTTATGTAAATGTGTGTGTTGTGGCAAATAAATAATATGTCTATGTCTATGTCTACATATATTATAATTTTCTTTGTGAATAAGACTTCTTATCTACACAAATACTAAGAAAACATTCATTCTTTATTGTAACAATGCGTTTCGGTTTTTCAGAAAGGTATTTTGAAAAAAAATTGTGGCAGGAACCTAGATAAATACTATTTTAATACAAATAATAGCTATTTGTAGACCATAGTGAAAATATGCTCAAATTACAAATCATTTTGGTATTACGTTTGTATAGGAAATTCATCCGTCGCCGGACCCTTAAGACGGTACTCCGAGCCAAATCAGCGCCACCACCTATTTTATCTTATTATTCTGTTAAACGAAGGAATTTTCAAAAATCGATTGGCCTGTTAGTGATGCCTATTATAAGCTTTTTTTTAATGATCCTGTAATAGTTTTGTATTGTATTATTTAGGCAGATACTTGTTTCAAGAGTTTAGTTCCTATTGGTGACCACCAAGCTCTCCGAACAAGGTAACTGACTGAATAACACAAAACAAAACTATTACAGATACATTAAAAAAAAGCTTGTGATAGGTATCGTCTACGCGCTGTCAGAATTTTTGATAATTTCTTTGTATAACGTAATGATAAAATAAAATATGTAGTGGCGCTAGTATTGGGGTATATATACACCTTAATAATATTAATGTGTATTATTAATTAGTTATTATTTAAAAATAGCATGAAGATTCTCAGCTTACCTATTACAGTTCATAGCAACTTCGTCATAGTAGAGAGATTGGTTCAGGGCAGTGTGTAAAGTGCCGGTCAGGACAGGCGGCGCCAGTTTACTGATTATGTCTACTTCTTCCTCGATCTCGTCTCCGTCCTGCGAACAAATAAAATAAAAATAAATAATGCTGGACAATTCACACAGCATTATCTGGCCCCAAGCTAAGCAGAGCTTGTGTTATGGGTACTAGATAACTGATATACTTAATACAATACACTACATAGATAGATATTTTTTTACTATACATAGAAAACATCCAGACCAACGGAACAAATATCTGCAGATCGTACACAAATTTGTTCCGAGGCGGGAATCGAACCCGCAACCTCCTGCGTCGGAGGCGGACCTTCGCCCGCTGCGCCACGGAGGTCGTCATGATGACAGATGATGCTGTGTGAATTGTCCAGCATTATTTATTTATTTATTAGGATAAAAAATTCTAACCTCATGGCTTCCATTATGTATATCGGGCGGGTGCATGTTGTGGATCCTGGTGTGCCGCGCCCACGCTGATACCACCAGGCTGGCCACCAGTCTCTGCAGCGCGCTCCCAGATCTCAGGTACACTATCATAACCTACAAAAGAGAAACATCATCACCTGATAAGAAATCAAAATCAAAATCAAAAACTCTTTATTTCCATAAATACAATAAATGTACACTTAGAAAAGGTCAAATTATAAAACTATACACTGACACGGAAATAAATCGTTATTTTTGATTTCTGTCGCTTCGGTATGTAGACTAAAGTAAAGAAGCGACGAAGAAACCTTTAGCCTGTTAGTTGTTATTTTTCGAGTTGGAGCAAAACCCGTTCCAAGCTTTTTTATCTTCTAGATAATCTGATATTTTATAGTAAGCCTTTTTGCACAGCAAGGTTTTGACAATTTGTTTGAATTTATTTACTGATAATTTTTGCAACTCACTAGGAGTTTTGTTGTAGAAGCGTATACATTGCCCTTTAAAAGATAAATTAATTTTGTGTAGCCTAGTTGTGGGCACAGCGAGTTTATGTTTATTTCTGGTATTAAAGTTATGTTTATCCTAATTTTTAGGGAACAGATTTTTATTTCTATGAGTGTACAACAAGTTTTCATAAATATATTGACATGGTACTGTCATTATATTTATTTCTTTGAATTTATCACGTAGGGATTCTCTGGGACCCATATTATAGATAGCACGAACAGCTCTCTTCTGCAGCACAAATACGGTGTTAATATCTGCAGCGTTCCCCCACAGCAGTATACCATAAGACATAATTCCATAGTGGAAGTAGCTGAAATAAACAAGTCTAGATGTATCTACTATCACTTTATGTAAGATCCATAAAGTGAAGAAATTTAGAGACATAAAACAAACAATTAAAAAATGGCTAAATGAACTTGAGTATGATGAAGTTGAACAGATGACAGACAATAGTTAAGGTTCTTCATCACTATCATAACTATGTAAAAAACAATTCCCTAATATTACACACTATTCCCTCTTAATTAGCTTAACATTACATAACATAGGTACATTATTTATATAATATACAAGCGACCCGCCCCGGCTTCGCACGGGTGCAAATGCTGATACTAAATATACTACAGAATCGGCCCCCCGGCATCCATACGTCATCCAAACGTCCATTACATAACTGTCATTTGCGTTTGGTTATCCCAAGTCCGATTATTTTTTGTTATACCACGTTTTATAGTGACTGACTCAAGTCACACGGGATCGCTGTCGAACGGGCTAAACAGTATCCTATGTCCGTCTCCTGGCTCTAAGCTACCTACCCACCAATTTTCAGCCATATCGGTACAGCCGTTCTTGAGTTATAAATAGTGTAACTAACACGACTTTCTTTTATATATATAGATATTATTATTACATATAAACGTAGAGTTAATTAGTAAATAGTGTAATTTTGCATGTTATTTATTACATTTTGTTTAGTTTCACACATTGTAATACATACCCTACATTATAATTTAAGTTTTGGAAGTATTTACTAAATCAAAATCGCCATTTTTGCATGTTTTTTTTTTCTTCTTTATTTGTTTGCTCAGTAAAATTAATGTTAGTTACCACTTATTTTGGTGAGACATAATTCACTGATAATTATAAGCTGGAGAAGCCACTGGCTCCTGAGACACAGTTTTTAACTAGTTCAGGAGCCTATGGACTCATAACTGTCTGTAAAACTTTTATTATGTCACTAAAGAAATTTTTTACTTTTACTTTACTTTACTTTATCATCAAGACCATGTAGATGGTTACCTATGTAGGTGACCTCTAGGCGACGACGGCCGAACTACAAGGCTAACGTGTCAATAGAGGCGCTAACAGCGAAACAATGAAGCTAGTAAAAACCTACCTAAGCGATTCAATAAACATCCGCTAGATGTCGTTATAAACAATCGGATAAAGCAAAAAGAAAGCAATCCTAGATCGCGCAAACACTTGATTCAGTAACAACTGACTATATACAACTATCCGACATCAACTGTCGGTCGAAAGACCACCGGGCTCAGTGGACCAGATGGGTCGGGCCCGGTTCAGAGGAGATCTCCTTCTGTTCCTCTTTGGGGGAAATCCACCTTCACCCCCAAACCTATTATGAGTCGCGCTGGCGCTTACACCTACTGCTGCAGGAATACCTGGCCTTAAAAGACCAGAAGGAATTTTTTAAATATGTTATTTACCTTAACGTAACAGTCGATCGGACTTTCGTCTTCAGCTTTGTACTCTAAACCAGGCGCTGGCTGGACTAAGTAACACGAGAGGTAACCTGCAACCAATCATTTTACAAAGTGTTTGATTCCTTCTTTGTCATGGTGGTGGTCCTAATAAAAAAGGTACAGGAGTTTTTCAAGTGGTTTCAATTATACGTTTAAATTATACCAAATACAAAAAAAAATACAAAATATTTATTCAGAAACTTAAAATACATTATATATCAGTGTTTGAGAACCCCTTTTAAGTAAAGTATTTTACCTGTGTTAGGGGAATCTCGCTCTGCCGCAAACAATAGAATTTGGAACGTACATTAAGTTCAGCTAGTAGGTTATTATATATATAAGGCTACTTAAATTATAGAGCTTATTATCAGTGATAGGAATAGGTAGGGCTTATTTACCTAAACTTCGAGGAACAGTGACAAGAATCGGAGACTTCCTACCGACAACATTTTTTTCCGGTACAGATGTACCGGAAAAAATTCCGGACATTACTTAGGTACATTAAACAATAATGTTATTCGAATAAGTAGTTGATCTATGTTTACCTAAAGTTCGCGACTAGACATAACATAACATGGGAGTCGTTACAACCACAAAATAATCTGAAAAAATCATTGAAAAGTATTTTATCTATTTATACATAAAACTATAACGATAAAAAAAACGTAGTGAACATTGTTGTAACAGATACAGGTTATATTTTAATAATTTATCAACATATAATCGGAAAACATGAAACGAAATGTACAGACGGAATAACTTAAATTACAAAGTGAACTCTTTATGTTTACATAAGCAATTATTGCAAATAGATTCCAAGGTTTCTGAGAATTTAGAAAATCTTTATTTGTCTTAAGAAAATGCCATAAAAAATACAGATTTTCATCTAATCATCTTGATTCGATTCGTCAAGTTCAGTGTCAGAACCGAAGTTCTCTGCCTCAGAAGAGTCAATTAAGTTTAAATACACAATCATATTTTTTTCTATATTTTAAATTTTTAAGCGATTTCATTTTATGTTATGGGTCCATTTATAAGTTGAAACGACCTCTCAACTTCGACTGAGGTCAAAGGCACGTAAATATAGTATGACCGATCATCTTTTCCTGCTGTTAACGCGTCACATGTCTCTAATTTTATCTAGATCGTGATTTCTGGATATTAATTTTAATTAATAATATTTTCCTGTTTATTTTTTATGTGCTCAGACGAACACCAGCTTAGCACAGTTCTCACGTGGTCAAATATCTCGAAGGATACTGAACATGTGATACGCCCATTATTTTGATAACATTACGTACATTTTGAAATAAACTTTTTTATCTTGATCTTTAGTAAGATAAAAGACAAATACTTTTCGTTTTTAAACATGATTATTCCTCTATCTCCGTCCAAAATACTTAAAAATACTGCCTAAATGATAAAAATGTCTGTTTTATCATTTTAAAGATGGCCGGTTTTTTTTTATAGTTGCTAAAGTTCAACTTTAGAAATCTTAAGAAACGTGGTCGAGAGCGAATGAGAAAGCAGATATTTACTTCAAAACGTATCCGGCTTCTTAAACAAAGATTTTGTTTGATAGTTGGGTAATTCTCACAAGGCTCAAAAATACGTGTCCGGCTCGAAAAAAAATACAAAAAGTATCCCTAGCCCTTTGATGTTTTTTTAGATGTTAGGTTAGACAAAAGTAATGGGGGAGGCCTTTTTTAGTTTTTTAATTTTCTTATTCTAAATAAGAAAAAATAAGTAAAAACCTTGGAAATATTGACTTTCGTGGTGCGTCCGGACCTCATGTTCGAGTGTTAATAAATTTTTATATTATCTCCTATTAATAATAGCACTATTTCACACAGGTTCACAAATAAACAGATAGTTACTAGCTTAACTGACACTATTACTTTGCAAAAATAAGCTTTAGTTGATAAGTAACAACTAGATAACTTTGCGTCCGACGTTTGGCGTTGATACCCCTGGCGCGCACTAATTTGTTCATATAAACTGTACTTTAGTAATTGCGTGAATAGTTGTTAGACCGAGACAAACTATCAGTGGCGCTCCATCAGTAGTGAGGACAACACATCTCTATGTCTCCGCGTCCATCTGTTATTAAGGTAAGTAATCACTTTCCGTGGCTTGGTATACCGCAAGTGTTGATTACCATGTAGAATTTAAATTCGTTCATACTAATCCTATTGTTTTAATGATTGTAATAACAGATGCCTTTCAGGTTCCTAATTTCGACTGCAGATACCAAAGTAATATATACCAGCAATTTAGGAAATAATGTACGATTTTGTACATATTTTTGATTTTCGTGGTATTGATTTTCGTGTTTTCCGTGGACAAAAAGTACACGAAATGTCATTTAAAACAACGAAAACCTAATTTGCAGGTCGATTAACATTTTTATATTGTTAATTTTAATAATGTTTTTTCAGTGAGTGCGCTAGGAATATGGTCTACTCACGAGAAGATCGCTTAGTTGCAAAAATATTGGCTGTAAGACGGAAGAGAACCCGAATCAAGCTAAATCTAGAGAAATATTAGGGGTAAAAGTATGAAATTGCCGATTTGTATTGAAAAAATTTAATTAGTTTTTTTTGATATAACATTTTTATTTAATCAAAACAATTACCATTATTATCTATACACTGCTGCCATCTAATAGGAAGGTCATTTATGCCTTTGCGATAGAGCTCTAGTGATCTAGATTCGACAAAATGTGTGAAAGCATTTTGTACTGCCTTTCCTGAGAAGAAAATTTTTTCTCACGTAGAAATTTGTCCAAATCAGGAAAAAAATGGTAGTCCGTTGGAGCAAGGTCTGGCGAATACGGAGGTTGACGAATGGTTTTTAATTGCAGTTATTGTAGAGTTAAAGCCGTTTCACGTGCTGTATGAGGTCTCGCGCTATCATGGAGCAATAATGATGAAGATCGATTCATGAGTCGGGGCCGTTTCACTGCTAGTTTTGCTATCATTGTTTGGAGTTCGGCACATTAGACATCTGCCGTTATTGCTTGACCAGATCGGAGAAAGCTATAGTGAATAACACCATGCCGAGACCACCAAATAGTTACCCATTACCTTTTTATTGGTAAGCTTTGCTTTAGAACACTATTGCGGCGTTTGACCTGGGGTCAGCCATTGCATTTTTCGCGAACGCTTATCGTAAAGAATCCACTTTTCATCACATGTCACAATTCGATCCAATATTTCTTAATTTCTGTATCGATTCAACAAGGCAAAACAAGTTTCAACACGCGTTTCTTTCTGCAAATCAGTCAAATCAAGAGGCACCCGTTTTTAATTTTTTATTTTATTGATTTGACGCAAATGAGTCAATATTGTTGGTAAGTTAACGTTAAACCATGCCGCTAATTCCTGGGTAGTTTGGCTCGGATTGGCTTCAACCATTTCTTTCAATTCATTTTTATTCACCTGTGTGGGCGGTCTTTCACGTGGTTCGTTCTTCAAATCAAACGTTCCATCACGAATGCGTTTAAACCAAAATCGCACGATGCGTTCATTAGCAGTCCCCTCTCCAAACGCAACATTGTTATTGCGAGCTGTTTCTGCCGCGTTAGTTCCGCGTCGGAACTCGTATTCAAAAATCACTCGAATTTTCGAAGTATTCATTTTTCTTGTCTAAGCTAAAAAAAAAAACAACTGGAAGTCGATAATCGAATGTTGTACATTTTTTAAAAGAAGAACCTCATAGGTACCATGTAAAAAGAGTTTCGCTCAAAAATCTCAAACCATGAAGGTTCTATGTCAATTCGAAGTACCTATTACAATAAAACGGCAATATCATACTTTAAACCCTATTATTCCGTGCAGAAAGAAAAAGATAGGCAGCGGTATTATCGAAAGAAGAAAGAAGGGAAGATACAATCAGTTAGTGAATTAGATCTTCGTCAACAACGAACTGCTAGAGAGAAGCAGATTTTCCTCTAATAATTAAAATTAAACACAAAAAATATAAAAAAAAATATGTTTACTGTATTCACTTAAGAGTGTGTAAATGTTTGTTATACTTTCTTAGAAAAAGACTGCAAACAAAATAATTAATCCTTAATTTTAAGAAATTTTCCATCTACTTCCTACTGAAAAAACATTATTTTATTAATAAACCAACCCGAATATCCTTCTTACATTGATTTTAATTTGCTAATTCACACAAAATGTATGTTTCAACGTATAAATGTTCAATATTTTTATATATTTGATAACGGTGATATGAATACTGATTTCCGTGGATACCATATTTTTAAAATTGAATTACTTCGTAACCATTAAGTCAATTAAGTTCCCTCCACTACCGATAAATTTTAAATTAAATCTTTATTCAGAATATTTCATCATTATGTGCTATTTCAACAAAAAAAAATGTGCCACGAAAGTCAACCAAAAACTGTCTTTCCGAAGAATGACCCAGTTTTAAGATCAACAACTTATTTATGTCTAGTCGCGAACTTTAGGTAAACATAGATCAACTACTTATTCGAATAACATTATTTTTTTATGTACCTAAGTAATGTCCGGAATTTTTTCCGGTACATCTGTACCGGAAAAAATGTTGTCGGAAGGAAGTCTCCGATTCTTGTTACTGTTCCTCGAAGTTTAGGTAAATAAGCCCTACCTATTCCTATCACTGCTTATTATTTACAAAAAATAAAGTTGATATTTGTTTATTTTAGATATTTGGAAAGTGAACGCGCATGTAATTCTATAGGTGTGCGTGTGTGAGTGTGTAGGGGTGTGTGCGTGTGATAGAGATTGGTGCTCCTGAGGACATTGGTCTCTTAAGATACCAACAAGTCAACTTTCAAGTCTTCGCACCGGAATGTAAAGATAGGGGCAGCGCAGGTGATAAAGTGTCGGAAGCCAATACCAACGTCGGGGTTCACGCGCCAGGAGAGCGAGTGTGAGTGTGTCAACTTATAATACCTCCTCGTTTACATAGGGTGTAGGGTTCGCTTCGAGAAAAGGTTTCATTCTTAATTATCGAACCTATTTTCTTGTTTTTATGACATTATTTTAAAAAGCTAGTAGTCTTTTACAAATACGACAATGGAAACGCTAATGGAAGATGGGATAGAACAACACAGAAATCAATTTGCACAGCAAGAGGTTCTTTTGTAAGTTATCTTATTTTTAGATTCTAAAACATTATTTCACTGGAATTTACAATGTAATAAGTGTAATAACGGACTTTACTATAGAGCCCCGCATATTGAAGCCATTACTTTGGCTTGAAAAACTTCTGAAAATTAAACTTTGTTGAAAATCAATACTTTCCTCTCGCTGGCTTTTTCCAGAGTCCCCTACATTCATTTTCTTTTCTTCCAGTAGCTATCATATTTGAAAAAGACTATTAGCTTTTAAAATAATGTCATAAAAACAAGAAAATAGGTTCGATAATTAAGAATGAAACCTTTTCTCGAAGCGAACCCTACATTATCACCTCAATTAGGGCAAAAAAAATAATTAATAACTAAATTACTATTATTATTATTATTTTATTAATTATAACATAAATGTTGACATACAGTTGAGCGTAGAAACAGTTGGTCAACTGATGCGAGTTCTCTCTCACCTAATATATCAGCGGCAAGGCACCTCGCGCGCGTCACGTTCCTGTCCCGCGCGACGCACGGCAACGACTCCGAGCCCCCGATGAGCCACTTCTGGCTAGGACGCACTTCCGGGGGTAACACGTCGGATGACAGCGAGCTGGTTCGCGTGCGTTTCTCCTGTTAAATATGAATTCAGTCATTAACCCCAGACGCAAAAAGAGAGAGGGGTTATAGGTTTACCGTGTCTGTCTGTGTATGTGTCTGTGGTATCGTAGCTCCCAAACGGATGAACCGATTTTCGTTTAGTTGTTTTTGTGTCAGACTTATTTCGAAATATTTTAACAAGTACGACACCTACAAAAATTTCAAAAACTATTTTGAAATGTACAAACTGATACCTTTCATTTGATACCCCACATGACCCTGTAGGTATCTTTTAAAATTTCGGCATCACAATTTGTATGGAAAATATTCATTTTCATTTTTCATTTATTATCATTTATTTTTCTTTAAATCTGTACAGGCGCACGAAATGTATTATTATTTTAAATTTCAAGTTGATAGCTACAGTAGTTGCTGAGTTATTCAATTCAATTCAATTCAATTCAATTTATTTATTTCGGTTATTCACCATAAATGTTAGTACAAGAACTTATATACTATGTTAGTTACCATAAAACAGATTTCAATTATTCATGTCACATTAACTCCAGAATACATTCAATAAATTATCATTGCAAAATTAAATTAAAATAACAAACTCTAATAAGATTAAATTTAAGCATGTAAATGTCAATTAATATTCAGTCTAATAATAGTCAAATAATTAAAGCATGTAAAAGTCAACAAATTAATAAATAGTACCCTACTGAAATAATTTTAAATTAATTTTATTTTGCACAACGCATGGAGTTACAGGGCAGCACATGCGTCTCGGTCCAGTGTCTGAGTATAGGGCCATCCACCCGCTCAGCTACCGTGACTAGGAGGCTGTTGGGGCTGGCGCGCACCCGCCGCATCAAGGAGGCGACACGCTTGCGCATTATGGCGTGGAAATCATCCACTCGCGCCTCTGCGAACATACCTGATGCGCTGCAGTAGCGCGGCAGCCCCACCAGCATCCGGAACGCGTTATTGTACTGCACCCGGAGTGCGTTGTACGCCGCTCGAGTAACATTGATCCACAGGCTGCAGGTGTAAAACGATTGGCAGAAGGCCCTAAACAATGTAATTTTTACCTTTTCGGAGCATTTTGCAAACCTTCGGATCAACATGTTACTCCTCACAGCTAACGCCCTCCTCTCTCTCTCTAAATCCATGTCGTCCTTGAGGGTATCGGTGACCCAGTGCCCCAGGTACTTAAAGTGCGACACTTGTTTGAGCACGGTGCCATCCAGTGAGACGGATGGCACATGTGGGTAGTACTTGGTTCCCGCTTTAAATACCAATAGCTCGCTCTTTGTAGAGTTGTACCTGAGGCCATGTGTCACCGCATACCGCTCACATATGCCTACCAGCTTCCGGAGGGCGCTGATTGATGGGCTCAGTAACACCATGTCATCGGCATAGCTAATGTTATTTACCATTTTACCACCAACGGAGCAGCCCACCATGGCGCCACTGAGCTCATCAATCAGCCGATCTACGTACAGGCTGAAAAGCCGAGCAGAGCTCAACCCCCCCTGCCTTACCCCGCATTCCAACCTGTACGGCTCGGACAGCGAGCCTGCCCACCTGACAACATTGCTCTGATGACCGTACCAATATTTGAACAGCTCAATGAGTTCAGCGGGCATCGTTGTGTCTTCTGAGAGCTTCTTCCACAGGACACTATAGGAAACCAAATCGAAGGCTTTTGATAGGTCAAGGAAGCACGCATACACAGGCGTCTTCCTATCCGTGTAGTACCGGACTGTATGCTTGAGACACAGCACTGCCATTTCTGTAGAGAGCCCTGATCGAAATCCAAACTGAGCGTCATGCAGCACAAGATGTTTCTGTAGCTGTGTGTCAAGCATGCAATCCAGCACTTTAGCTATAGTAGTAGCCAACGAGATAGGCCTATAGTTACCTATATCCGACACATCTCCGGTCCGATTCTTAACTAATGGCACAACCACGGTCTTCATCATATCATCAGGCAGGTAGGCATGTACAACACACAGCGAGAACAGCATGGCCAGCACTCCAGGCAGATGTACCCCAGCAAACCGCAGGTGTTCAATACTAATGGAGTCGTGGCCAGGAGACTTGCCCCTCTTCATACCTTTCAGTACCGCCAACACTTCCTTAGCAGTGAACATATGCAACCCACCCGGTGATCCATCGACCCGAGGCACAGCATTCTGAAATGTTACGAGGGGTGATTGCACCCTGAAATGATCTTTAAACAGGCCCGCTATTTTCGCTGTTTCGCTAACACCAGCCACACTTACAGGAAAACCTGACTTGGGACTCAGTTTACTGGTTTGCTTCCAAAATTTACTAAACTGTTTATTGCTGTGATGACTAGCTAATATATCCATTTTTATTTGTTCGGAATGTTCCTGGCACCATTTTAGTTTTTGTTTAAAAGTTTTCCTAGTTCTTGTCATCACATCATACAAGTCCCCAGTCTTTGGTTTACCGAACAGAACCCAGTTCTGAAACCCAAGTCGAGCATCCGCATGTGCTTGTTTTACATATTTGTTCCACCCTATCACCTGCTTTTTCCTGATGGGAGTCACCCTACCAAAACTATGACTAGCCCCAGTTCTCAGAATGTTGACAATATTAGCATACATTTCATTAATTATAGTCCTATGTTCTAAGTTGGTACAAAGTCTATCACTACATTCCTGAAATTCTACTGGGAAGTGTATGTCCCTAAGTTTATTATTACAGTACTCTTTATATAACTCAATCTGTTCAGAATTCCTATCTCCCCATATCACGGTGTTACGTTCTATGCTACTGCTACTACATTTTGTTCTAAGTATGTCCAGGTTGCAAGTTATTTCTAGAGGAAAGTGATCAGACCAGTTGACATCATAGTGAATCTTAGCATCTATAACCGATCTCCACGCTGCTTCGGAAACTATACAATGATCAATGTTATTAAGGAGGGAAAAAAGGACAGACAAAGCGAGACCATAAGAGTTTCGAAACCGATCTTCGATACCCTAAAAAGGTTACCTTTGGTGGAGGCATCAGTAGAAGCGAGGGCTCCACAGCCAGCCTCGCCGGCTGCATGGCGAGACACAGCCACGTGGCCAGCATTGGGCAGGCGGCCACCAGGATCACTCCCAGAGATGCGTGACGCAGAAGGTTGCCCCAAACCTGAAATCACGAAGAAAAAACTATTTTAGTCATGCAAGCACCCTATTACATTTAGAGAACTTTTATGATGGGCTTAGCCGTGCCGTGCCTGCTGTGTGGTGCCGGCTTAGAATTTCCACCACCCCAACTCTTCCCGCGGGTGTCTAGAGAGGCGACTAAGGGATATCCACCGGGGGCGGGCAACAGCGCCCCCTGCAGAACAATTCTACCACCGAACTGCGAATCCCAACCCGCTTGCCCAGCGTGGAGATTATGAGCATAACCCCCCATGAGATAAAAGCCAATAAGGCGCTTATCAGGGGAGGCCAGCAGTGGACCAATATAGGCTGTTGTAAATAATAAATAAATAAATAATGCTGAACCATTCACACAGCATTATCTAGCCCCAAGCTAAGCAGAGCTTGTGTTATGGGTACTAGATAACTGATATACTTAATACAATACACTACATAGATAGATATTTCTTATTACACATAGAAAACACCCAGACCAACGGAACAAATTTCTGCAGATCGTATACTAATTTGTTCCGAGGCGGGAATCGAACCCGCAACCTCCTGCGTCGCAGCCGGACCTTCTTCGCCCGCTGCGCCACCGAGGTCGTCTACCTTCACAAAATACACCAGAATCAACTATTCCTAAAATTCAGGCTTCAACTACCATCGTTTCTGTTACGCTCCTTTTCGTAATTCTTTTCTGGCTTTTACAGGTAGATCCAACGCCAATAAATCAACGCAAAACAGAAGAGATTTTTTTTATATAGATCAGTTGAGCTACCTGTAGATTATTTGCAACAGTCTGCCCAATTGTTTCAATTGTAAATACTAGTTCTAATTTATTTCTATTATTTGATTGTAAGTTTCTTTGACGACCTCAGTGGCGCAGCGGGCGAAGGACCGCCTGCGACGACGCAGGAGATTCCCATCTCGGGACAAATGTTTGTACGATCTGCAGATATTTGTTCAGGGCGTTCTGGATGTTATCTATGTATAATAAAAAAAAAAATATCTATCTATGTAGTGTATTGTATTAAATATCACAAGCTCTGCTTAACTTAACTTACTAGATAATGCTGTGTGAATTGTCCAACATTATTTATTTATTTTGGAAATAAAGACTTCTGCACTTTAAAGATTGACAAATGTTTCTATAGTGTGCTTAGTAATCATTTACTGTATTTTACTGTGTTACTAACCCCATATGGATCTATGTTATCCGAAATAAAAGGTTTTTTTTTTAATAGTGTACATGAATATATTAATTTTAAATAGAATAATTTATTATGTTTTGAACACGATTGTTAATTAATTTTCTGATTGTTATCTATTTATCTTCGATTGTATCCTTGATTATTCACAAAAACCCTACCCTAAGTCAAATCAAAAAAAAGGTACAGCATACAATTTTGGGGAAACAGTTACAAATACAACATGGAAAAGGCCTTTGTAATGCAAAAACGAAGCATCAGGACGATTGTTAGAATAACACAGGAAGAATCGTGTAGAGAGTACTTCAAGTCTCTGGGTATTATAAATAATAATATATAAATAGAAATAAATAATTTTTTTCCAAATATTTGCACGAGTACGTAACGCCTGACGAAAATAGGGAGCGTGTTAATAGCAGGAACAAAAATTTAAAAAACAAGGTATCCCCTACACTAAATATTATGAGACACTACAAAATATCAAGCTACTAGAATATTTAACAAATTGCCTCTAGATATCAAAGAACTTATAAATAAGAGAACACTTCTAAAAATCAAATTGTAAAGTTTTCTTCTGGAGAAGTGTCTCTACGACATTGATGAATTATAACTTTTGCCTACATTGCTATTTAACTAATTTTATCTTCAATTGACATATCTGTCATACTCAAGTTGACATTGTAATTCTCCAGATTGACATTATAGTTATAGGGCTGACATTTGTATTTATTCGTTTTCACATATTATCATAATTTATTTATAAGATCTTTTTATTACGCTTTGAATTGTTTTTAAATTGATTTGATTGTACGATGAGTTTTAGTTTTAAGTTTTCCACACACAATGTATTTTGTTTTAAAGGAATAAATGAATTGAAAATTGAAATTTATTTTCAATATTGATTATTATAACGATTTGAATCACTGTGATTTAATATTTGCACACCTGCTTGCGGGTTGAATACATTTGACACCACTCTAATCTCGTCATAAGATCTCACATGTACCTGTAATAATGTATTCTGCAAATAAATGATTTGATTTGATTTGAAAAAAAAAAAAGAATATAACCAACGGCTTATGTCTAGCAGTGGGAACAAAACGACTGATTCAACGAAGATGAAATTCACTAAAGATGAATTACCTTCACAAAACACCTACCCTAGGTTTTTGTGTTTGAGCAACAAGCTGAGTCAGGCCCTATTACACCTACACACATCGTCGGCTTGCTGAGTGGGCTATTTAGTACCAACCCAATAGGTAGATAGGTCCTTGTGTACCCTGTGTATTGTATTGTGTTAGTCTCGTTCACTTGTGTTTTTGTAGGTATGTGTTACTATGTAGTCTTTTATTTTATTTCATTAGCAGTGTACTGTAGTGTTTAATAAATATTTTTTTTCTTCTTCTTTCTTTCTTTCTTCTTACCTGCACCGCTATCTCTTGTATTTCATGCACATGTTCAAACAGCACTCTTTGGTAGATGTGTCTCATCGCATCCTGTAGCAATTCCGGCGTCCACATCAACAGATTCGATTCATCACCGCCATTTTGTTTTGCCTCTCCATTCTCACCGCCATTTTGATTGTCCTCCGCGCCATTTTGTTTTGCTTCCCCGTTCTGTTTGTCTCCGTTTGTTTTGTGCGTGATGAGAGGGCGGGTGAGAGTGCGTAGTGTTTGGAGCGTTGCCTTGCGGACGGAGCTCGTGTTGTGGTCTAGGTACGGCCAGAGACGGGGGAGAACGTCGGATAGGTCGATGGGACTGTGGAAGAGAGAACAGTTTCAAAATAAATTATATTAAGGTTTTTAGTCAGCTAAGTTTTGATATGACGACCTCCGTGGCGCAGCAGGCGAAGGTCCGCTTGCGACGCAGGAGGTTGCGGGTTCGATTCCCGACTAGGAATAAATTTGTGTAAGATCTGCAGAAATTTGCTCCGTTGGTCTGGGTGTTTTCTATGTATAGCAAAAATATCTATCTATGTAGTGTATTGTATTAAGTATATCAGTTATCTAGTACCCATAACACAAGCTCTGCTTAGCTTGGGGCTAGATAACGCTGTGTGAATTGTCCAGCATTATTTATTATTTATATATTTTATAGGATTATGCGATTTTACTGGCAGGTTTATTAACAGTTGCGAGCGAATTTGGACTTTACTTTGGAGCTTGATTTATGAATCGTTCGGAATGGCTTCGTCTACGCTTTCGCTAGAATATCAAAATTTGACACAAGTAGCCGATAATATTCAATAAACAATTATCTTTATTCTACACCTGCTCAGAAAGTTGCTTATTCCTTTTCTAAACATAAGGTAGAAAGTACGTCATTGCAGGCGTACTAAAATGCGGGAGGGAAAACCCTATGGAATTTCATTTCTCACGCGTTTAGCGGAAGAGAAAAGTGTATGGAAATCCATTTATCGAAATATCAGCCATCGCTGTAAAAACTTGTATTTACTATAAAAACTATTGTCACGAATTCATTACGGATGTAAACGGTTCAGTACTCGGAGAGATGCAGAACCGCACTCACTCTGAAGATGTCCCTCGTTAGGGGATGAAACGTTGGTGTTCTTCCAACACAAATAAGGTTCGTAGTTAACCCGCTTCCATCCGTAATGAAGACTGTCAGGCATGGAATTATTTATGTATGCGTAACACGGAACGCGACTATGGTCTATGGTCATCTATTCTGATGTGATTTTACTTTATGGTCTCCCGCAATAAAAACCACGCACGTAATTTTATAATTTATTGTTTCATTTGATAAATCTCAAATATCATAAAGATACATGGTGCCGAACGTGGGGCCAGTGATAAAATGTCAGCAAAAGAAGAAAGTGATAAACACGACAGAAAAACTATGGATAGTGGCACTGGACTAAGACCACCAAATCCATTAGATTTGTCAAAAGAAAATGGCCTGGCATGGAAACAATGGCTACAACAATTTAACTGGTACGCAATCGCTACGGGCTTAAAAAATAGAACACAGGAAGTTCAGGTGGCAATATTCATGAGCGCAATAGGCCCAGAAGCGGCCGCAATATATAATACGTTCAAGCCTGAATGTGTAGTAACGCTGGAAGCCATTACAAAAAATTTCAACGAGTATTTCATTCCAAAGATCAATATAACCTACGAACGATACAATTTTAACCAAATGGTTCAAAAAGAGGATGAAAGTTTTGAAGAATTCCTAACCAAATTAAAAAACCAAATAAAATTTTGTGACTATGGCATAATAGAAGAAAGCATCCTGCGGGACAGAATCGTAATCGGAATAAACTCCAGTTCCACACGTGAAAAACTGTTGTGTCATGCGGATCTTCAACTAACACAAGCCATAGACATGTGCCGAGCTAGTGAACAATTACAAAAACAACTGGAATCCATGAACGTAAATACAGTGCCAGTGTTGGCTGCAATAAAAAAGTCTGAGTTATTTAAATGCAACAGATGTGGCGGAAAACATGGGCCAAGAGCTTGCCCTGCATATAAAGCAACATGCACAAAGTGTGGCAAACCAAACCATTTTGCCAAATGCTGTAAATCCAAGAAAATCCATGCAGTGTCCAAAAATTCACCAGAAGATAGCAACAGCGATGACGAGGGCTCTCAACAAAGTGAACTATATGTATCAGTTTTGTCCAGCAAAGAAAATACAAAAGATTGGCTTGAGACAGCCATGTTGTTTCCTTCAAAGAAAAAGGTAACATTTAAGTTAGATACTGGGAGCCAATGCAATGTGTTACCCATGAAGATAGCGCAGGGTGCAAAAGCAACAATAAATCCATCAAGCTCAAAATTTCTCACATCATACTCGGAGCACAAAATGTCAGTCATCGGAGAAACATGGATAGATACAAAAGTGAAACATAAAACCCATAAAATAAAATTTTATGTAATTGAACAAGACTACTCACCTATACTCGGTAAAAAAACATGTGTCAAGCTGAATCTTATAAAGCGTGTGAATGCCATTATGCAAGAAGATGATATTTTTGATGGGATTGGATGCTTCAAAGATTACGAATATGATATTGACCTGATTGACAACCCAAGTTTACCAATATGCCCAGCGAGAAAGGTACCGCATATAATAAGAAATCAAGTCAAAGATGAACTGGATAGTATGGTGAAACATAACATAATAATTCCTGTTACAGAGCCTACACCAGTAGTCTCTCCCATGGTAGTAGTAAGAAAAAATGACAAAATAAGGCTATGTATTGACCCATCCGAAATAAACAAAAACTTGAAGAGAAGGCATTACCCGCTAAACACCATAGAAGAAATTGCAACAAGAGTAACAGGTTCAAAATGGTTTAGTCTATTAGACTGCAAAAAAGGCTTCTGGCAGTTAAAAGTAACTCCAAGAACATCAAAGTACCTAACTTTTAGCACACCGTTTGGTAGATATTCCTGCTTGAGAATGCCATTTGGATTAGCATCAGCGCCAGAAGTATTTCAACAAACAATGAGCTCTCTTCTCATGAATTTCAGCAACGTAGAAGTCTCAATGGATGACATCCTTATCCATGATCAATGCAAAGAGAGACTAGAAGCAAAAACGAAAGAAGTCATACAAACTCTAAAAAATGCTGGTCTAAAACTCAACCCTGAGAAATGCATTTTCAACACTCAAGAAATAAAATTCTTGGGCCATATATTCACAAAACATGGACTGAAACCGGATCCTGACAAATTGGACACAATAAATAAAATCAAAAGACCAGAAAATACTAAAGAACTTCAAAGATTCCTCGGACTAATCACATATCTGTCCAAATTCATACAAAACTTATCGCATATCACCAACCCCTTAAGACAACTACTACACAAAGACACAGAGTGGTTCTGGGATAATTCTCAAGAAGAAGCATTCAATCGACTTAAAGAACTTCTGAAGAAACCACCGATTCTGGGGTTTTATAACCCAAAATCCCCAATACTTCTGTCAGTAGATGCCAGTAGCTATGCATGTGGAGGGGTACTTATACAAAATGGAAAACCTGTAGCTTACTGCGCCAAAGCATTTACTAAGACCGAGCAAGGTTACAGCCAACTGGAAAAAGAAACAAATGCAATATTAGTAGCTTGCAAGAAATTCCACACATATATATGGGGATGTAAGAACTTAATTATTGAATCAGATCACAAACCATTAGAAACCATATTCAAAAAACCATTATCAGAAGCACCACCAAGACTTCAAAGGATGCTGTACCAAATCTTGCCTTATAATGCAAAAATAACATATAAGAAAGGTGCAGAATTATACATTGCAGATACATTAAGCCGAGACTGCAGGAATTTAAGCGACCATGATATGAATGAAAGTAAACTGGAAATTTGCGCCATAATACCATTCTCTAAAAACAGAACACAAGAACTAAAAGAAGAAGTAGAAAAATGTAGTGAACTAAAAAAGCTCAAAGAAATTATATTAAATGGATGGCCAGAAAATATAAAACTCCTGCCAGAAAATATAAAAAAATACTGGCACTACCGAGAACAATTGGGTGTATATGAGAATTTAATCTTCAAAAACAATAGAATACTGATACCTCGAACAATGATTGCACTAATACTGAAACAATGTCACCTAAGCCACAAAGCAGTAGCAGGTACACTACAGCTTGCCAGAGATAATGTATTTTGGACAACTATGAATCAAGATGTACAAGATTATGTTAGCAAATGCAAAACTTGTCTAAAAATGCAAAAAGATAAACCAATGGAACCAATATTATTACAAAAAGTACCTGAACTTCCATGGAGTGTAGTAGCATCTGATATATTCCATCATGAAGGAAAAAACTATATTGTTATTGCAGATGCATACTCAGGATATTTTGACTTCCATGAACTATCAAACCTAAATAGTGCCTCGGTAATCAAGTCAATGAAAATCTGGTTCTCTTCACTTGGAATTCCAGAAGTCCTCCTAACAGATAATGGAAAACAGTATGATAGTGAACAGTTCAGAAGATTTAGTGATGAATGGCAATTCAAACACAGATTATCAAGCCCTTATTATCCCAGGTCAAACGGGCTTGCAGAGAGATATGTACAAGAGGCAAAAAATTTACTAAAGAAATGCTTAGAAGAAAAATCTGACATACAACTAGCTCTATTACATCACAGAAATACACCAAGAGAAAATCTAGCCTCTCCAGTACAAAGATTAATGAGCAGAAGGACTAAAACATTATTACCCATAAATAAGAAATTACTGAAACCTAAAATAATAACAAATGTAAGTAAAAATTTGGAAACAATTAAAGAGAAAGAAAAGAAGTATGCGGACAGAGCAAAGAAAAAAGGAGAAGTATTTGGAAGTGGGGAAGATGTATTACTAAGAGAGGGCCACAAACAATGGGTACCAGCCAAAATAATTGGACCAACTCCAGAACCCAGGTCATACCTGGTTAGAAAACCAGATGGATCAATATATAGGAGAAACACCTGGTTCTTGCGACCACATTCACAATCCTTTGTTTCAGATCCTCCCATTCTAGTTGACGACACATACTCCACCCCCCAGCAATCCAACTATCTGGATGCGACAGTCTCCAGTAACCAAGCACCCAGAGATGAACTCAGCCTAACTACAGAACCACCAGAAATGACACACGAGCCACCGATCCAGTCACCAGCGTCAACACCAGACGACCAGACGACAATGCCGACATCAATCGCAGCATCCGACCTGACGCCTGCACCGCCTACGATCCATACGTCCCGCTGCGGACGACCTATCGTCCGTCCTAAGCGCTACGCTTAAAGAAGGGGGATGTCAGGCATGGAATTATTTATGTATGCGTAACACGGAACGCGACTATGGTCTATGGTCATCTATTCTGATGTGATTTTACTTTATGGTCTCCCGCAATAAAAACCACGCACGTAATTTTATAATTTATTGTTTCATTTGATAAATCTCAAATATCATAAAGATACAAAGACAATAAACACTTACTGCAACAACTTGGCCGGTTCCGGCAGAGCCATCAGGGCAGCCAGCAGCGCCATGTAAGAGTTGGCCGGTGCAGCCAGCTCGTCCTGCTCATGCAGCAGCCTCCAGAGCCGCTCGACCACGCCTCGGAGCGCCAGGGGGCGGCGCGAGGCGAGCGCGCCGGCCGCCGGGGCCAGCGCCGTGGCCGCCACCGCTGACACGTCCTCCGCCACGTCGCCTAGGCCTTCGATCAGGTGCTCTAGCGCTCCGCTCTCGCACGCTACTTCCTGCAAGTGAAATACAGAAATATAGAATTTATTAATTACTACTAGTAACATGTCATTAAAAAAATATATAATTAATTATAATTTGTATATTAATTATTAAATAATAATTTATTATTAGAAATAAAATAAGTTTTATTAGAAATAAAACTTAAATAGGCGGTAAATCCAAGTATTCTTACTACCTTGTAATATTGTCTTTTTTTTTTAAAGTAGTACCATAACAGATGCACACATATCTGACCCCATGTACATATCCGACGATCCTATCCATACCAGGTTGTCTGGCAGAGATCGCTCTTGAGCGATAAGACCGCCAATTGTCACTTAGGTTATAATAATTATTTCTTTTTAAATTGTTTCTTAGTTTTAAGTGTGCAATAAAAGTATTTTCTATCTTTCTATTCTTGCACATCATAGAATACCGATTCCGTTAAATATTTTCTTAGTCTATGTTTAAATATAGGTGTGGAAGGTGCGTCACGTATCTTCACTGGCAATCGGTTATAGATGGTGATGATAGAGCTTTCAGATAAGACACTTTCTAGAAGGGCTGTACAGGCAGTACCAACACTATCCTGAAGGTTGTTGGCAGTAAGTTTGCTTCGCCCATCATGCAGATCCCGTTGAAAGATCAACGGGATCCTAACTCTTTAGACCTCTTCTTAAGTTGGGATTCTGTTGAATGGCTGCGCAACTCTTACAATTCATGTTCAATGTTTCTATTCAATGTTTCTATCTGTATTTTATCTCTGATTTTTTATTTCTATTTTTTGTAATGTTTTATATGACATGTGTGTGTAATTTACGGACAAAATTATGTCTGAATAAACAAACTTTTTATTTTATTTTATTTATTTTGTGTCGAACGGTGAAAAGTTGCCCAAAAATTTTAACTAGATGTCGCTAGTAAAAATGACCGAGCGCTAGATCGCGCTGAAGAGAACGCACGGTTCTGATAGACATCTGTAACCTAATTTTGTATTGCGAGAACCATTCTCAACCAAGAACATACGGAATAAATCTCTTGTGGTGATTAAGCCGTTGTTTTATTTTTGGAAGTACAAGCTGATACCACCTGGCCAGGGAATCTAACGGGACAACCAGGAAGCAGGCACTGAACCAGCAGTGACGTGAATCAGGCTGTTAAATCAATTTTCGGATAAGATTATTTGTTTTTTATAGTGCGTGTTCAAACCATTGAACATGTTTTTATTATAATATAATCCTAAATTATCTTTAAAAAGTAAATAATATAAATAAATAATAAATAATGCTGGACAATTCACACAGCCCCAAGCTAAGCAGAGCTGGTGTTATGGGTACTAGATAACTGATATACTTAATACAATACACTACATAGATATATATTTTTTTATTATACATAGAAAACACCCAGACCAACGGAACAAATTTCTGCAGCTTGTCCACAAATTTATTCCGAGGCGGGAATCGAACCCGGACCTCCTGCGTCGCAGGCGGACCTTAGCCCGCTGCGCCACGGAGGTCGTAAAATCTTACAACTTTCAGATATTCGCATTTAGAAGTCACTCTTTATCGGAATGAATAGTAAAGGCATAAGGCGCCTCTCTAGCAGATTGAGTTCTTTTAAGTCTGATTTTAAGCAATCATGATATACAAAATGTCTGAGTGCTGTGTTTATACTGACATGGCGAGCGAAGCGAGCCGCTCACTCTTACATGCATTGTGTGAATTATATATGCTGTGGCAGTGACGGTTTGTCAAGACATACTCCACTGCATGTACCTATTCCTGATATTAATTACCGAATTTTTGAGGCCCTATTCCGTTAGTGCAACATCAGACTGACCTGCCTCGCTGCCAGTAGGTACTTGAAGCCGAGCAGCGCGCCGTGCCGCGCCTCCCACTGCGGCTGTGACGTCAGCGCCGACAGCAGCGCCGCCACGCGCCGCACTCGATCCGCCGCCAGCTGAGCTAGCGTCACGCCCAGTCGGAGGCGCCTCTTCCGTTAGTGCAACATCAGACTGACCTGCCTCGCTGCCAGTAGGTACTTGAAGCCGAGCAGCGCGCCGTGCCGCGCCTCCCACTGCGGCTGTGACGTCAGCGCCGACAGCAGCGCCGCCACGCGCCGCACTCGATCCGCCGCCAGCTGAGCTAGCGTCACGCCCAGTCGGAGGCGCCTCTTCCGTTAGTGCAACATCAGACTGACCTGCCTCGCTGCCAGTAGGTACTTGAAGCCGAGCAGCGCGCCGTGCCGCGCCTCCCACTGCGGCTGTGACGTCAGCGCCGACAGCAGCGCCGCCACGCGCCGCACTCGATCCGCCGCCAGCTGAGCTAGCGTCACGCCCAGTCGGAGGCGCCTCTTCCGTTAGTGCAACATCAGACTGACCTGCCTCGCTGCCAGTAGGTACTTGAAGCCGAGCAGCGCGCCGTGCCGCGCCTCCCACTGCGGCTGTGACGTCAGCGCCGACAGCAGCGCCGCCACGCGCCGCACTCGATCCGCCGCCAGCTGAGCTAGCGTCACGCCCAGTCGGAGGCGCCTCTTCCGTTAGTGCAACATCAGACTGACCTGCCTCGCTGCCAGTAGGTACTTGAAGCCGAGCAGCGCGCCGTGCCGCGCCTCCCACTGCGGCTGTGACGTCAGCGCCGACAGCAGCGCCGCCACGCGCCGCACTCGATCCGCCGCCAGCTGAGCTAGCGTCACGCCCAGTCGGAGGCGCCTCTTCCGTTAGTGCAACATCAGACTGACCTGCCTCGCTGCCAGTAGGTACTTGAAGCCGAGCAGCGCGCCGTGCCGCGCCTCCCACTGCGGCTGTGACTTCAGCGCCGACAGCAGCGCCGCCACGCGCCGCACTCGATCCGCCGCCAGCTGAGCTAGCGTCACGCCCAGTCGGAGGCGCCTCTTCCGTTAGTGCAACATCAGACTGACCTGCCTCGCTGCCAGTAGGTACTTGAAGCCGAGCAGCGCGCCGTGCCGCGCCTCCCACTGCGGCTGTGACGTCAGCGCCGACAGCAGCGCCGCCACGCGCCGCACTCGATCCGCCGCCAGCTGAGCTAGCGTCACGCCCAGTCGGAGGCGCCTCTTCCGTTAGTGCAACATCAGACTGACCTGCCTCGCTGCCAGTAGGTACTTGAAGCCGAGCAGCGCGCCGTGCCGCGCCTCCCACTGCGGCTGTGACGTCAGCGCCGACAGCAGCGCCGCCACGCGCCGCACTCGGTCCGCCGCCAGCTGAGCTAGCGTCACGCCCAGTCGGAGGCGCCTCTTCCGTTAGTGCAACATCAGACTGACCTGCCTCGCTGCCAGTAGGTACTTGAAGCCGAGCAGCGCGCCGTGCCGCGCCTCCCACTGCGGCTGTGACGTCAGCGCCGACAGCAGCGCCGCCACGCGCCGCACTCGATCCGCCGCCAGCTGAGCTAGCGTCACGCCCAGTCGGAGGCGCCTCTTCCGTTAGTGCAACATCAGACTGACCTGCCTCGCTGCCAGTAGGTACTTGAAGCCGAGCAGCGCGCCGTGCCGCGCCTCCCACTGCGGCTGTGACGTCAGCGCCGACAGCAGCGCCGCCACGCGCCGCACTCGATCCGCCGCCAGCTGAGCTAGCGTCACGCCCAGTCGGAGGCGCCTCTTCCGTTAGTGCAACATCAGACTGACCTGCCTCGCTGCCAGTAGGTACTTGAAGCCGAGCAGCGCGCCGTGCCGCGCCTCCCACTGCGGCTGTGACGTCAGCGCCGACAGCAGCGCCGCCACGCGCCGCACTCGATCCGCCGCCAGCTGAGCTAGCGTCACGCCCAGTCGGAGGCGCCTCTTCCGTTAGTGCAACATCAGACTGACCTGCCTCGCTGCCAGTAGGTACTTGAAGCCGAGCAGCGCGCCGTGCCGCGCCTCCCACTGCGGCTGTGACGTCAGCGCCGACAGCAGCGCCGCCACGCGCCGCACTCGATCCGCCGCCAGCTGAGCTAGCGTCACGCCCAGTCGGAGGCGCCTCTTCCGTTAGTGCAACATCAGACTGACCTGCCTCGCTGCCAGTAGGTACTTGAAGCCGAGCAGCGCGCCGTGCCGCGCCTCCCACTGCGGCTGTGACGTCAGCGCCGACAGCAGCGCCGCCACGCGCCGCACTCGATCCGCCGCCAGCTGAGCTAGCGTCACGCCCAGTCGGAGGCGCCTCTTCCGTTAGTGCAACATCAGACTGACCTGCCTCGCTGCCAGTAGGTACTTGAAGCCGAGCAGCGCGCCGTGCCGCGCCTCCCACTGCGGCTGTGACGTCAGCGCCGACAGCAGCGCCGCCACGCGCCGCACTCGATCCGCCGCCAGCTGAGCTAGCGTCACGCCCAGTCGGAGGCGCCTCTTCCGTTAGTGCAACATCAGACTGACCTGCCTCGCTGCCAGTAGGTACTTGAAGCCGAGCAGCGCGCCGTGCCGCGCCTCCCACTGCGGCTGTGACGTCAGCGCCGACAGCAGCGCCGCCACGCGCCGCACTCGATCCGCCGCCAGCTGAGCTAGCGTCACGCCCAGTCGGAGGCGCCTCTTCCGTTAGTGCAACATCAGACTGACCTGCCTCGCTGCCAGTAGGTACTTGAAGCCGAGCAGCGCGCCGTGCCGCGCCTCCCACTGCGGCTGTGACGTCAGCGCCGACAGCAGCGCCGCCACGCGCCGCACTCGATCCGCCGCCAGCTGAGCTAGCGTCACGCCCAGTCGGAGGCGCCTCTTCCGTTAGTGCAACATCAGACTGACCTGCCTCGCTGCCAGTAGGTACTTGAAGCCGAGCAGCGCGCCGTGCCGCGCCTCCCACTGCGGCTGTGACGTCAGCGCCGACAGCAGCGCCGCCACGCGCCGCACTCGATCCGCCGCCAGCTGAGCTAGCGTCACGCCCAGTCGGAGGCGCCTCTTCCGTTAGTGCAACATCAGACTGACCTGCCTCGCTGCCAGTAGGTACTTGAAGCCGAGCAGCGCGCCGTGCCGCGCCTCCCACTGCGGCTGTGACGTCAGCGCCGACAGCAGCGCCGCCACGCGCCGCACTCGATCCGCCGCCAGCTGAGCTAGCGTCACGCCCAGTCGGAGGCGCCTCTTCCGTTAGTGCAACATCAGACTGACCTGCCTCGCTGCCAGTAGGTACTTGAAGCCGAGCAGCGCGCCGTGCCGCGCCTCCCACTGCGGCTGTGACGTCAGCGCCGACAGCAGCGCCGCCACGCGCCGCACTCGATCCGCCGCCAGCTGAGCTAGCGTCACGCCCAGTCGGAGGCGCCTCTTCCGTTAGTGCAACATCAGACTGACCTGCCTCGCTGCCAGTAGGTACTTGAAGCCGAGCAGCGCGCCGTGCCGCGCCTCCCACTGCGGCTGTGACGTCAGCGCCGACAGCAGCGCCGCCACGCGCCGCACTCGATCCGCCGCCAGCTGAGCTAGCGTCACGCCCAGTCGGAGGCGCCTCTTCCGTTAGTGCAACATCAGACTGACCTGCCTCGCTGCCAGTAGGTACTTGAAGCCGAGCAGCGCGCCGTGCCGCGCCTCCCACTGCGGCTGTGACGTCAGCGCCGACAGCAGCGCCGCCACGCGCCGCACTCGATCCGCCGCCAGCTGAGCTAGCGTCACGCCCAGTCGGAGGCGCCTCTTCCGTTAGTGCAACATCAGACTGACCTGCCTCGCTGCCAGTAGGTACTTGAAGCCGAGCAGCGCGCCGTGCCGCGCCTCCCACTGCGGCTGTGACGTCAGCGCCGACAGCAGCGCCGCCACGCGCCGCACTCGATCCGCCGCCAGCTGAGCTAGCGTCACGCCCAGTCGGAGGCGCCTCTTCCGTTAGTGCAACATCAGACTGACCTGCCTCGCTGCCAGTAGGTACTTGAAGCCGAGCAGCGCGCCGTGCCGCGCCTCCCACTGCGGCTGTGACGTCAGCGCCGACAGCAGCGCCGCCACGCGCCGCACTCGATCCGCCGCCAGCTGAGCTAGCGTCACGCCCAGTCGGAGGCGCCTCTTCCGTTAGTGCAACATCAGACTGACCTGCCTCGCTGCCAGTAGGTACTTGAAGCCGAGCAGCGCGCCGTGCCGCGCCTCCCACTGCGGCTGTGACGTCAGCGCCGACAGCAGCGCCGCCACGCGCCGCACTCGATCCGCCGCCAGCTGAGCTAGCGTCACGCCCAGTCGGAGGCGCCTCTTCCGTTAGTGCAACATCAGACTGACCTGCCTCGCTGCCAGTAGGTACTTGAAGCCGAGCAGCGCGCCGTGCCGCGCCTCCCACTGCGGCTGTGACGTCAGCGCCGACAGCAGCGCCGCCACGCGCCGCACTCGATCCGCCGCCAGCTGAGCTAGCGTCACGCCCAGTCGGAGGCGCCTCTTCCGTTAGTGCAACATCAGACTGACCTGCCTCGCTGCCAGTAGGTACTTGAAGCCGAGCAGCGCGCCGTGCCGCGCCTCCCACTGCGGCTGTGACGTCAGCGCCGACAGCAGCGCCGCCACGCGCCGCACTCGATCCGCCGCCAGCTGAGCTAGCGTCACGCCCAGTCGGAGGCGCCTCTTCCGTTAGTGCAACATCAGACTGACCTGCCTCGCTGCCAGTAGGTACTTGAAGCCGAGCAGCGCGCCGTGCCGCGCCTCCCACTGCGGCTGTGACGTCAGCGCCGACAGCAGCGCCGCCACGCGCCGCACTCGATCCGCCGCCAGCTGAGCTAGCGTCACGCCCAGTCGGAGGCGCCTCTTCCGTTAGTGCAACATCAGACTGACCTGCCTCGCTGCCAGTAGGTACTTGAAGCCGAGCAGCGCGCCGTGCCGCGCCTCCCACTGCGGCTGTGACGTCAGCGCCGACAGCAGCGCCGCCACGCGCCGCACTCGATCCGCCGCCAGCTGAGCTAGCGTCACGCCCAGTCGGAGGCGCCTCTTCCGTTAGTGCAACATCAGACTGACCTGCCTCGCTGCCAGTAGGTACTTGAAGCCGAGCAGCGCGCCGTGCCGCGCCTCCCACTGCGGCTGTGACGTCAGCGCCGACAGCAGCGCCGCCACGCGCCGCACTCGATCCGCCGCCAGCTGAGCTAGCGTCACGCCCAGTCGGAGGCGCCTCTTCCGTTAGTGCAACATCAGACTGACCTGCCTCGCTGCCAGTAGGTACTTGAAGCCGAGCAGCGCGCCGTGCCGCGCCTCCCACTGCGGCTGTGACGTCAGCGCCGACAGCAGCGCCGCCACGCGCCGCACTCGATCCGCCGCCAGCTGAGCTAGCGTCACGCCCAGTCGGAGGCGCCTCTTCCGTTAGTGCAACATCAGACTGACCTGCCTCGCTGCCAGTAGGTACTTGAAGCCGAGCAGCGCGCCGTGCCGCGCCTCCCACTGCGGCTGTGACGTCAGCGCCGACAGCAGCGCCGCCACGCGCCGCACTCGATCCGCCGCCAGCTGAGCTAGCGTCACGCCCAGTCGGAGGCGCCTCTTCCGTTAGTGCAACATCAGACTGACCTGCCTCGCTGCCAGTAGGTACTTGAAGCCGAGCAGCGCGCCGTGCCGCGCCTCCCACTGCGGCTGTGACGTCAGCGCCGACAGCAGCGCCGCCACGCGCCGCACTCGATCCGCCGCCAGCTGAGCTAGCGTCACGCCCAGTCGGAGGCGCCTCTTCCGTTAGTGCAACATCAGACTGACCTGCCTCGCTGCCAGTAGGTACTTGAAGCCGAGCAGCGCGCCGTGCCGCGCCTCCCACTGCGGCTGTGACGTCAGCGCCGACAGCAGCGCCGCCACGCGCCGCACTCGATCCGCCGCCAGCTGAGCTAGCGTCACGCCCAGTCGGAGGCGCCTCTTCCGTTAGTGCAACATCAGACTGACCTGCCTCGCTGCCAGTAGGTACTTGAAGCCGAGCAGCGCGCCGTGCCGCGCCTCCCACTGCGGCTGTGACGTCAGCGCCGACAGCAGCGCCGCCACGCGCCGCACTCGATCCGCCGCCAGCTGAGCTAGCGTCACGCCCAGTCGGAGGCGCCTCTTCCGTTAGTGCAACATCAGACTGACCTGCCTCGCTGCCAGTAGGTACTTGAAGCCGAGCAGCGCGCCGTGCCGCGCCTCCCACTGCGGCTGTGACGTCAGCGCCGACAGCAGCGCCGCCACGCGCCGCACTCGATCCGCCGCCAGCTGAGCTAGCGTCACGCCCAGTCGGAGGCGCCTCTTCCGTTAGTGCAACATCAGACTGACCTGCCTCGCTGCCAGTAGGTACTTGAAGCCGAGCAGCGCGCCGTGCCGCGCCTCCCACTGCGGCTGTGACGTCAGCGCCGACAGCAGCGCCGCCACGCGCCGCACTCGATCCGCCGCCAGCTGAGCTAGCGTCACGCCCAGTCGGAGGCGCCTCTTCCGTTAGTGCAACATCAGACTGACCTGCCTCGCTGCCAGTAGGTACTTGAAGCCGAGCAGCGCGCCGTGCCGCGCCTCCCACTGCGGCTGTGACGTCAGCGCCGACAGCAGCGCCGCCACGCGCCGCACTCGATCCGCCGCCAGCTGAGCTAGCGTCACGCCCAGTCGGAGGCGCCTCTTCCGTTAGTGCAACATCAGACTGACCTGCCTCGCTGCCAGTAGGTACTTGAAGCCGAGCAGCGCGCCGTGCCGCGCCTCCCACTGCGGCTGTGACGTCAGCGCCGACAGCAGCGCCGCCACGCGCCGCACTCGATCCGCCGCCAGCTGAGCTAGCGTCACGCCCAGGGTTTGGGCGCATGTCTCACGTACCGGGGCTACCACCTACGAAAACAAGATCCGTCAAGTGCGAGTGTAACTCGCGCGCCGAGGGTTTCGAACGTTTTTCAACAAATATGTACCAAAAGTACCGGTTAGAGACTTCGTAATTTAACGGATACCTAAGAATAGTAGGTACCAACCTACATTTCAGATGGATCTCTCTGCATGCTTCGGTTAAAGTGGTAATGGTAAATTTGTCGACTTTTTTCAAAATATTTCAAAAAGTATCTATTATACAGAAATTTGAAAAACTGGTTTGAAATGTCCAAACCGATACTTTTCATTTGATGCCCCACATCTTTTAAAATTTCGGCATCACAATTTGTATGGAAAATATTCATTTTAATTTTTCATTTATTTTTCTTTAAATCTGTACAGGCACACGATATGTATTATTATTTTAAATTTCAAGTTGATAGCTGCAGTAATTGCTGAGTTATTAAGGAGTAAAAAAAGGACAGACAAAGCGAGACCATAAGGGTTTCGAAACCGATCTTCGACCTCGAAACCCTAAAAAGGTCTGTACTTAACACACTATCTAAAGAAGTATTTAGTTGCTGATTGGAGCTAATCATCCTCGATTGAGTGTAACCGACCCGAGCGTGACGGTTCCATTTCAATTGCAATACAATGATACTCGAAACTATAATAAGATCCTACTAATATTATTAAGCCGAAAGTTTGTGAAATCTGAATGTTTGTTACCTGGGGTCTCCAAAACCACTGAACAGATCAAGATGAAATTTGGCGTACGTTTAGAGCAAAACCTAATCACAGATATTATAATATTAACTTAGTTAATGGGCTACTTATTTTATCGAAAATACGTGTGCGAAGCCGCGGGTAGAAGCTAGTAATAAACATAATAAAGTTTAAACAGAAAAGTCTAAAGTTACCTGATCTGATACAAAATCCCCGAAGCGATCCAAAGCCAGCACGCACAGTAATCTTAGCGCCATGTCTTCTAACCAAGCTTGATGCGCGTCGTCCATCTGCAGGTAACAATTAAATTGTTATATAAACGAAATATTTTTTATTTATTTATTTATTTATCTATGTGGAAAACAAACAGCTTTTAAACTTAAATGAGTAGAAACAATGGTACAATATAAGCCTAAGAGTTTTCACTTATAGAACGAAAAATATGCTTAAACTAAATTTAAATAATCATAAAAAGTTAAAACAAGTATATAATTAAATGAGTGAGTAAACCTAGTTTGAAGTGGGTTGCCTGTTCGACGAACAAATAATAGTTAGGAAGGAAAATATTGGTCTGAAGAGTCATATACATGCCTTATATTATAAATAACAAAATAACAATATTATACTACCCTGACGATAAATAAGAATAAAATCTAAATAAATAGCTGTTTATGTACCTAATGATTATGTTGTTACTTATCTACTGCTGAGAGTAAAAAAATTGTTTGGTTACTGTGTGTTTAAATATGTAAATAAATATTATAAATGAGACTTTATTTCCCAACAGATTCAAACTTGACATTACATGTTCGGGTAAACCGACCACGCAGCAGATATGCATTTAGCAGCGCTTGCAGTTGAATGCGTATTTTTCTAGCGTATTTTTCTCGCTCGAGAACGCGGATTCATACCAATACCATTCTAACCATAAATTTACCATTTAAATACCATAAAGTCAATCAGTTTAAGTTTATATTATTCATAGTTTACCAGTGATTATATTTACATACCAAAAACTAGTGACTTTTCCTACGAAACTACCACAAACCATAAATACCACATAAACCAATACCCAAAGGGTTTCGGGGCTGTACCAACAACAAGACCGAACCCTTTTCATTACAACTGACAACCTGTGACAGTGATCAGCGAAGCGAGTCCCGTTTTCTGCTTTTATGTCAAACCTCGCTTTATGAATATTAAATAATGCTTGACAATCCACACAGCACCAGTAAGCTACTCAAAGCTTGTGTTATGGGTACTAGATAACTGATATATTTAATACATTATTTACATAGGTAGATTATTTTACCAACGGAACAAATTTCTGCAGATCGTACACAAATTTGTTCCGAGGCGGGAATCTAACCCGCAACCTCCTGCATCGCGGGCGGACCTTCGCCTGCGCCACGGAGGTCGTCAATTAACAACATTACTACTACAACTCCCTTATACGACGCCATAAATAACGTATACACCTGGTTCAGAGTTCAATAAACAGTGTAATACTAAAAATAGTGATAAATATAATTTTAATACCAGAAATAAACATAAACTCGCTGTGCCCACAACTAGGCTACACAAAATTAATGTATCTTTTAAAGGGCAATGTATACGCTTCTACAACAAAACTTCTAGTGAGTTGCAAAAATTATCAATAAATAAATTCAACTAAATTGTAAAACCTTGCTGTGCAAAAAGGCTTACTATAAAATATCAGATTATCTAGAAGATAAAAAAGCTTGGAACGGGTTATGCTCCAACTCGAAAAATAACAACTAACAAGCTAAAGGTTTCTTCTTCGCTTTTTTACTTTAGTCTACATACCGAAGCGACAGAAATCAAAAATATCGCTTTAGTTCCGTGTCAGTGTTTAGTTTTAATTTGACCTTTTCTAAGTGTACATTTATTGTATTTATGGAAATAAAGAGTTTTTGAATGACCTGTTGCCGGGTCGCTCCGGGGCGCAGTCCCGCCGAGGCAGCTATCCTGGCCCGCAGCAGTTCCCGCAGAGCGCTGGCGGCTCCGTGCCGCGCCTCCCACGTGGCACTGAACAGGTGACCTTGGAGCGCCAGAGACCAGCTCTCAAGCGGCCATCTTGAGGACTCCCCCCAAGCGCCCGAGCAGTCTGGCACGGGTGCTGTGCTTTCAACTGTGAAAATAAACATGCATTTTAGACCCCTAAATATATATAAGTCATCTAAAACACTTTTTTTTATTAAATAGTTTATGTCTTCGCAGGCGTTGTTTCTATAGAAACGTGAAAAGGTGATTTCTATCCCATGGGAACTGATTTATGGGATAAAAAGTAGCCTATGTTTGATTCCACGATTAGAATAACCTGTGTGCAAAATTTCAGATCCGTTCAGTAGTTTTGGCTTGAAGAGGTAACAAACATCCATCTATCCATCCATCCATCCAAACTTTCGCATTTATAATATTAGTGTGATGTGATATGAGTATTATGGTTTTAACTGTCTTGATTGAAGGGATGTAGATTTTGTTGAAGCAACAAAAATATTAAAATAAAACCAATCAAGAACGTGTCTTTTCTTATGTCTGTGACAAAAAACTCCATTTTCCGCATTTGGACTCAAAATTGTTTCATTCGGTCGATAGCAACATTAAGGCTTGGTAGGCCAGCAGAGGCCGCATTTTTGTGATTTTTAAAATCATCTCAGTCTTAGAAAATACTGTTTAAAATATTACTTAGGATCTAGTCTAGTCAAACTCGCATTCAGTTACAAGATCTAATGAACTTCACTCGATAAAAAAATCCCAAAGTTACCCCTTTTTATAACGTTTTTAGGGTTTTGAAGATCGAAGATCGGTTTCAAAACCCTTATGGTCTCGCTTTGTCTGTCCTTTTTTCCCTCCTTAATAACTCAAAAACTACTGCAGCTATCAACTTGAAATTTAAAATAATAATACATTTCGTGCGCCTGTACAGATTTAAAGAAAAATAAATTAAAATAAATGAAAAATGAAAATGAATATTTTCCATACAAATTGTGATGCCGAAATTTTAAAAGATACCTACAGAGTTATATGGGGTATCAAATGAAAGGTATCATTTTGTACATTTCAAATTATTTTTTGAAATTTTTGTAGGTTTCATACTTTTTAAAATATTTCGAAAAAAGTCGAAAAAATACCCATTCCCCCCCCCCCTATCTCCGAAGATTGAAGAGCGATCCATGTAAAATGTATGGACCGTTTATAGACATGGATCTATATTTTACAGGAAAAATATAGAGAAGTTTGAAAAAAGAACACTTTTTGAAAAATGGTCAAAAAGGGGGGAAATAATTTTCAAAAGGGGAGGTTACCTCACCGAGTGGGGTATCAAATAAAAGGTATTGGTTTAAACATTTCAAAACAGTTTTTTAAATTTCTGTAGGTTTCATAGTTTTTGAAATATTTTGAAAAAAGTCGAAAAAATACCCATTCCCCCCCCCCTATCTCCGAAGTTTGCCGAGCGATTCATTTAAAATGTATGAAGCGTTTGTAGATATGGATCTATATTTTACAGGAAAAATATAGAGAAGTCTGTAAAAAGAACACTTTTTGAAAAATTATCAAAAAGGAATAATTTTCAAAAGGGGGGCTACCCCACCGAGTGGGGTATCAAATGAAAGGCATTGGTTTGGGCATTACAAGACAGTTTTTAAAATTTCTGTAGCTTTCATACTTTTTGAAATATTTCGAAAAAAGTCGAAAAATTGGTAAAAAAGGTTGGTACCTATTATTCTTAGGTATTCGTTAAATTGCGAAGTCTCTAACCGGTACTTTTGGTACATATTTGTTGACAAACGTTCAAAACCCTCGGCGCGCGAGTTACACTCGCACTTGACGGATCTTGTTTTCAATACTATGACTAGCGATCTGCTGATAAAACTTTTTTTGACGGACACTTAATATTTCTAAACAAATTCGCAGAGTTTGACTTGATAAAATGATTTTCTTAATCATGTTTAAAAAACTACAAAAAACACGAGCGTGGCGGCTTGGCAGGCGCGCATTTTCCCTTACGCCTACTGCTGCAGGACTACCTGACCTTAAAGCAAATGGATGCTTCATCAATCGCCCAATTAGAATCTGCAATGTATAAACTACATAAAAAACGAAATCCGTCACTATGTCTTTGTTTATAGACAACATTTACGCATTTGGTCAAAATTGTCGACAATAGTAATATAACAATCAAACAGATGCTTCAACAATCGTCCTATTAGAACAAGCAGTCTAGTTCTTAGATTAATTGGACACAGGAAATTGCATCCAATTTAGACTAGTATATTTCAGGTCAAGGGTTGCCAATTATCTTTATAGATAATCCAAGACACACGCACTGCATTATTGAATTGCATCTTAAATCCTTGCATCTGATGTTGTCCAAAAACTAACCAGGTTCAAATTCTCACAAGTTCCTTCGAGCCAATGCAAGCAAATGCTTTACGTTCATAAATCAATAAGGTTTATTTCTTTCAACTTACAAAACAATAATAAATATACAGGGTGTAACAAAAATAAGTAACCAAACTTTCAGGTGGGGTGTAGAATCGAACACTGAATTCAGGAAAAATATTTAAAAAAAATCCCGCCCTTTAGTTTTCGAAAAATTTAATAAATAGGTACGAAATTTTCACAACATTAGGCAATAGACTAATACATGTGTCTATTTGGAATAAAAAAAATGGCCTGCGTACCTGTATTCATCTCTTTTATAAGCCCATAACAACTAAACAGTGCCCTAACGACCGACCGCCCCGGTCATCGACCCGCGTCATCATTGCAGCGGAAGCGAACAGGCTGCACGGCGTGCTTAGATATGGAGCCTACGTACCTACAACAAATACATTCCAATTTTCCTCTAGGAATTAAAAAATAAATAAATTATTTTAATAATAATAATAATAATAATGTTTTATTCATTAATAAAAAATACATAGTCTTATTAATAGATGAAAACACCTTTTAAGTATTATTGAAATACTTGTGATAGGTGCTTTCGCTCTTCCACGTTTTAAATTATGTATACGTTTTGAAGGCGTTACACTTTTTTTTTAAAACATTACAAAACAATATAATTAAGTATAATGATTCTAAGTAAATTAAAGTAAGATATTATTGTGCAAATCAGTTGGGGGTAGGACACAAAAATTAACTGATGTCTCTAACAATACATTTCAACTTTTGGTGTATGGTCCAAGGTAAAAAAATTTGGCGTATCGAATTAAAATTTTGAAAATTTTAGTAATTTGCAGTAATTGTGTAAATTGTTAACATTTGTATGGTATATGTTGCAAATAAAATTAATTCTAAAATATAAATGTGTTTAAGATAATGTTCGAAATAAATTAAAATTAAAATCAATTCAATCATTAGGAGCCTATATAACTGCTCATACCATGCGGTGTGTGTGTGTTTGTGATGCGTGTGTGTATGTGTTTTGCTCTCCTGAGGCACCAGTCTCTTAAGAGTCTGGGCAACAGGAGACCATTTTGTGTATAATGTGAGTGTGTGGTGTGTATGTGTGTGTGTGTGTGTGTATGTGTGAGAGAGTGTGTGTGTTTGTAGTTTGCTCTCCTGAGGCACCAGTCTCATGAGAGTCTGGGCAACAGGAGAACAGTGTGTGTGTGTGTGTGTGCGAATGAGATTTGCCATAGATTGTTATTTCAATCTTTCCAGAAGGGCTTCAGTCTCGTCATAACTTAATTGTTGTAGCCAAGTGGATAGGGATGCTTTACATTTGTAGCTGTTAAGGGGGTACATGCTTAATATTTGATTAATTTTGTTATACAAGTGTACGGATTGGCTTATGTACTGCCGCTTTGCGAACTCTGAGTTAAATTGGGCTTTATTCGTTACAATTTTGTATCTACGTTTTGTTAGTTTGGTGGGATCAAATTCCAGGGTTTTATGTAGTTTTAGTATAGTATATAATACGTATAGTTTCCTAACTGTCAGAACTTCTGAACTGGAGTATAGCATCTCGGTAGGATACCTATAAGGTTTAAACAACAATAATTTAAGTAAAGACCTTTGCGTTCGTTCTAGATCTAGAAATTTCATCCTTGTAGACCCTCCCCAAATAGGAATACAGTATGTTAAAACTGATTGGGCAAGTGCAACATAAATTTGTATTAAAAGTTTTGGTGATGCTACATGTCTTAAGGTCTTAAATATATACTTAAGCTTTCTGGTTCTATTCATAAGTAACTCTAGATGGGCATGCCATGATAACCGTTGATCTATTACAATCCCCAGATATTTTGTGGATTCTACTTTATCTAAACTTGGGCAATTACAGGATGGACTGTTGTTGCAGTCGTGTATTTTAATATTGAAGTTAGAATCAGGTTGGGAACTATGGTACATAGTAAAGCATATATAACTAGTCTTTGATACGTTAAGTGTAAGAAGATTAGATTTCAACCATTTTGATACTTTTTGTAGGCCTTTTTCAGCGCTTTTCTTAACGTCATCCCACGAGGTCCCAGTGAAAACTATTGCAGTGTCGTCTGCGTAAGATATAATATGTCCACTGTTAATTTCCAAGTCACAAAGATCATTGATGTAGGCTAGGAACAGGGTAGGTCCCAATACGCTCCCCTGAGGGACTCCGTAGTTTAAAGGCTTATCATCACTGGTAACTACACCAATTTTTACCTTTTGCTTTCTGTCATGAAGGTAGTCTCTAAATAATGCAAGCGGAGTATCCCTTATACCCAACCTCTCCAATTTCTGTATAAGAATGGAGACAGAAACGGTATCAAAGGCCTTTTTGAGGTCCAAGAACACAGTCAGACATTTTTTTCTACCGTCAACTTCTTCTACTATTTTATTGCAAAGAGCTGTTACTGCATCCTCAGTTGAAAGACCCTTCCTGAAGCCAAACTGTGACTTGGAAATAATATTATATCTATTCAAATAAGTTATAAGTCTATTGTTTAGTATCTTTTCCAATATTTTTGAGACTGATGGCAAAACTGAGATAGGTCTATAGTTACTTACATCTTCTCTGTCTCCACTCTTAAATACCGGCGTAATTAAAGATTGTTTTAGATTATTGGGAAATATTCCATGGGAGAAGCAAATATTTACCAAATGACAAATGATAGGTATTAACGTATTTTTGGATAGTTTTAAAAAGCTGGAGGGGATGCCATCATGTCCTGGAGAGCTATTTTGCTTTAGATTCATAATTGTATCGTTTATTTCGTCAGGATCAGCGTCTAATAATACGAATGAAGAAATATTATTATTGGGTAAGCTAATGTCAATTTTTTCTTGTGAATTTTTATTGTCCTTGATTATATTTTCTGCTAAAATTTCGCCTATACTAGAAAAGTAAGTGTTTACACAGTTTATGGATTCTAATGAGGTAGCTTTTATATTAAGAAGTTGTGTATTTGGTGTTTTTGCTGCTTTATAATGCGTTATATTGTTGATTGTGTTCCATAATGCTTTACTATTGTTAGTAGATTTAGATAATTCATGTCTTTCATATTTTCTTTTAAGGGCCTTAATTAAGCCATTGCAGTAGTTTCTATACCTTCGATATGTAATTTTTAGTATCTCATTTTCAGAATCACTCTTGAGTTTTCTCTGCATAGTATTCCTATTCTTTATGCATCGTAGGATACCTTGTGTTATCCAGGGTTTTAAAATACGTTTACTCCTAAGAATAGTTTTAGTTTCAGTACAATCTGTAAGACATTTTTGTATTTTAGTAATTAAGATTGTTGATAGTATATTAGGATCATTAATTTTAAGTAGGTCATTAGTATCTAATTGTAAATTTTGTACGGCCTTTTCTAGATTAGTGGTAGTTTTAGTTTTCTTATTTGTATAATTATTAATTTTTGAAAATTTTAGTAAGATTGTAAGATGATCAGTAGTAGAAGTGTTTAACACAGCTATTGTTGCAGCATTTTTTGATAAATTTAGTTTAAGAATTACATGATCAAGACAATTGTCTCCTCTAGTAGGTAGGTGGTGACCAGGTAAAAGACCATGAGTAGACAAAGCGTCCAAATAGCTCAGTCGGTTATTTCTATCAACACTACGTTCATCTATTTTAGGTATGATGTTAATATTTATATCTCCTACTATTACTATTTTCTCAAATGATTTCAATTCATTAAGATGGCTACATAAGGAGTTTATAAATGTTTGGGCATTATTATTTGAGGGTGACCGGTAGATACATAAAATTACTGTTAAATATATATTTATTTGTAAGCATGAAGCATGCTCCAATTTTATCTCCTTAACAAGGGCATTATGGTTATTTTTTACATAGGTGGCCACACCGTCATTTTGATTGAGATGGTTGGTCGTAGCGAAAGAGTTATAGTTAGTAAGGTAGGGTATAGGTTTAGATGCATTTAGTCTACATTCCGTTAAAACGATTATATCTACTTCAAATTTTAATTCGGCTAGTGTTAGTTGTAGGTCATTCATGTTACTATAGACGCTTCTAATGTTTTGAGAGAGTACGGTGATGTCTGAAGATTTAGTGCGCATCCTAGTTGGTAGTTCTTCAATGTAACATGCAAATGAGCGTGCAATTTCTGTTTCATCAGTATTTTAAGTCTTTACACACATTCTATCGCGAAAATGCATAGTTAGTAGGTCTGTAGGTATTCATTACGCATGCACCTTTCTACTAAAAGATATTCACTACTAGCTTTTACTTTTTCATATCGTTGACTACCTAAGTACCTACCTTGAACTTTAAAAACACGGTGAGTAACTAACAATGAACCCCATAAAAGGTTGTTACAATTTGCATTTCCAAAGCACCAGATTGAGACAAGAAAAGGCACAAACTTTTAGCGCGCGAGAGCGAGATAGGTATACAAACTTAGTTCATCCAAATGTTCACCCAATGCTAGGTTTATTGTTAGTTTTGTCAAACTGTCATACCACAGAAATGTTATCATAGGGTCAATGGCCGTTTAGTTGCATCATTGCAAGCGCAAGGTCGCGGCGGCGCTTATCGGTTTTTTGTGCGTAAAAATGGCTCGTATGCGTTATTCAGATACCTACCTATTGAATACCACGAGATGATGCGAGTGTACTATGGGGAAGGGGAAAACAATTTGCGGGAAACAGTGCGCATTTACGAAGAGAGTCGTTTACAAAGCTAGTAGTTTACAAAGCTTACAAGTACGAGGTGTCATAAATCCGAGCGTGGAAGGGAAAATTGGAATGCATTGGCTAGCTTCCTACATAACTACCTACAACACGTGCAGCCCGCCGCCGCGCGCGCTGCTGCGATATCGCGTGTCCGGTCGTGGGTGCCCCCCGTAAAAAGATGTTTATCTGCTAAAAAGGTATACACAACAAGGTACGTAGACCTTTTAATCATATTTTAATGCCAAATAAACACGTGCATCAGTCGTTTGCGCAATGTAGTGAAAATTCCGTATTTATTGAATTTTTCGAAAACTAAAGGGCGGGTTTTTTTTTTTAATATTTTTCCTGAATTCAGTGTTCGATTCTACACCCCACCTGAAAGTTTGGTTACTTATTTTTGTTACACCCTGTATAATGCTGGAAAATCCACACAGCACCATCTAGCCCCAAAGTAAGCTACTCAAAGCTTGTGTTATGGGTACTAGATAACTGATATTTTTATTTTTTTAATTTTTATATTTTAGGAAAACTAACAGCTTATTAAACCTTATGTTAAACTTATCGAGTAACTTAAGCCTACAGTTTCCAGTTTCCAATATATTTAATACATTATATACATAGATAGATATTTTTTTATTATACATAGAAAACACCCAGAGCAACGGAACAAATTTCTGCAGATCGTACAATATTTGTCCCGAGGCGGGAATCGAACCCGCAAACTCCTGCGTCGCAGGCGGACCTTCGCCCGCCGCGCCACAGAGGTATATACATAGACAAGTCAAATTTTAAACTACATTACATCCCTATGTAGACATAAAGCATTTTCCGAATGGTTTAGCCAATTCCGTGTCGATACACTAATCGAGTTAGGCTTTAAGAAATTATTCAGAATTAGGCACGGCTACTTCAAAGTATTAGAGACATAAGAGAGCTGCCTACTAGTAAATTTAAGACAAAACTCCGTAGGTGGCTCTTAGATAAATGTTTTTATGATATTAAAGAATTTTATAATCAATAAATTACCTAGTTATATAAGTTAAATATTGTACGTCCATAATTAATGGATAAACTGTTGTTCCACCTAGCTTTTAAGATCTTTTTTGTACACAGTTTCTACAATAAATAAATTTCATTTCATTTTTCATTTTATTGAATTAGGGGTACTATTGGATACCGATAAATCACAACAAATCGTTTGTTGTGAATTGTGTTAAATTTTATACTTTACCTGAGAATGTAACTAAACTGAACGAAAGAATGTTCAAAAACATCATTAAAAAGACACTACAAGAAAAAGCATACTACTCTGTAAAATACTTCCTTTCAGATGCCTGGAAAAATATCAATTAATTTAAGGAGTGTTTATAATATATTTATTATTGTTATATGACTATTCTAAGTGCAATATATTATGTATGCCTATAGAATTGAATAAACTAAAATTGAAAAAAAAATTAAAATTGATACTTTTGGATTGAAAGGATATTACTCACAAACAAATTCCTCAGGTTCCAACTTGATCTTCTTCCTATCAGGTTCGACAGGGGGTGTTGGGGGCGCGGAAGGTCCATCCTCGTTGCAATCCCTGGACTTCTGCTTGCTAAAGGCGGCTCTCGCTTTCCGCTTGGCGAGGTTTATCTCCCGGGAGCTGAGAGGTTTTGCAGACGATGTCTGGACTAGTTCTTGCACTGGCCTCTAAGAGAAGAAAACATCATCATTGTAGCATTGTAGCATTGTAGCATCATTGCATAGCTCGGCGGTGGTAGAACACTGTATTGAGGAAGGACCATCGCATTACGTACGTTTCGACAAGGCCCGTGTCTTGTCTAGGGAAAAATTCTTTGTTCCCCGCAAGATACGCGAGGCGATAGAGATAGATCGATGGCCCAACTTCAACAGAGACAGAGGTTGGAACCTACCACCCGCCTGGAAGCCGTGTCTTCATGAGAAGTCGAACAGCAGTATGGAGCCGGGTGTAGATACTGTTAGTTCCATATGTACCCAGGGAATACCAACACCCGACACAATAGGATCCTTGCGAGGAGATGACTCTCACGCCCTACAGCATCTTCAAGCAGCGCACCCCCCACCACCCCCACCCCCGGCGCTCACGTCGCGGGCTCAACGCGCGCTCGCGCGCAGTGCTCGGAGGGATGCGGAACGCGCGCGTCTAGAACCGCACTCACCCTGAAGATGTCCCTCGTTAAGGGATGAAACGTTGGTGTTCTTCCAACACAAATAAGGTTCGTAGTTAACCCGCTTACATCCGTAATGAATTCGTCAAACTACGATAGTTTTTATAGTAAAATAGCAAACCTTTACGGGAAGGTATGGCTCAACAGTGTAAAACGGTTCGCGCATCTTAGAATCAAACGAAACAAACTCGAGTGCAGTTTATCTTTTGTGAAACAGTGCAGTGAAGTGGGAGTCGTGCCTAATTTTATGAAAGTTAAATCTGTGAAATGCTTTCGGGGTTTCGAAAAGTTCTTCGAAAATGTAAACAACAAATTACGCTCGAGGGTAGTGAGAGATATTTATCAAAGGATCTCGGTGATATCGGAGGAGTTGTTTGCATTACATTTGAAATTGGCACAGTGTCTAAGTGAAGATATGGGTGACACTTGATGGTATGACCTTTAACAGGGCACAATCTATACTTAATAAAACCGATAATACCCATAAACGGAAACTAGAGCGCCTGACAAAAAACACGAAGCAAATGGTAAATGCAAATTGCTCTACAGAGGGGAATGTCGTGATCAATTTTTCTTCTCAACCAATTTCTCAAGATCTGCAGCGTGCTCTGTCAAGAGGGCTAAACTTCGCACCTACGCCTCAGAGAGTGCCAGTGGAATCCATAATTACGAGTGTGGAAGACACGATCTCTCGTAACAAGTTACCACCGCATGATGCGGATTGTCTGCGGCAAGATATCGCAACACTGGTACGTTCGGCGAAGTTACCAAAGCCCAACATGCCGAAAATGGAACTCAATGCCTTGAAGAGCTTACGTAGCAATATGGATGTTCTGGTGCTACCGGCAGATAAGGGAAATGCAACTGTGATTGTAGATACAGAGTCCTATGAGCAAAAGATAACGGACCTGCTTAGTGATGGGTCAACATACACACAAGTCACCCACAACCCGACTAATAGAGTGAACTCGAAGTTGAAGGAGTTACTGCTCGCTGTATCTAAGGATCTCTATGAATCGTTGCGACCCATAAATCCCACACCTCCTAAAATCTATGGTCTACCAAAGGTTCATAAACCTAACTGGCCCTTACGCCCTATTGTCAGCCAGATAGACTCACCTACGTACAAAACAGCACGATATATGGCGAACCTACTACATCCGTATACCTAATCTCGGAACAAATATGTCGAGTCTGCCGTCATCCCTATGTAGCTCATTATATTAACGTGCCATTCTTGTGAGGGGATTGAAATGGGAAATATTATTTCTAAAAGTGTGTAATGCAAAAACGTTCTTCTTATTAGAGTTACGAGATCTGTAATTAATATTAAATGATATTTCGGATAAGAGATTTGGTGAGTCTATTAGGGAGTGAAGTAATTTGTAGAAATAAATAAAGTCAGTGTAAATACGACGAGTTTCTAAAGAAGTGATGTTGAATTTGTAGAGCCTCTCTTCGTAATTCAGAGATAGGCGCCCGGGTTTGAGACGATAACATAGGAGCAGATTAGGTAGATTAGGTTTATAAGTATTTAACCTGTTTTGTGGAGCTGGAGCTTGAGATAGGTTTAAAAAATCCTGTATTACAAGACACCAGAGCCCCCACTCCGCGGGCGTAACAAGTGCATAATAAAGTTACAAGTTTAAGCGAACTCTTAATTAGGTACCTATTAAATACAACAAACACACACTACTCACACACTAAGTAGGTAGCTTCTGTTGCCCGGACTCTTAAGGGTCCGGCGACGGATGAATTTCCTATACAAACGTAATACCAAAATGTTTTTTAATTTGAGCTCTTTTTCACCATGGTTTGCTATTATTTGTATTAAAATAGTATTTATCTAGGTTCCTGCCACAATTTTTTTTCAAAATACCTTTCTGAAATGAAATTAAACCGAATCGCATTTTTACATTAAAGAATGAATGTTTTCTTAGTATTTGTGTAGATAAGTATTTTGAAAAAAACCTGTGGCAGGAACCTAAATAAATACTATTCTAATACAAATAATAGCAAACCATGGTGAAAATATTCTCAAATCACAAATCATTTTGGTACTACGTTGTATGGGAAATTCATCCGTCGCCGGACACTTAAGTGACCTACATATTTGCAATACAAGAAAATAGTACTATGGAAATTTAAACTAACACAATAAAATAAAAATAATAACTGAACTAAAGAGAAATCAAATAATATCGCAATATTTTTTCTAAGATATTAGTGTGAGGGTTTACGCACTGTAATAAGAAAAATCATCATTGTAAAAATTATCTGAGCGTCTGGTCGAAGTGACGCGTGACCCGAGAGCTGGTCAGTATCTGGCACAGCGCATCAGCATTGTCATACAGCGGGGCAATGCAGCCAGCGTAGCGGGGACGCGACGACTGGTATTGATAGATAGATAGAAAAGACTTTATTACACCACACAAATATAGGAAACAGTGCAAAGAAAATGCTTACAAAAAAGGGAAGTATAAAGGGCGGCCTTATCGCTAAGAGCGATCTCTTCCAGGCAACCTTGGGACTGGAAATGAAAGAACAAAATAGACGGTGGCACTGAATAAATATATAGATACATACTTAGAGAAAAGGAAACAAATACACTACATACCTACCATAATACCTACAAAGATTAATAATAAACATACATAAACATAAATAATTGATATGTATCAGTTGAGCTACCTGTAGATTGTTTGCAACATTCTTCAGTTGGCTCAATTGTTTCAATTTGTAAATACTTGTTCTAATTTGTTTCTATTATTTGATTGTAATTTTCTTTGCTAATAAAAACTTTCTTGTTACCATCATTATCAAGTTGTTCATATACATCTATACTAATATTATAAGGAGAAGAGGTTTGTTTGTTTGTTTGTTTGTATTGTATAGGCTCCGAAACTACTGGACCGATTTGAAAAATTATTTTACCATTAGAAGCCCACATTATTCCTGATGAACATAGGGTACTTTTTACCGCGGGAAAATGCTTCATTCCTTCGCGGAAACGGGTAATAGGACAATGGGTAGTAAGAATGCAGCTAGTACCATCATATCTTTCTTAGGTAAGTTCGGGACATCTGATTTTTTTTTTAATAATGCTGGACAATCCACACAGCACCTTCTAGCCCCAAAGTAAGCTACTCAAAGCTTGTGTTATGTACTAGATAATTGATATACTTAATACATTATATACATAAGATAGATTTTTTATTATACATAGAAAACACCCAGACCAACGGAACAAATTTCTGCAGATCGTACACAAATTTGTTCCGAGGCGGGTATCGAACCCGCAACCTCTTGCGTCGCAGGCTGATTTTGTTCTTCCGTTTACTATGTATCAATTTAAAATTCATTCTGAATTTAAGGGGGTTAACTACGAACCTAGTTTGTGTTGGAAGAACACCAACATTTCATCCCTTATCGAGGGACTTCAGGGTGAGTGTGGTCTTATCTTCGCTTACATTCATAATGAATTCCTCAAACTAGCGAAGTTTTTATAGTAGAACTAGCTTCTGCCCGCGGCTTCACACGCGTATTTTCGGTATAATTAGTAGCCTATTATCGAAGTTAGGTGCTGGGTTCATTCCATACATCGACGACCTCCGTGGCGCAGCGGGCGAAGGTCCGCCTGCGACGCAGGAGGTTGCGGGTTCGATTCCCGCCTCGGAACAAATTTGTGTACGATCTGCAGAAATTTGTTCCGTTGGTCTGTGTGTTTTCTATGTATACTAAAAAAATATCTATCTATGTAGTTTATTTTATAGTATATCAGTTATCTAGTACCCATAACACAAGCTCTGCTTAGCTTGGGGCTAGATAATGCTGTGTGAATTGTCCAGCATTATTTATTTATTTATTGTTAATAACTATGATTACAACCACCCAAAGTCACCACTCAATATGTTTATATTTAAGGTGTTGTTTATAAGCTTTTGGTAATAAACTTTTTGTATTTGTATTGTATTGCTCTTAACTTACGCCAAATTTCATCTTGATCTGTTTAATAGTTTTGGAGATCTAAAATCAGATATCGCATTTATAACTAGGATTTAAAATTTTGGAATAGGTTAAAATTACACACAAACTTTATTATAACCGGAAACATCCTAAAATCTAACCGGAAATTATACCATCCGTTTAGATAACATCACCATTAAAAAATCTAACTATTACCGAACTAGAAATCAGTTTTTAATCATTTCTACTTATTATTACTTTTGATAATACGTAACGTTTGATGATTTTTACCATTTTTTATTAATTTTTGTTGTGTTTATTTTATTCTTGTGTGTGTACTGCATATGTATTCATGTGAATTATTTTCTAATATTAAGATTGTTTATTTATTCTATGTAGGTACTAGACATAACGCTTTAGAGAAATTCTGTAATGCTGTAGTCTTGTTTTTTATATAAACAATTTGTAATTTCTAATTACCATGCGTAAATTGAATAAATAAATAAATAAATAAATTGAAGCTCTTCCCTGAGAGTTTCCAAAGAAACCAGTAGGCTTCTTTGGAAACTTTCAGGCAACCTTTAGAGTCGCTCTCACTTCCGTGTAATAATATAACTTAGTAATAATTCTCAGTTCAATTTAATTCTTGGTGTAACATATCTACGTCTGGTCGACACAGTTCTGCCAATGCTAAGAGTCATTCATAATTCTCCTATTTAATAGCCCAGATTAGTATAATCTGGGCTATGAACTACGGAAGTGAGAGCGACTCTAAAGGTTGGCGCTTACACGTTCAACCCCGCTGCCGCATAACACGAATATGAGTATTGGATTACGGGCTTAAACTCGTAACGTTTAGTTACATTTTACAATGACAAACTTAATTAGCGCAAGCTTTAACCGGCCCGCGGGCTGTCTACTAGCTTATGCCGTTAATGTAAAATGTAACTAAAAGTTACGAGTTTACATTTCAGCCCAAAATTGAAAACTAATTTTTGTGTTGTGCGGCAGCGGGGTTGGACGTATGAGCGACAACCTTAATGCTAGCTGCCACGTCCAATCCAACTGACCCTTTTTTTATTCGGCGGGGAAATTCATTTACGAATAAACTGGTCTGGGGGGACCAGAATTATGTGGAACTCGACGTCCTGAAAAGGACGTTATACCCACTAAAAACCTCTCCGGTGTCTCTCTCTCGCCATTTTCGCTGAACCACGGGAACATTTAAAAACCTCCACGGCCAGTTACTGACCCTAATATGTACTATTATAAGCTAGGAGCAGGCCAGTGTCCCTTACCCTGTGAGTTTCAGTCTTGACTTGTAGTCTGGGTGGGCAGAGGTCTTCGTTGGAGTAAACGGTAGTGAGATCGACCCCAATGCTGGCCGCACGTCCAGTCCAGTTGCTGACCCTACTATTGTAAGCTAGGAGCAGGCAAGTGTCCCTTACCCTGTGAGTTTCAGTCTTGACTTGTAGTCTGGGTGGGCAGAGGTCTTCGTTGGAGTAAACGGTAGTGAGATCGACCCCAGCACTAGCCACCACGTCCAGTCCAGTTGCTGACCCTACTATTGTAAGCTAGGAGCAGGCAAGTGTCCCTTACCCTGTGAGTTTCAGTCTTGACTTGTAGTCTGGGTGGGCAGAGGTCTTCGTTGGAGTAAACGGTAGTGAGATCGACCCCAATGCTGGCCGCCACGTCTAGACCAAGCCGCGCGTTTAGTTGCTGACGTTGCTTCGCTAACCGCTCCGCTACATCTGATAGAAACATTTTAAGAATATATTTATTTATCTTTTTTTTGTAGAGGGCAGAAGCCTTTATTCACAAAGATAATAACAATAAAATAATAGAAATAAATTACAACTTGGAACAATGGAAACAATTGAGCTTACTGCAGAATGTTGCAAACAATCTACAGGTAGCTCAACTGATCCATATCAATACCAGTCGTTGCGTCCCCGCTACGCTGGCTGCATTGTCCCGCTGTATGGCAATGCTGATGCGCTGTGCCAAAAAAAAATTCATCTAGAAGCTTCTTAATACAGATTTTATCAAGTGATACCTATGGATAAATTGTATAACACTTAGGGAGTCGATTGTTTTTACTTAATCTCCGGAGCTACTGGTCTCTCTCTTTTATCATCATCATCATTAGCCTATATTAGCCCACAGCTGGACATACGCCTGTCATAAATAATAGATAAATAATAGATTCAGGCGTTACTTTGCGGAAATCCATTGTATACTATAAGGATGAAACAATATTTAGTAACAATTCCGTGCCGAACCTCTCCCGACAAGATTCAACAAAATGTGATTTGTGTGTACCGCCCGCCCTCCCACAAATTGTTCCTACTTACAATCAGAGAAAGTAAACAATAGACTTAAAATTTATTAAATTAAGTAAATTATTCCTACTTACAATCAGAGAAAGTAAACAATACACTTAAATTTAATTAAATTGAGTAAATTACCCTCCTACCTAACTTAATTTGCGAAAGAAAAGACTAAACGTAATGTAATTGCAATGATCATGTGTTATTTATAATTGTATTTCAACGTGTAAAATTAAATTTACCAATAAATTCATGGCGCTGGACCGTGTGGAGTGGCACAAAAGTTTCAGTCTGGTTGAGGATGATGATGAAGGTATAACTGAGAGAAGTGCTACAGGCTAAGTTTCATCAGGGGGTGATTCACTATGACCAATGCAAGAGTGTTACACACCTACGACACGACAACGGCGTGGAATCGGACAAAACCGTATTCCGCATGCCCTAGTTGTCATTCCTTACCACTGCACGGCACGATTTGAACTGTCAAATAAACGAGCTCGTTCATAGCGTGTTAAGGCACAGATTAGCGTGTTCCTGCAATAGTTAGTATGGCTCGTTTCGTCGTTCGTATTTTGAGGTTTTAATAAAATAATTTCATAAAATGGAACCCGTATGATATCTTTTGTTGATTGTGTTTATCAAAGAACACAATAACAATAACACAATCCTTAGGAATGATAGATTTTTAGGTTATGATAATCAAAACAAACAAACTTATTCGTTCCGAAACTAGTCATGACTGACTTGAATGTATATACAAACCATTGTTTTGGGGCTCTTAATTTTCAAATCACACTAAAATATTGTAAGCTGAACAATTAATGGTTGAGCAAGCATAAAATTCAAAATATTTATTACCTACTAGCTGTACCCGCGACTTCGTTCGCGATTGACATACCTGCCGACTAATTAAGTTCACATTTAACCACAGTTTCTCTCATGTTATGAAACGCCGTGCAAAAAAACTTCGATGCCCAGCATTGGACCTGTTACACTTCTAACATCTTTATTTAGGTACCTAGTTAAATTGTGTATAAATCGTGTAGAGTCTCTGGGGGATAGTATGTTGTCATCTTCAATCCCATTCTTTATCCACACGACTTTTAGCTACGACTCGGCCAGCGTCAGTGTTAAGAAGTGTCATACTCGTTTCACTTCTTACTCATGGTTCCGTTCAGCAGCCCTATTCTGCTTAACTAATCGCTTCACTATGACAGGGGTATCGTCAAAGAATGACACGTTTTGGTATTCTACCTTAGATGAAAGAAATTATGATGAATGCAGATGGAGAGACGCGCGTCAAAGTGTCAAGTTTGAAACTATTAATTTATCTCGCACGCACTATCTGGAGTTTTATTAATCTAAGGATTCTATGTGATGATTCTGCGACGATTCCATTGTCATAGTGAAGCCATTTTATTACAGAATTGGGCTCCTGATCCATTTGACTGGACCACCGTAATTTTTTTTTTGCGTTTGTAGGTAGGTTCAGTTGAACAGTTGAACACAGAAAAAAATATTTTTCTGTGGTCTAGTTAGTTTAATTGGACCACTTACTCCAACCAAACTTTGGTGGTACAGTTAACTGTACCAGCTAAACCACCAAATATCATGTCCATGAATATCGCATGGACCATTTGCACATTTTACCTACTTTGCCTGAAATAGGCATTGACGCACTCATTAGTTAGGTTCCTACCTACTTAGGTACCTAGTAGGTAGGAACTTTACTAATGGGTGCGTCTTGGAAAAATATATAGATAGGAACTTACCTACCCTTTATCTACCGATATTTTTCTTCAATCTACAGATTATTTCTTCAATCTATTAATTTTCTACTTGACTGTCTACTGATTTAGTCAAATTCGATCTTGCAACACTGTTTCTAACAAAAAGAATGCATGAAATCGGACGACGCGTTAATGAATTCTAAATAAGAACACATTTTGACTTTTATCCCCTCTCCCAAGAGAACCGTGCCTACTGATATCCCAGATAAAATGCATCCTTATGTTCCTCGTAGTATGAGCTCAAATCATGCCAAGTTTCATTGGAATTAATTCAGTAGCATAATTTTACTTTCATCAACTCTCCCAAGGGAACAGCACTGATTCCGGGATAAATAGTATTGCTCATTTGAATATATTCTGTACTTTCGGCGTGATGCGCGACCCAGGAATTTAACATTTATCCCCCTCCACGGGGAACCTCACTGAATTCCGGTATAAAATGTATCTTTCCCCGTAGTTTGAACTCAAATCGTGCCGACTTCCATTCGAATTCATTCAGTAGTTCCGTCGTGATGCGCGGTTAAAGAATTTTACTGTTTCCTCTCTCCCAGGGGAACCTTACTGAATTCCAAGATAACATGTATTCCATTTCCATGTCCTTCCTTGTAGTATGAACTCAAATCGTGCCAGGTTTCATTCCAACTCATTCCGCAGTTTCGGCGTGATGCGCGGTGAAGGAATCTTACTTTCATCCCCTCTTCCAGGGGAACCTTACTGAATTCCGGGATAAAATTTATCTTTCCTCATAGTATTAACTAAAATCATGCCGACTTGCATTCGAATTCATCAAGAAGTTCCGTCGTGATGCGCGGTTAAAGAATTTTACTTTCATCCTCTCTCCCAGGGGAACCTTACTGAATTCCGGGATAAAATGTATCCCCTGTCCTTTCTTGTATTATGAACTCAAATCGTACTAATTCAGTCCCAACTCATTCAGCAGTTTCGGCGTGATGCACGGTGAAAGAATTTTACTTTCATCCCTTCTCCCAGGGGAACTTTACTAAATTTCGGGATAAAATGTATTTTCCTCGTAGTATGAACTCAAATTATGGCGAGTTCTATTCTAATTCATTCAGTAGTTCCGTCGTGATGCGCAGTTAAAGAATTTTACTTTCATCCCCTCTCCCAGGGGAACCTGACTGAATTCCGGGATCAAATGTATCCCATGTCCTTCCTTGTAGTATGAAATCAAATCATGCTTGGTTTCATTCCAATTCATTCAGTAGTTTCGGCGTCATGCGCTGTGAAGAAATTTTACTTTCATCCCCTCTCCCAGGGTAACCTGACTGAATTCCGGGATAAAAAGTATCCTATGTCCTTCCTCGTAGTATGACCAAAACACATTCCGAGTTTCATTTCAATACCTTCAGTAGTTTCGGCGTGATGCGCGTTTAAGAAACAGACAGACAGACAGACAGACAGACAGACAGACAGACAGACAGACATGAATGAAAAAAATTACAGTTTTGGCTTCAGTATCGTTAATAGAGTGCCCTCCAAAAGAAAATTTCAAAATATCTTCAATGTACAGAATTGGACCTGTTACAGTTTTATTATATGTATAGATTTGGAAAGAAAAAATAATTTATAATAAAACCGTAAATTTTCCGAGTAGTCCAAATGTAAGATTTTGAACGAAGCGTGTGAAATAATCGAAAAACAAAACACGGGGCATAGACAACCAGTCTTGTGGCATGCAGAATACAATAGGCTCGTTTGAATGGCGTGTGTTTAGAACACGTTGTGACGTCACACGTTTTGGGCATGTTATCTCTTAGGTCATAGAGAATCATGCCCCAGGTATAGTTCGCGTCACGTAAAAGAACGCTGGCGGTCAAGCTGCGCAGTAGGCGATTTATAGGTCTATTTGGTGGTATGCAGTGGGGCGCGGGGCGGGCGGGTCACGCGCCGCATGCCTGCCGGTGCGCTATTGGTTCGTCGGTTGACATTTGCTTTCCGCGTTGTGTCCACGTCACTTTACTTGTCAAAATACCATCGCGCACCAAAAGTTTACGAAATGGTTTTACATAGAGAAGTGAGAAAAATGAATTAAGACATAAATTGTTTTATGAAGAGAGACGCAGATAATAATGCTGTTAAGAATTTAAAACAGTGTATGAAACGTTTTCACGTCACCCAAGACGACTTAATCGATGGAGTTGCTACATTACCTACATAATTTTTTTGTAATTATATTAAACAGTCTAAACAGAATTTAACATGTTTTTAATTTTATCTAATAACCAATACCAAGCCGCGAGCGAAATATTAGTTAAAAATAGGCTTAGCAAATTGGCATAGTACTATCGTGCGCGAGAGTACCCATGCGCGAACACACCCTTCCACTTTCTTCCAGCGTTCTTTTTACGTGAGCAAAGCCAAGATACTAGATGCTAGTATTATGAATAGTTTAGAATCAATCAAAGCATACTATGGCCGGCGTTCTACATGACATTTTGTTGCAAGAATAGTCTATTGTCTTTGATTGACATTCAGACCACAATTCACAAGAATTTACAACCTTCAATGACTTGCAACTGGCAATTCGACGCAACGACATTATTATAAACATCCCGTAATCTATTATGTCGGGTGTGTAATATGAAGTTTCTGATGTGTCTAAGGCCCGTGTTTTGGAAACTTGCTCAGTCATCCATCTATGTTTGAATAACGCTTTTCTAGAAAATAATATATTTATACTCATAGAGTAAAAACTCGCTGCTGTCTCAGCAGAAGGATAGTGCCATTCAACAATTTGACAATTTGTGTAACCAAAAACCGATCTATGTGTGTTTTGACAGCTCGTAAATACAGTGCTTTCACTCACACATTCGTATGATTGAATGTTGCAAGTAAATGGCATTTTTCCTAAAAAAATGGGTAATTTTGTCGACCTCAGTGGTGCAGCGGGCGAGAGTCCGCCTGCGACGCAAGTGGTTGCGGGTTCGATTCTCGCCTCGGAACAAATTTGTGTACGATCTGCAGAAAGTTCCGTTGGTCTGGGTGTTTTCTATGTATAGTAAAAATCTATCTATGTATATAATGTATTTAATATATCAGTTATCTAGTACCCATAACATAACACAAGCTTTGAGTAGCTTACTTTGGGGCTAGATGGTGCTGTGTCGGTGGATTGTCCAGCATTATTTATTTTATTTATTTATCTATTATGTCGGGTTTGTAATATGAAATTTCTGATGTGTCTAAGGCCCGTGTTTTGGAAACTTGCTCAGTCATCCATCTATGTTGGAATAACGTTTTTCTAGAAAAGAATATATTTATATAGCTTTGTTTCTATAAACGTTTAAAGGTGATTTATATCCCATGGGAACTGATTTATGGGATAAAATATAGCCTTTGTTGATTCCAGGATTAGAATTACCTGTTTGCAAAATTTCAATCCGATCCGTTCAGTAGTTTTGGCGTGAAGAGGTAACAAACATCCATCCATCTAAACTTTCGCATTTATAATATTAGTGTGATGTGAATAATTTTTACCCATATAGATACATACAGACTAATAGGTAGATACTTTAACTAGAATTAAAACTATAAGTACAAGAACAATAGAAGAGAGGTCGTCCTACACTACGTTTGCTGAGTCGCGTTCTCCACAAAAGAATTCGTTTACCCCAGCGATTGTCGGTTATCCTGCCCCTGCCACTTCCCTTGCTACTTCTGCAAATGATAAACTAACACTTTGATGGCCCAAGACGCAATTATCTATCTGGAGCGTCAAGTGAGGCTGGGCAGTAAATGTGTTAATAGTATATTTAATTACAAGTGCGGAAAGGCTGTCATTGCAAAGAGTTCTGACAAATGTGTACCCGAGCCGAGGCGCAGCCGAAGGCGAGGGTTGACAGAACAAGTTGCAATGACGGTTCCGCACGTGTACTGAACGACTTTTTTTAATACAGCTGCGAAAAAATAAAGCATTTAAATTACCGTAGAATATAAGCAGAGTTTTTTTTTCTTCACCCATTCTGGTAGGCAAAGGGAACTTTGCCCATACAGCCAAGTCTTCAGTAGAATTTTTTATTGATATGAAATGAAAATGAAATTTAATGAGATGAAATGAAATGAAACCTAACCTAACTCATTCAATCAAATCATTAAATCTGATATTGAAACAAATTAGTAGCTTCTTTTTAGAAATATACATATTTGCATGAATCATAAAAACTTCTATGAATTTTTTTGGTAAAAACTTCATGGTTGGTTTTTCTTTTTAATAGACATTATTTTGACAGTTGGGAAAGAGAACGCACTAGTTCGAGAAAGGTAAAAAAAAGCACGAGTATGTAATAGCCCACATCCCGAACGCTATACGTGTTAAAAATAAAGATTGAATAGAACCTGCATGTTTCTGTCATAGAGAATAAAAGTAGATTACTCTTGTCTGACTGACTGACTCAAGTTGTCTGTCAATAATAGAAATAAAATATGATGTATTAGAAAAGAATAAATGTTTCCTACTGAAATCTAGTTATCAATTTAGGGCAAATCTTAACAGGTTATGGGCCCAGAGGTTCCAGACGCGAAATGGAGTGCAAAATTAACAAACACGGTGTCACCCCGTTTTGCGGAATGGAATTCACCAACTGGCTGTTCCGCATCAAACTCATCTTAGAAGAACAAGATTTGTTGGAAACCATCGAAAAAAAAGGAAAGGTTGGAGAATTTTCAGAAAAAGAAAAGAAAAATAATGTAAAAGCAAAAAACATAATAACTCAGTGTATTGCCGATACTCACTTAGAACTGATCCAAGAATGTGAAACGGCTTACAATATGATAAATAAACTAAGTTCCACTTATCAAAGAACTGGAATAGCATCGCAGCTACTGCTAAGAAAAAGACTTTTAACCATAAAATACACAGAAGATCAGAAAATAGAAGATTTTTTCCTTATATTTGATAAATTGGTGCGAGAGTTGAAAGGGTCTGGCGCAGAGCCCTCAGAAAGTGAAGTTATATGTTATTTGCTGCTATCTATGCCAAAAACATATGATAATGTTGTGACCGCAATAGAAACAATGTCTAGTCAAGAACTTACAATAGGATTTGTAAAAACTAGACTAACAGAAGAAGAAATTAAAAAAAATGGATTTCATAATCAGAATGAACGGCAAGAATTGAATGCTTTCAGAACTAATAGACTACCGGAAATTAGACAACATACATTACGTACGAATACGTTCAATTTCGAATGCTACAACTGCGGAAAGAAAGGACATAAAAAAATTGATTGCAAATTCAACCGACCACGAGAAAATTACAGAAAGGCTTATAATATAGAAGGAGAAACTGAATTTGAGAATCAAAATAAAGGTAATATGCACAACAATATTAACTGTTTCATGATGAATGATTACATAGAAGAATCAAGTAAAAAGATTCACTTTTATGTTGATTCTGGTGCATCAGATCATTTGATAAACGATGATTCGTATTTTCACCATTTTATAACTCTGCAGAATCCAATTAAGATTAATATAGCTAAGAAATCAGAAGCATTGTATGCAACTAAACTTGGAACAATAAAAACTGAAAATTGCAATCTGAACAATGTGTTATTCGTACCAGACTTAAGAAATAACTTATTATCAGTCAGAAAAATTGAGAATTATGGACTGGGTGTCATATTTGAAAATAATAAAGTAATTATTTACAGAGATAAATATGTAATCAAAGAAGGAAGCCCCAAAAACAACTTGTATGAGGTAATTTTTAATGTTATAGAAGATCATACAGCACAAAAGGCTTATTGTATCCCAGAAAGTGATGAAATTTGGCATAGAAGACTTGGACATGCTTCAGCAGATAAACTAAAAGAACTTAAACAAAGAAAATTAATATTTTGTGATGCTTCACAGTCAGAAATTCTGTGCGAGCCTTGTATAAAAGGAAGACATTCCAGAACACCTTTCAAAAAGGATTATACACGCACTAGAAGAGTATTGGAAGTCATTCATTCAGACTTATGTGGACCAATAAATCCCGTAACCCACGATAATAAAAAATATATACTGACTTTTTTGGATGATTTTACCCACTTTACTGTTTTGTATCTTCTAGAAAATAAGTCTGAAGTTTTGGAGTACTTCAAGAAATATGTAGAAATGGTAGAAGCAAAATTTAGTGTAAGAATATCCAGACTGAGATGTGACAATGGAGGAGAATACGTGAATAAACAAACGAAAATATTTTGCGAAACGAAAGGAATCCAAATTGAAAACACAATTCCATACTCACCTCAACAAAATGGAAAAGCAGAAAGGTTGAATAGAACTATAGTAGAAAAGGCAAGAACCTTACTGGTAGATTCGGGTTTTGAGAAAAATATGTGGGGTGAAGCTGTCTATGCATCGATATATGCAATCAACAGAATACCCACTGTAGAAAAGAAAATTCCAGCAGAAATTTGGTTTGAAAGAACACCCGATTATGCCAGATTTAGGATATTTGGTTCAGAAGCTTATGCGTATATAAATAAAGAGACAAGAGAAGGTAAGATGTCAGAAAAGTCAAGACTATTGTATTTCATTGGTTACTGCAATAATGGTTATAGATTATGGGATGGTCAGAACAAGAAGGTTGTATCATCTAGAGATGTAATTGTTAATGAACAACCATACCATAAAAATACACTATATATTGACCCAAAGTTTTTAGAACAGACTTCAGAAATTCAGGAGAATATAACAACAGAACAAAACTTGGAAAATCAGGAAAATGCAACCACAGAACAAAACGCTGAAGTTAATAAACCAGGAGTGGAAAACTTATCAAGTATTGATAAAAGAACTAGAAGAAGACCAGTTCATTTACAAGATTATGAATGTGATGATTTTCATGATTGTGATTTTACAGCCTTTAACATATCAGAAAACGTACCAAAAACGATGAAAGAAGCTTTAGAATCAAATGAAAAAGAAGAATGGATAAAAGCTGTACAGGCAGAATTAGATTCCCTAGAAAAACATTCAACTTGGAAAATAGTCGAGAAACCAAAAGATAAGAAAATTATTCACAGTCGTTGGGTTTTTAGAAAGAAGGATCAGAACATTTACAAGGCAAGATTGGTGGCAAAAGGTTATGAATCTAATGAATGGTCAGACACTTACGCACCTGTGGGTAAGTTGACTACTTTAAGAACATTGCTAATAATTGCCAACAGAGAAGACATGCAAGTTGAACAAATGGATGTGAAGACGGCATTCTTGCATGGTACGCTTAATGAAGAAATTTATATGCATCTTCCAGAACACATGAAAAGTGATAAAAGTGTTTGTAAACTTAACAGATCGTTATATGGTCTGAAACAAAGTCCAAGGTGCTGGAATAATGCATTTCATGAGTTCATGATTGCAAATGGATTCAGATGCTCAGCTTATGATACCTGCCTCTACTTAAGAAGTGAAGACAAACTGTATGTATTTCTTTATGTAGATGATATTTTAATTATTCATGCGGACAAGTATGTAATAGAAACGTTCAAAACAAAATTAAGTTCTAAATTTGACATGGTGTCTATTGGACCCATCAAAAGGTATTTAGGATTAGAAATAGAAAGAGATTTTGAAAACAAAACAATCAAAATTCATCAGAAATCTTATATCAAAGAATTGCTTAAGAGATTTGAAATGGAAGAATGTAAAGGTGCAGCCACACCTGTTGAAAAAGGTCTAAAACTAAAAAAGGAAACGGACCCACAGAAATTTACAAAGAAACCCTATAGAGAGTTGATAGGTTGCCTGATGTATCTTGTGATGGGAACGCGGCCAGATTTAAGCTACTCAGTAAATTTGTTCAGCCGCTATCAAGATAGTGCAAATGATAACCATTGGAATCATTTAAAGCGTGTGTTAAAATATTTAAAATTTACCATGGAGCTAGGGTTATATTACAAAAATAAGTTTGTTGGAGAATTCAATGTCAAAGGTTATTCTGATTCAGATTGGGCTTCTGATTGTAATGATAGAAAGAGTGTTTCGGGATTTTGTATGACTCTATTCGGTAATATAGTTTTATGGGCTTCTCGTAAACAAAAGACTGTTGCTCTGTCTACCGCGGAAGCAGAATATGTCGCTCTGAGTTCACTCGTATCAGAAGCGATATGGTTTAGAGGTTTAGTTAGTGACCTAAATGTAAGTTGTCCAAAAGTTTTAATTTTTGAAGACAACCAGAGCTGCATTCAATTGCTAAGAATCGAGAATGTAAACGAGTAAAGCATATTGATATAAAATATTATTTCATAAGAGATACTATTCAAAGGGGAGATGTAGCAATTGAATATATCGCTTCCTCCGATCAACCAGCTGACTTGTTTACAAAAGCACTAGGTAAAGAACTGCTTGTACGACACAGGAATAGTATCGGGTTAGATATCATTAGTTAGAATTTTATCTTTATGTTGTTGTTACAGTTTATAAGATAGTTATGTTATTTAATATACCTACCTAGTTATATTGTTTTTATTTTATTTGTATTTGTTTTTGTTTGTAAAGAAATATGCAGCTTCAGGGGGAGTGTTAAAAATAAAGATTGAATAGAACCTGCATGTTTCTGTCATAGAGAATAAAAGTAGATTACTCTTGTCTGACTGACTGACTCAAGTTGTCTGTCAATAATAGAAATAAAATATGATGTATTAGAAAAGAATAAATGTTTCCTACTGAAATCTAGTTATCAATTTAGGGCAAATCTTAACAATACGTCCCTGCAATACGCCACTTTTTGAGCTTCTTCTTCTTCTTCTTGTCTGTCGTATTCTTCAAAATCAAAATCAAAATCAAAAACTCTTTATTTCCATAAATACAATAAATGTACACTTAGAAAAGGTCAAATTATAAAACGATACACTGACACGGAAATAAAGTGATATTTTTGATTTCTGTCGCTTCGATATGTAGACCAAAGTAAAGAAGCGACGAAGAAACCTTTAGCCTGTTAGTTGTTATTATTCGAGTTGGAGCAAAACCCGTCCCAAGCTTTTTTATCTTCTATATAATCTGATATTTTATAGTAAGCCTTTTTGCACAGCAAGGTTTTGACAATTTGTTTGAATTTATTTACTGATAATTTTTCCAACTCACTAGGAGTTTTGTTGTAGAAGCGTATACATTGCCCTTTAAAAGATACATTAATTTTGCGAGTTTATGTTTATTTCTGGTATTAAAGTTATGTTTATCACAATTTTTAGGGAACAGATTTTTATTTCTATGAGTGTACAACAAGTTTTCATAAATATATTGACATGGTACTGTCATTATATTTATTTCTTTGAATTTATCACGTAGGGATTCTCTGGGACCCATATTATAGATTGCACGAACAGCCCTCTTCTGCAGCACAAATACGGTGTTAATATCTGCAGCGTTCCCCCACAGCAGTATGCCATAAGACATAATACTATGGAAGTAGCTGAAATAAACAAGTCTAGATGTATCCACGTCTGTAAGATGACGGATTTTTCATTGCTGAAGGTCGTGCCCGTCCTGAAAAGCTTTCACGGAGACGCTGATGAGCTGCTTCCACACCACTCTGTCTTCGGCCTGTCTCAGGGCTGCAGGCAAAGTGAGTCCCGTTATTGTTCTTATTTGGTCAGACCAGCGGGTTGGTGAGCGTCCTCTTGGTCTTTTTCCCTCTACCTTTTTGAGCAACTGTATTAAAAACCTTATTACCTGGTCCAGAAAGTGCTTCCTCGTCTAAGTCGTACTCGTTTCCCTCTGACCCCATGAGGTGTGCGCCGTTCTGCAGCACCCTCTGGATGTCGAAGGTCTCGCATCGCAGCCGACCGTGGTCTTCTATCTCTGTCTTCTCTTCTGCAATGAGAACAAACATGTGTAAAAGCATTCATTTATTATTCAGTTTGGCCTCAACTCATTATCATCAGCCTATATTAGTCCACTGCTGGACATAGGCCTCCCCTAACGAGCGCCATAGCGCCCTGTCTTCAGCTTGCCGCATCCAGCATCTGCCTGCAGTCTTTCGCAGATCGTTATCCCACATGGCCGGAGGGCGTACTACACTACGTTTGCCGAGTCGTGGTGTCCACTCAAGAACACGTTTGCCCCAGCGGTTGTCGGTTCTTCGCGAGATATGGCCGGCCCACTGCCACTTCAGCTTGCTAATTCTTCGAGCTATGTCCATAACTTTGGTTCTCTGTCGGATGTATTCGTTACGAATTCTATCCTTCAGAGCCTCAACTGTTTCTCCCATATCTCCCTATTTCCCTTCGTTTCGCTGTCTATGCCAAATAATAATTATAGAACCAATAAGCTACTCTCTGGAGTCAGAACAGCGTACGGCATCGTGAGTGACTTATGAATTTAGGAAGCGAGCAACGCAGTAACCTCCTTCGATAGAGCATGAATTTAACAGGGGCCTTTGCCCAACTGTGGGACGTTTCGGGTTAGTTGTAATTGTAGTATTTTATGATTCGTGGTAGATAAGATACGTGAAAAGATTCGCCTCTGTCCAGCACCAGTCAATGCTACGTGTTCATTCAAAAGTACCTATACCATGTTTTTTCAAATCCTGCATAATAAACAAAGAAATGTCACTATCCAGTGACAAGACAGTGGTACAAAACCTTGTTTTAAAAGGATCATTAGTAATAGTTCTTGTCCGTGGCTTTGCTTCAGCAGGCAATTTTCTTATTGAAAGCAGCAATTCTCTGTGCACACCGTTTTTATTATTCGTAATTATTATTCATATCAGTTGATGATAGCAGTCTGTCCGTCCATCCGTCTGCCAGAGGCCTCTATCTCATGAACTGAAGAGACAGACAGTTGAAACTTTCACAGAATGTGTATTTCTCTGGCCGCTATAACAACAAATACTAAAAATAAAATTAATATTAAAATTAAAATTAAAATTAAAAGGAGCTCCTATACAAATAACACGATCTTTTTTGCTAATTTTGCTCTAAGATTTTCGAGGCCGTATTTGTTAAACCAAAATACGTAGACGCATGAAACTTTCTATAAGTAATAGTTGAACTTTAATACCAACACATAATTAAAAATAAAATAAACAACAACACAAACACAATAAAATAACCTCAACAAAAAAATGTGTAGTACCCATGCAACTTGAGGGGCGGTACCCCACTTTGCTCAGAATGTTACCAGTTTCGCAAAATAATTACCCATAAAATATGTTTGTTATTTCATATCTTCATGAAAATCCAAAGTATTAGACAAAAAATATGGCAGAATTACATTTTATTTAAACTTTGACATATCTCGGTTAAAATAAAAAATCATAGATTTTTTATTACGAAACTTAGTTACGACATAATTACCTACGACAATGGCGGTAAGTTTTTTAGAAAGAAAGAAAGAAAGAAAAAGATGAAACTTAAACTTTTTAATACAAACAAATACAAGTTATTGTTATTACACTATTCGCTTTATATAAGGAAAACTAGATAGATTAAAATAATGACAATGGTGCCAGCCAACCGTGATTCCATGATGACGAAACTAATTACGTTTCCATGGAGTTAGCTATAAACCAAATCAGTTAAAGTTGATTTTAATGATGATTCTCATAAACCTATCTGTGCACTATCAGGCGCAATTACCATGATAACAGTTTGCATGTTCATCATCATCATCATCCACAGCCGGATTTTACCCACTGCTGGGTATAGGCCTCCCGAAGTTTGTGCCACCACGATCCTGTGCTAACCGCCTCCATTGACGCCCTCCGACTTGTATGTTCAATCTCTTTTCAATTTGTAAAAGTCACTTTTTTTAAGTTTGCCGAGCGATCCATTTAAAATGTATGAAGCGTTTGTAGATATGGATCTATATTTTACAGGAAAAATATAGAGAAGTCTGTAAAATGAATACTTTTTGAAAAATGGTCAAAAAGGAATAATTTTCAAAAGGCCCACCGACGGGGGTATCAAATGAAAGGTATCGGTTTGGACATTTCAATCAGTTTTTCAAATTTCAACTTTCATACTTTTTGAAATATTTCGAAAAAAGTCGAAAAATTTACCATTACCCACCTTAACCGAACCACCCATTTAACCGAAGCATGCAGAGAGATCCATCTGAAATGTAGGTTGGTACCTACTATTCTTAGGTATTCGTTAAATTGCGAAGTCTCTAACCGGTACTTTTGGTACATATTTATTGACAAACGTTCAAAACCCTCGGCGCGCGAGTTACACTCGCACTTGACGGATCTTGTTTAACAATCAAATTGCTCTACCACTTTCAACAGTTTAACTCAAAGAAATTTTAAGTACTGCCATTGTATCGAATACCTATCATTTTTATATCCTAAGATTTAGGATTCCAAACCTATCCAGATCGATTTAAGTATTTTCCAGCCACAAAACCTATCTATTAATGGACTCTATATACAAAGGAAATACTTAAATGATTTTATTTTTACTTGGTCGTTATGTTTCGTTCCACTGAAACTCTTATGCTTCAAGTCCCTGTCCACTCTACATCTTTCTACGACAACTCATTTACTGCCCGTGCTGTACAGCTTTGGAACACACTGCCAGTTTCAGTAAGGCGTGCAAAGTCACTACCAATATTCAAGAGTATGTTAAAGGAACACTATTTGTCCTGCTGTCACTGACCACACCCTTGTTTTCCTTTATAAAATATAGATATTTAAATATTTATGTATGTATGTATATGTAGGTATATAGGTACTATATTAAGGTATATTTGTAATTTTGTCGATATTTTTTTTTATTTGTAAAATTTGTATTAGGTAATAATGCACACAGATCCCCATCTTTCATCCAACCATCCTATCCATCCACCGTTGTCTGGTAGAGATCGCTCTTGAGCGATAAGACCGCCAATTGTCACATTTTTTGTAAATTTTTGTTGTTTTTTGTGATTTATCTAGATAAGTGTGCAATAAAGAATTTTCTATCTATCTATCTTTCATTCGATCCCTACAGTACTCTAACGAACGAAAACAGAGATTTCGTACGAAGTTGAGATGATTTTTCACTTTGGAATGATGATATTGTAATATATTTTTATTTCTACTTGACACTGAAATTTCGGTTCCTACCCCGAATACTCAAACCAGGGCTTGAATAACCGGAAAATACCGGTATGAAAAGGTTAACGGTATGACGTCATACCTTTATATTACGATATCCTTATATAACGGTACCGTTATGTTCCGATACCGAAAAATAGCGATAGCTTTATTTTTAGCAGTAGCGTAATTTTAAATTAAGAGTACCGAAATGAGAAAACTATAAATAGCTCTCGGCTCAGCTGCAGATTCTATCGAGCCAGTTCCGTTCTAGTCGAGCGAGTGAGACCGGATAGTCGTGTGACTCGTGCGTTTCGAAGTTTTATTTCGTATAACCGTTTGCTTAGCTGAGCCAAGTTGCAATTATATTTAATAACTAGCGGCCCGACCCGGCTTCGCACGGATGGACATTTATTTTTAAACATTTTGGAATCAACGTAGAGTAAATGTAGGTATCTATTATTTCTGTGGCAGGACATTTACTTTTATCCGACTGCCTCGTTGGTCTAGTGGTCGCTTGTTCAACCGCTGAAAATGAGGTCCCGTGTTCAAATCCCGGGTCGGGCCAAGATTTGTATTATTGGGTCTTTTCTAGCAAGTTGGCGGTGTTAGACGGCTTAAGCCGTTGGTCTATCGCTTGACCTCTCCCCGGCCGTGTCGGTCTGCCGTCCTATCGGATTATGAGAGTGAGGGCATAGAGAGTGCACCTATGTTTGCGCACACACTTGTGCACTATAATATGTCCTGCGCATCTTGGTCGATGAGACTGGCCGCCGTGGTCGAAATATCCACATCCCTCACTGCGTTGCACGCACGGGGCCACACCGCGCACTGGCCACGCCCGGCGGCGGCGGGCTGCGTTTATTTACTACTAGTTTATGCCCGCGGCTTTGCACGCGTTGTTTCTATGGAAACGTTCAAAGGTGATTTTTATCCCATGTGAACTGATTTATGGGAGTATGTATTGCCATAATGGTATGAATACCGGTATACATACCGGTACCAGTATGTATACTGGTATTTATATCGGTACCAGTATGTATACCGGTATTTATACCGGTACCGGTATGTACCGGCATTTATACCGGTACCGGTATGTATAACGGTATTTATACCGGTACCAGTATGTATACCGGTATAAAATAATGTTTTTCTTGTGTGAAAAAAAAATGTTTTTCTTGTGTGAAAATGCCTTGTCACAGTCAGGGACCAAACAGTTATAAGAAAACCAGATGCCAGATATCTTGGCAATACAGGTCGTTGACCTTCATGAAATCAAAAAAAGGCACTGCTTAAAATTTTTGAAAATTATTATTAGTACGTATTAAAGTAGAATAGAATAGAATAGAATAGAAAATCATTTATTGCCTTAATTAAGAAAATACACAAAACAAAAATATACGTACTACTTAATTAAAACTAATAAACTTAGACAAAAGGAGTAAATTCAGCATTTAGCTGTAATGCAAAAAATGCAAATGCAAGGCACTTATAACGCTAATATTTGGCACTTAGTGTAGACAATCTAGTCTCCACGCTGAATGAAAAGAAACAATAAAAAGCATATTTTCGCATTCTCCCCATGCTTCCCTTTTACAAGGAAAGAAGCCGAATTGACGAATATAAGAACGACCGCGACGTCATAGCTGTGTATTAAGAAGTGTGTTTGAGTGAAACCTCGTTCGACAAGGCAAGTGGCATTCCTATCGAGCGAACTGTAAACAGAGCACTAGCGTCGTTTACTCACGCGTTTTTCGGTACCGAAATGAATTACGTTACGGTACCAGAAAAATACAGGTAGCTACCGGTACCCTTAAAATAATGGTACCGTTATTTTATACCTGTACCAATACCGTTATTGTATACCGGTATAGGTCTACCTTTAAATCAAAACGGTACCGTAATTTTTTACCGGTAGCTTAACCCTATACCTATACCGCTTTCAAGCCCTGACTCAAACGCAACTCAGATTTAAGCAGATCTCAAGTTGCGATTTTTTGACAGTTTTCCATGAAATTCTGGAATTGCGTTTCAGTATACGGGGGGTTGAATGGTTTATAATGTAAAATGTTTTAAAAAGTCAGACATAAAATTCGTCCGAAAACGGCCCTTTCGTAATTATGCGAGAGTAGCTATATGTAAGTTTTGCGGCCGTACTTCGCAACTGCGGATGATAAGAACTAGAGTAGGACTCTAGTCCTAGGAATCGTCACCGACTCATGCTACCCAAAATAAGATTAGCGAAAGCAAAACACAAAATTGACTATATAGGAGTGAAAATGTACAATAATCTGCTGGACTCTATAACTAGTGCCGCGTCGACTGCAATATTTACAAACAAACTAAGGAGAATCCTAGTGGACAGGGCATACTACAATTAAGAAGAGTTCTTCGTTGATAAATTTTCTGACGCCGATGTCGTAGATCCACACTTATAATATAATACTATAATCTTCACTATAATATTTAAATACTCTTGGTAAGATTACCAAAGACAATTATCTGTATTTAGTTTTTACATTATTTTGTACGTAGCTATACTACTTTGACATGTAAGAAAATTTCTTATAAATAAATAACTGAAACTGATACTAGTGTCGACAGATTTGTGACGACAGCGTATTAATTGTAAGAATAAAAAACATCGCACCTGCTTTTAAAAATTTACCTATAGAGTGCTGATAATCTAAATAAAGATTGAAGCAAAATAACAAAATTCATTTCGATAGACAATAGAATCATTATATGATAGAGATCGGAAGTGAGAAGAAGAGATAGACCATCCTCTCTATTCCATTTTCTTTGTCTTTTTATTTTTATTTATGGGTATTAACGTGAATTAATTGTCCATAAGAACTTTATGCCTTCTTAACATATTTAACTATAGGTATACCTACTTTATTAACTTTACATCTTTTTTAAGGACACAAAATGTATTTTACTTGGGAGAAAAATAAAAATATATAAAATAATGCTGGACAATTCACACAGCATTATCTAGCCCCAAGCTGAGCAGAGCTTGTGTTATGGGTACTAGATAACTGATATACTTAATACAATAAGTTACATAGATATACAGAGTATTTTTTTTTAAATGGGACAGTATGGGGAAATCCGTATCTAAAGGAGATAGAGGAAAAGTGTCTAAGGAGACATTAGGTGTTTTTTTATGTAAACAAATTTGGCTCGTTCAAATTTGTGGTCAAGCGTGAGTTGTTCTTAAAAAATTATAAAGTTGGTCAATTTTTTTTTTGACGCGGATCGACTCTGTTTCATGCAAGGATTATTTCATTGTTTGGAAAGAAAAAAATGTGAACAGCAGAAGTTGGTCAAATTTAATGAAAACTAATCTTCATACAGTTGGTTTATTACTTGAGTAAATGTTCGATGTGGCCGCCGTCTTGTCTTATGCAGGTACGAGCACGCTTCAAGACACTTCTAGTTGCATTTAACAGAGACTTATGGTGAATTGTGTTTAAAGTGTTGTAAACAGCATCTTTTAATTCTTGTACGGAGTTGTATCGGGATACATAAATTCGACCCTTAAGGTAACCCCATAAGAAAAAATCTAATGGCGTTAAGTCGGGCGATCGTGGGGGCCACTTTATCGGCCCATATGTACCCATCCAACGGTTTGGAAACTGCTCGTCCAAACATAGTTTACTTGCCCTACTGTTGTGGGCTGGTGCACCATCTTGTTGGTAGATTATCTTACCAAAGTTCCTTAAGCTAATAGTCTCATCCACTAAATCTGCAGCCATGTTCAATATTTCCTGATATTTTTCACTATTTAGCGTTCCTTGGTAAATTTTGATAGCAAAAATTCTGTTATGTAATATCGCACACCAACAATTAAAAGAAAATCGGATTTGGTTGTGGGTTTCTGTAGTTCTTAGCGGATTTATTTTTGACCAGTAATGGTTATTTCTCCTGTTGTACATGCCATTGTTCGAGAAGTTGCATTCATCAGTCCAAATAATAAAATTAGGAAAACATCTATTTCTAATAGTCTGAGCCACATACCAATTACAGAAATGTAACCTGCGGTCTTTATCTCCAGGTAGTAACGCTTGTACAAGTCGACCTTCTATGTAACACTTGTATTTATGAGCCTTCAATATCTTCCTTACAGTTGATTTATGAATACCGATAGTTTCAGCTGCTTCCCGTAACGAAGCTTTTGGGTATGCTTCAAAATATCCCAATACGGCAATAGTTATAAACTCACTATTGACTATTGTCGGCCTTTTACGCTTAGGCTTGAAACAGCCTTCCTGTCTTAGGTTCTTTATTAAACTATCAAATATCTTGCGATTCGGTACTACACGGTCAGGATAGCGTTCTTGATACCACTTAAGTGCATTATCTCTACTGCGATAATTAAGAAAATACGCCTCAATCAAATCAACTTTATGTGAATTAGTTAACGCCATGATGAATAAAATTACAAGCATGAACTGATTGGAAACAAAATCACAGCTGCAGAAATAACTTACGTTCCAAATTTGAATTCTTTTTTTTATAATTTCAAGACTATCGGTTGCCATGATGTTTACGAAGATTAAAAAAAATGTTCCTATCTTGAATCATCTGGAGCTCTTATCGATTATCAAAATTTAAAAATGGAATAATTTTAAATATTTTTTTACACGCCTAGGCACTTGTAACAATATTAAAAGGCGAATACTGCAACTGTATGAAGATTAGTTTTCAGTAAATTTGACCAACTTCTGCTGTTCAGATTTTTTTCTAACAATGAAATAATCCTTACATGAAACAGAGTCGATCCGCGTCAAAAAAAAAATTGACCAACTTTATCATTTTTTAAGAACAACTCACGCTTGACCACAAATTTGAACGAGCCAAATTTGTTTACATAAAAAAACACCTAATGTCTCCTTAGACACTTTTCCTCTATCTCCTTTAGATTCGGATTTCCCCATACTGTCCCATTTAAAAAAATCACTCTGTATATACATATTTTTTTAGAAGCCACTGACTCCTGAAATACACTTTATACTAGTTTGGGAGTCTATGGAATCATTTCTGCATTTTTTTAATTTTTTTGATCTGCAGAAATTTGTTCCGTTGGTCTGGGTGTTTTCTATGTATAATAAAAAATTTCTATCTGTGTAGTGTATTGTATTAAGTTTATCAGTTATCTAGTACCCATAACACAAGCTCTGCTTGGCTTGGGGCTAGATAATGCTGTGTGAATTGTCCAGCATTATTTATTATTTATTATTTTATTTATTTAAATTAATGTATGTTTACTTGTGTCAAATAAATATTTTACTTTACTTTACTTTTCATTTACTTTATTTCAGGTTTTCATCAACAGCCTAGTAGATTATGGTAATTTGAGATGTTTTCCCGTCGCTAGTCAGTTTCAGTATTTTCAGCGGCAGCTGAAATATGTTGTTGTATTAGTAACGGAATCAGTGGAATGCACATTGGTGGGATTCCTCGTGTTATGTATGTGGTTTATGGATGTTTGACGAATTATTCTTGTCAACAATTCGTTTAATAACAAATCAATGTACGGGTAAAATTAATTATAATTAAGAAATTGATAATGATAATGGTTAATGATTTTTAAGAAATAGATATAAGTGTATATATTAGTTGTAATTGTTTTATTCTGTTACTGTAATTTCCTACGAATTAATTAATTAATAAACATTTTAACTCTTCTATGTAAGGGTGTATTTTTTTACCGTGGTTAGTCACGTATTTTTTCGACTAGTCAGGAGGTTGACTCAGTGATGGAATTGGCACGAATTCCCGTACAGTGTTAGGTTGCGGGTTCAAGTCCCTCCTGCGACGTTTATTCGCTGGGTACTTACCTGTTTTACAGGGCGTAATGTAATGCCGGGCACAGACGAAGCGAGCGAGAGCAAGCGAAGGCTAACGAACGAACGCGAAAGAACCAGTGTGGGCGTCATTGCGAAAGCGAGCGAGCCCGAACGAGGGTCTTCGTTCGCCTTCGGCCGTGCTCCGGCGGCTGTCGCTACATCAAAGGATAAAACGTCAACTGCGAGTCGGACTCACTCACTAAGGGTTCCGTATAATAGTAAGACATTGTGTCTTGCCAAATATCATGATTTTAGGTCAATGGGTACCCTGTAGGTTTTGGTCCATGGCGAGGATTAAAAGTATTTTTTTGTGAATATACTATAAATTTATGGCTTTAGGTTTTCTTCCTTTGCTTATGCTGCATTCTTACTACCCAAGTACTTACTACACTCCCTTACAAACATTTGTGGTTTTCTCAGTGTCATCATTATTATAAGCTTTTCAATGTAACATTAGTTTAAGTTTAAGTTATAGTTATAAGTTATAGTGGTAAATAAATAAAAAAAAACTACTAATTTGAGCTTTCACTTTCGAGAAACTAGTGCTCAATCTCTCAAACTTTATTTACATAGATGCTCTTTAGGTCCCTGTCTTCAACGAATCAAAGCTCACCCTGCTATCTAGTCCAGTTAAAAGAAAACGAGTTAAATATCGTAAAAAATGTGTGAATTGTAAACCCGTTTAGTTACGAAGGTCGCCAATCGTGCCAACACCCAAGCATTTCTAGACAAATGACCATTGGAACGGAAATTAACGGAACAAACAAGAAAAACAAACAAAATTTTTAAAGCCCCTGACAGATTTTCATGAAACACGGCTAACGTTATTGAATATTTTAATTTTAAAATTGACTTTTTATGACATACAATTTTTTTTTTTTGTACTCTCATTTTGAATAATTTAATATTTTTTTTGTTGTGATATCAGTTATTTTAATTATAATTTTATATAGAGCCCTAGTGACTAATTAATTTTGCACGCCTAGACGAGGCAGAATGTATTGGAGTGTTATTTTATTATTAAGACCTATTTCATTGTACCTACATTCCTGCAAATAAATGATTTATGATTTAAGAACACTCGGGATGAAATTATCTTTGACACAAAAATAACTAAACGAAAATCGGTTTATCCGTTTGGGAGCAACGATACCACAAAAAGATACACAGACAGACACGTTAAACTTATAACACCTCTCTCTTTTTGCGTCAGGGTTTAAAAACGTTATGTATGACATGTTGTGAACACAAACACTTGTGAATGGAAACCGTGAGCACAAGTGCGACTTAATGGTCCGGCGACGGATAAATTTCCTATACAAACGTAATACCAAAATGATTTCTATTTTGAGCATATTTTCATTATGGTCTGTTATTATTTGTATTAAAATAGTATTTATCTAGGTTCCTGCCACATTTTTTTTTCAAAATACCTTTCTGAAATTAAATTAAACCTAATCGCATTTTTACATCAAAGAATGAATGTTGTCTTAGTAATTGTGTAGATAAGTATTTTGAAAAAATCTTATGGCAGGAACCTATATAAATACTATTCTAACACAAATAATAGAAAACCATGGTGAAAACATTCTCAAATTACAAATCATTTTGGTACTACGTTTGTATGGGAAATTCATCCCTCGCCGGACCCTTAAAGGTACGAGTTGGCAGCAGACGACATGAGGCAGCAGCGGACGACGTGTCGCAGCGACACTACTGGTTTCTATGTATTTCTATGAAATGTGTCACGTTCTTTGATACATTAGTCGCTCAGTGGAAGTTAAGATCGCCGCCATAGATTACCACCAGCTATCCATAGCCAAGTTTCCCCGATAACCACTTGTCTATAGCGGCAGGTTCCAGTCAAACAACTATTCCATAATGTAGGTCAGACAGTTAAGCGGCATTATACACAATTGATCAATGCGGTTATGACAAAAGAACTATGGTATTTCATTATGAATGTAAGCGGGTTAACTACGAACCTAATTTGTGTTGGAAGAACACCAACGGGAAGGGACATCTTCAGGGTGAGTGCGGTTCGCGTCGCGCCTGTACTGCGTCCCTGCGCGCACAAACTAGGTTCGTAGTTAACCCGCTTACATTCATAATGAATTCGTCAAACTACGAAAGTTTTTATTGTAAATTGGTATTTATTTAAAGGCTTTTGTATTATTTGTATTGTAGGATTTATAGAAGGTAATTAATTTGATTGAAAAGATGGTGAATGGTAGTAGAAGAGTATACTTAGTAGAAGAGTATACTTGTCTTATTTATTTATTCTTTATTGGTAAATCACAGCGTAGTTGATAGATATATAGTAATACATATTGGCTTTATAATTTTAGCAGGATCATAAGCCATGAAGCTTCGTAAATCAGCGACTCGTCAACTACTATCATAGAATTCACACTTCCCTAGTTTAACACTATCATTGCCCACGACACGACGTATTTTCGTTCTAACACTGATGTTAGAACGATAAATAGTAGCGCCTCTAAGCGGGTCGCACCGGTGCTGGAGGCTAGGCAGTGAAAGCGTTAAGCCTCCACCCCACAGCCGAGATTTTGAAGCGCGTCGCTCGATTTGTTGCGATAATTGTTGGAGTACATTTTGTACTAAGACGCATACGATCTTACACACTGCTGCGAATTCGCATTTAAATAAATAAATAAATAAAATTAAATTCATTTCTGTAACAGTTTTACAATAATTATAACCGTAGTGGAGACCTTCATTTAAGTAAAATACTTGTGTTAGGTCTCGCTCTTCTATAACAAAAATTTCAGATTATTTATTTGATATTGAACAGAAACATAAAAAGGGAAAGATAAATGTACTTCTATCTAAGTCTATTATAAACTAACAAATTTTGAAATGTGGACTTTGCATTCGGCGCGCAAATCGCGCTAAGAAAAACGCAACGGAATCGCGCTATAAAAACCGCAACAAGTCGCGCGACACAAGACACGCTTCAAAACCGCGGCTGTGGGGTTGAGGCTTTAAGCCTTTTAAAAGATCATTGAAAATCACATGACAATACATCATGTGATTTGGGCACCTTCTTTACCAACCAGCAACTAAAATTGTTTGCACAAAGTGTAGCCAACACCTTAAGCAAACAATTCGAGTTACTCGTTCAAACATGCGATGAATACCGGAAAATTACTCGTCCACTTGTCCACAGCCAATGCTGAACTAGTTGGAGACAAGTGTCTTGAACGGCACGGATTGAGGAATAGTACAAATTGTTTTATTTATATATTTTAGGAAAACTAACAGCTTATTAAACCTTAATATGTTAAAGTTATTGAGTAACTTAAGCCCACAGTTTCCACTTACATGAGTAGGTACGTACATGGTTATGAGTCCATTAGAAGTAACAACTAACGGAAATTTTTTGTAGTAATAGTGAATGGCGTTGCGCCTAATCTGATGAGTGCTACAATATCAATGCCTTACCATTTGGAGCCTACTAAAACAATAGATTAAATAAAACAACATAAGTTACCTTACATTAACATTTTAAGCCAAACAAACCAACAACACAAAAGACAAACGAACAGCATTTTAATATTTTGTAGATTTAATCTGTAAAAAAGGAATTACTTATTTCAGTTTTTCAGACGACCTCAGAGGCGCAGCGGGGGAGACTCCACCTGCGACGCAAGAGGTTGCGGGTTCGATTCCCGCCTAGGAACAAATTTGTGTACGATCTGCAGAAATTTGTTCCGTTGGTCTGGGTGTATAATAAAAAAAAACTATTTATGATTAAAATGTATTAAATATATCAGTTATCTAGTACCCATAACAAAAGCTTTGAGTTACTTTGGGGCTAGATGGTGCTGTGTGGATTGTCCAGCATTATTTATATTTATTTATTTATTTAGTTTTAAAGCCATTTTTCTTCAGAGAGAATAAATCAACATTTTGGGCATAATCGTTATTGAAAAGATTACAGGTGCGTGCAAAGTGTTGTTTTGTACCTTTTCTACCCATCCTAGCTTGTATCGATTCATACAATTTTTTCCAGCGTAATTTGATGTTTAGAAAAAACTAAAGACCTCAGATAATAGTACCATATCACCTATATTTTGTCTCATCATCGTGCATTATTTAAAACTAGGTTATGCCTATATATATAGTTTCTATGGAAACGTTTAAAGGTGATTTCTATCCCATGGGAACTCATTTATGGGATAAAAAGTAGCCTATGTTTGATTCCAGGATTAGAATTACCTGTGTGTAGAATTTCAGCCCGATCCGTGCAGTAGTTTTGGTGTGAAGAGGTAACAAACATCCATCCATCCAAATAGTGTGATGTGATGTGATATAAGTGTGAAGAGATGGAAATATGTAATGTGAAGTGAGCATCGTTTTCTAATGATGCCAGCATACGTTGCCATAATAGATAGATAGATAGAAAATTCTTTATTGCACACTTATGAAGATAATTCACAAAAAACAACAAAAATTTACAAAAAATGTGACACGTTACGTTACGATCTGTCTGGTAGAGATCGCTCTTGAGCGATAAGACCGCCAATTGTCACATATTCTGTAAATTTTGTTATTGTTTGTGAATTATGTTGATAAGTGTGCAATAAAGACTTTTCTATCTATATATCTGTAACGCTTGTCAGTACCCAGTTTCTGAGTTAACTCGGTTCTAGAATCCAATACGTCTTATGTCAACAAAGACATTTATGTATGAAAACTTATCAAAAGCTGATAACAATAATAACAGAAAACAGCAAGGTTACCTTGCACTACGAACAAAATTCAAACACCGCATGTCAGGTCACGCGAAAAACGTGAAAATTCAAGTTTGAAAACTTTTCAAACTCCAATTTACACGTTTTCGTTACGCTTGTGCGATTACGTGAAAATTCGAATGTTAAACTTTTCAAACTCGAATTTTCACGTTTTTCGTTGCGCGTGGGTGATTATGTGATGTTTTGAAAACAGACGAGAGTTAAATGAAATGATAAACGAAACCTAAAAATCTAAACCTAAAAATAGTCGTAAAATATTTTACTTAACATCAAGATTTCCTTGGATTTGTAACCCCTTTGCTTACGAAATATTTATATTTATCTAGCTAGAGTATAGGAGTGAAGTTAGTACCGTATAACATTATTCACAATGATGTATTCTTGTGTAGTATTCCGTTGGGATATTTATGTTGTTATGTGTCAGTAGTGAGTGGTGCCGGCTTAGAATTTGCACTACTCCAACTCTTCCCGCGGGTGTCTAGATAGGCGACTAAGGGATATCCACCGGGGGCGGGCAGCAGCGCCCCCTGCAGAACAATTCTACCACCGAACTGCGATCCTTAACCCGCACGCCCGGCGTGCATAAGAGAATAGATAGATAGATAGATAACTCTTCGCTGTACCACACGAAAAGAAAATAAAATACAGAAGGAAATGCTGGAAACCGAGGAAATACATAAGGCGGCCTTATCGCTATGAGCGATCTCTGTCAGGAACCTTAGGATGGACTAAACATAGGAGAACAATATAAATAAATAATGCTGGACAATTCACACAGCATTATCTAGCCCCGAGCTAAGCAGAGCTTGTGTTATGGGTACTAGATAACTGATTTACCTAATACAATATACTACATAGATAGATAAATAAATAAATAGAAATAATATAGCACGAAGTTATATAAGACAGACAAACGAAAAGAATAACCATATTTTACAGAGCGTGACGGCTCTGTAATATTCTTCTTAAGTAATAGAACATAATGGTCTAGGTGTTTTCTATGTATAATAAAAAAATATCTATCTATGTACAGTATTGTATTAAGTATATCAGTTATCTAGTACCTATAACACAAGCTCTGCTTAGCTTGGGGCTAGATAATGCTGTGTGAATTGTCCAGCATTATCTACCTTCTGACTATAGTCTGAACAAAATACTATACACTAACATAGACCGCGCTATACTATAAAAATGCGCGCTATGCAAAGAGCTCATAATGACGTTTCTATTTTTATACTGCAAAAAAGTTGTATTATTTTATAAGTTTATGATTTATTAAGTGTTAGTTTTTATAAATAGTAATTTTATCAAAAAAAAACTTTTAAAGGCGTCCTTAGCCTGTTGAGTTATTTATTAATTTGGTCTTGTACTTTAGTTAGGTTCTAAACAGTGTTTATAATCTACGCATGTAAAACTTTTATGGTAAATAAAGAACTTTGAAAAACTAAAACTAACATAGACCTATCCAAACAGATGCCGTCTAAAGTGACCATCTTTATCCAGTCTAAAAATAGCATACCTTTTGTGTCCGTAAACGGGGGCGGATGCCATTCTGGAACATTCGCTAGGATAGCTTCCACCGCCTGCGAACAAAATGATTCAATTTAGAACCCTATTGCAAGGTGAATAAGGTGACCCAGAGTCGGTCAGACGGTCAATCAAGGACGGCCTCAGTTCGCAATATGCGCGTTTATTAGTGCGGCATACACGGTCAATCCGCTCCGAGTTACTCTATTGTATTGTATTTCATTTATTTCAGATAAATAATAATTTAAGATAAAGATAGAGATATTAATAATAAAGATAATTTAATTTAATCATCGCAATCATACATCATAACTACAAACTGGAGCAACACATTTTGCAAAATGTTTCCACATGGGAGACAGACAATGTTCCGCCACGGTTTTTAGGATGCTGTTGTGACTGGCCTTCGTCCTGCTCATCAGAGATGCTGTTTTCTTCCGAATGATGGCGTGGAAACCATCAGTTCGATATTGAGCAAACATCTCTGAGGCGCTACAAAAACGGGGGAGTCTCAGCAGCATCCTAAAGGTATTATTATACTGGACAACGATTTTTTGGTATAGTTAACGTTAGATGCGGATATGGATCCGCATCTATGCCATAAATCCAAAAACCGGTGTTTAATGCGGTTGTATGCCGCACACACCATGTATTTTACCTAATTATGTACGTTAAACAAGAATTATCAAATATCCAATATGTACAGCAATATCTAATGTAAGCTTTTTTTTTAATCCCTCTAAAATAGTTTAGTTTCGAATTTAGACAGAGAAGCGAAAACAGAGTTTGGTGGCCACCAACCAAGAGCAACTTCGCAATTCTTCATAAAGGAAATAAAAGAAAGCTATTATTTGGGCATTCAAAAAAGCGTATGGTAGGTATCATAAAATAACTGTACAAAGGACTTTCCAAAATTCCTTTGATGTAATCCTTCTCCATCCAGGCCATAAGTTTGTGGAATGCACTACCAGAGTCTATTAGAAAAGCAGTATCCTTACCAGTTTTCAAAGCTCATGTCAAGGAGTTTTTCCTGTCAAAAAAGTGAATATTGGTACTTACTATTTAGTTATTTATGCATATAAGATGTCTAATACACTCACATTATATATATATATATATATATATATATATATATATATATATATATAATATTTATTTGTATTCTTATGTTTCGTTAGGTATTCTTTATATTTATTTATTATTTGTTTTTATTTTGTATTCAAAATGGTATGTATGTATATTATGTCTATTTACATAGTCTTTGGTACACCCCCTGCCTTTCTTAAAACACATAATTCTTTCCATCCAAAGGTTGCCTGGAAGAGATCGCTTCTAAGCGATAAGGCCGCCCATTGTACTTGTCTTATGTAATTTCTCCTTGTTAAGTTATTTTATGGTGTACAATAAAGCATTTTTGTATTGTATTGTATTGTATTGTAATTATAAGAAAGAAAAGGCAGTGGCGCTAGTTTGAGGCATACCAACAAGCGCCATAACTAGCTAAAACAGTGGCTACGCTGACGTGGTATTTGGATAAAACTAAGATCCTTCCTTCAATAAATATTTCTAACAATTCTATCTGAAACTCGACACTAAGCAAGTGAGTTTTAGTTATGTGTACTTATTTGTCAAACATTCTACATCGAATTCATAACGGATGTAAGCGGGTTAACTACGAACCTTACTTGTGTTGGAAGAACACCAACGTTTCGTTGTTAACCCGCTTACATCCGTAATGAATTCTACATCGAGTTTGGCTAGTGAATATGTACTGGCAGACTGAGTCTAGGAAGATAGCAGTTTTATCGGATTCTTACAGCCTTAAAGTTATCCTAGTAATTTGATCCTCGGTGCCAAAATCCCTAGGATCAGTCTGGACCGGAGCGATCATGTATGTAGCCATGCATGGTCGCTCAGTTTACTGTCTTGAGTCTAGACACCGTCATAGTGCTCTTACTGTCTAGACAGCCCCGACGGATACCGAATACACCATGAATACCGTAAAGATTAGTGTAATGTAATGACCAGTGATAGGAATAGGTAGGGCTTATTTACCTAAACTTCGAGGAACAGTGACAAGAATCGGAGACTTCCTTCCGACAACATTTTTTTCCGGTACGGATGTACCGGAAAAAAATCCGGACATTACTTAGGTACATTAAAAAATAATGTTATTCGAATAAGTAGTTGATCTATGTTTACCTAAAGTTCGCGACTAGACATAACATAACATGGGAGTCGTTACAACCACAAAATAATCTGACAAAAATCATTGAAAATTATTTTATGTATTTATACATAAAACTATAACGATAAAAGAAAAATAAAACGTAGTGAACATTGTTGTAACAGATACAGGTTATATTTTAATAATTTATCAACATATAATTGGAAAACATGAAACGAAATGTACAGACGGAATAACTTAAATTACAAAGTGAACTCTTTATGTTTACATAAGCAATTATTGCAAATAGATTCCAAGGTTTCTGAGAATTTCGAAAATCTTTATTTGTCTTAAGAAAATGCCATAAAAAATACAGATTTTCCTCTAATCATCTTGATTCGATTCGTCAAGTTCAGTGTCAGAACCGAAGTTCTCTGCCTCAGAAGAGTCAATTAAGTTTAAATACACAATCATATTTTTTTCTATATTTTAAATTTTCAAGCGATTTCATTTTATGTTATGGATCCATTTATAAGTTGAAAACGACCTCTCAACTTCGACTGAGGTCAAAGGGACGTAAATATAGTATGACCGATCATCTTTTCCTGCTGTTAACGCGTCACATGTCTCTAAGTTTATCTAGATCGTGATTTCTGGATATTAATTTTAATTAATAATATTTTCCTGTTTATTTTTTATGTGCTCAGACGAACACCAGCTTAGCACAGTTCTCACGTGGTCAAATATCTCGAAGGATACTGAACATGTGATACGCCCATTATTTTGATAACATTACGTACATTTTGAAATAAACTTTTTTATCTTGATCTTTAGTAAGATAAAAGACAAATACATACTTTTCGTTTTATAAATGATTATTCCTCTATCTCCGTCCAAAGTACTTAAAAATACTGCTTAAATGATAAAAATGTCTGTTTTATCGTTTTAAAGATGGTCGGTTTTTTTTTTAATTATATGCTAAAGTTAAACTTTAGAAATCTTAAGAAACGTGGTCGAGAGCGAATGAGAAAGCAGATATTTACTTCAAAACGTGTCCGGCTTCTTAAACAAAGATTTTGTTTGATAGTTTTAAGATCAACAACTTATTTATGTCTAGTCGCGAACTTTAGGTAAACATAGATCAATTATTCGAATAATATTATTTTTTAATGTACCTAAGTAATGTCCGGAATTTTTTCCGGTACATCTGTACCGGAAAAAAATGTTGTCGGAAGGAAGTCTCCGATTCTTGTCACTGTTCCTCGAAGTTTAGGTATATAAGCCCTACCTATTCCTATCACTGGTAATGACACAGAAGAATAACCGCTGGGTAATAATAGCTGGGGTAAACGTGTTCTTGAGTGGAGACCACGACTCGGTAAACGTAGTGTAGGACGCCCTCCGGCCAGGTGGGATAACGATCTGCGAAAGACTTCAGGCAGATGCTGGATGCGGCAAGCTGAAGTCAGGGCGCTATGGCGCTCATTAGGGGAGGCCTATGTCCAACAGTGGACTAATATAGGCTGATGATGATGATGATGAATGACACAGTATTTGACTCAAGGATAAAAATTTGTCCTAAGTAGGTAAGTAGCTCAAACGAGAGTTAATTGTAAGTTTAACAACAAAATTAAAAGTTTTAAAAACCTTCAGACTGATTTTCATGAAACATGGCTAAGAACACTCGGGATAAAATTATCTATGACACAAAAAAACTAAACGAAAATCGGTTCATCCGTTTGAGAACTACGCTACCACAGACAGAAACACAAACAGACACGTCAAACTTATAACACCCCTCTCTTTTTGTGTCGGAGGTTAAAAAGCTTGTACCCCGTCCACGAATTTATTTTCTGTTTGTATAAGCACGACTATGAAGTACCCTAATTGTTGACAGGTGAGTGAATGAAGATTAGATGACAGACTGAAGTACGAGTATTTCATAAACACAGTTACTTTTGACAGAGATGCGAATCTGTCGACTCGAAAAATATATTTACTGTTTTGATTTATATCAAGCCTTGGCGGGGCGGGGCGCGGCGGGGTTCAGCCGTGCGATTCCGCTAAAATCTACCATTCCCGGGGAGAGTGGGCATAAACAATTTCAGTTTCCATTAAGGTATTAAAAAAATACATATCTGGCGTACGAATCCAATCGACGACGGAAATTTTAACGTCTACGTCCAGATATAACCTTAGTCAAAGTCAATTGTCATATTACTCACACTTTTTTTTGCTCGATTACAGTAATTCTGATTCAAAATTACAAACAGTAGGTAAATACATGCAGTAATAAAAATTAATCGAGCGAAACAAGGTCTAATATAAGTACCATAAGTATGAATTTCAACGATAAGTAACACAAGTATTAACCAAATAAATAAAATGAAACATTACAATTGAGTTTGACATTTATGACATTGGCAGCTTCGTCGTCGGTCGGCTCAATCCAGTCAAAAAAATTTTGTATTTGTTTTGTACCATGTGATCGAAACTGAGATTGTTTATACCCTGTCCCTCTCCCGTGATGGCGATCCATTGAATGGGATATTTACCGTAATCGCACAGCTGAATTCCCTTTTGGCTATACAGGGCGTCCTACGGCCATGCCACATGGAGGGAAAGTACCTTGAATATTGTAGATAGAACATTTTACTGAAAGAAGACATTATTTTAATTTAAAAAACAATTTAAACTGCATTCAAGAAATTTAAATAATTACATGGTTGAACCGGGAATCGAACCCGTTACACGAGAAAAACAATCATCCTGTAGCTTTATAATACCGATCGAAAGGCAGAAAAATGAAAAAATGGGCAATGCCAGCTTTTCATTTTTCTGAAGAAAATTTTACATCTAATGTTAAAATTCATGGTGATCCTTTTATTTCTGACACTATGTTATTTAGCAAAAAATAATCCTTATGATGAAGCCTTTCGATCGGTATGATAAAGCTAACAACCATGTAATTATTTAAATTTCTTGAATGCAGTTTAAATTGTTTTTAAAATTAAAATAATGTCTTCTTTCAGGAAAATGTTCTATCTACAATATTCAAGGTACTTTCCCTCCATGTGGCATACCCGTAGGACGCCCTGTATATACACCCGTAACGCGGCAGTTATTTATGAGAGCCCATTTTGTGACATCGCTTTTTTAATGCAGATTCCTATTTTATTTATTACTTCAGCCTGTATTGGTCCACTACTGGACGCAGGCCTCCCCCTGATAAGCGCATACTTGCTTTTATCACTTAGGGGGTAATGCCCATAATCCCCACGCTGGGCATGCGGGTTGGGGATCGCAGTTCGGTGGTAGAATTGTCCTGCAGGGGGCGCTGCTGCCCGCCCCCGGTTAATATCCCTTAGTCGCTTCTTACGACACCCGCGGGAAGAGTTGGGGTGATGCAAATTCTAAGCCGGCACCACACAGCTTATAGATTCCTATAGTTTGAATCAATTCAAATGCGAGAGTAAAACTCCCGCGTGTCTATTAATCATAGTTACTGAGAAATTAATTTATAAAAAATATATTTTTTTTACCAGATAAATACTTTAAAAAATCAAATCTTCTAAAATCTACAAACAATAATCAAATCGATATTGATGGTAGATAAAACCATCGTCGGCGCACATTTTAGTGCAATTAGAAAATACCTAAGTTCAAACGTTACGAAATTATTTGAATTTTTTTTCATTTTCTGTTTTTTTTTTTTATCGATAATCCGCCGTATTAGGACGAGATATTTCACCAAACGGTTGCTTAAGGTGTCTTACATGTGCCCTAATAATATCACGACCTAATTCAAATTGATTGAGAATTGTTTCAAACTTTAGGAATCTTCGAAACCCTAAAAAGGGATATCATAAAATATGCTCTCATAAATCACTGTGGGCGGCACCTTGTTTAAGTACTCAAAGCATTTATTAATTAAACCTTCAAAACAGTTTTTTCATGTAATATTTTATGAGTCAAAATATCACACACAGAACGTGTTATAGAATTTCTTTAAAGACTACGTTTACCTGGTATTCATACAAAAATATGTATAAGCGTATTTGCTAATCGCCTTTTAATTATTGAAATGTTTATTCATACAGTCAGCGTCAAATTGATATGAGCGTCTAGAGTAGTCAAAATGATCTGAAAAACATAAAAACAATTTTATATACGAGTACACAGTTCGAATCACCATAATGTTGTAAGCACCCAAGGTGTTCAAAATATCTTACTACTCCTTGTTTCACATTTATATTATGCGTAAGGTGTTCAAAACATCTTACCACTCATTATTTCATATTTATATGAGCAGTCAGTCACCCTGACTGCTCATTCATTCATTAAATTGCCTTTATGTTTTTCAGATTATTTTGACTACCTACTCTAGACGCTCATATCAATTTGACGCTGACTGTACATCGACACTCATAATAATTATACAAATAAACATAACTTGCAATAAACTAAACAGAGCATGCTTCAGTTTCAGTAACACGGTTCATAATTCCCAAGGAAATTATACATTTAGTCATTGGTTTTGTGTGAAAATAACAAGTTTGTAAGAAATAAACTAACAATGTATTTTGAACCATTAGGTAAACGGGATTTTAGGAATTGCAAACTAACAATACGTCGGTGTTTCATCATTAAGTTATTATATATTATTATAAGTTATCATTAGTTATCTTCCGAGGACATCCGTGAGGGCAGGCGCGGCGGCTGATTTGACCGAAGATCTCAAGAGGCGCAAATATGCAGGTCTCGACAGAGCCTACACATTTGCTCCTCTTGGAGTCGAGACCCTAGGTCCGTGGGGTACCGAGGCTCTTCGGGTTTTCAAAAAATTATCTGAGCGTCTGGTCTCGCGACGCGTGACCCGAGAGCTGGTCAGTATCTGGCACAGCGCATCAGCATTGCCATACAGCGGGGCAATGCAGCCAGCGTCTTGGGGACGCTTCCGACTGGTATTGTAGATTGTTTGCAACGGTCTGCAGTTAGCTCAATTGGTTCAATTGTAAATACCAATTATATTATAATTTTCTTTGTGAATAAAGGCTTCTGCCCTTTAAAAAAGTTATTAGAAGTATTAGATAGGTATTGTTATTGTAGGGGTTTTAAACATCGGAATTTTAACTGTAGATATTTTAATTTTAAATGTTCTAATACGTATCCCCTGTTATTAGGACAGCTTCTCAAAATAACTCTTTGTTCTTTTAATAACGTCCTGAGAAAAAAGGACGTTAACTACTTAACTATCTTAAATAAATAAATAATGCTGAACAATTCACACAGCATTATCTAGCCCCAAGCTAAGCAGAGCTTGTGTTATGGGTACTAGATAACTGATATACTTAATACAATACACTACATAGATAGATATTTTTTATTATACATAGAAAACACCCAGACCTCGGAACAAATTTCTGCAGATAAATAAATAAATGTATAGTAGGTTTCTATACTAATATTATAAAGAGGAAAGATTTCATTGTTTGTTTGTTTGCATGGAATAGGCTCCAAAACTACTGGACCGATTTGAAAAATTATTTTACCATTAGAAGCCCACATTATTCCTGATGAACATAGGCTACTTTTTACCGCGGGAAAATGCTTCATTTCTACGGGAAAACGGGTAATAGGACAACGGGTAGTAAGAATGCAGCTAGTAGTCTATATTCTTCGTGACTACATGTGTTTTGTCCTAAATTCCTCACTTTTCTGTCGATCATTTCTCTATCTTATCGCGATTTCGAAACCACTAATCAATCAAAACATTCATAAAAAACCCAGGCCAAATCGAATAACTTACAACGCTTTAAAATTCTAAAACAAATAAGGTAAACTAGACATTGCAAGCCGTATTATTTCGATATTTAGAAAGAAAGAAAGAAAAGAAAGAGAATACATTATTTCTTGTGTTGTATTCAGGGATTGATTTGGTAACCCGTTGAAGGGGTTTTCGATAGGGTTTTTCGAAGAGATTGTTTTAAAACCCTGTCCATAAGGGTTACCCTTTCAATTAATAACCCGCTTTTAGGGGTAACCCCTTCAAAACCCAGTCGAATACCCTTTACTACTGCATACCGAAGCGACAGAAATCAAAAATATTACTTTATTTCCGTGTCAGTGTTTAGTTTTACAATTTGACCTTTTCTAAGTTTACTGTACATTTATTGTATTTATGGAAATACATTTATTGTTTTTATGGAAATACAGAGTTTTTGATTTTGATTATTTTGATTTTGAAAGGGTTTCGAGAACTCGATAGTTTTGATAACCCGGTCGTTTGGGGTTACCCTTTCTATGCTATATAGGTTATACTATGCTATATAGGTTATACTATGCTATAAAGGGCATACTCAAAAACGATTTAAATCTTTGAATATTCTAGGTAGTTTCCTCGCGTGGCTTCACACGTGTTGTTTCTATGGAAATGTTCAAAGATTATTTAATTTTCTATCCCATGGGAACTGATTTAGGCATAGAAATCTACTACCTACATCTATGCGAAATTTCAGTCCGTTCCGTTTAGTAGTTTTGCCGTAAAAAATAATAAACGTACATACTTCCAAAATATTTATACTATTTTGATAGTTTTATTTGATTTATTTAAAATATCTATCTAGGTAGTGTATTGTATTAAGTATATCAGTTATCTAGTACCCATAACACAAGCTCTGCTTAGCTTGGGGCTAGATAATGCTGTGTTAATTGTCCAGCATTATTATTATTATTATTATTTATAACCAAACAGTGTGATTAATCCTACTAATATCATAAACGCGAAAGTTTTTAAGTATGGATGGATGGATGTTTGTTACTCTTTCATGTAAAAACTACTGAATGGATTTTAATGAAACTTCATCAGAATAACACATAGGCTTCAATTTATAAAGATATTGTGGGTTCGAATCTACAAGGAACAACTTCTTTTTGTTTCGATACCAGTTTTGGCTAGTCTTCACCCCTTGGATTGGAAGTTCGCATCCTGCAGGCGAAAGCGTTTTTCTATTTTTGGCCGAGCAAGAGTCTGTAACAATCAGTTTTTCTCAGTCCCAACACTTTGGCTAAGCAATGGACTGCTCGGGCTGTAGTCGTGCCCTGAAGAGTGGTGATCGCTTTCTCAAATGCGTCCAATGTGGCTCTTACTCACACGCAGAGTGCCTTGGCTTTAAGTCAGAGCAATTCGCCGGCATGTCTAATGAAATAAAAGCTAATTGGAACTGCCCAACATGCACGTCTAACGTAACCAGGCGCATAAAATCTACCCAGAACTTAGCCGGTAGCTCGACTCAAGTAGCGTTCTGCGAAGAGTCCATGAACATGTCATACGACTCTTTACGGTCACCATTGCAGCCTGACGTAGATAATAGCGTTACTATGGAAAAAATAAGCGCTCTACTTGATCAAAAACTTGAGTTATCCTTGTCGACTTTCATGAATAACTTTAAGGAGGCTCTTAAACACGATGTCAAAAATCTAGTACGTGCTGAGATGGACTCTACCATAAGCGCTCTGAAAGATGAATTTACCACAACGACCACATTTATATGTGAAGAACAAGCTTCTTTGAAATGTGACATTGAAAAAAAAACTCATATCATCAACGATCTGGTAAATGAAAATCTGCGTATTCAAAAAGAACTGAATGTATTGAGCAGTCGCTTGTCGTCGTTTGATAGAATGTCGAGAAGCCAGAATCTTGAGCTCCAGGCAGTGCCGGAATGCCGAGGTGAAAACCCGCTGATTTTGTTCCAAAAGTTGTGCAAGAGTTTACAATTGAATGTTGATGAACACAAAGTAGTCGCCTGCCGTAGAGTTGCTAAGTCAAATGCTTCCTCTGATCGTCCTCGGAATATACTTGTAACTCTTTCGAATTCTCGCCTTAGAGACGAAGTACTTTCAGCCTGCAGTCGCTACAACCGTTCTAACCGAGAGAATGCCCTGAACACCACGCACCTGGAACTACCACTCGAAAGGCGTAGGATCTACGTTTGTGAACACCTTACTCCCGAATGTAAGGCTCTACACGCGGCTGCGAGACACGCAGCTAAAGTTAAAAAATACAAGTACGTGTGGGTGAAATATGGGCGCGTCTACGTTAGGAAGGACGACCGCGCTAACAGTATTCATCTCAAAAGCATGGACTGCGTTAATAAACTCCTGTAATTTATTTATGCCACTGCTTTTTGTTATATATTCTTGCTTGAGCTAATTGCTATTTCATATTATTTAAATTTACATTTACAAAATTTAATCACATTTTTCTGTAGGTTAATAAATTTGAACTCTATTTTAAATTTTGAATTTTGAATCTTCAATTATTTAATCTCTTTTTTTTTTACTTGTACAGTTACTATTAGCATTTCTAGATTTATTTATATATAAAATATGTTAATTTTCTACCAAAATGTAAATCGACTGAGAACAAAGACTAAAGAGTTTTTTCAGAATATTTTAACTAGTGACTATGATATGATTTGCATAACTGAAACCAATCTAGACGATGGTTATTTTGATGGCGAACTTTTTGACACGCGCTATAATGTTATTAGAAGAGATCGTTCCAAATCTTGTAGTAGTAAATCTACGGGCGGAGGTATTATTATTGCTCTTAAAAAGTGCATTAATTTCATTCGTCAAGCTTCATGGGATAGCTCTGTTGAGGATCTTTGGATTAGCATTTTACCTAGTTCCTCTTACTCTAAGACTATTAATATTTGTTTGTGTTATCTTCCTCCCGATTTGTCTAGGGAGAGGCTTGAAATATTTTACCAGAATTGCCAAAATATCATAACGAATGCCTCCGAAAACGACGAGTTCATTTGCTTAGGAGACTTTAACATTCCAGAAATTCAGTGGGCAAAGTCGCCCAATTATGATTTCATGATTCCCTCTAACCCTCACAGTCATAAATCTGATCTTCTTAATGACACCTTGGCTTTATGTAATCTTTCTCAATACAATAACATTCCAAATTTCATGGACCGTTTGCTTGACCTTATCCTCTCTACCGTCACCTCTATTCGGGTGTATGGCGCTGACCCTTTGAGCAAAATGGACAGGTATCACCCAGCTCTAGTCGCTGACGTTGACCTCAAGGATATTAAAACTTTCAAAGGCAAAAAACACAAACGTTTGAATTTTTTTAAAGCAAATTTTTCAGATATAAATTCAGATTTAAATTCAATTGACTGGCGGAATATTTTGTCATCATTGGAACCCGATGAAATGGTCTCTGCTTTCTACTTGCAACTAGAAGAGATTATTTCTAAACATACTCCACTATGCAAGGATGACTCACAGATTTGCCCTGCTTGGTTTTCACCTGCTCTTAAACGTTGTCTTAAGGACAAATCAAATATTCATCGTCGCTTTAAAATATTTGGCAACCCACGTGACTACGATACCTTTGCTATGTTTCGAAGAAGATGTAAAAAGCTGATCAATGAAGATTATATTAATTTTGTTTCCTCGGTAGAGTCTTCGCTGGGTACCGATATTAAAAGTTTTTGGCGTTTTATAAATGGCAAAAAGAACTCAAATGCACTCCCTCAAACCATGAAATATGGGAATCTTATTTCTTCGGATAGTAAAGGCGTATGCGAACTCTTTTCGAACTACTTCAACTCCGTTTACGAAAATCCAGCAAGTCATAATCAGTCCGACACTATCCTTCCTTCAACACATAATCAGGCCATCTTGCACAGTCTTGATATCACCAAGGATGAAATAATGAGGAAGATAGCTTGTCTTCAACCTGGTAAGGGCGCCGGGCCGGACGGTATTCCTCCTGTTCTTATTAAAAAATGTGGAAAGCAACTGTGCTTACCTCTATCTCTTATATTTAATGCTTCGCTCCGCACAGGCACTTTCCCAGCTGTCTGGAAAACAGCTCATATCATTCCAATTTTTAAGTCAGGTGACAAATCTCGCTGTGAAAATTATCGGCCTATTAGCATGTTATCTTGTTTTGCCAAACTATTTGAATCTTTGGTTTACGACACCTTATATCACCATTTGCAACCCTTCTTGTCGCCCAAACAACATGGCTTTATTCGACATCGCTCTACGACTTCTAATCTACTCGAATACAAAAACTACCTTTGTAACGCTTTCGGAATTAGTAAACAGGTTGATAGTATCTACACCGATTTTTCCAAAGCCTTCGACAAGGTCAATCATACAATACTTTGTTCCAAGCTTTCGTCTCATTGTGGGATACACGGCAATCTCCTTCGCTGGATTGAGTCATACCTACGCAGAAGGAGTCAGTTGGTGGCTGTTAAGGGCTTTATTTCGTCCCCGACTTCCGTTACATCTGGAGTGCCCCAAGGATCCCACCTGGGTCCTCTTTTATTCTGCGTATTTATTAACGATCTTGTAGATAAATTGACTTGCCCGTGTTTATTGTATGCAGACGATCTTAAGGTATACAACACCATTGGCAGCCTTAATGACTCCTTGATGCTTCAATCCGATCTCAATGTGATTGATCAATGGTGTGATAGGAACAGTATGTTTCTGAATGTCAATAAATGTTTTGTGATTTCCTTTACAACTAAAAAACAAAAACAATGTTATGATTACAGGCTAAAAGATCATACTTTAGAAAGAAAGTCAGTTGTAAAGGATCTTGGTGTATTCTTCGATGAAAAACTTACATTCCACTACCATTACGATCATATAACATCCAAAAGTAATAAGCTGCTTGGCTTTATATCAAGATCAACCAAAGATTTTAGAGACCCTAAAAGTTTTATTTACCTATACTATGCGCTGGTGCGTAGTGTCTTGGAGTACAACGATGTCATCTGGTCTCCTTACTACAAAAACCACACTAGTCGCATTGAAAGAGTACAAAATACTTTTGTTAAAATCTTGTGTTACAAATGCGGCTACGGTAGGAAATTCTCTAGCTATACTGATAGGTTGAGTAAATTTAACTTACTATCCTTGGAGCATCGGCGTAGGCTTCATGACCTCATACATTTGTATAAAATCATACACTCCTTCATCGATTCCCCGAACCTTCTTTCATTGCTCAATTTTAGCACTAAGCCAAGATCCAGGTCTCCTTTCCTCAATACTTTCGCCCTACAGGTTTATACTAATAACACCTCGTTCCACAACCCCGTCGTCAGAATGTGTCGCCTTTTCAATGATTTACTGGTTAATCACTATGAAACCTTGGATATATTTGTCAGTAGTCTTCCCAAATTTAAAAAACTAGCTCTATCTGCTCTGCGAGCAAAGTGTGATAGAGATTTCTTAGGTAGGTAGGTACTGTGTTCTGTGTTCTCTCTTTTTTTTTTATTTTATTTATTTATATTGTTTGCTCAATTTTGACTCTACGACTTCCATGTTCTGTAAAAATCTAATTTATTTTATTAATTTTGTAACTACTGTACTCATTATTATTATTATTTTTTTTATTATTGTAGTAGGTACATATATTTTATTACACATATTATCAAGTTTTTAACATTTTAGTTTCTTAAGTTCTTAATTATTGCTTTTACTGCTCTATGTTTATTTATATCATGTCGTGCATGCATGTTTAGGGATTCAATCTAGCATAAGAACCTTATCTATAATTTTTACTTAAATACCATGTTTCGATTGTTTTCTGTTTTGTATGCCAATAAAGAAAATACAAATACAAATTGTGTGAATTGTCCAAAGTATGACGATAAGTGTCAAGTAAGTAGCAAAAATCTACCATCTGCGAGCTACTTTTATCGCTACTTTAATCGCTTCTGGTATTTAACTTAGTTAATATAAGCTACTCGAAATACTATTCCTGCGCAGACGAAGTGGCCATTTTTTTTCTAATGGACTAAAATACTGTTTTTTGTTATTATAGTGCGTAACTCAGGGTAATTTCTAAGAAATCAAATAATATCGCAAAAATTTTCGACTTCGACGGGACTTGAACCCGCATCCTTCCGTCAGTACAGTAGGTGGAGCTAACGGACAAAAATCCGTAGGAAGTCGCAGAGATTTTCGAATCCCACGTCACTTGACCTCGTGGTGTAGTTGGTTAGCACGTTCCGGTACTGACGGAAGGATGCGGGTTCAAGTCCCGTCGAAGTCGTAAATTTTTGTGATATTATTTGATTTCTTAAAATGCTGTTGACCGCAGATGGCCATGACAGCGTTACCGGACTTTTGGCGGGCGCAGAAGGCGCCTCGCCGGTACGAAGTCGCGAGCAACAGCTAGTATGATTCATCATCATCATCATCATCATCAGCCTATATTAGTCCACTGTTGGACATAGGCCTCCCCTAATGAGCGCCATAGCGCCCTGTCTTCAGCTTGCCGCATCCAGCATCTGCCTGCAGTCTATCGCAGATCGTCATCCCACCTGGCCGGAGGGCGTCCTACACTACGTTTACCGAGTCGTGGTCTCCACTCAAGAACACGTTTACCCCAGCGGTTGTCGGTTCTTTGTGAGATATGGCCGGCCCACTGCCACTTCAGCTTGCTAATTCTTTGAGCTATGTCGATAACTTTGGTTCTCTGTCGGATGTATTCGTTACGAATCCTATCCTTCAGAGAGACTCCGAGCATAGCTCTTTCCATAGCTCGCTGAGCGACTTCGTGGACCAGCCCTTCCGTATATGATTATACATAATATCTATCATAATATACATATATCCGTAGTATGATTATATACTGCAAAACATTTTTTGTATGGTTGCTTATGCTATCCGAGACTGGAGTCATGGAATCGTCCTATCCTTATTTAAACTCAGACGGTGGGATTCTGGGACTTTATCAAAGCACTATGCAGAAATGCAACAACGATTCTTGTTGCAAACAGGCATGCAATCATTGCTATCTGTTTACAATACATACAAGTGTTAACATGGGTTCAGGGCACGAGCTGATAAGAATGCGTTCATTAAGTGCGCGAGAATTTAAGAGAGGAGCCAAATCTCACCTAATCTCACGTGGGGGAGAGGGGGCGTCTCGGGAAATCATAAAAATAATAATAATAATGCTGGACAATTCACACAGCATCATCTAGCCCCAAGCTAAGCAAAGATTGTGTTATGGGTACTAGATAACTGATATACTTAATACAATACACTACATAGATATATATTTTTTATTATATATACATAGAAAACATCCAGAACGCCCTGGAAAAATGTCTGCAGATCGTACAAATATTTGTCCCGAGGCGGGAATCGAACCCGCAACCTCCTGCGTCGCAGGCAGATCTTCGCCCGCTGCGACACTGACGTCACTACAATACTTAACTGCTGACAATGTCAATTTTACGCGATATATGTTTTTTACGCTTCGCATGTACCGCGTCGTATCTAACTAAACACTTAGGGAGCTGACCATGTACATCGATTTAAATCGTTGACTGTACCTACGTACATCCTGCAGTAAATGGTATCACTTCCCATCACACAATTGAGTTGTTTCGATAGATAAATGAATGTTTATATCGATGCGCTGAAGTGGAAAGAGAATTAGATATGATTTATTGACCTCCGTGGCGCAGCCGGCGAAGGTCTGCCTGCGACGCAGGAGGTTGTGGGTTCGATTCCCGCCTCGGAACAAATTTGTGTGCAGAAATTTGTTCCGTTGGTCTGGGTGTTTTCTATGTATAATAAAAAATATCTATCTATGTAGTGTATTGTATTAAGTATATCAGTTATCTAGTACCCATAACACAAGCTCTGCTTAGCTTGGGGCTAGATAATGCTGTGTGGATTGTCCAGCATTATTTAATTATTTATTATTATTTATTTATATCGATGCGCTGAAGTGGAAAGAGAATTATATATGATTTATTGCACTATCATCAAATGCTCTATTGAACTCGATCTGAATTTATTTCCTTGCGCTCTGTATATAGAGACGACCTCTGTGCGCAGCGACGCAGGAGGGTGCGGGTTCGTTTTCCGCCTCGGGACAAATGTTTGTACGATCTGCAGAAAGATGATTTTCCATGTATAATAAAAATATATTTGTAGTAAACCGTTTTAAGTACGTATTTCAGTTATCTAGTACCCAATCATAACACAATCTCTGCTTAGCTTGGGGCTAGATAATGCTGTGTGAATTGTCCAGCATTATTTATTTATTTATCTACATAACGATTAAAACCAAGAGTTCTTTTAGGGGCCTCAACCTCAACCTCAACAGCCTGTATTGGTCCACTGCTGGACGCAGGCCTCCTCCTGATAAGCGCCTTGTTGGCTTATATCACATGGGGGGTAATGCACATAATCTCCACGCTGGGCATACGGGTTGGGGATCGCAGTTCGTTGGTAGAATTGTTCAGCAGGGGTCGCTGTTGTCCGCCCCCCGTGGATGTCCCTTGGACGCCTCTTACGACACCCGCGGGAAGAGTTGGGGTGGTGCAAATTCTAAGCCGGCACCACATAGCTTTTAGGGGCCTTTAGCTTTTTTAGGGGCCTAACGGAAATTAACTAAAGGGTTTGGTTGTCAAATGAGGCCTAGATCTCGTACTCACGGGATCCCCGAGGTAAAAAAACTAGAATTACAAAAAGTCTACATTATAAAATACAATACAAATATACTTTATTGCACACCAAGAAATCAAAAATCACAGAAAACAAAAAAACAAATACAAATAATGTACAATGGGCGGGTTATCGCTAAAAGCGAGCTCTTCCAGGCAACCTTAGGATGGACAAGAAGTGATCGAAAAATTATATACGGTGGCGTGAAAATAGACATGTTTAAGAAGAGTTAAATATACCAAGCTATATAAATATCTAAATATATATACGAAACATAAATAAATACATATAAAAATATATAATATAAATATTTCATAACACAAAAAAATATACTAAATATATAAAATTACTTTTGATTTTAACAGTTTGTTGTTAAGCTGAAGAAATGTTCATAGACCATGTTTTTGAATGCAGCAAATTATAATAATAACAATAGTAATAATAATACAGGACGATTCAAAATATTTTTTTGGTTCCTCTAATGTGAAAATAAATAAGGATATAATAAAGACATGAAAGCGCACTGTTTCACACATAATTAAGTCGAGATCCTGGAAACCCTGCGGTCTATTGAAATGATCTGTTTTGATTCGTAGGTTTTTACTAATTATTTGGTTCCTCTAAACCAGTTTCTTGATTAGTTGCGTAGTTTTCTTGTAAATAAACAATCGCTTCATTTTTGCCTTTACGCCTTTTCAAACGTGCTATGTGCCGCTCCAAAGAACGCGAATTTCTATGCCTACCTTTTCACAAAATGGCGGGCAATATGCCCTCTGTTAAACCATTTTATTGCACCATAATGACGAAGAGTTTCGATATTACACGCCACAGTGGTTTATGCCACGTCATCCATATACATTCTGATAACACCAGATAAACAAAACCAGAAGATGGAGTTACCCAGCCAAAGAGCAAAGTAGATACCTAGATAAGCTGGTAATTTTTTGTATGCGTAGATAAATAATAGATTCACGCGATACTTTGTGGAAATCCATTGTATAATATTAGGATAAAACAATATTTAGAAACAAATCCGCAAAGTAACGCCTGTCTATTATTTTATTTTTATTTTTTCACGGAAATTACATTATGTTGGATCTTGTCGGAGGAAGTTTTGCGCGGAATCGTTACTACCTAAATATGGTTTTATCCTAATATACATAACATAATATATTTGACATATTCCGTCTCGCTTACAGTGGTTTTAGTAGCGCGTCAGCTACTAGATTTACCTAAGTCTCGCACAATCTGCAAACAGTAGAAAGAGATGCCCTCTACGGTTTTTTGTGTCTACTCAGAAAGACAGCTGCTAACAGAGAGGTACAAACTAAAATGAACTTTTTTTGCGTTACACCTGGAATCTAACATGTCGGTATTTATTTCAGGCCCAGAAAAATTTGGACAGGCCATAGCTTCGCCCTGGAGTAAAAACATCCTAACTCTGACAGCGGAGAATCTTTTAGGTATATTTCTTACTTCTCATCACATGGAGTATTCACCGAGTCACCTCGGATGATTAAGGATTTCTCAGTTACTCCCTCGCATTCCGGGGACACGAGCAAGATACTGGATTAATCAATATTTTTTTTTAAAAGGGCAGAAGCCTTTATTCACAAAGACAATTACAATAAAATAATATAAATAAATTAGAACTAGTATTTACAATTGAAACAATTGCGCTAACTGCAGACTGTTGCAAACAATCTACAGGTAGCTCAACTGATCCATATCAATACCAGTCGGAAGCGTCCCCAAGACGCTGGCTGCATTGCCAATAAAATATTAATTATTTATAAATTGTCAATAAAATTAGATTTTCGGTGTATAAATCTCTGTTTATTGTTCTTGCTAAAAGATAATTGGATGATTACATTTTAATCGATGTTTTTGACGGAAATTCTCCTATAATATACTTCAAAGTTAACAAACTAAGACCTGCGTTCACCAATAGATGATTAAATTTTAAACATTTGTTTTAACGTTTTTGACACAAGTTTTCATACATTAAACGTCAACCGACGAAGCTGTGTAATTGTCCAATTATCTATTGGTGAACACAGACATCAGCTGCTAATCGGCCGATTATCTTTCAGAGAACCCCTTTCTTAATTTATCATAATTATTTATTTATTTTATTTTATTCTTATTTTTTTTTTCTATCTTAATTTAAATTTACCTGTGCAGCTGCAACCCTGGTCTCCCAAGCCGGCGAGCGTAGATGCTTCGTCAGCCGTCCGAGGAGACGGTGCAACTCCTCAGGGTGAGCTTTCTGCACCTCCCCCAACTGCCTCGCCGCTGCCCGCCTGGTGGCCGCACCAGCGCCGGCCTCCAGCAACACGAAGAGACGGTCTAACCTGGGAGATAAACGGAACTTTACATTCATCGGCGAATAGTGATATTGGGTGAGTGGTCGCTCTGGGTAGATCATTTATATAATTAACTAGCGACCGCCCCGGCTTCGCACGGGTGCAAATGCTGATACTAAATATACTACAGAATCGGCCCCTGGCATCCATACGTCATCCATACGTCCATTACATAGCTGTCATTTGCGTTTTGTTATTCCAAGTCTGATTCGTTTTATAGTGACTGACGTTTTATGTCAAGTCACACGGGAACGCTGTCGAACGGGATAAACAGTATCCTATGTCCGTCTCCTGGCTCTAAGCTACCTACCCACCAATTTTCAGCCCTATCGGTACATCCGTTCTTGAGTTATAAATAGTGTAACTAACACGACTTTCTTTTATATATATAAATAAACAGTAGAGGCCAAAATCAAAAATCAAATCAAAATCAAAAACTCTTTATTTCCATAAATACAATAAATGTACACTTAGAAAAGGGCCTAGCACACTCCCTTGGGGGACGCCATATTTTACAATCCGTTCTCGTGAAATGTGGCTTTCTTCAGTTTTCGTTTTATAATGAATATTGGTAATCTTAGTAAACTGTTTCGACTTGATCAATTGTAGAGTATTTCCTCTTACACCGTATACTTCAAGTTTTCATTATATGTCCTTGTAAAGAGTTACGACAACCTTATTTTATTTTTATGTATGTTTATTATTAATCTTTGTAGGTATTATGGTAGGTATATGTAGTGTAAGTATTTGTTTCTTTTTCTTTAAGTATGTATCTATATATTTATTCAGTGCCACCGTCTATTTTGTTCTTTCATATCCAGTCCCAAGGTTGCATGGAAGAGATCGCTCTTAGCGATAAGGCCGCCCTTTATACTTCCTTTTTTGTAAGCATTTTCTTTGTATTATTTCCTGTATTTGTGTGGTATATTAAAATGTTTTCTATCTATCTATCGATCTAATATCCCAAAAAATTTCGACTTCGTAGGGAATAGATCCTTCTCTCAGTAGTAGCACAGTGTAGTGTGCTAACCAACTACATACAACACGGTCAATTGACGTAGGAGTCGAAAAGTTTGGGACTTTTCTAGCGCCGTTAGCTCCACCTACAGACGAAACATTGAAGTTTATCCAATCCTTTTTTGTTTTTATTATTAAGAACATTCCTGCAGCAGTAGGCGTAAGGGAAAACGCGCGCCTGCCAAGCCGCCGCACCGCGCCCGTGTTTGTTTGTAGTTATTTAAACGTGGTGATTAAGAAAATAATTTTATCTAGTCAGACTCTGCGATGTTGTTTAGAAATATTAAGTGTCCTTAGTTGAGTACAAAAAAAGTGTGATATCAGTAGTTCGCTAGTCATAGTATTGAAAAAACGTTAGAAAAAGGGGTAACTTTGGGATTTGTTTCTATCGAGTGAAGTTCATTAGATCTTGGAACTGAATGCGACTTTGACTATAGACTAGATCCATAAGTAATGTATATCTTTTTTTCAGAATTGTAAACACTATTTTCTAAGTCTCAGATGATTTAAAAAATCACAAAAATGCGGCCTCTGCTGGCCTACCAAGCCTTAAGACGTTCACTGCCCAGCCTCTGCGGTGCGACCGAAGGGCCGGGCGACCCGCAGCTACTAGGACTGCAAGAACCACATGAGCATCGTGGGTACAAATAGTGTTAAAGATAATTTGGGTGGCATCAATTTGATTTGGAGTCAGCATAGCACTTTCGTACATGAAATTAAACAAATCGGGAGCGACAGCTTCCCATTTCTTTTAGTTTTTTGCGTGGTAGAATAAAACACGGGGACGCGCTAGAGGTGTTCAAAATGATATCAAGAAAAAATAACTAATAAATATTTTCCAACCCTCTAGCCTTTCGTAGTAATATTACACCATTGCATGGAAATATATAAATTAAATAAATAAATAATGCTGGACAATCTACACAGCACCATCTAGCCCCAAAGTAAGCTACTCAAAACTTGTGTTATGGGTACTAGATAACTGATATATTTAATACATTATACATAGATAGATGTTTTTGTTTAATATACATAAAAAACACACACACCAACGGAACAAATTTCTGCAGATCGTACACAAATATGTTCCGAGGCGGGAATCGAACCTCTTGCGTCGCAGGCGGACTCTCGCCCGCTGCGCCACTGAGGTCGAGGAAACGCAAACTGCTGGGTAGCTAGTACATGGTACTTATTTGATGATACATGTTGCAAAATCATGACTATTGACTATAAACACGTAACTATGGGTACACTACACTACTCATACCATACCTGGTGTACCTGGTCCATGTCAACTTTCTATGCGTCCTACGTGACGTAACGAGCTGCACACAGTCACACATTACTTGTTTACTATTCTTAAGGGTCCGGCGACGGATGAATTTCCCATACAAACGTAATACCAAAATGATTTTTATTTTGAGCATATTTTCAGTATGGTCTGCTATTATTTGTATTAAAATAGTATTTATCTAGGTTCCTGCCAAATTTTTTTTTCAAAATACCTTTCTGAAATGAAATTAAACCTAATCGCATTTTTACATCAAAGAATGAATGTTGTCATAGTAATTGTGTAGATAAGTATTTTGAAAAAATCTTATGGCAGGAACCTGTATAAATACTATTCTAACACAAATAATAGCAAACCATGATGAAAACATTCTCAAATTGCAAATCATTTTGGTACTACGTTTGTATGGGAAATTCATCCGTCGCCGGACCCTTAATACCCCAGAAGTTTTAAGGGAACCCATAAGAAATATTTCGAATGCATTAACTTTACTTGGAACCTTTTCTTTTCAATAACCGGAAGCAAACTGATATGCAACCTATTTATGGTGGATGTAAGGTCGACTAGATTGTCTGACCTTTTTTAAAATAACCTATTTTGATTCCACACTTTCAACCGTTGGAAGTGAACTAAAACCTTCAACGAATTAAACCCCTCTGGATGGGAAAAAAAATTCACAGAAACTCCTCCCACTCGCAGGTATTTGCGCGAAAAATGGCGGATTATGAAAATTGAAAAGAGATTTTCTCCAATTACTTTCAAAAGAAATTACTAATTCTATAACTGGAATGGATTTCTCAAGAATTTTGTTATTATATAAAATGTTTATCGGTTTTCCGTATTATGGACTAATTGGGGATTAAATAAGTGAAAATACATTTGTATTTTTTTTGTTTTGGAATGTTTATAGAGAAAATCGAAAGAAAAATAAAAACTCCCTCGTTTTAGATGTTTATTTCAAAACACGTGACTTTGAAAAGAAATAATAAATACGGTTAGATTTAGTGATTAAACGAGACTCACCTGTGAGTTGAAGTTCTATCATAATTATGCTCGGCTTGTCCGAAGAGACTAGATGTGATGATGTAGATTATTACATACTTGTAGTTGCGCCCAGCGTTTACCATTTATTCGCACTGTTTGGAATTATTTAAATTTCCCGCCCTTATCGTTATTATTTTTTATTTAAAAAAGGATGTGGGTAGGCGCAACCGTCCCGCCTGCAGCCTGTCGTCTCCTCATCATTTAGTTCAGAGTACCTAGGTATAGGTAGGTAATATTTCACAAGGGTGGGTCTATTCCTTCATCGCAGTATGAAGTAAGGGATGGGTTGTTCTAGTCTCTTCGGACAAGCCGAGCATAATTATGATAGAACTTCAACTCACAGGTGAGTCTCGTTTAATCACTAATTATGCTCGGCTTGATCCGAAGAGACTAGATGTGATGATGTAGATTATTACATACTTGTAGACCTTTAGAGCTAAGTGTGAAATATTACCTGTTTAATATTTCTTACATAATTTTGCAGATCCACTCAGTAAAGACAAGAAAAAATAAACTTGTAAATCACAAATTATTAAGTAGATAAGCATTATTATTGATTGCATGAGCAAATGAGTCATCATTAGTACTATCCGTAACTCATGGCTTGTTACAAAAAATTAATACAAGATGTAAGTGTGACATTATGTACATAAGATGTAGCTGTCTTTCTGATCCTCTACTGATCTGATACACTTGCTGGTAACGCCACTGTAGGGACGTTTTAGTCCTATGAATAAACTCTTAACATTCCTCATAGGACTCCAGTATTTTGCAAATAGAATTGTAAGGTTTTTTCGGGAGTTATAACACGGCGTATCAACAAAGAAGGGTATTTATAGTAATAGGAATAGCGACTGTGAAGTGCAAACTTTTAATGATCATATATGTTCAGTGATTCTTAAAAGAGATCAGAGATGATGATAATTATAAAAAATAAAAACATTGTCATTTTGTATCTTCGATTGATTCATTTTGATGTTTTGATTTTTGAAAGAGTTTGCACTCTATGAGCGGTTATTAAAGCTAACAACTTTCTTGTTAAACTCTAATAGGTATTATTTTTATTCTAGCTGGGGAATAAAGCTGCTCTAAAACATTTAAAACAAGACTCATGTGACAGGACTCATGTGGTCTCATATCTGGGCATAGGTGGACACAAATGAAATATCCCTATATAGTTTAGTCAGCACTAACTAAGGCTAGGGTGAAACAACAAGTGTAAAGTGTACCGTAGCTGCGTAGGTAGGTACTGAGCTCAAATAAATGTGACCATTGAATTACATTAAGGCTAGGCTCAAAAAACGAGATGTTGAAAAATACAAGGCTTTTAAAAAGGGCAAACCAGGGCTTTGTAGGACAATTGGTACGACAATGATGCCCGTTGCACCATCTGTTATACTTTTACGCAATTTTATCAAAATTACAGGAAAAGGTAAAAACGCATTAAAATAAAATAGATTTCAACTGACTATAATTATAAATGCATTTACGACAAAGCCTGTTGATCACGTTGCCAGGATATGTATTTATTACATTTCGTATTCAACCTGCTAGTAAAAAGATTTAAGTAGGTATGTTAGGACAGCCGACCTTTCCCACAATCCTTTGGAAGTCGTCTAGAGACAACTCCCACTTGATATTTGGATGAATACATTTAAGTAGATTTTAAATCAGCATTTAAATTATCTATAGACTTCTTATATAGGAGGCGTAAACTTATAGGATACGACTTTCACACCATTGATTGTCACAACCTCGGTTAGTAATTATGGATACTCACTGTAATAACTCCCTTGCGGTTTATATAGGAAATGGCGGTTGTATTATCTATACGGAGTATAATTTGGCAGTTGTGTAAGTACTATAGTTAAACTTTGGACCAAAAATAAGCAGGCAAAATTTCAAGATTGAACCTTCTTGTTCGTACCATGGACCGTTAGCACTCCCTACACCGCAGACCATTCCCCCAACAAGTTGAGACATCAGAAAAAAATCTCGATGACATGGCTGTTATGTTTGATTTTATTAGCAGAAGTAAAAATAGCGTTTCCTTCCACGTTAGATCTGAATCAATAGAACTTGCAACGGTTTATGATTATCATAACTGCTTACATTGTTTGTTAAGAAGGTAGGAAAGATACATATTTGATGCGTTCAAATAAATTCATAGAGAGCCCGCCATAATATATTGCGGGACGCGCAGAAGTAATTAGAAAGATCATTTAATATGAATTAAACTAAAGAAGTCAGTTTAAGCTTGGTGTTATCGACATTTTCTACGCAAAGTTGCTAAGATGGCAAAGATATTGGCGCTATTAGAAACCAATTGTCGTCAACCAAGTACCTATAGCATTTTAATACATTTGAACGAAGCAGTATTACTACTGGTTCCATTAGTTTGGTGTAAAAATGAGGAGCTGTAAGAAACGGAAGGACATTGAACTCCAGTGAGCATTCATCCTTGGGTTTTGGTACTTAGTGTACCTACTAAAAAGGTACTTGATAATATATTTGACCCTTACAGGGTTTACGTTTTGATACAGTGCCGCATAAAAATTATTTTTAAGTCAATGGCTTGCCAATGAGAATTTTTGACACTAGAATGATTTCTAGTTGAAACGATTTGTTGGACCTCTGTCTTGGAGAATGGTGTTTTGTAACCAAATGACAATATGGTCGGATAAGAGACCATTGTTCATAAAATCGTGCTAGTCTATATACCAGTATAATTTAACGGTAGTAGCGAGAGTGGCGGAGGCAGCGGCAGCAGCGGCGAGAGTTGATCCTCGGGGCGGGCGTGTGGGTGGCGTCGTGGCGGCGCTTTTGGCCCCTAGCGACGCTATGAGCGGTACTTTCCAGTCGCATGAGGTTGACTCGCTACTGCTATAAGAAAGTCTCAGGAGGATTCTTCGTCGCAGTCGACGTGAAAAACTTCCTTCTTGAAGTTCCCCAGCTTCCGAGCCAGACGGCCTCTCCTGGTTTTTGACGACGCTGCCGGAGTCGAAGGTTTTGGCGCAGGAATTTTCAACTCGTCACTGGTGTTGTGAGTCGTTTTAACAGCTCCCAGTATATCTGAGACTTTTTCCAGTTGACAAAAAATTGTAGTGAAGATAATCACCTACCACTTTATTTCTTATTTCATATTAACTTTCATATTAAATGTGACTATTTATTTGATTTTGATGTTTTTTTTTTTTTGATAAGAAGGCATCTATTTACTAATAGTGTTCAGGAGAGCACCTTCCTTTTTTTTTATAAGAAATAACTTTCGTGATAGCCTCCCCGAGGCTCTCTTCTTTCTTGAACAGCATCATGCAATGCAGCCTTCCCCTCAGGGTTCAAGGAAAGTACGGCAATGCCTACCAATGTTGGGCACCAAATATTTATCTACTAAGTTAGATGTTTGCTGTCTTCTTTGTAAATATAGATAGAGGTTGCGACAAGTTCAAAACCCGTCTTACGGATGTCGTTGCCTAGAGTCTATCTACTCCAAGAAATTACTGAGTTTCAGCATCTAACTCTGGTATGACGGTCTGGTATCACCTGTCATGTCTGACTCGACAGAGGTCCAGTTTTATGGGGTAGCGCCTGCGCCCCCCGGCACGATACACGTTCCTGTACACCAGGTGGTGACATACTTTCTTTTACGTAATGCGATGTGGACTACTCCTTTCCATTCAGGAGGGTGTGTCTTAGATAGGTAAGGTACCAAGGTAGTAAATTTTTTTTTACTAGTTAGTAGGTAGGTTAGGTACCTACTCAATGTGAAATTGTACACTTGAACCAAAGAAAGTGAGCTAAGGTAGTGGAAAATAATAGCTCATATCAGAACGAGACAGCCCTAATAGCTGGCCACAATACTGATGCAATAGGTATTCAATATTGCATGATAAAAACACTTATTACTAAAAAATAGTGAAGGGGTAGCCCATTACAGCTGCCCACAACATAAATCTCTAATAAGTAGGTAGGTAAGGTGCCTGTGATGACGCCCTCCTAGCCGAATTTCGGCCGTAGCGGTTTTCAAGAAACATCGACTAGCCAGGACTAGCTACCTATCTCTAACCTACATTATGGAATATCGCTAACTCGAACCATATTCATAGTACAATAGGTAGGTAAAGTGAGGACTATTTATTTCAATATGATGAGGTAGACCAAGGTTGTACATTTTGTCCTAGTAAGTAGGTACCTTGGTAGGTACTAAATATTCTGTAAGGTACGCTCAAAACCACACTACTGGTGAGCTTACTGAGATCATTATCAGAACGGGACAGCCCTATTAGCTGGCCACAATACTAAAGCAAGAGGTATTCAATATGTAGGTACGATAAAAAACCATATTTTACAGAGTAGTGAAGAGGCAGTCCATCCAAACTGCCCACAACCCAAATCTCTAATAAATAGTTAAGTAGGTACCTAACTATATAATGAAATATCGCAAACTCGAACCATTTATGGTGAGGTGTGATAGTGAAGAAATAGCCCCCATGAGCTATTCACAACACTATAATGGTGGCACGAAGCAGCCCTAGTAGCTGCTCACGATACCTACCAACGATACCGTTTCAATATTCAATGAGTAGGTAGGTTAGAAGAAATACCTATCATGATTTTTACGAAAGAAGCCAATAGGTTGGTTAGGTAAAAGTACTAACCATTTGGTTTCCTGTGGTTCTTTTCGTGATGGCATCGCCGACGCGCATGATGAGCTGGAACTGGAATGCACTCGATGTCATTTCACAACACGGTCTTGAGTTCCTCCACGATGAACTTAGGTAGGTATTTTATTTTTAAGAATTTTAAGTTTATTTTAGATATTTTATATTTAGAATCGTGGATTTTACGTTTGGGCATTTTGTTGAGAAAGAATTAGGTAAGATTACTAGATATTTTACTTTTATTACAAAGTTTAAGTGCAAAATGGCTACGCGCTGAATCGCGAATGATAAGGAGACGACAGGCTGCAGGCGGGACGGTTGCGCCTACCCACATCCTTTTTTAAATAAAAAATAATAACGATAAGGGCGGGAAATTTAAATAATTCCAAACAGTGCGAATAAATGGTAAACGCTGGGCGCAACTACAAGTATGTAATAATCTACATCATCACATCTAGTCTCTTCGGATCAAGCCGAGCATAATTACTAATAAATGCTTTATCATGAACAGTAATCAGTTTTACTTACTTCCTGATAGAAAATTTTAAATCTTATAAGAATCTTGTACGACAAACGTCAACGACTTACTTACTGCGACATTTTTAAGTCGTAATTATCAATATTATCGATTTATTTTTGAATGAAATAATGCTGGAATAAGAAATAATAATAATAATAATAAATAATAATAAATGTTTATTCACAAAAGGTAGGTTTACAAAGTTGGTACTTATAGACTATTTTAATTAATATCCTGATATATCTTTGTAGTACAAACATACTTGTGTTAAACCTATCATGGTCACGCTCTAACTAAGTTTACATTAAACTTGTATTTAGACGCGAGGGCTCAAACCTCTGGCTACTTTTAAGTTCACAGATGCCTGAAAATAGATTTTTTACAGCGAATCAAGAAGAACTATATAATACTTGAAGAAGAAGCTATTTACATGGATTTCTCTATTATAACACAGTGTGCGTTACTGGGGCGGCATGTCGACTCGGTTCAAGATGAATACATAGAAAAATCAGAGCGCTATGTCCTATAAATTTGCCCTAAAATTAAATTTGTGCGCACTATTGTTTCAGAGTGATTCGAGAAAATAAGATTCCGCTGCAGTAACGTCTGAAAACGTTACTGCAGCGTTAACATTTTTAACTATTAGCCTAAGCTAAATTTAAAAGATAGCTTATATTTGTCCATTTTGTGGGCCGAGCAGCGGCATTTGTGCGCCCTGTGGTTTGTGTAGGGTTGCCTATAAGAGATTTTAGGCTAAAAATCAACATTTTCCCAAATGCTCCCAAAATACAATTGAAACGAAGTTGGTTTTATCATAGGTTCATAGAAAACGGTTTACGAGTTGCGGTAAATTACTTTTCAGTTACTTTAATTAATTGTAAAAAGCTGACAAAATTAAGAGACACAAAAAATAATAATTTCGAGCCTAACAGAACGATCACCCTTAACAATTGCAGTCTACAGTTAAGGGTCCGGCGACGGATGAATTTCCCATACAAACGTAGTACCAAAATGATTTGTTATTTGAGATTATTTTCACCATGGTTTGCTGTTATTTGTATTAGAATAGTATTTATTTAGGTTCCTGCCACAAGCTTTTTAGACAAAATACTTATCTACACAAATACTAAGCATACATTCATTCTTTAATGTAAAAATGCGATTCGGTTTAATTTCATTTCAGAAAGGTATTTTGAAAAAAAATTGTGGCAGGAACCTAAATAAATACTATTTTAATACAAATAATAGCAGACCATGGTGAAAATATGCTCAAATTACAAATCATTTTGGTATTACGTTTGTACAGGAAATTCATCCGTCGCCGGACCCTTAAGTACTAAACGCTAACGAATGGAGAATACCAAATCATGAACTCTGATTCAATCAAATCAAGTGGTTTCTTCCGTTAAGAAAACCCCCGGTACTTGAATAAAGCTCAGTATTCAATGGCAGTAATTTCTTTGAACATGTTGATACTTAATATAATGAATGTGTATGAAGCAATCGCCTATTTCTGGGATAGGAAACAAAGGGAATTCTTGTTACGTTATCACAATAATCATGTAACTCGTTCAAAATTGTTAGCTCATGGCTAAACTTGAGAAACGATAACGTAACGACCTCTTATAAAACAGGCACTAAAATTTGCGATACCAGATGAATACCAGACTCAGTTTTTACTCGATGCAAAAATATAGGGGCGAACCTAATGGGTTTGGTTGTCAAACTTGGCGTAGATCTCAATATGTTTATCAAACGAAAGTAATTATTATGTTAGCAACAAAGATGACTTAGATTATTTATAATTGCATGCTATTAATTTAATAGCCTTTATTCACAAAGAAAATTATAATATAATTAGTATTTACAATTGAAACAATTGAGCTAACTGCAGACTGTTGCAAACAATCTACAGGTAGCTCAACTGATCCATATCAATACCAGTCGTCGCGTCCCCGCTACGCTGGTTGCATTGCCCCGCTGTATGGTAGGTAATGCTGATGCGCTGTGCCAGATACTGACCAGCTCTCGGGTCACGCGTCGCTTCGACCAGACGCTCAGATAATTTTTTGAAAACCCGAAGAGCCTCGGTACCCCACGGACCTAGGGTCTCGACTCCAAGAGGGGCAAATTAATTTAATTATGTACCTTATAAAGTTTGTTTATTCAGACATAATTTTGTCCATAAATTACACACACATGTCATATAAAACATTACAAAAAATAAAAATAAAAAATCAGAGATAAAATACAGATAGAAACATTGAATAGAAACATTGAACATGAATTGTAAGAGTTGCGCAGCCATTCAACAGAATCCCAACTTAAGAAGAGGTCTAAAGAGTTAGGATCCTGTTGAAAGACTGCATGATGGGCGAAGCAAACTTACTTCCTACAACCTTATACACGATGTAAATTGTTTTTGAATAAATAAACTAAACTAAACTAAACTACGCGTTATCCCCGTGGTAAAAAAACTCGAATTACATAAATTCCAACATTTTTTCTTTGGTTCCTTGATTGTTATACCACGATTGCGATATAAAAATACTATTTAAAAAACATGAGAGTGCACTGTTTCGCACATAATTTGGTCTGAGGTCTATTGAAATGATTTATGTTTTAATTCGTAGGTTATTTATTACTAATTATTTCGTTCCTTGAAGGAATCTACGAACTGTTTCTTCATAAGTTGTATAGTTTTCTTGTTAATAAGCAAAAACTTGTTTTTTGTTCCGTTCCTATGAAACCAAAATCAAAAAGGGCGCGAAATGCTTGTTTTTTATTCTTCTACCTAATCTGAAATAGGTAGGCGCTGCTCGCAGAAACAGGAAGAGGCAAAAGATCGAGCTTGGAGAATGAAAAAACATAAACCCTATAAAAACAACGGGTACTAAATGGGCAGAAGGTAGATTATAATTAATAGCTATTACACTATGATCGATATTCGGGTATCATACTAAATTGATTGACGAGATGAAAATATTAAATAAAGGCCAAAATGGAAGATTTGCGACGAAGTGACTTTAGGTTGATCGTTTCGTGTTAGCGCGAGATTCAAATTTGTAATAGAAAATGTATTCAGTATTCAGTATTTTTATTGCGAAACAAAAATATTACATACAGTAAGTATTAATGTACCCTGTCAGGTAGGGTATGGCAATATATCTTAATCTAGGACTTAAGTTAATTACTAAATTAAGTATTTTGTATTTTATACAAAATTAGGAGATCTTTTACGAACAATAAATAACATTTGTGTAGTTTAGAATATTATATAAATTTACTTAGGTTTACGATTTGCGACAATTTGATTTGCGACAATGGTTTACGATTTGCGACAAATTACTTACCTATAGTGTGTTATTCCTTGTAGAAAGCAGAAAAAGTTAAAAACCACAAATAAGTTTGAATCTCGCGCCAACAAGAAATGAACATGAAAAATCATATGTATTTCATTGTTCTATTTTGTCTGTGATTTTGTAGGGTTCATAGTACTCATAGAAAATAGTTTATGGTTTGCGGCAAATTACTTTTGTAAATATTTATCACAGAAAAAAATTAAATCCACAAAAATTTTCGCGACAACACGAAACCTTATAGCCAAGTCGCCAGGACACACTTGAATGCGAAACGCACCGGGACAGAAGAAAGAAAGAAAAGAAAGAAAGAAAATTGTTTATTAAATACTACACTAATATTAAAATAAAAGACTACTTAGTAACAACACAAGTTAACAATAATAACACAATACGTACATATTTAACACAAGGACCTACCTAAGCATTAGGTTGGTTTGGTACTAAGAAGAAAATGCTTGCAGCAGCGACACGACAGAGGCCTTTAATAAATAAATAAATAATGCTGGACAATTCACACAGCATTATCTAGCCCCAAGCTAAGCAGAGCTTGTGTTATGGGTACTAGATAACTGATATACTTAATACAATACATTACATAGATAGATATTTTTATTAACATAGAAAACACCCAGACCAACGCAACAAATTTCTGCAGATCGTACACAAAATTGTCCCGAGGCAGGAATCGAACCCGCAACCTCTTGCGTCGCAGGCGGACCTTCAAACCTATACCCAGCAGCGAGTGATCCTAACCATAAATGATGTGATGACGAACGGTCATGTTTACCGATTAAGTTACTGCTATGAAGATTGGGGTTAACTATCAAGGATTCAAGCCAAGGTGCAAGGGTCACTATTCGTAGTAAAGATAAGAGTATCGCGTTGCAAGACATCTGACGCCGAGCTTCGAAAGATTTCGTGAGCTGCATACGGTAATGGTTTTTTTTTTTTTTTTGACCCAATACACATAATATAAGTAATGAAATAAAATAAAATACATAAAAGGGGCCAAAAAGGTCCCTGTCTCAGCATTGTGCCGCTACAAGCCACAGCGAGTAGCGGCGCTGATTTTCAGACAGGGCCTCGTGTGGTGGCACAAAGATGGTCAAATATACAACAATACAATTAAAACACAAACAGACAAGAGTAGATAGAGAGGTTACATACAACACAGGAAACAATGAGAGAAAAAAGAAAAGAAAACAGAAAAAGATACGTATAAAGTTATGTTCTAAGATTAGGCAAACTATAGATTTTTTTCTTTTTCTTCTTGGTCGGCTAGAGCGTGTCTCAGCGTCTGTAGCCGGCCTTATTTATTAAAGATTAAACAGTGTTCGCCGTGTGGTGCCGGCGGCATAGAATTGCACCACCCCAACTCAACCCGTGGGTGTCGTAAGAGGCGACTAAGGGAAACACACACCGGGGGGCGGGCAGCAGCGCCCCCTGCAGAGCAACTGTACCAAACTGCGATCCCCAACCCGCAATGCCCAGCGTGGGGATTATGGGCATTACCCCCCCAATGATGAAAGCAGCCAAAAAATGGCCCCCAGTTCCCGGCCGCCTCGCTATTCCTGGCCATGGTAGCGGCCACGGTAACGGCGGGGCAGGGGGTGCTAGGAATCCCCGGGCTACATTAGGCTACCATTCATTGCTCAAAAAACTGACCCTGGCGACGTTTAACGGACGAACTCTGAGGCTGGACCATCATCTAGCGCAGTTGGAAGTGGAGTTAGAGAATATTAAATGGCATGTTCTGGGGTTATGTGAAGTCCGTAGAGAGGGGGAGGACACCGTAACTCTAGACTCAGGCCATCTTCTCTACTTTCGCGAGGGTGATAAAACATCCCAGGGTGGCGTAGGGTTCCTCGTAAATAAAGCTCTCGCTAACAACGTTCAAGAAATCTCCAGTGTGTCGAACAGGGTAGCGTACCTGATCCTTCGGCTATCCAAGCGGTATAGCATGAAGGTAATTCAGGTCTACGCACCGACCTCGACACACTCGGATGATGAAGTGGAGGATATGTATGAAGACATATCCAAAGCCTTACACAACACCACTAAGGCCCACTTCAACGTTGTTATGGGGGACTTTAACGGCAAGGTGGGAACCCAGACTGGCAACGAATCCCGAATAGGCCCGCATGGTTATGGAGTTAGGAATCACAGGGGGCAAATGCTTGTCAACTTCCTTGAGAAAGAGGGGCTGTTCTTAATGAACTCCTTCTTTAAGAAACAGCCTCAAAGGAAGTGGACATGGCAAAGCCCCGACACTGTGACTAAAAATGAGATCGACTTCATCATGACGGATAGCAAGCACATATTCAGAGATGTCTCAGTGATCAACAGGTTCAATACCGGATCTGATCACCGACTGCTCCGAGGCTCTCTGAATATCAACTTGAAGCTTGAAAGAAACCGTCTGATGAAGTCCACGCTCCGACCTAACCCAATCCAAATCATGGCGGGCACCGAGAAGTTCCAGCAGCTTCTCGGGAATAGATTTGTTGCCTTGGATCCCACTGATGACGCTGACGAGACCCTACACAATCTGGTCGAAACGCTGAGGGATGAGGGCATCAAGTTTTGCAAAAAGCAGCGCACTGGCAAGAAATCCAAACTCTCGGATGAGACTCTCGGTCTGATGACAAAAAGACGGGAAACCACTCAAGCGTCTTCGTTAGAGAGGTCAGACCTGAACAAGCGAATTGCGAAGATGGTACGGCGCGACCTTCGGAGCTCCAACACACGCCTCATCGAAGAGGCGATAGAGCGAAACCGAGGGTCCAAAGTATTCACTCAGCAGCTTGGCAGGAGCCACCTGACGAAGCTTAAAACGCACGACGGGAGGACCGTATCGTCGAAACCGGAGATCTCCGCCGAGATAGAGGATTTCTATGGCCGTTTATACGCTGCACATGCCCCCCATTCCCGGCGAGACGACCATGATTCTAGAGCCACCCTGACACGCCACTATACCGACGAACTGCCAGACATCAGTCAAGACGAGATCGTGTTAGCTCTGAGGCAGCTTAAAAATGGAAAAGCCCCCGGTGAGGACGGAATAACTTCAGAGCTTTTGAAAGCCGGAGGTGCCCCTGTTGTACAGGAGCTACAAAACCTCTTCAACGCCGTCCTTCACAGTGGGAGAACTCCAAAGGCGTGGAGCGGGAGTTTGGTGGTGCTCTTTTTTAAGAAGGGAGATAAAACCCTCCTTAAAAACTACAGACCCATCACGCTCCTGAGCCACGTCTATAAGCTGTTCTCACGAGTGGTCACGAATCGTCTCGCCAGGAGACTCGACGAGTTCCAGCCACCAGAACAGGCCGGGTTCCGCGGAGGATTTGGCACCATAGACCACATTCACACGGTGAGGCAGATTATACAGAAGTCCGAAGAGTATAATCAGCCTCTGTGTCTGGCCTTTGTGGACTATGAAAAAGCCTTTGACTCTGTCGAAACCTGGGCTGTTCTGGAATCCTTACAGCGATGCCAAGTAGACTATCGTTATATCGAGGTGCTGAGATGTCTCTACGAGGCCGCCACCATGAGTGTCCAAGTACAGGGCCAGCAGTCTAAACCCATCCAACTGCGCAGAGGAGTGAGACAGGGGGATGTTATATCCCCGAAACTGTTCACGAGCGCGTTGGAAGATATGTTTAAGACGCTGGACTGGAAAGGTAAGGGCATCAACATAAACGGCGACCACATCTCACACCTGCGATTCGCTGATGACATAGTCTTAATGGCGGAGTCGCTAGAGGAGCTGAACCAGATGCTGGACTGCCTAGCCTCAGCCTCGCGACGCATCGGTCTTGGCATGAATTTGGATAAAACCAAAGTCATGATCAATGGCCTCATTGATCCGGGACCGGTCGTCGTACATGGCCACCTTCTCGAAATTGTTTCCGAGTATACTTACCTTGGGCAAATTCTGCAGTTGGGTAAAAATAATTTTGAGAAGGAGGCCAAGAGGAGGATCCAGCTAGGCTGGGCAGCGTTTGGGAAACTACGTCGAGTCTTCTCGTCATCCATACCGCAATGCTTGAAAACTAAAGTTTTCAATCAGTGCGTCCTACCCGTCATGACCTACGGAGCTGAGACGTGGACACTCACGGTAGGGCTGGTCCACCAGTTCAAAGTCGCTCAGCGAGCTATGGAAAGAGCTATGCTCGGAGTCTCTCTGAAGGACAGAATTCGTAACGAATACATCCGACAGAGAACCAAAGTTATCGACATAGCTCAAAGAATTAGCAAGTTGAAGTGGCAGTGGGCCGGCCATATCTCGCGAAGAACCGACAACCGCTGGGGCAAACGTGTTCTTGAGTGGAGACCACGACTCGGCAAACGTAGTGTAGGACGCCCTCCGGCCAGGTGGGATGACGATCTGCGAAAGACTGCAGGCAGATGCTGGATGCGGCAAGCTGAAGACAGGGCGCTATGGCGCTCATTAGGGGAGGCCTATGTCCAGCAGTGGACTAATTTAGGTTGATGATGATGATGATGATGAAACAGTTTTTATAATCTATGGTTTCGATTCAGATATCGCCAGCGTCTACGGAAAATTCGACTAAAACAATTCGACTAAAACAATTCGACTAAAACAGTTCGACTAAAACAGTTCGACTAGTAACAATTCGACTTAAGATATTCGACCTTGAGTTGGCCCGTCCTGCAGGGGTATTTTAATTCATTCATACTCATACTCATTTATTCTCCGTAGGAGCACAAGGCACACTTGGAAATGTCACTTTAAATACAAGGTTACAATTTGATGTGCTTAAATTATAATTCAAAGCCATAAAACAGACAAGACAGAAAATAATCAAGGAACTTAGGAATATAGGTTCATACAAAAATAAGTAAATTTATAAATAGATCAGCTGTAAATGGGTTTTCGATCCATTCGATTCGTTTCCGAATCGAATCCGACGGATAAAACGCTATTTTGATTTCGCCTCGGGTTGATGATTGAAATAAGGGTTAATGGTACGTTGTTTATACATTATGTATAATTGCACCCAGAGCCATAAATTTGTTCACACATTTTTTGTTGTTGAAACGAATTGTTTTAGTCGTTAGTCGAATTGTTACTAGTCGAAATGTTTTTAGTCGAATTGTGTTTTTGTCGAATTTTCCGCAAAGCGTCGCCAGAACTAAACTAAACTAATTTGATATCACTAAAGTGATGTCATCCTTTTTATTTCGATCGTTATGACAGAGAGGGCATCATTTTTAGTGCTAAATAATATAGTAATATAGTCTAATTAAATAAGTATCTATAGTTTAGTCTTGGTAACATTTGAATCGACACCAATGCATGCAACGTGAATATAACGTGCCCTTACTGCCTCGCGCATACAGAATGCTTATAATGGTTACACAAGTTATAAATGACGTTATATCTCCGGGTTAGATCACATACCTACATTGTAAACCGGTTATTTTTATTAACCCACGACGAAAAAAGAGAGGGGTGTTATAAGTTTAACGTGTCTGTCTGTGTATCTGTGAATCTGTCGGTGGTATCGTAGCTCCCAAACGGATGAACAGATTTTCGTTTAGTTTTTTTTGTGTCATAGATAATTTAATAAAAATAATTTAAAAACAAACAAGCAATCAAATCTTTCCTCTTTATAAAATTAGTATAGATATGGGCGGTTTGTTCACAAACATTATACATCGAGGTTGGCTAGTGTATAGGTATGATGGTATCAAAAAGTTCAACAACCAATGATAAACCATGTCTTGGTCTTGACCTACGTGACCTTACAATTACAACGTAGGTACTTAAATGGAACACCATGCAGTTACATTGTAACTGTTGGGTCGACTCGACACGGTTCGGATACTCGAAATGAAATGCACGTATGATAAATAAATAAATAAATAATACTGGACAATTCACACAGCATTATCTAGCCCCAAGCTAAGCAGAGCTTGTGTTATGGGTACTAGATAACTGATATACTTAATACAATACATTACATAAATAGATATTTTTATTATACAAAGAAAACACCCAGACCAACGGAACTTTAAAAAGAAAGGAGAGAGGTACAAATGAAAACAAGTAGCAACGCTGTCTCATTAATGAATGCTGCCTAAATAAATTCGCTCACTCAACACGACCACAAAATGTTATAATGTCAGGCGAAGCTGTTATCATTACGGGCTGCGTGCGCACTGAAATTCTCGGTTCTAGGACTTGCATTCTAATAATTCGAATACTATATTTATTCGAATATTCGAAACTAAAATTGCAATATTCGAATATTCGATTAAAATCAAAAACACCAAACATAGAACTCCGATGTGCATAAAATGCCACTTATAAATTCGCGCGATATATCCATACAAGATAATACAAGTTTACGTCGTTTGGGTAAAAAAAATTACAAAGTTATAGACTGCGTAGTGCATTCGCGTATTCTATTCGTAGTCATATTTCGGAAAAAGAAAATCGATGTTTCGATTTCGTTGTCGTGCAAAACCAACTTTTACGTCGCTTGCATAAGATTATCGTTTGCACGAAAACGAATCAGAAACTTTTTACTTACCCTGTTCATTTACTTGTTATTGTGTTAAATTTTATCGTAGAAATTGTCAGTGGCAGATTAACACATTTTCAAGGTATAGGCTGCAAAATTTTTGCCGCCCTTGCCTCTACAATTGTCATATCCTAGGTTATTTTTACAATCGATGATAATATCGTCGTAGCCCGTAGGTAATCTTGTTCATTAATTCCGACGCTATGCACAAAAGAGCTTTAGCGTTAAATTTTTAATGAAAGAAGAAAAAGTCATCGGCAAAATGTATTGTATCTGTTAAACATTACGATTCATGCAGAAATCTTGTTGGTTTTAATGAGGTAGCAAAAAAAAAAAGATTCCGTCCCCAAATTTGCCCCCCCAAAAATCTGCCGCCCCAGGCTTAAGCCTACTCAGCCTGCTGGTAAATCCGCCACTGGATATTGTTAAAATACCTACTCTCAACTAGATTTTGAAGACTTGTTGTTTTTTCTAAAAAATTGTGGTTCTTTGTTCGTGTAAATCCGCAATGTCTCGTTACAACCGATTGTTAATTTGAACAATAAAAAATAACAGTTATAAAAATTAAAAAAAGATGTGATTATAAAAAAATATAGGTTTTTTCTATTTTTCGAATAATATTCGAATAGTACCTACCCGAAAAATTATCGAATTTTTGAATATCAAAATTTTCGAATATTTGCAAGCACTACTCGGTTCTAATGCCTCACTGGATACAATGCTCGAATCTGAATCTTAGGTATATATAAAAATAAAAATACATAAATAAAATATATTACAGACGAATATTCGCAGTGAGGAAGTGCCTATGTACGTACAAGTCAGTGTCTTGTACAGTAGGTAGAGTCTTAAAATACAATGCAGCGTGGTTGGAAAACTCAATAAGGTCAGAGCTGGCTCGGTTCAATTACTCGTAATCTAATCAAACCGGGAAATTGCTATCAATTTATTTAATGAAACACTCCCACAACTTTTATTGAGCTCGCCAGATATAGCCGTATTATGGCTGTAAACTATACGATACATCTAATGTTTTTGTTTTTATAGTGCGTAAGCCTCACACTCTGGCAAATTTCTAAGAAATTAAATAACATCGCAAAAATTTACGACTTCGGCGGGACTCGAACCCGCATCCTCCGTCAGTACCGGAATGTGCTAACCAACTGCCAATATCCACCATGTTGTGGTGGATATTGGCAGTTGGTTAGCACATCCTTAGATTTATCACAATTATAACACTTTAACAAAGCTTATTCCCAACCTATGCCCAGCTAGGTTCAGCCGTTGAGGAAAAATGACTGTGTATGTGTTCTTGAACAACGAAAGTTCAGGTTACAAGAACAAAATTAAAAATTTTAATAACCCCCCCCGACAGATTTTCATGAAACATGGCTAAGAACACTCGGGATAAAATTATATATGACACAAAAAAACTAAACGAAAATCGGTTCATCCGTTTGGGAGCTACGATACCACAGACAGACACGTTAAACTTATAATATAACAGCCCTCTCTTTTTGCGTCAAGGGTTAAAAAGGTTATTTATTATTTAACCATCTTTAATCGTCTAGTCTAGATTATGATTCTAAAAATAAACTTACCGTGACGTCATCGCTGGCCAATCAGTTTATATCCTGAAACAAAAAAAAACATATGTAATGTGCTTCATAAGAAATCAAAGCTAAAAAAACTAAGACAAACAATTTGTTTTAATTTGAATCAAGAAACCAGTCTACAATAACGGCAGATTTTTAAGTACCTTATTTAGCTTCATCTCAATAAATAAATAAATAAATAATGCTGGACAATTCACACAGCATTATCTAGCCCCAAGCTAAGCAAAGCTTGTGTTATGGGTACTAGATAACTGATATACTTAATACAATACACTGCATAGATATTTTTATAATACATAGAAAACACCCAGACCAATAGATTCGTTGTTATGTTTTTTTTTTTAATCTTTATTTAATTATAGAGGGTTTAATCAACATGATTATGCCACCCTCGAAAGTATACTTAATTATCTTATTATCTACGCATAATTCCTAATTTTACAAATTTTAACATCCTAAGGGCTTCCTCCGAGAGCGGAGTAGCCAAAATATTGTTGACTAAACCAATAAAAAACAAATTAACATTGTGCTTATTACAAAATTCAAATCTTTCCGCTTCATTCCGGACACATTCCACAACAATATGGTACACATCTTCTACTACCTCACATTTTAACGTACCTCTAATATCAGAAATTCAAGACTTTATTTAAAGACACAGTAAACTTTATATGAATGGCACACTTTTTATATGCCTTTTTTGTAATCCATATAAGAGACGTGTGTGCCTTTACCCTGGAAATGAACTTACTGCACGCGTTTGATACGAGTTCGAACAAAGCTCAAGCTATCAGATTGTGAGTAATGCAAAATAGAGTAAAACAAAAGATTGTTTGTAATAATAACCAGGCGAGAGGAAAATATGGTGTAATAGATTTGAAACGGACTTCCAGAACAAAACTGTGCCCACAACTAGGCTACACAAAATTAATGTATCTTTTAAAGGGCAATGTATACGCTTCTACAACAAAACTCCAAGTGAGTTGCAAAAATTATTAGTAAATAAATTCAAACAAATTATAAAAACCTTGCTGTGCAAAAAGGCTTACTATAAAATATCAGATTATCTAGAAGATAAAAAAGCTTGGGACGGGTTTTGCTCCAACTCGAAAATTAACAACTAACAGGCTAAAGGTTTCTTCGTCGCTTCTTTACTTTGGTCTACATACCGAAGCGACAGAAATCAAAAATATCACTTTATTTCCGTGTCAGTGTTTAGTTTTACAATTTGACCTTTTCTAAGTGTACATTTTATTGTATTTATGGAAAAAAAAAGTTTTTGATTTTGATGATTTTGATTTGAAAGGTCGAGGTTAAAAGTTCACGCCCGGGATATTTCGTTGCGTTGCTGTTGGCAGATTTAAATTCATCATCATCAGCCCAGATCTAAATCTCACCCAATCTCACGTGAGGGAGAGGGGGGTCTCTGCAAATATCACGTATTTTTTTTAACGAATTTTAGCATTTCCATCTCAAGGTTCGTTTCGTGTCCTTGCGCTAAGATTTAAATTAGGAGAGAGCTTTCGAAAATTTAAGCCTTTATATTATTACTAGCCGGTGCCCGCGACTTCATCTGCGCAGGATTAGTATTTCGAGTAGCTTATATTATCTACTTTAAATAACAGAAGCGATATAAGTATCTATTTTCATTTAGTAATCAATTTATTACAACCAAAAGTGCATTTGAAATAAAATATCAATTTTTATTGTAGTTATGGTTCACTATTTTCGCTTACACATAAGATATAGATATATACTGTAGCGGGCTTTTTTGTAGGACTATTTAAGATAAACATTTCCATCATACATTACATATGTGTAACTCTAGCGGTTTTGGCAGCGCACGCCAGAATAGTTCGCAGATGGTAAATTTTTTCCTACTTACTTGACACTTATCGTCATATTTTAGACAATTCACACAATATCTTTATAAAATGTAGCCTATGTGTTATTCTGATGTATAAGCAATATTATTGTAAATTTTCATTTATATCCATTCAGTAGTTTTTACGTGAAAGAGTAACAAACTTCCATCCATCCATACTTACAAACTTTCGCGTTTATAATATTAGTAGGATTTAATTGAAAACATTCTTAAATCAATACCAATTTCATCAACCTTTAAATTACTTACGGGTTAATGAAATTGGTATTATATTGGAAACTCTGCTGAAACTCATGGGCCTTAATTGACGACCTCCGTGGCGCAGCGGGCGAAGGTCCGCCTGCGACGCAGGAGGTTGCGGGTTCGATCCCCGCCTCGGAACAAATTTCTGTACGATCTGCAGAAATTTGTTCCGTTGGTCTGGGTGTTTTCTATGTATAATAAAAATATCTATCTATATAATGTATTGTATTAAGTATATCAGTCATCTAGTACCCATAACAGAAGCTCTGCTTAGCTTGGGGCTAGATAATGCTGTGTGAATTGTCCAGCATTATTTATTTATTTATTTAATATCTCATCTTTAATTTCAGCAGAATTAGCCCAATCTCGATAACAAATTAGGTTGTTTGGTGTTTTACTATGATAAGGTTTAACCCCAATATGAAAAGGCTTGATAATAGTGTTACATACTTAAGCCATTTAAGCCAAGCTAGAAGAATAGGCCTTCTATAGACTAAGACACCGAGTCACGCGATCGATACTCACTATATCGACTGTTTCCGTTACAAAGGGCGTAAAGACCATTTTGGGCAAAACGACTTTTTGATAATAACCTTACATAATTTTTCACGCTCTTTCGATCTGTGTATATAACATTGCGCTACGACGAAAAAAGTGGTTCTTACCACCTAAAATTTGTTTCTTTTTTACATTTTCAAAGAATTATGGTTTATACAACGTGAAGAATTACCCTTGTATACGTACTTTAATGGCTGACTTTTTTTACGAGGCCATTAATTAATGGGTAGTAAATTAGGTCGTTAATACAATTTTTTAGGTATTCAGGGGTGTAAGTCCATGCTAACTTTTAAACAAACGCTCGTATATAACTGTAATTAAATGAAACAAAGGACAGCCCAAATATAAGAAGTTTTTTCCCAAAAACCAACTTTATAAGTATAAAAACAAAAAAATTATGTAAAAACATATATTTTATTTTCATTTTTGCCAGAAGCAGGCGATTTGGAGTTACTCCATTTGTGTCGGAAACAGTCGATATGCTACTTAATCTGCATGTTTACACGACGACAACGGTGGCAATATCATCGCAGACATAATTTTACTTGACTTGCTTGGACCGAATCTGGAATCCGACACTGCGCTCCCAAATACGGATGTAGTGAGCTAATGTAGTTAAAAAAGTTGCGAAGCTTAAATAGAGCAGGCTGCATTTCTGATGACCGGTGATGACAACCACCCAGCGGAGCTCTCATAAGGTGCCGAGGCAGACTGAGGTAGCAATGGCGTGATGAATTAGACACCTTTAACAAAGCTTGGGTCCAGGATTGAGATGTGTGGAGAGACCAGAGAAACTAATCGAACTCCCTTTGATTTTGCAGAAGGAGAGAGAGAATTAGTTTCGGGAGGCCATTGCCTAACAGTGAGAAACACCAGGCTAATTCTAATCGTCTTAGACACATATATTGTAGAAGTGTTCCATTGGGTTGACCCAATGCGGTTCTTTGTTCGGCTGTAGGTATGTTTATTTTTTTTTAATAATGTTTGCCGATTTCTCCATCAATTGTGGACCGATTTCTCCATCAATTGTGATCCTTCTATAGAGGATGATCCGAGATGGTCCTTTAAAATTTTTACTCCGAGGGATAAATTTTTAAACTTCAACTTCTTGTCTGATAGCTCTGCGTTTTGTTTCACGCACTTTTGCCAGATAACATTATCGTGAGCTTAAGGGTTAGTATTGTACTTAAAAAACAGTGTGAAATTAAATAATTTCAAGTCAGTTTTTAGTTTACTCAAGACCTTTGATACAAAAAAAGGGCACAATGGTTGCGGAAGCCAGGACCAGAAACATGAAGTAACTACTTGTGTGTATAAGTAGTAATGTTATCAAAGAAAGGTCACTGAATTCACCGACTTTTTAAGATAATCCAATCATTATGCAATGTTTACTTTTAAATTATCTCAACTTAATGTCTCTGGATCTTATTAATGACATGACATGTAATAATAGTTACAAGAATAACCAGCAATATTCAAATCATCTAGAGGATTTCACATTGAATAGTATCTTTAAGTTAATTTTTATTTAAATCCGATTACATGATGTAATGGGATGTGATACATTAGGGAGGGGGTATCAAATGAAATGTATCAATTTGTCCATTTTAACAGTTTTTAAAATTTCTGTAGTTTAGTTTTTGATATGTTTTAAAAAATCCAAAAATACATCATTCACGCCCACCGATTAGAGAGACAAGAGAAGGGGTTCTCTGAAGATGCTGAGCGATTCATTTGAATGTATGTTCGTTTGTAAATATGAATTTATATTTTACAGAAAAAGTATGGAGGAATCTGTAAAACAAACACTTATTGAAAAATGGTCAAAAAGGGAAGGAATTATTTTCAAAAGGGAAAGGCTACCTCACAGAGGGGTTGGGGTAAAAATGTCACTGGACCATTTTTTGTGCTAGTTGTAAGTTCCATACTTTGAGGGTCAAAATGTCACCGACGAATAAAATTTTAATTTTTATGGGTAAATTTGTCATCGGTTCTTCCATCGTGGATTTTGTACAGTCAGCATGAGAATAAAGGCAATAGTGCTTGAAAGCGTAATTGTATATTAAGTACAATTAATCAACATATTGTATCGTGCCCGCCTCCTGGCTGTTTCTACATGGGAGTCGGGACATTGGTTGCAAGCATTTCCTTCATATAACACTGGTACCTACATTATTGGATCCCATAACTTTCAAGAATCGCAACATGTCTTCGGTTGGGTGCAAGGTGTAGCGCGCCTCATCAATGCCAGTGCGGTACTGCTGTCGAACAGCTTGGTCATCACTAATTATCGTGTACCCTAAGTATACTAGGGCCTAGGGCCGCCGGTCGGATATCTCGCCACGCCAGCCTGGACGACATCATCCAGCGGGCCTTTGTCACTGCCAACATATCAGCTATTCTCGAACTGTCTTTTTATGTGACAAATAAGTTACATACTTCCTTACTTACTTACTCTAACCGAATGGTCTGTTGCGTGACGATGGTAAGCGCCCCGATGGTATGTCACTAGTCCCATGGGAGTTGGGGAGGCCCATTGTGTGTGACATGCGTCGACATACTTGCGCCTTCCCATCTTTCGAGGACATTCGTGAGGGCGGGTGCGGCGGCAGATTTGGCCAAATATCTCAAGAGGCGCAAATATGCAGGTCTCGACAGAGCCTACACATTTGCTCCTCTTGCAGTCGAGACCCTAGGTCCGTGGGGTACCGAGGCTCTTCGGATTTTTTAAAATTTATCTGAGCGTCTGGTCGAAACGACGCGTGACCAGAGAGCTGGTGAGTATCTGGCGCAGCGCATCAGCATTGCCATACAGCGGGGCAATGCAACCAGCGTCTTGGGGACGCTTCCGACTGGTATTGATATGGATCAGTTGAGCTACCTGTAGATTGCTTGCAACAGTCTGCAATTAGCTCAATAGTTTCATTTCTTTGATTTTTTTATTTTATATCGTTTTTTTTGTATTTTTCGGATACCATTGTTATTTTGCATTTTCAAATCTAAATGTTCTGCCTCCTTTTTGATGTCACCATTCACCACACAGAAATCTAAGTCCAAAGAGAATAGCCAATGTCGATAGGATGGATAGAAACGATAAATATTACTCTCGGGATGACTTAACTCATCAAAAGTGAGGAGGAAACTAACCCATTATGGATGTCCTTAACCTAGCCAATATTATAATGTAATGATGATTTTATTGCCACTTGTAAAGCAATCGGTTTTAGGAGACATACCTACACTATTAAATTATCGGTAAAATATCACCAACATTTTACTTATTTATGTAATTTTCAAACATTCATGTAAAACGAGAAATCTTGTTTTAATGATACAAGTTAAATAACTGTGCATGTAAGTTTACATTTAAAAGGTCTATCACTATTTCGCCAACTGTACTGTAGCGGTTTAAAAGTAGGCAGTGACAAACTTACCCTAAAATTATTAAAATAATTTGAGCGATGACAAAGTTACACTAGATTTTTACGATGACAATTTTACCTGGTGACATTTTTACCCCAACCCTCACAGAGTGGGGTAACAAATGAAAGATATCGGTTTGTACATTTCGAAACCGTTTTTGAAATTTCTATATTATATATATATATTTTGAACTAGCTGCATTCTTACTTTCTACCTATTACCTGTATTCCCGTAGGAATGAAGCATTTTCCTGCAGTACAAAGTAGCCTATGTTCATCAGGAATAATGTGTGCTGCTAATGGTAAAAGAAATTTTCAAACCAGTCTGTAGTTTCAGAGCCTATTCAATACAAACATCAAATCATTCCTCTTTATAATATTAGTATGGATAAAGTAAAAAAATTCCTAAACTCTGAAGTATGCAGTTCGATCGTATGAATGTAGTTTGGTAGGAAGTCTGTAACCGGTACCTTTAGTACATATTTGTATAATTGACAAACATTCAAAACCCTCAGCGCGCGAGTTACACTCGAACTTGATGGATCTTTATTTTTTATGTGTGTTCGCCTGTTTTCATAAATTATGAACCAATTTTGATAGTTCTTTGATTATTGTATGTATAGTGTATGATCCTAAGATTCCCAGAGGGATTAGTTTTTGACAAGCAAAACTTAAAAACAGTGTGAAATAACGAGAACAAAATTAAAAAATTTAACCCCCCCCCACCAATTTTCAAGATAAAATGAAACGAAAATTGAGTCATCCATTTGGGAGCTACACAGATACACAGACAGACATGTTAAACATGTAACACCCCTCCCTCTCTTTTTGCGTTGGGGGTTAATTAAGATGTGAAGCCAGTTTTTAGTGTTTACCAAAATAAATTTTGGGTTAAATAGTTAAGCATAAGTAGGTAGGTAGGTAGGTAGGTAGGTGTCATGTTATCATCTACGGAATCTATATAATGTTGTTGTTCATATAACCTGGATTTGTACAGGAAGGTTATATTAACAAATAGTCATATAATTTCATGTACAACTACTCTCATTTCTGCTATTAAGGTGAAGTGAGTCCCAAAACCCACGTTTTGACTGCACGGAAAATCAATTTTAAGGCAATAAAACATCAATTTTCTTATTGGTTTTTGATGACAATCAAAAGTTTAGGATTCTAGTTAGTAAGTTATGGGAGCCGAAACATGATTGACTAAACTTGACTCGATAGAAAAAAATCGCAAAGTTTCCTCTAATTCGTCATTTTTACAGTGATACTGCTACGGAAAAATCAGTTTTATTCAAAAGTCAAAAGTCAAAAGTCAAAAGTCATTTATTTGCGAACATGAGTCATAAAGATGTAAATTAATATAAAAGCACAACATGTTCTACCTAAATCTAGGGCATGCAAATTTAGGTCAGTAGTTTCTTAATAAATTAAAAATCGAATAATTAAATTTGTCAATCAAATAACATAGAACAGAGAAACATTTGAGAAAAATAAAATTACAAACTTCGTACGTACTTAATACTAATCAATCAATTTTTATGTCCTTATCTAGTAGAAAATCATTTATGTGATAATAACATTTCGATGTCAAAAATTTATTCAATTTATTTTTAAAAAGTGTCAGCGGTAGCAGTTTAACATTGTTCGGCAATTTATTAAAAATTTTAGGAGCCATTCCATAGAAACTTTTCTTAAGTAGGGCTGTTTGAGCGCCGGTGGAACACAGACGCTGTTGGTCGCGTCTACTGCGTAAGTGGCTTGGTTTTTCAAATAAATTATTATTGTTTTTGACAAAAACAGCTATCTCAAAAATGTAGAGTGCTGGAACGGTAAGTACATTTAATGCTATAAAGTAGGGTTTACAACTGTCGGCTGTCTTCAGGCCATACATAGCTCTTATGCATCGTTTTTGTGATTTAAAGATCTTTTCTCTGTCTGTGCAGTTTCCCCAAAATATAATTCCGTATCGTAGTTTAGAAGACACGTAGCTATGATAAACGGTTTTAAGGGCATCCATACCTACGATTTTCCGCAGTTTGTAGAGCATATAAGCAAATTTGCTAAGTGCCTTACATACCTCTTCAGCTTGTATGTTCCAGCTTAATTGTCTGTCTAGCACAAGACCTAGAAACTTTGTATTGGTTGTGTTCTCTACTATTTGGTTTTTGTATATAATTTTAATTTCAGGTATAGGCATACGTTGCGAAAAATGCATAATTTTTGTTTTACTAAGATTTACACTTAAATTATTATTTTCTAGCCAGTCAATTATATTGTGTAGAGTTTCATTAATGTCAGTTTCATAGGTATCAAGGGATGTACATTTTACTATGGCAGTGCTGTCGTCAGCAAAGAGGACCATAGGATGTTTGGTGACTAGGGGTAAATCGTTTATGTACAGTAAGAAAAGTAATGGACCTAATACACTGCCCTGGGGGACACCATACTTAATTGTTCTTCCATTGGACATATATTTAATCTCCTTCTTAGCCTTTGTACATATTCTTCTTATCTCAGTAAGTTGTGTTCTATTTTCAAGGTATGATTTTAGAAGATCATATGCATTCCCCCTAATCCCATATCGAAAAAGTTTGTCTAGAAGTATTTCATGATCTACATAGTCGAACGCTTTAGTCATGTCCATATATATGGCACATATAGGCGTCCGTTTATCCACGCCTCTTAATATTTTAGTTAAAAGGTCAAAAATGGCTAAATTTATGGACTTTCCCTTTCTAAAACCGTTCTGTTCATTTACTAATATATCGTTTTTTTCCAAGAATGAATTCAGTGCATTGTAAATAAATTTTTCATATATTTTCGAGAAAGCGGATGTAAGTGCTATGGGTCGGTAGTTTTTCATATCATTTTTTTCTCCCTTCTTCTTATAAATAGGCTTTACTACAACTGGTTTTAGGCGCTCTGGAAAAATGCCGTCAGCTATCCCAAGATTTATAATGTAGCTTAGGTGAGGAGATATAGAGTTGCTAACTAGTTTAATTGCCTGAACGGAAATATCGTCGTAGCCAGTGCTTTTTTTATTTTTTAGCGATCTAATGATTTTGTCTATTTCAAGGGGAATAGTGGGGGATATATAAATGGAATTGACCGATGAGTTTATTATTTTATTATTATTTAAGGATTTCTTTTGACATGGGTTTACCTGATCAATAAAATAGTCGTTAAATGCAGTAGCTATATCTTGTGGGTCTGTATAATTGATATTTTTAGATGTGATTTTAGACATGATTTGAATCAAGTAGATATGCATATTGTTTCGATTCATTGTCTACGTAGAGCAAGTTATTGAAGTTTTCGATGCGCCAATTGAACATCGTTGCATATTTATGGCATTTAAATGTTGGTAAGCAAATAATAATATTAGTAAATAGTACTTTCAGCAGCTTTTCTCTAATATACATAACCAACTCTAAGTTATTATTCGTACTTTTAAAATCCTCTTCTCCTAGAAATATTACACAGTAATCCTGCATCGTGAAGTCTTTTAATTTCTCCTCGATTCCTTCCAATAAAGGCAGTATGCCACAGACTGGCTTCCTGTAGTGACAGATGTCATATCTGTTCATCTGCTCATTCTCGACGATAGTTTTGTGTTGCAGATTACATGATTTTTGGCTGCTCAATAAACAAATCTTATTAAATTTCTGGCTAGCAACTGGAGGTGAGAATTTGTCTCTAGTTTGAGTTAGATTGTTTATCGCATCGAGTGAAGTAGAGGGGTGCGGGTTCAAATCTTGAAATTTTGGCTGAGTTATTTTTTCCATACTTGGTATAACATTAGTTTGTGTTTCTTTTTCTTTTCTTGAGATAGTTTGTTTAGCTATTTCTGTGTTTGTTTGTGTTTCTTTATGTGATTTTTTGCTTGACATAACTTCGGTTTCTTTTTGTAATATACTGTCTGTTTGCGTTTCTTTGTGGACTTTCGGTTTTTGCTGATGTTTTGCGTTGTTACGAGGTGTTGACATATTTGGAGATAAAAATTTAGCCGGACTATTGCCAATTTTTTTGTAGAGCACATTTTTTTTCGTCAATTCCATATTCGTTTTTGATAATTTTCTATTTTGTAGTGATAGTTGCTCTATTTCTTCGTGAGCGCTGTTGAGTTGTATCTGAAGCTGTTCTATTTTATGTAATAAAGTTTGAAGTTCGTCATCGATCGAGACGTCAGGTTATTATTTCACAATAATATTCAGGTTATTATTGAGTTTATTTGCTGGTTATTTAACATACTTCAATGAAATTTCGTCTACGTATTCCCTAATAAATACTTTAGACGATTATGGTTTTAGTTTTTTGCGAAATAATATTATTTTGTAGCAAAAAATACATTTCTAAATAAAGAACAGTGAAACTGCGCGCGGGCCGGCCATTGCGCGGCTGTCGCCTTCCATCAGTCGGCCGCAGCGCCTCGTCGAGAGCACCCGTGTACAACTTTTTCGCGCCCTCTCCGCTGCCGCGTACGTAAACGCATATTGAACGAGAAATTCATTACAAGCAAAAATGGTGAATAAATATAACAAAACAAAAAAATATTCGCGATTGAAGAATTGAATTGAAGAACGAAAAGTGATGAACTTGAACAGGTAAGGTTTTTATTGATTATTTTACCACCAATAGATACCTAGGTATATCTACCTATTGTGCTACCCATCGATCTAAATATTTACCCTACGTAATCGTTTGAAACTTTGAACCAACCTTTTTCTCTCGATAGTTATCTACCTATAGGTACTCTCCTATAATAATATTACAGGTAACTTTTGGTAGGTAGCTATAATAATTAGGTGATACCTACCTATTGTAATGTAATCCATATTACTGCTATAACCTAGCCCTATTAGATAGGTACCTACCTAAATATAAATGTCTGTTAGTCTGTTCCGAGTAAGATATCGACTGTCCCTAAGAAGGCCCGCTGTCTAAGATGGCCCGCTGCCTCAGATGGCCCACTTTCAAAAAACGTGTTTCCACTAGGGCTTGCAAATATTCGAAAGTTTTGATATTCGAATACTTTCTATTATTTTTTTTTACTGTTTATACTATTATTTTGGTACTATTCGAATAATTTGAATATGATTCGAATTTATAGAAAAACCTATATGTTTATTAAAATCACATCTTTTTTTATTCTCATAATATGAGAATAAAAAAGATGTGATTTTAACACACATGTGATAATAACACATATTATGTGTTATTTGCAGAAACAAATTTAAAATATCAACTTAGCAAAAGGTTATTACGAGACATTGGGAATTTACACGCACATTACCCACGAATTATTAGTAAAAACAGTCTTCTAAATCTAGGTGAGCGAATACACTTCGCAGTCGCACGCGGCAGTCCTGAGTGTTTCCGAACTCGGGAACCCTATAACTTTGTCATTTTGATATTTGAACGACGTAAGCTTTTATTGTCTTGTATGGACATGTCTCGCGAACTTGGCTTTTTATGCACGTCGGAGTTCTGTCTGAGATTAGTGATATTCATTTTAGTCGAATATTCGAATATTGCAATTTCAGTATTCGAATATTCGTATGCAAGCCGAAGTTTCCACTGATTCAAAATAATTAAAATTTCGCGGAAATTTGTGAACGCAACATCTTAGGTACCTTACTTCTTCAGTAAGTCTGGTACCCGGACATTGCACGCACACTTTATCACTACCTACATGCGTATTTGCTTTCAATATTACATGTGCTTCTTCTCTTGATTGTTTCAGTACCTCAGAAAACCTACTACATACTGAAGGAATTACTGAAAAAACATCACCACAAGTGCAAAAAATGTCTAAAGATGCACTAGAAAACCTTCAATTAGTGTCAGACACACCTCAGCCTTGTGAATCTGAGTAAGTAAAATCATAGCACTTTACTACTTTAATAAAAGAGTACCTATCCAAGTTTCAGTTTATCATTCTATGAATCCGCATATTCCTATCCAGGAAATGCAATTTTAAGTATTTCATAATAGCTAAAAGTAGGTATTGTTTCTGTCGCAAAACCGTATTTAGTCATCAATATAACATCGTTTATCTCAATTGTTTCAGCGACTCAGAAGACCTGCCTTACATAGTGGAAGAAGAGTATGTGACAAACACGATCAAAGAAATCATCGGTCGCAGAATTGTTGACATAACATATTTTTTTAACCAATTGCAACAGATAAATCACGACTCTCTTTTTCAGTGTGATTTTAGCTGCTTGGTTTTAGAAACGGAAAAGCGCTCTGGACTGGTTTCACATTTTAATTGAATTGATGATTTTAATGCCATTGAGAGGTTCCCCCGCTTAGAATTAGAATTAGAATGTACGTACTTATGTATAGTACGAAGGTAATAATAAATATAATCACATTTAAAATACCTATCTGTTTTCTTCAATTTAATCAAATCTTGGCCAGCTCTTTATATTTACCTACGCATAGAATATTTTTTTTTATAAAAACAACAATCCATGAAACAGAAATCACGGAAAAAGTTTTTTCTGAAAGTGGGCCATCTATGGCACCGGACCATATTAGGGCCGGATAGGTACCTAATAGGTATACCTACCTAGGGATGACAAAAACCAACGTTTACATTAGGTATAATATGTCCAACCGTGTATCCGACTAACAAAAAGTGTAGGTAGGTACCTTACTTTTCAAATTCTCTATACGGACTTATCACTAAAAGCGTTTTCTTCCAAGCCACCTTTGAATATAGCAGAGAACTGATCCAAATGGATATTGGGTATTCTATAAAGGTAATACCTAACTACATAAATATATAAAATAAACCAATTTTAAAAATACCTACTTAGGTAATACCAGCGAACGGAGAAACTATTCCTTTCTTCAAATCCGTTTATAACTTTACGTACCTACCCATCTACGCTACTCACACATCTTACCTACCTAACCTACCTACATCCTCAATAAAAAAACGGTATATATAACTACAAAATATTTGTATTAGGTAGGTATAGGTAAGCAGGCATAGGTATCTATAAATAAATACAATCAATAGAATAAATCCTCGTGCTATCGAATGTACATTATAGATACCATAGAGATGCCTACCTGCCTATTTAGTTCGTAGTAGCTAGTTGGGAGTGCGCGGGGAAGGGCGGACCCCGCGCGGGGAAGGGTGGACCCCGCGCGGCGATCGCTCGTCAAATACCTACGCAACCACGATCCCACTTTGCCTTAACTGCCCTAGCTGCAATACACATCTAAATCAGAACAATGTGTTTAAATTGATATCCTGGATATAATAGTAGGCATCATGTTTTGAATACAAAAAGTTATTCACTGTCATCCTCAGAGTAAATAGACTCTACACTAGATAACTTAAAATCGAATAAATTTGAGTAGGTATTCATTAGATTAATTTTTTGGTTATATACAACCTGAACTCCAAATGTGGATATGGTAGCTTATAATACCTACTACAATAGAAACAACAGAAATACCTACATTTATAAATTACAATAGGTTAGATATCAATAGCCACATAGATCTCACTTTGTGTTGGTTCATTCTCATAGGACCACAACAAACCAATAAAAATGTAAGTGAAAGTAGAAATTATGTTGTTGTTTCTAGGTGGTAAAAAATATTCATATCAGCATCAAACAGACAATCAGTCATCATCAGACAGTGGAGTAAAAGGATCAAGAGGTAGATAGCTTGGTAATTTTGATCCAGGCATACCGGGCAGTTAAATAGATCTACAAATGTGAATGTATGACATTTTTCCCAATAGCTGCAGATTTCCACGTTTGACGGGAAACGACGAAATGAATGTGTAGAGTGTAGATGAAAACACCGAGTGCGGTAACGGTACGCATGTAAGTAACACTAGCCTTTCACATTATGTTAGCATATGGCCCGACCGAGACGTTTGCACTCCTCAAGTCATTACTCCATTATAGGCACTTGTTCTCGCAGTTGAGACCTCTAAAAACGACCTTGAATTACGTAGAATGTATTCAATTGTGTCGATCGATAGCAGCGTACGTCTGAGCTCTCGATTGATTTTCATAATCATGGTGCGGATGAATTTAAAATAATTTATCTTCAGAGGCTGGGATCGACAAATAATCAACGTACCTTGCGTATCAATGTCCGTTTCAGGTCACTGCACCTAATTCCATCCATTTTTTAGGCCACACAAAGTCACACACGTTGTTATCATTTTCGCCAAAATGCACAAACAAAAAAAACCAACACGACGAGAGGAAGCGCATTGCTCAAGCTTCAAATATATACTGACAGCCATGCTGCTGATGAGTCCGTCTTTATTGTGGACTTGGGCGCTGATTGGTCGAAATACAGCTGATAAAAAAAAATAATTGGACTGTTCACCAATAGCGTAGCAGTATTACATACATTCCTGAATCTCTGCCAAAAATTTAAATATCGGAAACATAATATCATTCATAGTTTATTTTTGCATTTTGTGCATCTACTCATACTGTTAACAACAAAAATAATTCAATCGCGTTGATCACCTAAAAACGATTGAATTTCGGTTTTTGTTAAATAGGGTTCAAAATAAGATTGTTTATTGTGTTGTGCGAGAAGTTATAAAAAAAAAATTATATGTCAACGCAGTAACGAAACGTAAAATTGACAGCAAGTATCGTTATCATGAAACCTTCAACTTCAATGTCAAATAAAAAAAAATGTAAACAAAACAAAGACTTTGAGGTTAGAAAAAGCGAGCAAGCATTTCTCGATCTCGTGTTATTTAGAAAAAATTGAAACAATTATTTAATAAAATGGGGAAGAAAAGTAAAAAACAGAAAAACAAAGTCACATTAGTATTCGATGAAGCTAAAAGAAAGTAAGCATTTTGGCGAATTTCTTTAAAGCAGCTCCTCTTCTGAATGATGGACCTACCTACTTTAATATTTGTTATTATTTAATTTCAGAGACTTCTTGTGTGGATTTCGCAAAAGGAAGTTGGAAAGGAAGAAAAAGGCCCAAGAAGAAATACAACAGCTTTTGAAAGTAGAAAGTAAAAGAATCAAACAGGAGGTAATTAAATAAATAATGCTGGACAATGCACACATCATTATCTAGTCCCAAGCTAAGCAGGGCTATTTACTGTTTAGGACTTTAGGCAAAATTTCTATGCTAGTACTACACCCATAAAAACTGTAGTAAGCTGAAAGCTGCTTGTTTTTATAGACCTATTATTTGTAAAAATTTTATATAAAACTATCACTAACATTTCATGATAAAACTATCACTTTCAGAACAAAGAATCATACAAAAAACTTGTTGTGTCCAGCCGACCTATACCAGATATTGAACAATTGCTACAAGATGAGTATGAAGATGAAGATGTCAATGTAAAAATAGTAGAGCTATCATCAGACACACTGCAAAAGAAGGATTTAGTCATTGGAGAGAACAAACCTAGAGAAGTGGTAAAAAAAGAAGTAAAAAAGAAAGATCCCAAGAAAGATGTAACAGAAATCCCTGGAATGGGCTTAAAAGATGAAAGTCCACCAGAGTCAGAAGAAGAGGAGGATGCTGAAGACAAATTAAAAACAAAAAAGGAAATCAAAAATATTCTCAAAAAACAAGCCACGAAAAAGGTACAGAAAAGCAAAGTATTCCAAATGAAAACAAAATTAGACAGAATACAGAATAAGAAAAAATCTCAGCAAAAACAAGGTCGCATGAAATCTATAGAATCAAAAAAAGGATATAATAATGCAAAAGCTAGAGCAGATCCAGATAAAATGGCGAGTGGGAAAAAAGGACGCAAAGGAAAATCTAAAAAGAAGCTACCAAGAAAAAAACATTAAATCAATGTAATAAGAAAATGTTTTATTCATCAAAAATTCTTTTTAAAAATGAAGTTAAATGAGACCCTTACAAAAATAATAACAGTAATTAATGATTTGATCATCAAACAATATTCATTCATAATTATCATTTCAACATGCATTAGATAAAAACTATCACTCATGGTTTCATTCACTAGGACATGTACCTATGCTTAAATATTATTTTTTTGTAGATTTTGGTAACTTGATTTTTAAAGTTAAATTTATAGTTCCATCTTCAACAGTAACATTCTTTTGTGGAGACTTTCTCTTTACAGGTAATTTTATAGTTTTACTAGCTTCTGGTACTTCAAGATTCTGCTTTCTGTTCCTTAATACTTTTTTGGTATTTGTATCCACATTATCTTGTTCATTTGGTTCAGCATTTGTATCATTCTTTTTTGGTGTTATTTTCCTTTTACCAGCTGCTGTTTGTTTTTCTTTCTGATCTAAATGTTTCTCAGTATTTTTGGGTGTAACTTTTCTTTTTAGTTTATTTTTAGGTTCTGTATCTTTTAAGGTTGTGGATGCTTTTGATTCAAGATTATCCATTTCATTTGCATCAGATTGTTTCTTCTTGAGTGTTATTTTTCTTTGAGTAACTTTCTGTGCTACCTCAGCCTGCAAATTGTTATCAACATCTGCAGGTTCATCTGTGATCTCAGCTTTTACGGCTTTCTTTTGTGTTGGTTTCTTTTTGGGCTTAATTTCTTTTAAATCAAAGGCATTTAGACCATCAATATTATAAGTTGGTTTAGGTGATATTGCAACTGGATCTGTTTTAACTGGTGTCTTCTTTGGAGATTTCCTTCCTTTGCCACTTGAGGGGCATATGTCTTTGTTCAAGCATTCATGGCACATAGGACCTACTGGCAAGCATACTGTTTGACCAAAGCCTACCATTAGATGGTTCACTTCACTCCACAGCTCATGGGGGACCCAGGACTCTAGTGATTTCCTTGTATCTTCAGGAGTAGCTGTTGGTTTCTTGACCCATCCTATTCTGTTGCTTATTCTGTGGACATGAGTATCCACTCCTGAAAAATTAATATTGATGAGTTTTGAGTGATATTTATAACTTACAGTGAAGATAAAATAAGATTTGAGATTTTTTGTATTAGAGAAACATGAAAGAAAAAAAGGGCTGAAAATATATAATAATAAAAAGGTTTCTTTCTATAAGACTCACCAATTCCTGTAACTTTATTCCAAGCAACCTTCATGCAGATGTGAGCCATCTTTGGCCCAACCCCAATGAGCTTACAGAGTTTCTCCACTGAATCAGGTATATCACCATTATACTGATCTTTCAATATTTGAGTGGTCTTCTTTATGTACTTCACTTTAGTCTGAAAGGTTACAAGAAATCTGAATTTAAACTGCAATTATAAGAGATCTTAGCTTGTTAATTTTACTATAGGTAGGGGGTATAATTTGCCCTAAACATGTCAACCGAATAGCTTTAAGTCGACTGAACTTAGGTGAAGATTTACCTTCCAAAACCCAACTGGGTATATCAGCTTTCCTAGTTCATCGTCACTGAGCTGCAGAACATTGTCTACAGTCAATCCTCGAGCTCGGAGCCTTTCCATGGCCGCAAATGTCACCTGATCCTTAGTTTGACTGGATAACATCAAGGACACAAGGGATTGATATCTAAAGACCTGTAAACAAGTCAAAAAAATGAAACACCTAAAAACTCAGTATTAAATCCTAGAATAACCCTTTGAATTATTAAAAATCTATTTACAAATATTGGTTTAAACAATGAGACTTACCTCTGGAGGTGCCTTATCATCCAGACCCATGTGACAGCCCATGGTATCCACAGGAGCATCATTGTTGGCCCTCATGATCCTAAGGTTCATAAGGAATTCTTGCCAGTTTTGTGGTTCCCACAGTCCTTTAGCTTCCTAGAAATACAAGAAAAATATTTAAGAAAATCCGTAGAGCTTTAGTCAGGATTCGTTACGTAGGTCCGATCTGCAGGTAGTTACCTCTTTCAGGGTAGGCTCCTGTTCGAATTCAATAGTTATGTGGGGCTTTTTGTTGTATTTGAATTTGCTTAGATCAGGAAAGGAACTGTTAAGCCTTGCTTCAACTCTGTCTAGCAGTTCCTCAGCTTCATTTTGTTTGTTTTTCTCCGGCACAATTTCATTTTTTGAATTATTGCCGGTTAGTGTTTTTGGACACGACTTTGTTTTGCTACGAGACATTCTTGGAAATAGCTTGAATAAGTGGTAAATTTTTCTACTTTCTAACGTGATAATGCGTATTTTGACCACAAAAAAAGCTTTTCAAGTTTTTCAACACGAACGAGAAATTGAATTCGCTTCGCTCAATAGGATTTTTTGATGTTACCTACTTTTTTCACAAAATTATTGTACCTATTCTCTCTCTTCTAAAAATTTCATTCTCTGTCAGTGTCAAGTGGAAATAGAATCGGAATGAATGACTTTGACATCAAGTTAGAGTTGACTTAATGTTGACAAATGAAGTGAAGTTTCGTCGATTTTCGATCAATTTGGAGAAGGAAGAGCTTGTTTTGCTAAAGATTTTAGATTTTGTTAGGAAACTGATTGATCGTTGTTTCCAAATACTATTTCTAAAATGGCAGAGATACTCCTTGACCCAAAGATTAGGTTGTGGGTGTTCCTGCCAATCGTTATCATAACATTCCTTGTTGGGATAGTAAGGCACTATGTTTCCATTATCTTGTCCTCGCAGAAGAAAGTGGAGCTGATTCAAATGCAGGACAGGTACCTACTATTTCAATAATTTTCATAAGTTTCTGCTTGACTGCTTTCGTACCATAACAAAGGTACCAAAGGTACTTAGTCAACTATTAATAACCTTGCAACCAGTAATTTCTTCAAGCATGCAACTGTGCTTTTTTAGACCACTTACTCCAGGCTCCACACTGAATTTTTTGCCTCGGATGCTATGAATCGGAACAGGAATAGAGCTCTATCTTGAATTTGCTTAGGCAAAGAAATGTTTTAAAGGGTAAGTAACCATAGTTTTTAATTCAGTTTTTCTATTTTCAGTCAAGTGATGATCCGAGCAAGACTACTTCGGGAAAATGGCAAATATTTACCGCGTCAATCCTTTGCAATGCGCCGTCACTGGTTTAACAATGAAGAAGATGGTTATTTCAAGGTCCAGAAGAGAGCTGCAGCATCACAGGTAACTCCCGTTTTATCACCACACATGCAAGCATTCTACATAACATGCGGCCAAAGATAATGCTATACTTTTTGTCTATTAGGGTTGCATGGATAAGATCGAACGTAGAATCACCTCGCCTCTGTGGAAATGCTTCATGGGGAGTGATTTAATTTTGTATTCATTTTTAGTAGATATTAGTTATAACTAACCTTAATAATACGTCCTACCTTACTAACAAATTATGGATTCTAGTTGTCCGAAATAAAATATTTGATTTGGTTTGATTTGATAAACATACAAATCCTTATTTGTCTTTCCTGTTTTGTTTTCCTTATTTCTTGGGGGTCTATCAAAAGAGTAAGTATAAATAGCTAGGTATTTGTATTGTTTTATACAATACAACTTAACATATTTCCCTATTCTGTGATGTATTTTAATAATATACCTAATATATTATATATATTTTTTATACATCATATTTTTTCATCATCTTTACAGAACCCAATGACTGACCCTGGAATGATGACTGACATGTTGAAAGGCAATGTCACCAATGTGCTGCCAATGATTGTCATTGGTGGCTGGATCAATTGGATGTTTAGCGGATTTCTCACCAGTAAGATGATAGTTAATGGTTTAATCGGGTATTTATCGCGTACCTTTTGTTTTTATATCAGTCGCCCCGTGACCACGATCGCTGTAACGCGGTAGAAACGTAGGGGATATAAAAACAAAAGGTACGCGATAAATACCCGATTAAACCATTAACTATGTTTACAAATCGCGAAAGTTTAAAAAGTTTCAGTAAGATGATGTTTTCTACCACAATCTACCAGGCTTACCTTTTAGACGAAGTGCACACAATTGATCCTTGAAATTAATTCCTATTCCATAATGCATGCTACAGGTAGAGCACACAACTGGCAGGTCTCTGTAGAACCTGGTCACAATAAGAAAACAAACACCAAATGCCTTTTTTGGTGTTTGTTACTGTAACATGGTTCTACAGCGATATGCCAGTTGTATGGTCTTCCATAATATTTGATAATGGTTGTTGATAATGCCAAGTGTTGTTCAGCAGTATTTATTTATTTATAATGAATACTATCATTAGGTGATTTTTTCTGATATCTACTTTTACAAGATAAGTTATGTAGTTTTGAGCATATTTTGAGCCAATTGCTATGAACCCACACTAAGACAAACTACAAAACAATTGTTGTTGTGGTGTTTATTGACATAGATTTTTTTACTAAAATCAACATTGAATCAATCTAACACGAAAATTTAAAGTTATGTGTGCAAAACTTCATATTTGTTGTCTTGGTCTTCGGTTGTCACTATATACACTTTCCTATTGCCACAATTTACTGATCCTAACTCGGGACATGATTCTGATAGTCATTGCAAATAATTAATATTTTCTTTTCAGCTAAGGTCCCTTTTCCATTGACTTTGCGTTTCAAGCCAATGTTGCAGCGAGGAGTTGAACTTGCCTATTTGGATGCCTCCTGGGTTTCCTCAGCTTCTTGGTACTTCCTCAATGTGTTTGGACTGCGGACCATCTATGCACTGGTTTTAGGAGAGAACAATGGTATGTATCTCTGCGGTACTACCACAGCGTACCTTTATGCATACAGTCGTTCGACGAAGGCGTTCTGACAGGGCAATCGTGCAGGGCCCAAGGAACGGGTCGGGGGGGCGGGACGCTCCCGAGTAACTAAGGCGGTGATGTATTCTACTCGGGAGCATCCCTCCCCGTCCCGTCCCTTGCCCCCCGTACGATTTCTCTGTCAAAACCACGTTAAAATGCCTTCGTCGAACGACTGTGTGCATATAGGTAGGCTACTACGGTATGTATTGAACAACCAATGTGGAGCGGTGGGCGAAGGTCCACCTGCGACGCAAGAGGCGAGGGTTCGATTCCCACCTTGGGACTAATGTTTGTATGATCTGCAGTATATTTGTTCTTGTGTTTTTTTATATTATAATAAAAAAATATTTATCTATGTTATGTATTGTATTAATTATATCAGTCATCTAGTACCCATAGCACAAGCTCTGCTTAGCTTGGGGCTAGATAATGCTGTGTGAATTGTCCAGCATATTTATTTAGCTCTACTGTTACAACAGTTACATCAGAAACTTAATTTAAGTAGTGGTAGAAGCTGATTTTTAAGATTTTGTAAGGAAAACTGTGTTAAGTAGAGATTGTTTTCACAACATAACAGATGCAAAATCTGTCTGTACCTACTATAAGTTGTCAGTTAGGCTCAAAGAACAAAAACACTTTGTAAAGACAGCTTTTTAACGCTATTATACATCAAAATAAATTAAATTTATTCTTTATACTACACCTGCTCGGAAAGTTGCCTATTCCTTTTCTATTAATAGAATAGAAAGTATGTCTTTGCAGGCCTATAGGAAACCGGGAGGAAAAACTCTATGGAATTTCATTTCTCACGTGTTTTAGCGGGAGGAAAAACTGTATGGAAATCCATTTCTAACGTGTTATTTTTTTTTAATTTCCTAAAAGATCGGCCGGTAGCTATGGTTATTTTCGTTCGGTCAAACGACAAAAAGTTTTTACTCCAAGTCCATTAGGCCTGCTCCGATTTCCGAACAATATTTTGAAAAAAGAACCCAAAGGCTGGCGCGGTCAATGAGGTTTTACCAACATCATTGGGCGCGGTAAGTTCTTCTAAATTTCAATTAATGATTAATTCTGCTTTTTATTTTCCTCGAAGGTGTAGTATAAAGCACTATTTATCACTCGGCAGAAAGTGCGATTCCTACCTCGTGTGTTTTAAGGCCCTCGGCTGCGCCTCGGGCCCAAAACGACACACTCGGTAGGAATCGACCACTTTCTCGCCTAGGTGTAAAATGTACTATTTTTAACGAGCGAATCAAAGCGTAGACAATCGACACCTTGTAAATAGTCCAAGTTAAAAAATTGCTCGCCGTTTCCGTGAGCTGGAGCGCGTTTTGGCATTATAGAAAATTAAAGTGGATGTGTATGATACATCATAATGAAAATATTGTATTTTCTGTTCTAGCTGCTGACCAATCTAAAGTGATGCAAGAACAGATGTCGGGCGCGGCTATGGCGATGCCTCCGGACCCGAAGGCCGCGTTCAAGGCCGAGTGGGAGGCTCTGGAGATCACGGAGCACAAGTGGGCGCTCGCCTCTGCTGAGTCTGATCTCTTGGCTACTGTGCTGGATTCAGAATAAGCATTTTATATAGGTAGTTAATTGTATCTGTAAGGTTTGTGTTGTTATAAAGTGTATTTATTTGACTACTACAATTTTGTTTTATTTGTCAATCAGACAGTTTTATCAGACGTTACTTGACCTCGTGGCGCAATAGGTAGGGTCTTCCCGTACTGAGTGGATGGTCGCAGGTTCAAGTCCCGTCGAGATCATACATTTTTGGGATACATATTATTTAATGAATGTCATAAAGGTGTTTCCATTTTAAATGTTTATTCATTATTGCCAAGTGGTTAATTATACAAATGCAACTTAAATAAGTATCCTTTTCATACAATAAACCTTCTGTTCATTATGCTTATAAAAAAGAAAACAAAAAACATTAACAGTTACTACTTAAAACTGTAACTGGGGCATCATTCATAGTTACATAGTTTACTATGCACGATGTAGAAAACTAACAGCTTACATCCTTCTTTAACATCCTAATATATTACTTAACTAGCTGTACCCGCGACTTCGTTCGCGATTGCCTTACCGGCCGACTAATTAAGTTCACATTTATTCATAGTCTCTCATATTATGAAACGCCGCCGTGAAAAAATCGTGTAGGTTCTACGGGGGATAGCATGTTGTCATCTTCAATCCCATTCTTTATCTACACGACTTTTAGCTACGACTCGGCCAGCGTCAGTGTTAAGAAGTGTCATACTCTTTTCAATTCTTACTCATGGTTCCGTTCAGCTGGGGCCCTATTCTGCTATACTAATCGCTTCACTATGACAGGGGTATCGACACAGAATGACACGTTTTGGTATTCCACCTCAGATGAAAGAAATTATGATGAATGCAGATGGAGAGACGCGCGTCAAGTTTGAAACTATTAATTTATCTCGCACGCACTATCTGAAGTTTTAATAATCTAAGGATTCTACGTGATGATTCTGCGACGATTGCACTGTCATACTGAAGCAATTGTATTGCAGAATTGGGCTCCTGATCCATTTCACTGGACCACCGTAATTTTTTTTTTCGTTAGTAGGTAGGTACAGTTGGCTGTGTACCACAGTAAAAAATATTTTTCTGTGGTCCAGTTAGTTTAATTGGACCACTTACTCCAACCAAACATCGGTAGTACAGATAACCGGACCAGCTAAACCACCATATGTCATGTAAGGTAGGAACCTAACTTATTTTTCCAAGACGCACCACCTTAGTAGGTAGGAAATTTTGTATTGTATTGTAGGAACCTAACTAATGGGTGCGTCTTGGAAAAATTAGATAGGAACTTACCTACCCTTTATCTACAATTTTTTTTCTTCAATCTACAGATTATTTCATCAGTCTACTGATTTTCTACTCGACTTTCTACTGATTTAGTCAAATTCGATTTTGCAACACTGTTTCTAACAAAAAGAATGCATGATATCGGACGACGCGTAGACCCCTCGGGTTGCGCGGTTTAAGAATTCTACTTTTTCCTCTCTCCCAGGGGAACCTTACTGAATTCCAGGATAAAATGTATTTCCATGTCCTTCCTTGTAGTATAAACTCAAAACATGCCAAGTTTCATTCCAACTCATTACCTATGTAGTTTCGGCGTGATGCGCGGTGAAGGAATTTGACTATCATCCCCTCTGCCAGAGGAACCTTACTGAATTCCGGGATAAAATGTATCTTTCCTCATAGTATGAACTAAAATCATGCCGAGTTGCATTCGAATTCATTAAGTAGTTCCGTCGTGATGCGTGGTTAAAGAATTTTATTTTCATCCTCTTTCCCAGGGGAACCTTACTGAATTCCAGGATACAATGTATCCCATGTCCTTCCTTGAACTCAAATCGTACCAATTCAGTCCAACTCATTCAGTAGTATCGGCGTGATGCGCGGTGAAGGAATTTTACTTACATCCCTTCTCCCAGGGGAACCTTACTAAATTCTGGGATAAAATGTATCTTTCCTCGTAGTATGAAATCAAATTATACCGAGTTCCATTCGAATTCATTCAGTTGTTCCGTCGTGTTGCGCGGTTAAAGAATTTTACTTTCATCCTCTCTCCCAGGGGAACATTACTGAATTCCGGGATGAAATGTATCCCATGACCTTCCTTGTAGTATGAAATCAAATCGTGCTGGGTTTCATTCCCATTCATTCAGCACTTTCGGCGTCATGCGCGGTAAAGAAATTTTACTTTCATCCCCTCTCCCAGGGGAACCTGACTGAAATCCGGGATAAAAAGTATCCTATGTCCTTCCTCGTAGTATGACCTAAAATCGTGCCGAGTTTCATTTCGATACCTTCAGTAGTTTCGACGTGATGCGCGTTTAAGAAACAGACAGACAGACAGACAGACAGACAGACAGACAGACAGACAGACATGAATGAAAAAAATTACAGTTTTGGCTTCAGTATGGATAGTAGAGTGTCCTCCAAAAAAAATTTTCTAAATAGCTTCAATGTACAGAATTGGACCTGTTACAGTTTTATTATAAGTATAGATTAATATAATAACAGATTAGCAATTCTTGAGACTACAATAAAAGCAACATAAATAAATCTCAGACTATCTGAGTTTTCAAAAAAAGAATAATAATAGTTATCATATTAAAATAGTAAGTTATTGCAACAGTGTAAAAAATTATTTACCATCTAGTTTTTGAATCAATTTGTATAATATAGTTACGTCAAAAACTCCTTCGGTTCAAAAAAAGAAGAGTTTTAATAATGTATCCTGAAAAGGTTACCATTCAACTAACACATTAATGGCCCAAGAAAGATGCCAGTCTCCGCCCGGGCGCCCCCGTGTAGCGGCTGGGCAGTAAATGCGTTAAGTACCTACAACAAATTAACCTTGAGTTGCTTTACTTGCAAGTTCTAAGACGTCACTGTGACCAAGTTTTTATTCACCAAAGTTAAAGCCTCTACCCCACAGCCGCGGTTTTGAAGCGTGTCTTGTGTCGCGCGATTTGTTGCGTTTACAACCGACGAAAAACGGAGGAGGTTCAAGTCGACGCGTTTTTTAGGGTTTCGAAGATCGAAGATCGGTTTAGAAACCCTTATGGTCTCGCTTTGTCTGTCCTTTTTTCCCTCCTTAATAACTCCTGTACAGATTTAAAGAAAAAGAATTTTACAGATTTAGAGAAAAGATGATAAATGAAAAATGAAAATGTATATATTCCGTACAAATTGTGATGCCAAAATTTTAAAAAACTATCTTGGGCAATTTTGCCAACATACCTACTGCCATTCTGGTTAGTTGGTTTGTTTATCTGCTCACGTATTTTTGACAACCTTGACTTGAGACCTAATAATTTCTTATCAAAAGAAATGGTGTGCGAAAGTTCATTGCTACGATCTGCCTTAGACGTACCTGACAATATGTAGATTTGCGCCGAGTGAAACTCTTTACTAATTATGTTGAGATCTTCTTCTGTTACCCCTTCGAGATCCGAGGACTCCAGAAATTCGATCCGCATATAGGAATAATCTCGAGCGATCCTGTATTTATCTCCGCCTTCGGTTTCCATTATTATTGAGTTGAGATTTCAAAAAAGTATTCTATTAGGCTTGGGTAGCTCATGAGTGAGAGATAAAAAAGATATATATCCTTTCAACTGAGCGAATGTATCACTCGCTCACCTTGGTTTCAACTATATCTTTCGCTCATTTCTGAGCGAATGAGCGAGCGAAGACCGAGCGATTCATTCTGATTGATATGATAAAGCGAGATGCACGATGTCAAATACAACGTGAAAAAGAAAGAGATAGCTAGACTCGGTTCAGGCCTATGATTGGGTAGCTCATGAGTGCAAGATAAAGAAGATATACAATATCCTTTCAACTGAGCTAATGTATCTCTCGCTCACCTTGGTTTCAAAATTAAAATATATCTTAGCTCATTTAAAATAAGATTCATTTTCGAACTTTGAAAATTGCTGAGCGAATGAGCGATTCAATAAGAATGACTTGATAGAGCGAAATGCACGATGTCAAATACAACGTGAGAGAGAGAGATAGCGCTACCTACCTAGCCAAGACTACATCAATGTGATCATTGATCCACTGAGCTAAATGAGCGAAAGAGCGAAATGAGTGATATATATCATTAGATCAAATAGATATATGCAAAGATGTATACTTCTTTTTAAAGTTAAAACCGAGGAACGTAACATTCGGGTCAAACCCCCACGGGTTTAAAGAGTGTTATTAATCTAAGTACTATGTAATTCTTTTTGAAAATAAATAAAAAAAAAAAAAAAAGATGTTTAACACTCTTCATTAAAGTGATATATTATGCGCATCTCTATATTCTATAACAAATGTAAACAAAACAAATAGAAAGCTACGGCTATTTTGCCGTTTCAACTTCTTTTTTAGTGGCTACAACTGACGCCTATTTGTCAACCGAGCTTAGCAATACAAATAGATAAAACGAAAAAGTACATTTATGACCATTGGATTGTTTTAAATACGTACCCTCAATATTTTTAGCGAATCTAAATAATATTGTCGGAACGGTAACAAACGACAAATTTACCGATTCCAATACTATCTTTTAAACAAAACAATGATGCGAAATGAAATGATAAAGCGAAAATGAAAGCTAGTTAAATCCGGTTCGAATGACCAAATGTTCGATTGCTAGATTTATGAAATGGTGGATAAATGGACTGTAGATTTTTTGTTAATGAATGTTTGTGTGACTCCGAAATTGTGAGACACGAATGCAACGAAAGTGATTATAATCTTGGAGCGAGAATATGAGAGTAGGCGTGAATTGCGTGAATGAGGTGTATCGAGGGTGTTACGAAAAACCACTAACCTTTGAATCATAGGCGCGTAGCAGTATTCAGCTCTTTCCAGAGTTCCTCGGGGCGTCACGGCTAAAACTATACCTTGGAGATCTGTACTTCACTGGGCGGGCAAGCTTAGCGTTAGCTTAGAGGGGCCGGTCGGAGCAGTAGAGCTATTATGTGGAGTCTCGTACAGCGTCGAAATTCACGTCAAACGCAAACAATTACACGCACCGCACAAATCCGTATCGTATTCTTATGATAATTACAACAACGACAATAAATTATAAATACACTGAGAACAATAGCGTAAAATTGTGTACTTTTCAACTCGACTCTCCAAGAAGGAATGACATTATTTGTTTCAAATCGCGGGAAAACCTAACGGTCATAAATGTACGCGGCGTGAGAAATGTCAGAGTCACGAATGTCAGATACGTCAACGACAAATCGCAGCGTTACCTTTATAAAAGGTGATAGCCAATTCTGAACACTGGTTCATGTGGGATATCAAATGAACGGTATCAGTTGATACATTTCAATATAGTTTTTGAAATTTTTGTAGGTGTCATACTTTTTAAAATATTTCGAAATAGGTCGAAAAAATACCCATTCCCCCCTATCTTCGAAGATTGTGTATATATTTGTTGACAAACGTTCGAAACCCTCGGCGCACGAGTTACACTCGCACTTGACGGATCTTGTTTTTTGCATGGTAACGTTGAGGTTAAAATAGACGCATAACTTTTACAGTAGTCCGATTTTGATAATTCTTTAATCAATTCTACCACCGAACCGCGATCCCCAACCCACATGCCCAGGGTGGGGCTTATGGGCATTACCCCCCATGAGATAAAAGTCAATAAGGCGCTTTTCAAGGGGAGGCTTGCGTCCACCAGTGGACCATTATAGGCTATCGAGGAGGTCGAGGTCTATCATTCAAAAGGTGTATGAAGCCGCGGGCGTGAAGGTGTAAGACAGCGAGTCACGTACCATGGTTTGTTTCCAAGAAACGTTGAAACTCTTCGCCCACAGATTCTATTTTAACCTCAACGTTACCAACTTCCATAATTCGATCATCTGGGTAGTATAATTCATTTCGTCTAGGTGTCTGTTTATGTTCTGTTTCTTTTTCAGGTATATGTTCGATACATGGCAGGTTTTGATCGTTATCTCGTTCAAGGTTCAGTGTTTCTACTCATTGCTCTGATGTTTTGAGTCTTTTTTTTTTGGTGGATTTTCTTCAGTATACAAAATAAGTATACAGAAATACTGAAAATCCCAGGAATTTCTCAATGTGTAACGCATTATGATTTCATATCTCTGCCTAGATTTCCCACGCCGACGATATCGCTCTCCCCGAGGGAAGTGTCTCGAAATCGCTGATAAAAATCGCATTTGCAGTAATTGGCGATTACCTAGAGTAGGTAAGAACTGTAGGGTACAGGTAGGCACGAAAGGATAACATAACATATCATAGGTGAAATGTAGCTGTCATAGTTTGGGATATTCTGAGTAAGTTAAGAATATAATATTTAATTTGATAAATAATCTTTATTAAATAAAATATAAATATAAATAAATAAATAGTGCTGGACAATTCACACAGCATTATCTAGCCCCAAGCTAAGCAGAGCTTGTGTTATGGGTACTAGATAACTGATATACTTAATACAATACACTACATAGATAGATATTTTTATTATACATAGAAAACACCCAGGCCACCGGAACAAATAAAACAAAAAAACTGCAGATCGTACACAAATTTGTTCCGAGGCGGTAATCGAACCCGCAACCTCCTGCGTCGCAGGCGGACCTTCGCCCGCTGCGCCACGGAGGTCGCCTATATAGGATAAATAATCTTTATTACATAAAATTATTTGCTGTTCGTTAGTCTTGCTAAAAACGGCTTGACTGAATAGATTTTTTTTGATTGCTTTGTGGTTTAAAAGAGAAAAAATGTGGGTGATACGACTTTTTTCAATTCTATATGCATACATAATATATTGAACTTAGAATAGTCATATAACACTATGCCTTTTAATTGTTTTAATGATTCTATTCTGTTTAATTATGTATGTACCTGTAGTTTTATATTTTACTAGATATTGTCACACCCTAAATATACACACCTCAAATATTCACAAACACACATATTCACCTCATTTACATCATTCATTGACTCTCTTATGTTATTACAACACTACTATGTATGAACTATTTAGTCTATCAACAATAATAGTGCATAAATTACTAAAATCTGTCGTAGAAGTTAACTCTTTTATAAAGTTTAACTATCAGTTTTGTTGCTCTGATCTTTTTTATGATGGATAACACTGGTAAAAAACTAAAGCTTTTTTACCAAAATGTAAGGGGTTTACGTACAAAACTTGACGAATTTTATAAGAACATTTTATTATGTGACTCTGACATTGTTATGATAACAGAATCTTGGCTTCATGATGGAATCTTTGACGCTGAACTCTGTAATAGTAAGTATGTTGTATTTCGCAGTGACCGTCGATCACTTGGTGGTGGAGTAATGATTTTATGTCGACCAGAACTCCAAGCGCGCGTTAGACCAGAATGGGAGAGTAGCAATCTGGAATGCATTTGGGTTACCATACCAGCTAAAAATGTTGGTTCTACTAATGACATTCACATTGCTTTAACATACATACCCCCAGATTCACTGCGTCCACCTAGAATACAATCACTAACTAAAATAATATCTCAAGTGCGTAATTGCCATCCTAGTGATCATTTTCTTGTTGCTGGTGATTTTAACCTTCCGTGTATAGACTGGTCAACTGGTGATCCTATTATTCTTAAAAAAGGTCCGACAGAAATACAAACTGCGGCATCAGAACTTTTGTTATATTTTAATTTCATTGGCCTTGCTCAATTTAATACATTTAAGAATGCTAGTAGCAATACTCTTGATTTGATATTTTCTGCTTTTCCTATTGACATTAAAAAATCTAGTTTCGTGCTAGTTCGTGAAGACAAAGCTCATACAGTTTTGTCTATGACTGCAACCGATGTATTAGTACGCCTGATTAAACCTAGAACTCGGTTTAAATACCAATTTAAACGTGCAAATTTTTCTGATATAAATAATTCATTTTTAGAGCATGACTGGTCATTTATTAATACGGAAATTAACTTTGAAGAAGCTATTAAGAAATTCTACACAGTAATTAACAATGTTATTGATAATTTTGTCCCAATGGTACGCTGTGGTGGAACTTACACATACCCTGTTTGGTACAGTAGAGCACTAATAAATGTAATTAAAGAAAAAAGTAAAGTACATGCAATTTGGAAAAAGTTTAATAATCCTAACGACTATGCTGATTTCTCAGAACTACGCAAAAGACAGAAAATACTACAAGAAGAATGCCATAAATTATATATAAATTTTGCCCAAGATAACATAAAATCTAACCCTAAAACTTTTTGGAGCTATGTAAAATCTAAACGCAAAAATGCTACTGACTACCCTATAGAGATGACTTACGGTGATTCGCTTTTCAGTAACCCTAGCGACATATGTAAAGCTTTCAATGAATTTTTCAAAGCAAATTTTAGTTTACCTGACCCTCGCAATAATAGCCCGTACACCGACGATAGCTCGCACTCAAATCTAATAAATAGCATAACAACAACGCCAAATGAGGTCTTTAAGCTTATTTGTGACTTAAACATAAACAAAGGCAAAGGCAATGATAATTTACCCCCTATACTTTTTGTAAACTGTGCGAAAACCCTAGCTGTTCCTATCGCTCTGCTGTTTAACAGATGTTTTAATGACGGTTTGTTTCCTAATACTTGGAAACAAGCTCATGTCGTACCCATTTATAAAAAAGGCCTAAAAACAGCGATAGAAAACTATCGGCCTATATCAATACTCAACGTTCTCAGTAAATTAATGGAAAGAGTTGTTCATACGCACATTTACCCGATTGTATCATCAGCAATACCTATTGAGCAGCATGGTTTTATAAAAGGACGTTCTACTACTACTAACTTGGGCGTATTTATTGATTTCGTTGCTACAAATATGGATGGAGGTTCTCAAGTTGATGTGATCTACACAGATTTTGAGAAAGCTTTTGATCGTGTAGACCACATTATACTGCTACGCAAGCTCTTTTCGCTGGGCATTCGAGGTAACTTGCTGAGATGGTTTGAGTCTTACTTGTCGAAACGTTCTCAGGCTGTTGTCGTAGGAGGTTTTCGATCTAACTACATAGAAGTAACCTCTGGAGTCCCACAGGGCTCTATTTTAGGACCACTTCTATATGCCTGTTACCTACATGATGTTCAGAAATGTTTTAAGCATGCTAGATTTCTGATGTATGCCGACGATACAAAAATTTTTATGAAAATTAATAATCTTTCGGATTGTTTGAAACTTCAAGATGACCTTAATCGGCTTGGGGAATATTACAAATTAAATTGTATCGATGTAAATGTTCGAAAGTGCTGCTTTGTCTCTTTCACACGTAAGAGAAATCCTTTAAAACATGTTTATCAAGTATGTGGAGTAAATATCAATAAAACTGAGCAAGTTCGTGATTTAGGCATATTACTAGATGCAAAACTTACATTTTCAGAACATATAGAATCTATCATTAATAAAGCTTATAAGAGCTTAGGATTTGTCTTACGGGTGAGTAAACCTTTTTCAGATATTGCTTGTATAAAACTACTATACTACTCGTTTGTCAGAAGTATCCTTGAATACTGCAGTGCTATCTGGAATCCGCACTATATAACGTATAGTAGTAATATTGAAAACATTCAGTATAAATTTCTTAAACATTTAAATTATAGAAAATTTTATATTCCTAAAGACTACGAAGACTCATGTAATTATCATAATCTTGCAAGTCTTGAAAATCGCCGTACACTTCTGGACATGGCTTTCCTGCACGGCATATGTAACGGATACGTTGACTGCCCTGAACTCGCCAGTAGGATATTATGTTTAAATGCCCCGATTACCCGTACTAGACACACTAAATTATTTGCTGTTTCGCGCTCATCTACAAACTATGCACAAAACACATTAGTTAACAGACTTCATAGAATTTATAATAAGAGATTTGATTCAACCGATTTATTTTATACAAGCAAGGGAGGTTTTAAAAGGGATGTTATAAAAATTTTAGAAGACACTGCGTAGAAAGTAGGTACACTTACCCATTTTTATAACTTATTTGTATTTTCTATTATTATTATTTATGTATTTTATTTGGTTACATACTTATTATTATTTTTTTATTTACTTTAAGTGATTGTGCGATACCTATAATCTCTACCTTTGTAAAAAAGTTCATGTTTTGATTTATAACATTAATTTAAACTTGCTTTTTGACTGTCTGTTTAAAAATTATCATCTATATAATGTAAATCCGTTATTGGTCGTAAGAAAAACATATAAGTATTTTAAGTTTATGTAAAATAAGGACTGTGGATTTTGTTAAAATAAATAAATAAAATAAATAAATAAACAATAATAAATGTTATAAACACTCCTTAAATAAATTTATATGTTTCGAAGCATCTGTATCTGAAAGGAAGTCTTTTACAGAGTAGTATGCTTTTTCTAGCGTCTTTATAATGATGTTTATGAACATACTTTCATTCAGTTTAGTTACATTCTCAGGTCCATTGCAAACCTAATTCTTATCTACTGATAAGAACTTTAGGTAGGTGGGTACAAGATTTAATGAACTTCACTCGATGGAAAAAAATCCCAAAGTTAACCCTTTACTAATGTTTTTTCATTATTTACAAGATTTAATGAACTTCACTCGCTAGAAAAAAATCCCAAAGTTACCCCTTTTTCTAATCTTTTTTTAATAATGAAAAAACATTAGAAAAAGGGTTAACTTTGGGATTTTTTTCCATCGAGTGAAGTTCATTAAATCTTGTAACTGAACGCGACTTTGACTAGACTAGATCCTTAAAGGTAATATATATCTTTTTTCAGAATTTTAAACACTATTTTCTAAGTCTCAAATGATTTTAAAAATCACAAAAGTGCGGCCACTGCCTACCAAGTCTTAAGATGTTCTGAGAAAGTTATTATGGGCCAAGGCGCTTATCAGGGGGAGGCCTGCGTCCATCAGTGGACAAATATATAGACGAGGTGAGGAGAAAATTATCGTTCTATGAAAAGAACATTATTTGAAGACGCAGAACTAATTTAAGAGGTATTGAGTAGGCAAGTGTAATGTAACAATCATTTGAACAATCTAAAATGCAACATAATTATAGTTTCAAACACTCACAATAAATCGTAAAACAATAAACAGGCACAATTCAACCCTAATTATCAGGCAATAAGCTATTTCGGAGCATAGCAAACATCGTAAAAAGGCCTGTACTGAAAAACAATTAAATTTTAATTACATCAGTGTGTGCTTAGCACTTTGGTGCGTAATGTGCCTATAAAATGTGTCGATTTTGTCAAAATAACGAGTTTTTTAGCTTTTGTCAGCTGCTTCGTTCGCGCCCTCAGAAGACCAACTCAGAGATAAGTAGATTGAACTAAATTAAAGTTGTGAGGAACCTTTTCTGTTTGTTTCTTTAATGATTTAAAGTCTTGTCTCGAGATATTATCTGTTAAAGCCATTTATGTGCTTTCCATTATGAATGTAAGCGGGTTAACTACGAACCTAGTTTGTGTTGGAAGAATAGCAACGTTTCATCCCTTAACGAAGGACTTCATCAGGGTGAGTGCGGTTCGCGTCGCGCCTGTACCGCGTCCCTGCGCGCACTGCATTCTTACATTCATAATGAATTCGTCAAACTACGAAAGTTTTTATATGTGCTTTCCCTTTATTTTATTGAAGTTCCCATCCAATGCTCTAAACTCTGACATAGAACCTTCATTATTTAAAAGAAACTAGCTGCTGCCCGCGGCTTCGCCTGCGTAGTTCCCGTTCCCGTGGTAATTCCGGGATAAAACATAGCCTATGTCCGTCTCCTGGTTCTAAGCTGCCTCCCCACCAATTTTCAGCCAAATCTGTTCAGCCGTTCTTGAGTTATAAATAGTGTAACTAACACGACTTTCTTTTATATATATAGATACTAGCTGCTGCCCGCGGCTTCGCCTGCGTAGTTCCCGTTCCCGTGGTAATTCCGGGATAAAACATAGCCTATGTCCGTCTCCTGGTTCTAAGCTGCCTACCCACCAATTTTCAGCCAAATCGGTTCAGCCGTTCTTGAGTTATAAATGGTGTAACTAACACGACTTTCTTTTATATATATAGATTGCAACGAAAGCCGTCGTCAGCCACAATTTTGTCTCCGAATAAGAAGATCATTCATTAATCTTTTTTTTTTTCATTTTTAGTGTTCCTGGAAAAATTGAAAAAAGGAACCCTTATAGGATTACTTTTTTGTCCGTCTGTCTGTCTGTCCGTCTGTCAACCCCCTTTTCTCAGGAACGCGTGGACGTATCGAGTTGAAATTAACGTCAAATACTCAAGTCCGTAAACACTTGAAGCCGCGATATAAATAAAACTTCTAAGTCAACGCACTCAAAAGTTACAGCTGCTTATGTCCGAATATTTTGAAATTTCCATGAACATGAACACAAAACCTATAGGGTACTTCCCGTAGACCTAGAATCATGAAATTTGGTGAGCAGCAAGGCCTTATAGCACAAGTAAAGGAAAAATCCGAGAACAATAAATTTGTAATTTATTCACAAAAAAAAAACTTATAATGCTCGCCATGGACCAAAACCTTACAGGCCTACTTCCCGTTAACCTAGAATCATGATAATTTGGCAAGACAAAAGGTCTAAAGGAACCCGTGGTGCGCGAGTTCTAGTCACACTTGACGTTTTTTTTTTTTAATTTTCAATTTTCGAAGTATGGAAACGTAAAATATAAAATTATAAAAAACAGCTTGTTTTAATTATGATTTTTTTTAGTTCCTACTAAAAAGATACCGAATATAATTAAAACAAAACTTTATTTTTTTACAATCAGTAAAATTATTACGTTACAATTTCACCTACTGGTTTTTTCAGTTTCCAAATTTCATAATAAAATATAGGATTCACCTGCTATGTTGTCCACACTTGCAAAACGCCACTCTATTTATACCGATGCACTAGTGATGGGACAATAATTAGATTTATACACATGACTGGGTGAATGTTAGAGGCAAGGTTCGTGACGTCATTACGGTGACGTCATTGCCGTGATGTATTGCCTTGTAATGAGAGTTATTGCGGTCAGTGGCCGTTATTTGAGTTTATAGTGGAATTGATACTGTTAGAAAGTTAAGTAATGTACATATAGGCAGACCGGGATAGAACTGTTTTAACGCGGTTAGTGTGTAATGTAGGTTTGGAAAGTGCAGTCTTTAATAAATCTGAAAATCAACTAGGTACTCGAGGTTCTAATTACCACGGTCATTCTTGCATCTCATCAATTCTGCTAAATTACCTTTAAAAAAAAAGGAGGAGGTTATATGTTTGGCTATATTATTATGTACTTATTTTTATGTATGTCAATTATAAACTGAATTGGAAAATTCTTTCGCAATTGTATGCAGATTGATCCTGAATAACCTAGATTCGGCTTCGTTTGATCACAATTTCTCTAAAAAAAAACATATATTTTTAAGTTAAGCGTCCATTGGATCGGAATCGGAGCGTACGCAGCTCGGCATTTACAATATGCCGATTGAATGCTACTACAGTAGTACAGTAGACGAGCGCTTTAAAAATACCGTTGGTCTAGCGGTCAGCTTGTTCGTGCCGTACGGAGAGCACGTTAAGCCGTTCGTCTTGCGCCTGACCTCTCCCCGGTCGTATCGATCTGTCGTCCCATCGGATTATGAGAGTGGGAGAATAGAAAGTTGTCGGCGAAGAGACTGGCCGCTGTGGTCAAAATTCGGCTAGTAGACATTATTATAATTATCTTCATTTAAAGTAAAAGTGAAGCCATCGGCAAAATCCAGCACATAATTCAACGAATGAATACAAACATGACGGATATGAAGGAAAATGGCGGAAGCGAGTCGTCGGAAATTCAGACCTTTAGTCTATCGAGTGAGGGTGGAGTTTCCTTAATACTCTACATTTGCCAATCTGATGAACAGATAAAGGTTAGGACTATTTATAGAGAGCGGGTGACGAATTTAGATGAGGTACAGGGTGAAACACCAATTGGAATGGCGGTCTGAAAACTAGTAACCTCGGGTGTTGCAATGTGAAAAAACAATAAATTATTAGATTATTTGAAAAATAAAAGCTTCCCTCTTGCGCATTAGGGTAACGAGGAAATAACTTGCCAGACTTCCACTATGCCTATTAATTATATTATTATCAGTTGAACTACCTGTAGATTTTTTGCAAGTCTCCAGTTTGCTCAATTGTTTCAATTGCAAATACAAGTTCTAATTTGTTCTTATTATTTAATTCTAATTTTCTTTGTTATTAAAGAATTTTAAATAATTTTGACTACCAAAAGATATCGGACAATTAGTTAGCTTCGTCGGTTAACTTTAACGTTTACTGTATGAAAACTTTTGACAAAAACGTCAAAACAACTGTTTAAAATTTTACCATTTGTTAGTGAACTCGGGTCTTAGTTACAGTATTTACACCTATGATTTCATTGAAAAATGTTGGTCGAGCTGAGGAATGGTACCGAATTCTGCCAATCAATGGCTTCACTATAAAAATGGTATCGTGTTGCAGAATCGTCGATAGATGAAAGAAACTCTAGATAGGGTGTGCGGTGCTTTCAGCACGGAGAGATTGAATGGTTTTTAACAAAATCAAAAACTCTTTATTTCCATAAATACAATAAATGTACACTTAGAAAGGGTCATATTATAAAACTAAACACTGACACGGAAATAAAGTGATATTTTTGATTTCTGTCGCTTCGGTATGTAGACTAAAGTTAAGAAGCGACGAAGAAACCTTTACCCTGTTAGTTGTTATGTTGTAGAAGCGTTTTTATTGCCCTTTAAAAGATACATTAATTTTCTGTAGCCTAGTAGTGGGCACAGTGAGTTTATGTTTATTTCTGTTACTAAAAATATGTTTATCAGTTATCACTATTTTTAGGGAACCGATTTATATTTCTTTGAGTGTACAACAAGTTTTCATAAATATATTGACATGGTAGTGTCATTATGTTTATTTCTTTGAATTTATCACATAGGGATTCTCTGGGACCTTATAGATTGCACGAACAGCCCTCTTCTGCAGCACAAATACGATGTTAATATCTGCAACGTTCCCCCACAGCAGTATGTCATAAGACATAATACTATGGAAGTACATAGCTGAAATAAACAAGTCTAGATGTATCCACGTCTGTAAGATGACGGATTTTTTGTCTGCGAAGCGATTGAGTTGCAAAATTCGGTCCCTGCTCATTTGTTCTTGACTCAATAAATTCTGTTGAGCTAAGACCTTCGGTCTAAAGAAACAAAAGACGACGCGATTGTTATCTTCAAACGAAATTATGCGAAGTGTACAAAGTGGCAATCTATACTCAATACAGAGCTTATTTTTTGGACGGGGCAGTAAAGGCAGGTACCTTAACTATTGAAGCTACACGAAAATGGTCTTAGAAAACTACCCATCCTTTTTAGAAAAATATCATCCCCATTCACAGAATTCCAAAAAAAGTTACAGATTTCGAGAAAATGGGCGTTTTTCACTATAACTTTTTACATACATTAGCTGCATTCTTACTACCCGTTGTCCTATTACCCGTATTCCCGTAGGCATGAAGCATTTTCCCGCGGTAAAAAGTAGCCTATGTTCATCAAGAATAATGTGGGCTTCTAATGGTAAAAGAATTTTTCAAATCGGTCCAGTAGTTTCGGAGCCTATTCAATACAAACAAACAAACAATCAAATCTTTTCTCGTTATAATATATAAATAAATATTATAAATTCGATAGTAACTCTGTCTGTCTATCTGTACAGACAGAAAAAGTAACAGACAGACACAAAATTCAGTTTGTTACCTTTTCACGCATAAACGGCTGAACGGATCACAATGAAATTTGGCAGGGAGGTAAATGTTATCCCGAGAAAAGACAGGCTACTTGAAAAGCGTGTGCGAAGCCGTGGGCTGCAGCTAGTTAGTGTAAATCCTCTTTGGCGGCAATAACCCATCGCCGGTACCTAATAGGTACAAAATGAGTGGTTTCTCGACAGGCTTGTAATACGCTTAGCTCCGTAATTCCGCATCCGCTCCGGGATTGTTCCGGTTCCGGGCCGGGGCGACAACAACCGCCCCCTTTTACCTTCAGGGGGAACCAACTTATTATGCCTATAGATTGAGTAGAGATCTAGTCGTCTCATGACGTCACAGAAAGGACAGAATGAAACGGGTTGGGGTAAAAATGTCATCGTAAAAATCTAGTGTTACTTTGTAGCGTAAAGGTATTTTAACCGACTTCGAAAAAAGGAGTATGTATGTTCGTCCTTCCTTCATCATTTATTGACCGATTTGGATGATTATTTTGCAGTTGTATAGAGTATGATCCCGAGGTGGTCTTATAGAATTTTTATTAATATTTATCCCGCAAAACCTAAAAGCTAAGGGGTTCCAAGACGGTTTTCAGTTTTTTAACAATAAATAAATAAATAATGCTGTACAATTCACACAGCATTATCTAGCCCCAAGGTAAGCAGAGCTTGTGTTATGGGTACTAGATAACTGATATACTTAATACAATACACTACATGGATAGATATTTTTTTATTATACATAGAAAACACCTAGACCAACGGAACAAATTTCTGCATCTGATCGTACACAAATTTGTTCCGAGGCGGGAATCGAACCCGCAACCTCCTGCGTCGCAGCCCGCAGTCGGACCTTCGCCCGCTGCGCCACGGAGTTCGTCATATTCTCACGCAAACCACAGAGCCAGACGAACGTTGCCACTTTGTTTGTCGATATATCATTACCATTTTCATTTTGTGCTTGTTATAAGTTCGTTAGTTTCTTAATTGTTCTTTATGAAAATTCCGTTGTAAGAAATTAAAGTGAAATCATCTCCTAAATTGTATTGTAAAGTATTTCAGTACATAAAGTTTATACGATAACTGTGTCTTATGTTGAGATCCTACCGTCCATGAGTTTATGGTTAAAGTCTCTGATAGTTCAATCAATTTATTTTGCGAGTATTCAGAAAGGAGCCAATGAGCGGCGGAAATGGGTGTCTACTATACATTCGTGAATCGTGATGTGATGATGTGGTGAATGACTCTAACTCACTCTCGAAAATATTTTTTTTAACCAAAGTACTTTGATATTTGAAAATTTTTTAACAAAGTACTTTGACTGACGACCTCTGTGGCGCGGCGGGCGAAGGTCCGCCTGCGACGCAGGAAGTTGCAGGTTTCATTTTTGTCATGGACTATATTATTTTACTCTGCAAAAGTGCAGTTTTGCAGAGGCACGTAAAACCCTAAGAAAACCCTAGAACAAAATCTAAGTCTTCAAACCATCGTAGAGCTAGATTCACAACATAAAACTTTATGAAAGTCATCGATGTAAGTAAAATTTGGGAGATCGCGTACTAGATTCTCGAAAGTGGAACGTCAAATTAGGTCCACCCACCTCAGTCATAGTCGAACTGGCGACCAGCGTGCGTATTGTTGTCACGGTCGCACTTCGGTCTAGGAACGTCTTTCCATCTTTGTTGTTCTTTAGCTAAGTATACTACTACTATATATAGTATACAAAAGATTGGAAATAGCGTTTCTTTGTATTTAGATGTAACACAACACAGGCCATTTGTTGAGTTAGTGCTGGGAGAACGAATATCTACAGAATTTTACTTATATCTATGATGAAAGTATAGTATAGTATTATAATATAGTATAGGGATCCAGCTACCTGCATTGTAAAAGGCCTTACTATAAATGCTATCACAAAAAGGGTTTAATTATTGGTCCTCTGTTGCTCATGGATTTCCTCCCTATAGTGTGGGCAGGTTTAAAATAATCTCCACACGGCAGGGCAGCTTGTTTATGATATTAATTTAATGGAAGAAATTGCTTTACGCAAAAGGCCGCCTATTGTACGTTTTTACTTTATTTAGATATAAGTTATTTTTATTAATTTTGTGCAATAAAGTGTTCATTCATTCGTTTTTTATTGTCTATTTTTTAATGATGGACGTTTGCTAATGTCAATTGTTTGTTTTCTAGGCGCTAGTATTATGGCTTTGGTTTTCTACCCGTATGACGTCACAGCACCGATAAATATGGGTGACAGCGTTTTCGCCTGCTTACGAAAAGTAGACTTTTCAAATAAGGTTTTGCGGTTTTCTAGGTCCTAAAAATATGGAAACATTTTTTTCCCTCCAATCAGACAATAATTAATAATTTAAGACCTACTTTAAAAAAGAGTTAACTAGCCTATTACTTAAACTTAACATTTTTTTTTAATTTATTTGCTTTTGGTGGTTTTCGTATCACTGCGGCCATGATAGGCCTATTGTGATCGCCACTTTGTGTGTTCCGCCTCAAATCAGCGGCGTTCATAATTCGCCACTAACCCTACTGCTACTAAACTTGAGTAACCTATTACAAAAAAAAACTCTTTGGAAACTCCAGTACAGAGCTGATGATAATAACCATAATATGAGAAAAGCCTCACCGCTTCTCATCAAATATAACTAAGAACAAGAACGACTACGAAATATTAGCTTTGTTACAAAAACTTAATCAAAATCGGTTCATCTGTTAAGCCACGGCCGCAGTGCAAGATGGTAGCTTTGATGTTTGTTTCAATGGAAGATACTATACATAGGTACATTAACCAAACTATATGTTGTTCTATAAATTGACATGGGTCATGATATTTCACAGATTCCGGGGTCTTAACTATTTTCCCTTTGGGATTTCTTCAGTTGCTGTGCGTTCTTCTTTAAATTGAAGATATGAATTATGAATTTATCTTTTGTAATTGCTATATGTTCTATAAATTCAGGATATAGGCTGTGATTTTTAACTAGGTTCTTTGTTACTGCTTCTCCGATAATATTTTCAGTGGATGATTTGGCTATTTCTTCTGAAGGTCTGTATTTTTGTGTTAATAGAAGGAATGAGTCTACACGATCCGGTGTTTTAATTCGTTTATTAGAAAAACTTAATTCAGACTTCTGGTTTGACTGCTCAGAAATGTTGTTATTTTCTATGAATGGTTCTTCATCTTTTTCCATATTGAGAGTACTGGGTGACTCATTTTCATTCATGTCACTCTCTGGAGACAAAACTAGTTCTTTTTTTTTAATCTTCTTCTATTGATATTTCATCATCATCATTGGCATAATCATCCTGATCTGCAGTTCTTTATGATTCTGTCTATATGTCCAGGTTGAGTTCTGAAATTTTCTTCGGGTGGTTTTTGCTGATCGTTTGCTAGGGATTTTTCTTCACTATGTTCAGACGATTCTTTCTGTACATGATGAATTGATTTTGATTCCTGCTCAGGTCATTTCGATTTCTGTTTAGGTGTAGTGTTGTTTGAACGCAAAGCAATTGAAGAAATCCCAAAGTAGAAAATAGTTAAAACCCGTGTAGACTCATTCCTTCTATTCACACAAAAATACAGACCTTCAGAAGAAATAGCCAAATCATCCACTGAAAATATTATCGGAGAAGCAGTAACAAAGAACCTAGTTAAAAATCACAGCCTATATCCTGAATTTATAGAACATATAGCAATTACAAAAGATAAATTCATAATTCATATCTTCAATTTAAAGAAGAACGCACAGCAACTGAAGAAATCCCAAAGGGAAAATAGTTAAGACCCCGGAATCTGTGAAATATCATGACCCATGTCAATTTATAGAACAACACATATATACTGAAGAAAATCCACCAAAAAAATAGACTCAAAACATCAGAGCAATGAGTAGAAACACTGAACCTTGAAAGAGATGATGATCAAAACCTGCCATGTATCGAACACAGACCTGAAAAAGAAACAGAACATAAACAGACACCTAGACAAATTGAAATAGACTACCCAGAAGACCAAACTATGGAAGATGGTAACGTAGAAGTAAAAATAGAGTCGGTGGGCGAAGAGTTTCAAAGTTTCTTCGAAACAAACCATGGTACGTGACTAGCTGTCTCACACCCTCACGCCCGCGGCTTCATACACCTTTTGAACGATAGACCTCGATTTCCTCGATAGCCCATAATGGTCCACTGCTGGACGCAAGCCTCCCCTTGAAAAGCGCCTTATTGATTTTTATCTTATGGGGGGTAGTGCCCATAATCCCCACGCTGGGCATGCGGGTTGGGGATCGCAGTTCGGTGGTTGAATTGATCTTCAGGGAGCGCTGCTGCCCGCTCCCGGTTTATATCCCTTAGTCGCCTCTTACGACACCCGCGGGAAGAGTTGGGGTGGTGCATATTCTAAGCCGGCACCACACAGCTGAATTATAGAACATAGTCTCTGTCATTCTAAATTCTCCTATCTATCGATATATTAGAAAATTTTTCAAGATTTTTCTTAAAGTTTCTTAAAAAATAAGGTCAATTGAAGGGCGGTGTTTTTAGGTTTTCGAGATCGGTTTCGAAACCCTTATGGTCTCGCTTCTTCTATCCTTTTTTCCTCTCTTTAATATCTCAGCAACTAATGCAGGTAATAACTTGAAATTTTAAATAATAATACATTTTGTGTGCCATATTTCTAGTCACGTATCATGGTTTGCTTCGAAGTTGAAATTCTTCGCCCACAGATTATATTTTAAACTCGCTCCGTAACCATCTTCCATAATTTTTTTTTTTACGACCTCTGTGGCGCAGCGGGCGAAGGTCCGCCTGCGACGCAGGAGGTTGCGGGTTCGATTCCCGCCTCGGAACAAATTTGTGTACGATCTGCAGAAATTTGTTCTGTTGGTCTGGGTGTTTTCTATGTATAATAAAAAATATCTATCTATGTAGTGTATTGTATTAAGTATATCAGTTATCTAGTACCCATAACACAAGCTCTGCTTAGCTTGGGGCTAGATAATGCTGTGTGAATTGTCCCGCGTTATTTATTTATTTATTTATTTATTTATTATTATAATTTGATCATCTGGGTAGTCTATTTCAATTTGTCTAGGTTTCTGTTCATGTTCTGTTTAGATTAAAAGAATAAATAAAAATGAAAATTTTCAGTACAAATTGTGAAAACACTATTATTACCATACTTACTTTATGCAAAACATTGCAAGTTGCTGGGCACGTCCGGGGGCAAAAAGAAATGAAGAAATAAGAGTTTTGGATGGAGGGTGGCCCCAAAATCACTATTGCTTTAATGAATTTATTCTAATGTGAATATCTCAGAAACAAAAGTCTATTAGATAAAACTTTTAACAAAAAAATTAAACCGCCAAGAAATTAAAAAACCAAAAAATTATTAACATTTTTATTTAACCTTAATAAGTCTTATGTAAGTATAGCTAAGTAATTTTGAGTCGGCACCAATCATTTTCCGGCGAAGGGGCGTGTCGCGCCGCGCCGCCGCCCCGCCGCGCATCACGCTTTACGTAATTAATTTGCTTGGTTGGCACCGACTTAAAATTACTAAGGTATACTTACATTAGTTTAAGAACTTAGTTATTAAGGTTAAATAAAAAGGTTTATTATTTTTTGCTTTACAGTTTTTTCGGCGATTTAATTTTTTTTGTTGAAAAGTTTTATTGTGAGCGCGATTTCTAGACGTGCAAAAATTGCAAAACGCAGCTGAGTATAAGATGGCATGCGTCCTAAAACAAAATGTTCCGTTATCAATTATTGCAAAATCCAGCTTCTATCGCGTCGATAAAATCGCAACAGTGTGTAAGATCGGATTCCTCTTTGTACAAAATGTCATCATCAACCTAAATTAGTCCACTGCTGGACATAGGCCTCCCCTAATGAGCGCCATAGCGCCCTGTCTTCAGCTTGCCGCATCCAGCATCTGCCTGCAGTCTTTCGCAGATCGTCATCCCACCTGGCCGGAGGGCGTCCTACACTACGTTTGCCGAGTCGTGGTCAAGAACACGTACAAAATGTACTGTAAACAAATATCGCAACAAATCGCGCGAGACAAGACGCGCTTCAAAATCGCGGCTAAGTTTGTGGTCGACTACAACTACCGGCGCGATCTAAACATTTTCTTGAGACTTGGCCTACCCCAGTCCATACGTTTCCCGTTTGTCTTTACAGCACAAAAGATAGGGGCAAAATTTCGGCAGCCCTTTCGTTTAGATCGATTTGCGTATAAAAAATAATCTATTCCAGTCCGTTTCATGCCCTCTTCAACCTTAAGGGTCCGGCGACGGATGAATTTCCCATACAAACGTAATACCAAAATGTTTTTTAATTTGAGCATATTTTCACTATGGTCTGTTATTATTTGTATTAAAAAAGTATTTATCTAGGTTCCTGCCACAATTTTTTTCAGAATATCTTTCTGAAATGAAATTAAACCTAATCGCATTTTTATATCAAAGAATGAATGTTGTCTTAGTATTTGTGTAGATAAGTATTTTGAAAAAATCTTATGGCAGGAACCTATATAAATACTATTCTAACACAAACAATAGCAAACCATGGTGAAAACATTCTCAAATTACAAATCATTTTGGTACTATGTTTGTATGGGAAATTCATCCGTCGCCGGACCCTTAACTTATAAATATTTCTATTCGCTACTTCTTGATGAGTTGAACAACATCTTCGTCGCTAACAGTGTGTCTGATGCCGACGCGTTGTGGTGAGTACTTGGCGGAGGTGCCCCAGACCAGAGCGTACTTGAGTTGGGCGACCAGAGACCGATGGATGGCGTGGCACACGTGTTCTATGGTCACTCCCTGAAAACATTAAATCAAGATTTGAATACATGCTTTTGCTAATTCAATACTATCGCGAAGGATATCTTTTGCGTAATTTCACGCCCTAAACATTTATCCATCCGTAACACTAATATTATAAATGAGAAAGTTTGGATGGATGAATGGATGTTTGTTACCTCTTCACGCCAAAACTACTGAACGGATCGGGCTGAAATTTTACATACAGGGAATTCTAATCCTGGAATAAAACATAGGTTATTTTTTATCCCATAAATCCGTTCCCATGGGTTAGTATAAATACGATAGTTTGGATGTTTAGATGTACTTATGGATCTGAGAAATAAAATAATATCGCAATAAACTTCGACGGGACTTGAACCCGCATCCTTCCGTCAGTACCGGAATGTGCTAACCAACTACACCACGAGGTCAAGTGACGCTGAAGTCAAAAATCTCTGCGACTTCTGGACTGTACTTATAAGATAAGATAAGAAAATCTTTATTTATAGCGTTTACTAAACGTGCACTAAACTAGTTTCTTAAATTACCCTACACTAATGCTATTACTTAACTACTAGCTATGTAATAAGAAAACTTAATGCTATAAAATGGCGTATATAGATATATTTTTATTATTATAGATTTCTGATACCACTTTACTCCAAAGCTACTCAACGGATTGATTTGAAATTTTGCATACATGTAATTCTACAGGTAATCCTAGGGCTGGAAATAAAAATAGACCGTTTATCCCATAAATAAGTACCTATGAGATAGAAATAACCTGTAAATGTTTAGAAACAAAGCATGAGAAGCCGCGGGAAGAAACTAGTTTATTATCTATTTTGTCTATTTTGTTCTATCATTAAGTATAATAAAAAATATCTATCTATGTAAGTATTTGGTGTATTGTATTAAGTATATCAGTTATCTAGTACCCATAACACAAGCTCTGCTTAGCTTGGGGCTAGATAATGCTGTGTGAATTGATTTGTTATGGGTACTAGATAACTGATATACTTAATACAATACACTACATAGATAGATATTTTTTTATTATACATAGAAAAACATCCAGAACACCCTCAACAAATATCTGCAGATCGTACAAACATTTGTTCCGAGGCGGGAATCGAACCCGCAACCTCCTGCATCGCAGGCGGACCTTCGCCCGCTGCGCCACTGAGGTCATCTATCTATCAATCTAATCTAATCTATCTATCTATCAATAATATAATTGTGACAAGTTTCTACAAGTTAAAGTTTTTAAGTTGCTAAGTTGTTGTTGTTTTGTTGTTCAGCATTGCCATACAGCGGGGCAATGCAGCCAGCGTAGCGGGGACGCGACGACTGGTACTGATATGGATCAGTTGAGCTACCTGTAGATTGTTTGCAACGGTCTGCAGTTAGCTCAATTATTTCAATTGTAAATACCAATTATATTATAATTTGATTTGTGAATAAACGCTTCTGCCCTAAAAAAAAGAAGATTCACAAGGTAAAAATTCTAACCCTTCTTAGAATAAGTCCATCATCAAAGTCTGGTGGCTGTCCAGGTTTCTTGGTGTACACCCTGATGAGGGACAGGTATTCCCAGAGAGTCTCCAGCAGGTAGTCCAGGTTGAGCTTCATGTTACAACTGGGAACAGAACAGAGATAACATACATTTACTATGTATCTTTTTATTGTACATTTACTATATATAAAAGAAAGTCGTGTTAGTTACAATATTTTATACGTCTGTACCGATATGGCTGAAAATTGGTGGGTAGGTAGCTTAGAGCCAGGAGACGGACATAGGATACTGTTTATCCCGTTCGACAGCGTTCCCGTGTGACTTGACATAAAACGTCAGTCACTATAAAACGTAGTATAACAAAAACGAATCAGACTTGGATAATGTACTACAGTATTGTACACCTTAAAAAGGTCTACAAAAAAGTCCGCAATAGTATACGTCTATCTCTTAGGGATAACCCACAATAACAATTTTTATACTTCACTTTTAACGACAAATAATGGCTTATTTACGAATCGATTTTAAGGAATACAGCATTAATTATTATCTAATTAAGAACCTTAAATACAATGTGCATTTAATATAGATCATTAGGGCCCTATACAGCATGTAATTTTAATGAATACTTTCGAAGATATCACAGATTTAAAATGCAGGGGCATAGCGGTTGCAGCGGTACTGCGGGGGGGCGATTCTGTAGTATATTTAGTATCAGCATTGCACCCGTGCGAAGCCGGGGCGGGTCGCTAGTATCTATATATTTAAGCTGTAGAATGTCCATGTAGAACTGCTGTGCGACTGCTCTACATGGAGATGCTGCTCAGAGGCAGTGAAAGGATTAAAAAGGGCAAATCTAACTCATTTGTTGGATAACCACCATGTTGCATACAAAACTGTGTTCGGAAAGTTGCTTTACGAATCAACCACTTAACACAGAGCGCTCGTTAAATGGATTGATTAATTTAATCTACAAATATACGACGATATCCGTGGCGCAGCGGGCGAGAGTCTGCCTGCGACGCAAGAGGTTGCAGGTTCGATTCCAGCCTCGGAACTAATTTGTGTAATATCTGCAGAAATTTGTTCCGTTGGTCTGGGTTTTTTCTATGTATAATAAGAAAATCTATATATATTAGGTTAGGTTAGATTAAGTATATCAGTTATCTAGTACCCATAACACAAGCTTTGAGCAGCTTTCTTTGGGGCTAGCTAGACGGTGCTGTGTGGATTGTCCAGCATTTATTTTTATTATTCTTTCGTCTGGCGGGTCTGCAGTTGCCCTGTAGAAGTCTGCGGCTGTCGTAAGTTTTACGTTGGATGAATATGGATAAATAAAATATAAACTTGAAAACTCGCAAACTTTTGTATTGATGGGGTTCGACCCATAGAGTACCAACATTATTTCTGTTTTCACGCCACCGTATATAATTTTTCGATAACTTCTTGTCCATCCTAAGGTTGCCTGGAAGAGATCGCTTTTAGCGATAAGGCCGCCCATTGTACATTATTTGTACATGTTTTTTATTTTCTGTGATTTTTGATTTCTTGGTGTGCAATAAAGTATATTTGTATTGTATTGTACCTATAAGAGAAGAGGCTGACCACAGACAACAGGACATGTGTTGCCTGCAACAATGTTGCCAGCTTGTTATGTCATAGACAGCCCACAAGCGATCCACCAATCAGAGATGTTAAAATACAGAGAAGGAAGCGGAATTCTCACCTGACCACCACAGAGTTGGGCTGGCGCGCTATCCTGTCCACCTCCTGAATAGAGATCTGGTCAATCTTGTTGTAGACATAGATGCACGGCAGGTATACCCGGTTCCCGAGGATCACGTCGATCAGCTCGTCCGGAGTGCAGTCTTCGCGGAAAAGCACCTGAAAAACAGAAATAAAGATTTTATTCATTACTCCTTGTAACATGTCAATAAAAAATTATAATTAATTATAATTTGTACATTGATTATTAAATAATAATTTGTATAAAAATAAAACTTAGACAGGCGGTAATTCCAAGTATTCTTGCACATCATAGAATACCGATTCCGTTAAATATATTCTTAGTTTATGTTTAAATATAGGCGTGGAAGGTGCGTCACGCACGTATCGTCACTGGCAATCGGTTTTACACTTGCGAGCTTTACAATGGAATCGCTTCATCGCGAGTTGATCAAAACAATTTTTTTACAATTTATGTACAATGAACTATAGATTGTGGTATATCATTTGAAAGGTAATTTTGTTACCTTTCAAGTGATATCAAGAAGATTTAAAATTAACTAAATTGGCTACCTAAATTTTGGGAATTATTGCAATAGGTCGAAGTTGCATCTATCGGCTTCTATCGGCGCCGGAGCTGGATGAGCTGGATTTCTCCCTCGTATCCGCTGTTTTAGCTCGTCCCACATATGCCAGATTGGGTTCAAGTCAGGAATAAGGGCTGGCCAGTCTAGTGTGGGAATGCCGACATGGAAGACGTCTGTCGGTACTGTCTAGTCACTGCTGCGGTGTGGCAGCGGACATTATCGTGCATTAAATCAAAATTTATCGTCGCCAATAAATCCTGCGTAAGGGAAAACATAACTTAACTCATAGTTCACTGCAAAGAAATTGTTAAAATTAGTCTTAAAGAACCCTTGAAGCGATTCCAGTTTAAAGCTCGCAAGTGTAGATGGAAGGTCCCATGACATACGATCGATGACATTTCTGAAGTCTGCCTGAGAGATTGAATTTGAATTTGAATAATGGTATGTATAATCAGAAGGGGATTGAGAGTTACATCAGTCCTCATGTATGCGGCCACTCACTTGAAGCTGGCGGTAAACCATTATGTCGCTGAAATGAATCTAAAGATGACAAGTTCAAGACCATATTTTGACGAACTCCGTGGCGCAGCGGGCGAAAGTCCGTCTGCGACGCAGGAGGTTGCGGGTTCGATTCCCGCCCCGGAACAAATTTGTGTACGATCTGCAGAAATTTGTTCCGTTGGTCTGGGTGTTTTCTATATATAATAAAAAAAAAAACTATCTATGTAGTGTATTGTAATAAGTATATCAGTTATCTAGTACCCATAACACAAGCTCTGCTAGCTTGGGGCCAGATAATGCTGTGTGAATTGTCCAGCATTATCTATATATATAAAAGAAAGTCGTGTTAGTTACACTATTTATAACTCAAGAACGGCTGAACCGATTTGGCTGAAAATTGGTGGGGAGGCAGCTTAGAACCAGGAGACGGACATAGGCTATGTTTTATCCCGGAATTACCACGGGAACGGGAACTACGCAGGCGAAGCCGCGGGCAGCAGCTAGTTTATTATATTTATTTATATTTGAATACCTATTTTTGTGTTGTACGATAGCGGTGTTGGAAGTATGTGCTATGTATGACCAACTGCCTCGCTGGTCTAGCGGTCAGCTTGTTCAACCGCTGATTATGAGGTGGGTTCGAATCCCGGGTCGGGCCAATAGTTGTTACTGGGGTTTTTCTAGCAATAAAAATTCACAGTAGCAGCCCGGAATCAGGAAGTTGGCGGTGTTACACCCCCGTGCCTCGGAGGGCACGTTAAGCCGTTGGTCCTGCGCCTGATCTCTCCCCGGTCGTGTCGATCTGTCGTCCCATCGGATTATGAGAGTGAGGGAATACAGAGTGCACCTGTGTTTGCGCACACACTTGTGCACTATAATATGTCCTGCATCTGGCTAGTCTCTGATGAGACTGGCCGCCGCCGTGGTCGAAATTCGGCTAGGAGGACATTCTGTGCTATGTCTTTAGGACCCGAGTTCACCAACAGATGATAAAATTTTAAACAGTTATTTTGACGTTTTTGACACCAGTTTTCACATTTTAAACGTCAAAGTTAACCAGTGAAACTGCCTAATTGTCGGTTTATCTTTTCTAAGAAATTAAATAATAACACAAAAATTTCCCCGCATCCTTCCGTCAGTACCGGAATGTGCTTATTCCGGTACTGACGGAAGGATGCGGGTTCAAGTCCCGTCGAAGTCGAAAATGTTTGTGATATTATTTAATTTCTTAGAAATTTGCCAGAGTGTGAGGCTTACGCACTATAAAAACAAAAACTTTGGTGAACACCTTAGTCAGCAAAGTTCCTTGTGTCTATTTCCATTTGAAACTTACCTCCGCATTAAATATCTTGTACTCGTGCAAAATCATTTGCACCATTTTCTCATCCACTTTAGTGAGCTGGCAAGTTGAATTGAAAGACAGACCACCGCCTTTCTTGATCTATGAAACAAAAACTTAGTTTGGACCAAAGTCTTTTAACGTTAAAAAAAATACTATATTTTTTTAACTGGGTTTGTACAATTTTAAGACTGATTTCACTATATTTATCAGAAATCATAACAAATTACAGTAACAGAATAAAACAATTACAACTAATATAATATTTAACGTTGGTGTTCTTCCAACACAAACTAGGTTCGTAGTTAACCCGCTTACATTCATAAAGAAAATCTTTTAAGTGTAGCTACACTCATCATCTTCAGGCACAGCTGGAAATGGGCGTCTCTATAAGTTCATTATGAATGTAAGTAAGCGGGTTAACTAAGAACTTAGTTTGTGTTGGAAGAACACTATAAAAGCTCTGCAATGGTATTTTAATTCATTCGATTCGATTTCGAATCGAATCCGACGGATCTTTAGAACGCTATTTCGATTTCGCCTCGGGTTGATGATTGAAAATTCGAAGCGAATCTGTTGACTAATGACCATGTCAATGAGGAGGAGCTCTTTATTTCGATCATCAACCCGAGGCGAACAAAATAGCGTTTTATAGATCCGTCGGATTCGATTCGGAAACGAATCGAATGAATTAAAAGACCCCTGCTGGCGTCCTGTCTTTAGTTTGCCGCATTTAGACTGCCAACACAATATCGCGATATTTATCCCGCCTGGCCAACTGGCTTCCTACACTACGTTTATCGAGTCGCGGTCTCCACGCTAGAACACCTTAAACCCAATGGTTTTAGGGGCTAGTTTAGAGTACATTGTGTTTTACCCTGAACAATGAGCATTCTTTAACCAATGCAGACAACTATGTTGCTTGATAATGGTGTCAAAAACTAAACTAATTTGAAGGCACAAAAAATTATGCCGTCGCTTTTTTACCGATAAAACAAAAATACAATCACAGTAGAGATCCTAAGAATAGATTTAAGTGAGCATGTCTAAATAACATTGTTAAGGATTTATTAAAGAAAAGTGTGCTCACCACCGCGTATAGCGGGGCGGGACAATAAGTTGTTTAAGTATAGCAGGTTTTTTGAGAAAATTGTGAGTCAGTCAGTCATTCTAACAGTGAAAATTAATTGTTACCATGTCAAGTCTTTCAATCCACAGCAACCTAGTATACAGTCCAGACCAGAAGGAACAGTTTGTTTTAATTCAGTTCAATAACAATCAAATATACAGGGTGCCAAGTAGGTAACATGTGAACAATAAAGCCAAAAGTGTCCCCTCGGGGGTCATCACCCCCTTTCGGCTTAATATACATGTTTACTACAGGCATAGAAAAAATACTTTATACTACACCTGCTCGGAAAGTTGCCTATTCCTTTTCCATTTATAGAATAGAAAGTATGTCTTTGCAGGTCTATAAAAAACCGGGAGGAAAAACTGTATGGAATTTCATTTCTCACGTGTTTTAGCGGGAGGAAAAAGTGTATGGAAATCCATTTCTAACGTGTTATTTTTTTTAATTTCCTAAAAGATCGGCCGGTAGCTATGGTTATTTTCGTTCGGTCAAACGACAAAAAGTTTTTACTCCAAGTCCATTAGGCCTCCTCCGATTTCCGAACAATATTTTGAAAAAAGAACCCAAAGGCTGGCGCGGTCAATGAGGTTTTACCAACATCATTGGGCGCGGTAAGTTCTTCTAAATTTCAAATAATAATTTATTCTGCTTTTTATTTTCCTCGAATGTGTAGTATAAAGCACTATTTATCACTCGGCAGAAAGTGCGATTCCTACCTCGTGTGTCGTTTTGGCCCGAGGCGCAGCCGAGGGCCAAAACGACACACTTGGTAGGAATTGATCACTTTCTCGCCTTGGTGTAAAATGCACTGTTATTAACTGCATACAAATCTAAGAAATATAAGGTTGCAACCTTATATTTCTTAGATTTGTATTTTACCTTGAAATAAATATTAGGCTTCATTTTATTGAGCCTGATGCCGACACTCTCCAACTCTTTCTCCAGAAGCTGTCGGTGCACATATGGCTTGGTGGCATCCAACATCATCAGCACCAGGTCCGCTGTCCTGGCTACTGCTATGACCTGGAACAACCAAGGATCTTATTTATGTCTATGATTTTATGCATGAAATATGGTATTTTGAGAACTTTCACATGGGTCCACCGTAATATAAATTCATCAAAAGGCATTTTGTTTGCACTAATGCTTTTAAAGCATCAACCAATGTATTGTGCCTAGATTCACTCAAGTTGATCTTAAACTACCTAAAAGCCTAAACTAGGTACTCGGTTCTAAATCCTCGATTCTTTTATTTTATTTATTTATTTTATTTATTTATTTATATTTGGGAAACAAAAAGCTTTAGATCTAAAAATTTAATACAAGACAATAGAAGGATTAAGCTAAGCAGCTTCCACATATAGAATTAGAATAAATTATCCGAAAAGATCATACAAAAACACAAGTTACAAAAAAATCAAAAAGATCAAGATTCTACAAATTAAAGCTTAAAGATTAAAGAGCCATATCAACCGTTCAAAAGGGAAAAAGGGAAAAGTACCTACTAGTAGTGTACCTACTAGATACCTGTAGTTAGTAAACTTTTGTAAACAATGTATGTGTTACAACACCAAAGTAATATTGGTGGAAGATATTCAAGAGCAAATTGCAGAAGTTATAATTTTTTTAGTTCTGAAAGCTCATCTTTTAATCTCATCCGATTCCAAACTTGTTGAGTGGCTTGCTGAGTGGGCTACTTAGTACCAACCCAATAGGTAGATAAATAAATAAATAAATAAATAAATAATGCTAGACAATTCACACAGCATTATCTAGCCCCAAGCTAAGCAGAGCTTGTGTTATGGGTACTAGATAACGATATACTTAATACAATACATTACATAGATAGATATTTTGATTATACATAGAAAACACCCAGACCAACGGAACAAATTTTCTGCAGATCGTACACAAATTTGTTCCGAGGCGGGAATCGAACCCGCAACCTCCTGCGTCGCAGGCGGACCTTCGCCCGCTGCGCCACGGAGGTCGTCATAGATAGGTCCTTGTGTACCTACGTATTGTATTGTGTTAGTCCTGTTCACTTGTGTTTTAGTAGGTATGTGTTACTATGTAGTCTTATATTTTATTTCATTAGTAGTGTACTGTAGTGTTTAATAAATAATTTTCTTTCTTTCTTTCTTTCTTTCAAACTTGTATTTGAACATTTTCTCACTGCGAATGCGCAATTTGACGCTGTTGAAATTTGTGTTTTTGTTAATCAGCTTGCTGTTTCTTATGCTACGGCTCCACCTACGCGTTAATTAACGCGCTAATTTGAGCGTCACGCAGATGAGGCCAAGGTTTTAACGTGTTCATTTATTGACGACGACGGTAAAAGTGCACCCTGGCTACTAGTACCCAGACTCCATTTTTAGCGTCTTAATTAACGCGTTAATGGACATTAACACTAACGTCAACGCTAAGGCGGTTAACACACTGCCACGCATCACGCTGCGTCTTGCGTGTCGAAGACGCGCAGTCGACACGCAAGACGCAGCGTGCGTGATGCGTAAACTGACTGACGTAAACTGACGTTTGAAAATGGTTATAGAAACACCACAGAGTGTCATTTCCATACAAAGAAGTTACGGAGCGTTGCAGGTAACCTTCCTATCCGTTAGTAACAAACTGTTGGTAGTTTATGCAACGAGACGTTTAATATAGAAACGGTTTACACATACGCCTGGTATCGTATTTTACTGTCCGTAGGTAAAACGAACCGTTTTATTTTTATAGGAACCGGACCGCCTAATACTAAAGTCATTTATAACGGGATATTTACCATGATTTGAGTTTTGAGCTTTCAGTTATTCCGTGATCATGGCGCATGAAACTGTGCCGAAATATTGGAAAGCTCAAAACTCAAATCATGGTAAATAAAATATCCCGTTATAAATGACTTTAGTGTTAATAACCATGATGGATTTAAAAGTTGGACCGCGTAATGTAGGTGAAGCCGTAGCATAAAAAAACATTCAAAAGTAAGTCGTTGACGACTTACTTTTGATGAGTTTTTCATTTTGTAGTAGGTGTGGTCTTTTCTTTTACAAATTAAGGCCAGGTAGTCCTGCAGCAGTAAGCGTAAGGGAAAATGCGCGCCTGCCAAGCCGCCGCGCTCGTGTTTTTTGTAGTAATTTAAACATGGTGATTAAGAAATTATTTTATCAAGTCAAACTCTGAGAGTTTGTTTAGAAATATTAAGTGTCCTTAGTTGAGTACAAAAAAAAGTGTGATTTCAGTAGTTCGCTAGTCATAGTATTGAAAAAACGTTAGAAAAAGGGGTAACTTTGGGATTATTTTCTATAGAGTGAAGTTCATTAGATCTTGTAACTGAATGCGACTTTGACTAGACTAGATCCTTAGGTAATATATTTATATATATTTTTTTCAGAATTTTAAACACTATTTTCTAAGTCTCAGATGGTGTTAATCACAAAAATGCGACCACTGATGGCCTACCCAGCCTTAAGTTGCAGGGTAATTTACTTGGTAATTTTGTATTGCGTAAGTCTGTTGTTTACCTTCTCTGATTGCAAGTGGGAGCAATTTGTGGGAGGGCGGGCGGTACACGCAAATCACATTTTTTTGGATCATATCAGAGAAGGTTTTGGGCGGAATTGTTACTATTGTTTTATTCTAATATGTTCCTTGTTGTTTTCTTACTTATCTAAAGGCGCAGGAGGGCATCTATCCGAGCTCTTCATCCGCGGGCGTGATCTCTTACTTTTTGTCTTCGAGTTCGGTATTTTGTAAATTTTTGGAAACACATATTCTTATTCTCATTCTAAATATTCTAATATTAAACGGTTGCATAATAATCATGGTTTATGTTGATTATTATTAATCCACCTAGTTTATCACGTGGGCAAATAGCACAATGAAAACGAGAAGATGTAAGAGCAAGTATCTGTTCAAAGATAAAGATCGTCCACAGTGAGTGTCAAAATCACTTCACACAAATAAACGTTAGTAATTTATTATTATAGAATGAAAAACAAAAAGATATAACATTGAAATTAATTAATAATTCAAAAGAACACGATCCATCGCGTTTAGCTGTTACGACCCGTGTCCATCTTTCCTAAACTTCCCTTCCCCCTCAAGCTGAATTCAAAATGGCCGCCGCGCCGCCGCGCCGCTACCATACCGCCCCCCGACGTTACATGAGAGTGAATTGGATGTCGGTTAGCGAAAACGATCCAATCCACCAAGCAGTCGAATGTTTCCGAATCGAATTTTCGAAAATCAGTTGAGTATACTAGGCCTAGCACAGGGATTGTTGTCTAGGGTAGAATAGAGAAAAATTACGTCACATCGTCATCGAATGCGTAATATGTTTAAAAGTCGTTCCTTCAACTTCAATAGTTTACGCAATGTATGACAATGCGATGTAATTCTTCTCTATTCTACCCTAGACAACTATGCCCGTGCTAAGCCTACAGAGGGGTCCATTCTATCGATAAGCAAAAACAAACCATGCAAAATACAATGTTTTGACATGTTTATCGACCTAATATTTGACGATTGACGACCTCCGTGGCGCATGGCGCGGCGGGCGAAGATCCGCCTGCGACGCAAGAGGTTTCGGGTTCGATTCCCGCCTCGGAACAAATTTGTGTACGATCTGCAGAAATTTGTTAAGTTGGTCTGGGTGTTTTCTATGTATAATAAAAAAATCTATCTATGTATATTATGTATGAAATATATCAGTTATCTAGTAGGTACCCATAAAACAAGCTTTGAGTAGCTTACTTTGGGGCTAGATGGTGCTGTGTGGATTGTCCAGCATTTTTTATTTATTTAATATACCAATCCACATGTATGGCAGGCATAAATTTTAAATCGTTAAAAACAATCCAATCTTTTTGATTCATTCTCAAAAATTCACAGCTAATCAAACTATACATTATTTATTATAACAGAAACGATCCAAAATGTCTGAATCTATATTGCGAAATTCATGTTTCATATTTTCAATAGGTACTCTTGAAAATATAAAACTATCCAAAATGCTTGGATCTATTTTGATAAATTCATTTTACTAATTTTTAATACAAGATCCGTCAAGTACGAGTGCAACTCGCGCGCCGAGGGTTTCGAACATTAGTCAATTGTACAAAAAATTTACACCCAGACCAACGGAACAAATTTCTGCAGATCGTACACAAATTTGTTCCAAGGCGGGAATCGAACCCGCAACCTCTTGCATCGCAGGCGGACCTTTGCCCGCCGTGCCACGGAGGTCGTCAAAAATATTTATTAAAGGTACCGGTTACAGACAAGGGTCAAGTTTTAAAATTAAAATTACAAGTAGAGTTGAAACTCGCTTATTGCATTGCAATTTCTTATAATAAGTGCTTAAAATGACTACCACTAGCTCTTAAAGCCGCCACACATGGAAACCGTGACCGGGCCGGAGGCGAAGGCGTGCGGGTTGTAATGCCTGAATTTATATGAGAGACTACACATACACCGCCGGGCGGCGCGTGTGTGTAGTCTCTCATATAAATTCGTATGATATAACCCGCACGCCTTCGCCTCCGGCCCGGCCACGGTTTCTGTGTGTGGCGGCTTTTATGCACGCCCTGCATCTTCTAATAAATGAACGCGTTATTTTGCGTGCATGCCTGAATACGGTAATGATTTGGGACGCCCTTTGAATTCGCTCACGCAGCTGTACAACCCATTGAATTCGCTCAGGCAGCTGTTCAACCCTTTGAATTCGCTCACGCAGCCGCTCAATTGAGGTGATGGGCTCCTTTGTTAACCATCTCCTTGAGGCACCCTTAGTTAAAGTCGAGCAGCCCACCAATTACAGTAGCAAATGGCAATGGGGAACGCAACAATGGGGATCATTTTGGCAGCCTTAGCGCTGTCCAATTCTTTTGAAACTTGAAAGGAGGAATATTTAAGCCAAAAAGTTTCCCCTATTCTAGTTTTATAAGATTTAGATACCATTAATGCTGCCAAAATGATCCCCATTGTTGCGTTCCCCATTGCCATTTGCTACTGTATTTGGTGGGCGGGTCGAGATCTGAGGACCGTGGTGGCCACAGAATGGTCCTCAAGCGCCTGATCCACTTCCACATTATTCTTCTTTCTTTCAACGAGATGTTCTAACAGATAACAACGTCTTTTACTGGGGGTGCCTCAAGGAGATGGTTAGCAAGGAGCCCATCACATAAGAATAACTGGGTAGAAGGGACTTAATTAACTACGCAACAGGAACTGTACGTGTTCTTTTGATTAGGTACCTACCTAATTAATATGATAGGAACCCACGAAAACATAATAATATTTAGAAAATATGACTTACCTCTCATCATCTTTGGGCAAACTAAAAAACTTAAATTTGGCTTCGTTTTTAAATTATTGGTACAACCAATCACACCACAATAACTTGACGCCATTGTAGAGGTAGCCTACACAAATGAAAATCCACGTGCGGCATCGCCTGCCGTGACAGCCCAACTGAGTACTCCCGTTTAATTTAACGTGTAGGCCAGGGGTGGCAAACCAATGGCACGCGTGCCATTGATGGCACGCGATTTAATATTTTGGGCACGCCACGGATCAAAACGGTTTGCATTTTTAGTTTAAAAAAAGGAAGCAGGATCTACTTCCTACCGATAAGGTCGCCCATTATACATTATCTGTACCTACCCATTTGTTTTTGTGTTCTGTGATTTTTTATTACTTGGTGTGCACTACAGAATATTTTCGTTTTATTGTATTGTTTTGTACTTTAATTTGAACTACACGTATACAGTGCTAAATTCGACAGTAAAAAAGAATTACAATACAATACTATACAAATACTCTATAATGCACACCAAGATAGAGAAAAACAGAAAAGAAAAACACAAAAACTAAGTTTTGAGTTGTTAGTATGTACTTATTTAGTTATATTATTTTTACAATAATCACTAAATCAAAAGTACCTACTTATTTCATGGCACGTCTATGGCCTCATTTTTTTTTTTAAATGGCACATTGTCTCATAAAGGTTTGCCATCCCTGGTGTAGGCTAATATAATACGTGACCTTGAGCGCGTTCGGAGCCGAAGAATCCCTTCTACACTGTTCTTGTCTATTCTTTTGCCCATCAGCTGATTTGAGCAGCTGCGTGAGTACAAAGGGCGGCCCAAACATTACCGAATCCGAATTTTGATATACCTACCTATGTGGTTTTGAGACAGATTTTTGTGTACAGTAACAATAGAGTAGAATTTAGCAATAAAAATATTAAGTCAACATAAAAGTTGAATGCATGCTGTACAAAATAAAAAATATAAGTTTCTAAGATTTAGTTTTACTTATATTAATCAGATTTACTTGTACGTAGCTAAAAAATATTTAAGTGGAACTTTATGGTGGAATTAAATTAGAGCAAGTTTCAGCTAAAATAGTATTTATCAAAAATGATCCTTACCCACATTTACCAAGATACCTCGAAAAATATGAGACTACGCGTAATCGTACTTTCACATTGAAAATAACTGAGAGAATGTTCTTTTAATAACAAATGATACGAATATTAAAGCAAGGCAACAAACAAAGAAACATTGTTTAAACTTTAATCGATCATTATTCAAAAGTAAGGCAAGAGCAGAACTTCCGGCTGCATCACCAAGGCTAACCAAGCGCCTACTGAACTTGACCAGAACCTACGCGTCCTAGTGGGGACACTCACAGGACACTGTCCACTGACCAAACACCTCTTCACCATCGGAGCAACAGACAGCCCTCTCTGCAGGGGGTGTCTCACTAACGAAGAATCAGCTGTCCACGTAGTCCTGGAATGCGAGGCAGTAACAGCGCAACGACACGAAATCCTCGACCACCCGAGGTCACTCTACGAAGCCTGTGAATATCCCATGAAGATTCTGCGCTTTTAAACGGAGGTAGGCTGGTTATACTAGCAAAACAAAACACGCACAATGGACCCACCCGAGTCTCAGTGCGGACAATAGAGTACATCATCATCATCATCATCAGCCCATATTAGTCCACTGTTGGACATAGGCCTCCCCTAATGAGCGCCATAGCGCCCTGTCTTCAGCTTGCCGCATCCAGCATCTGCCTGCAGTCTTTCGCAGATCGTCATCCCACCTGGCCGGAGGGCATACATATATATATATAATAGAGTACAGGTACATAGAACATAACATAAAATACTCAAAAGTAACTTCATGTGGATTGCAACGTATTCGTTAAACAACGTCCAATTGGCCATGTCAATTTGTCAGGTTACGATAGTTTACCCTTTTTCTGCATAGATGGCGCACTCAGCTTGTCGATGCGCCGTCTTATCCGTTTTTGTCAAGCTTTCATTCATATTAATGTCTTTGTAGATTTAAAATATCTTGATTTCAGAGCTGAGTATACATTCCGGTATCTAAGACGACCTCAGTGGCGCGGCGGGCGAAGGTCCGCCTGCGAGGCAAGAGGCTGCAGGTTCGATTACCGCCTTGGAACAAATTTGTGTACGATCTGCAGAAATTTATTCCGTTGATCTGGATGTTTTCTATGTATAATAAAAAATGTATACAATGTATTAAATATATCAGTTATCTAGTACCCATAACACAAGCTTTGAGCAGCTTACTTTGGGGCTAGATGGTGCTGTGGGGATTGTCCAGCATTATTTATTTATTTTATTTATCTGTAGGAAGGTAGAATATCTGTTATTTTGATCATGTCTCACCTGTCTTCCTCTCCCCTTGCCCTGGGCGGCCCCTTCAATGATTCCGGGCAAGTCAAGCAGCTGGATGTTAGCACCCTTATACTCAATCACCCCGGGGATGCATGTCAACGTTGTGAACTCGTAGTTAGCTGCTTCCGAGTGTGTGTGGGTTAGAGTTGATAGAAGAGTTGACTGGAAAGTAGAATCATTTTTTGATTACTTGAAATCTGGTGCGTGATGTAATTAAGAAGGTACCATTTATAATTTATAACTTAAATAAATATCTTAAACTGGAGCTTTATTTAACAACTTCTGTGGTGCAGTAAGTAAAGGCCCATCTGCAACTGCAGGAGGTTGCGGGTTAATTTCCCGCTTTGAGATAAATGTTCATACAATCTGCAGATATTTGTTCAAGGTGTTTTCTATATGTATAATAAGAAAATTATATCTTTGTTGTGTATGTATGGGTATGGCCGCAAAATTGAACAAATAACATTCATGACATCGTAACATATGTTACGTACATGACCTTTGTAAAACTTAGTTCATAATAGAAACTATTTACAGGCTTTGATCTGTGGTGGTTATTTATTTATTTTTTTTAAAAGAGGAGTCTGTTGCACATTAAAATAAATAAATAATCATAACCATATAAATAAGATACCAGTGAATAAAAACAACATTTTAGAAAATTCCAGAATTCCCGGGAATTTGGAGGAATTCTCAAGAAGAGGTGGTTTTTAAAAATATGTAAATAAAATTTAGAAAAAGAAATCTGTTGTTTTGTCTCTGTGATACAAAAGCGGTAGTTGGACAGAAAGTTTTTATATGGGTGTGAAAGCAGTACTAATAGAATAATCTTTTTAAATCATGTTTTTTTAGGGACATGTTACATTTCGTGTAAGTAATCTAAAGAACAGAAGCTTGTCATTCAATAAAATGTTTAACATATGCCATTTATCAAATAACTTTGAAATATGACAAAATTAAAAACGGGACCAACGAAAAGTAATATTTGTACAATTTTTGGCGGCCCTACCCATATAGCAGTTATCTAGATAGTAACTAACACAAGCTCTGCTTGTCTTGGGGCTAGATAATGCTGTGTCGGTCGATTATCCAGCATTATTTATTTATTTTATATTTGAGGGTACTAAGTAACCTGTCAGAGCATTATAGTACTACTAGTTTCTGCCCACGTCTTTGCACGCATTGTTTCTATGGACACACTTTAAGGTTTTTTCTATCCCATGGGAACTGATTTACGGGATAAAAAGAAGCCTATGTTTGATTCCAGGATTAGACATACCTGTATGCAAAATTTCACCCAGATCCGTTCAGTAGTTTTGGCATGAAGAGGTAACAAACATCCATCCATCGATCTAAACTTTCGCATTTATAATATTAGTGGGATAGTGTGATTACAAGGTTTACTTTTTATAGCATATATTGATCTGATTTTCAAATAAATCAATTTAAGTTGTTGAGAATTAGGCAAATGGAATATCCTAAAGGTAATTCACATAACAATGTACATAAACAGCAATATCAGATTCTTTATTGGCAACATATTTACAGGACGTACAAGTGGTACTTTGCATTCTCTACCTTTAAACCTTTTGAACACAAATGTTACACTCACCTTGCCCACAGAAGGAAAGCCAATGAGAGCCACTCTAGCATCACCAGATTTCAAAACATCAAACCCTTCTCCCTTGTCTCCGCCTTTCTTAGAGGGTTCCAACAGTTGCGACCTGTACTTAGCTAGCTTCGCTTTTAGCAGGCCCAAGTGGTACTCGGTAGCTGGAATAGATAGAGTTCAATGAGTAACAGTTTAGGTTATGAACATTATTTGGATAAGTTTATATCTAGTTAAAAAAAGCCTTCCCAGTTGATTCAGGGGGTTTAAGGGGTACGAATAGACATTTCGCTGAGAGATATTATCAAATAGGTAGGTACTTATGTTTGTACTCAATCAAATTCTTTGTTCTGATTGTAATTGTGTACCCTGTGTTAGTACGGAATTTACCTTTATTTTTCTGTGTCCTTGCTATTTCCCTCTCGATTTCGGCAATCTTTTCTAAAATTCCCATTGTGTACTATTTTGAAACCACGTAACCAATAACAAACCGATTGAACTTAGTATTTTGGGATCATTGCATGTAGATGGCTACCTACCTAATACTTTTATTCCTTCGTATTTTTATTGGAGTAACGACTAACTTTGATCCAATACATCAAACTTTAATTTGCGAAAAACAGAGAAAAGAAAATTTATGGAAGACTGTTCTGTTGCCGTTAGAGGTTATGTTTTGTTTCAGTCAGTCATCATTATGTTTTTGAGCATTCTTTGATAATGGACGTGGAACACAACTACACAACGGTGTCACAACGGTGTGCTGCGAACGAACGCGTGACATATGAAAACGTTACTGCAGCGGCATCATTTTTACCTATTAGCCTTAGCCATATTTAAAGTAGATTACATTAGTGCTCTTTCTTGGTCGAGCAGCGGTGTTTGTGCCTCCTGTGATTTATAATGATTAATGACTTATATTTTTTTACATTGCAGAAGCCTTTATTCCCAAAGAACATTATAATATAATTAGTATTTACAATTGAAACAATTGAGCTAACTGCAGACTGTTGCAAACAATCTACAGGTAGCTCAACTGATCCATATCAATACCAGTCAGAAGCGTCCCCAAGACGCTGGCTGCATTGCCCCGCTGTATGGCAATGCTGATGCGCTGTGCCAGATACTGACCAGCTCTCGGGTCACGCGTCGCTTCGACCAGACGCTCAGATAATTTTTTGAAAACCCGAAGAGCCTCGGTACCCCACGGACCTAGGGTCTCGACTCCAAGAGGAGCAAATGTGAAGGCTCTTGTTACAAACTCTTTTGATAGCTTCTACTCTTTACTTATATCTTAGACAGGGGTTGTCAGTCATATAAAAAGATAGCTCGTCAACGAATAAATTAGCATGAATTGAATTTATTAAATATTAATTTATTTTTATTGACAGTGACACTGTTCCTACATCCACTCATGCAAAATTTTTAGGCATAACGTTGGACTCCAAAATGACAGGCTCTCAGCATTTCATTTCAATGGCCCAAAAATGTGAAAAAAATACTAATATCCTACGGTCTCTATCCGGTGTATGGTGGGGCTCTCACCCATACACCCAGAAATTGTTATATAATGCGATAGTAAGGAGCCATTTCGATTATGGCTCCTTCCTTCTTAGCATGTGCAACAAAGCAGGTTTTGACAAAATTGACAAAATTCAGTTTAAATGTTTACGTATTGTTATTGGTGCCATGAAGTCTTCGCCTATAAATGCTATGCAGGTTGAGTGTGGTGAACCTCCATTATTTATGCGCCGGCAATTTCTTTCTGATAGATTTTTATTCAAATTGGCCCAAAACTCTAATCACCCTCTTCTCCCAAAATTAAACCATCTCCTTAGTTTATTCAGATATACTGATAAAATCCCCTGTCTACTCCGTAGTTTCAAAAAATTTTCAGAATTTCCAAATGCCGTTAAGCAATTTCCATCTCATCCTTTATATTCCACTCCATATGATGCCCTAGTTTTCCGCCCACAGGTTTTATTGTGTTTTGGTATATTTAAAAATTCTGTGGATGCGAGAGGAATATTTAATTCGGAAGTTGATACAAAATTTAGTGGGTGGCACTCCATTTTCACTGATGCGTCTAAGTTATCATCAGATAGTGTGGTTGGGGCAGCGGTTTGGATGCCTTTTACAAATATTACTTTAAGTTTTAAATGCCCTTCCTCCACATCGGTTTTTACTGGTGAGGCTGTTGCTATATTAGAAGCTATCCTGTTTGTTAAATCTCATAAGTTAAACAAAACTATAATTTTTTCTGATTCTAGAAGCTGCCTCCAATCAATTATTTCTAATCCTTTTAGAGACATATCGCGATTCCCTCTGATTCTTCAAATTCGTCAGGCCCTTTATGAGTGCAACAATCTCTGCATCGACGTAGTTCTTGCTTGGGTTCCAGGTCATTCTGGGATTCCAGGTAATGAAACTGCTGATTCCTGTGCAAAAGCAGCGGCTCTGATAGGTTCGCTTGAGCATTTCCATTCTTTCTGCCACGATTTATGCCTCCTTCCTAAAATGTACCTTCAGAAATCTTGGACTGATCACTGGAATACCTCAAAACTTGTTAAAGGCAAACATTATGCTGATGTCCAGCCGGACATCCCTCGATCTCCGTGGTTTTTTAAGTTTAGAAAATTCAATAAAACTACGTCCTCGACCATTTGTAGACTAAGGCTGGGTCACTCTTGCACTCCTGTCTTCCTTGCGAGACTTCGGATCAGGGACCATTCCATTTGCGAGTGTGGCTTAGATGAAGGTCACGTGGATCACATTTTTTTCAGTTGCCCTATTGTTTCTCTCTCTTTATATGACTCCCTTCCCACTGATGTTCCTCTTCCAACTTCTATGAAATGTATTTTATCTCTCTGTTTTTCTCCTAAAGTTAATTATGCCATAGGTAAATTCATATATAATAATGATATAAAATTGTAATAAGTAGAAGTACCTAGTAGTAGGTTTTTACCTATATGTATTTATTTATTGTAAATTTGATTATCCCGTAGTTAAGAGGTTTTTTTTCCTTTTGTTTTGTAGTTTAGTGAATTTTTTTTTTGTAAATACTGTACAATACCTACATAGAGATTGTTACCTACTCACTTGCGATGCTATCATGAGACGGACATTGGCAGAATTGTGTCAAACCAGATGCAGAAGCCATATATCAAAAAGTTGAAGTTGAAGTTGAATTTATTAAAACGATTATATTATTTATATCAGTGGCGACGAGGACAAAAAAATGAATAGTGAGCAATTTGACAAATTTCTGAAATTACAAGCTACACAGCAAAAACAAATTTCGGAAGTTTTGCAATTGCTACTCACGCAACAACAAAATGCGGCAGCGGCGACTCCCACACCGACAACGACAAGCGGCACGGAGTTACCCAGCACGTCGCGTACTAACGCAAACAGAAACAACATCTACAACAGCTTTAAAGGTGACAAGTTTAATCCTAGTGAAACCACAGTTGAGAATTTTATCGAATATTTTGAAACGAAATGCGGACTTTGGGGAGAGGATGCACTAACCATACAGAAAGAGCTTTTATTCACATGTCTCTCACCTGAAACGTTCCACGACATAAAAGTTGCGCTGACGCCAAATTTCGAAAAAAGCACATATACAAATATTCGAGAGAAACTCCTTGATCTATACAGAATCAAGCGCACAAGATACAGAGCGTTGTCCGATTTTTGGAACTGCATGCGTACCGATAACGAATCAATGGAACATTACGCAAATAGACTGAAAGAGCTAAGCAAAGATTGCGGGTATAACGGCGATCTGTTAGAGCGACAGTTACGTGACCGCTTTGCAACCGGACTCAATCACCTACAGTTGCAGATAGACCTGAAACAAAAATGGCCAGATCTACAAGAATTTTCGGACGAGAAGATAAAAGAAGTAACCTTTGCTCAGATATTCAGCGTCGCTCAATCGCGGGAACGAGCAGAAGGCGACGGTGATATACACAATGTCAAAGTGAACAGGATAAAAGGTAACACTAGATCTTACTCGAATACGTCTCCGCGCAGATTAAGAACTCATCAATGCCTCAGATGCGGGGCACCTCAAAGACACCCGTTAAACAAATGCGCAGCCAAGAACCACACTTGTCAAGAATGTAATACGCCAGGACATTTAGAAGACTGCTGTTTAAAGTCCGGTAAAGCATGTCTGCCCAATCAGAATGATAACAAACATAGAACATTTACGAAGAGGAACAAGCTAAACAAGCTTAAACATGACGGGAACAGCAACAACTCTTCACAAGCATCCTACTCAGAAAACAGCGACGACGAATCTGACACCGTTTGTCAGATTAATAAAACAAAAGGCAAAGACAGTAAGAAAATAGATGTCTTAATTAACAACATCAATTGCACGCTAGATTGGGACCCCGGCTCAGTCTATTCAATTATCAGCACCAAGTTCTGGAAGCGTATAGGCGCCCCTACTCTCACAAAGGCTCCAGGCCTACGCGCCTATGGGAACGTAAAACTTAAAACAAAGGGCCTAACGGATGTAACGGTACGACTTCAAGAGGAGGAAAAGATACTACCTGTTGTTGTTATCAAATCAGCTCACCCAATGCTGTTCGGCCTACAATGGAGTGAAATGTTCCACATGGACTTTCCAAAGCCAGTTTACTCGATAAATAACACCCGACACGAAGCTGTTACCCTGCAACAAGTTCTGGACAAACATACTGCTCTTTTCGACGGCAAACTTGGAAAAGTCCAAGATTACCAAGTAAATATACACATCAAGCCTAATGCTCAACCGAAACACATCCCAGCAAGATCGATTAAATTTTCGATGAGGAAAAACATAGAATCTGAACTAGATCGGCTAGTTGAAGAGGGCATCATAACTAAAGTAGACCCAAACATGACACCGATCCAGTGGGCGACACCGACAGTCAATGTAGTCAAAGCTAATGGTCAGATCAGAATCTGCGGTGATTTCCGCAGCACACTCAACCCTGTACTAATAACACACGCACACCCAGTTCCCCTGTTTGATCAGTTGCGCCAGAATCTCGCAGATGGTACAAAATTTACTAAAATTGACCTTAAAGATGCTTACCTGCAATTCGAAATAGGACCAGAGTCTAAACAGTTTGTAACAATATCGACACATAAAGGATACTACCAGTACAATCGTATGCCTTTTGGTATTTCCACAGCCCCGTCAATTTTTCAGCATTACCTTGACAAACTTCTCGAAGGAATACCGAATGTAGCAGTCTATTTCGATGACATCGCGGTTACAGGAAAAAATGACAAAGAACATCTTGAAACACTACATATCGTTTTTCAAAAACTAGAACAAGCAGGATTAAAAGTTAACTTGAAGAAATGCGGTTTCCTGCAACCGGAAGTCGAATACCTCGGACACACGATTGATCGAAATGGTGTACGCCCAACAAAATCGAAAATTGAAGCAATCGCTAAAGCTTCCCCTCCAGCCAACGCTAAGGAGCTAAGATCATTTCTTGGGTTAGTCAACTTCTACGAACGTTTTATACCACACCTACACAGTGTCTGTGCCGATCTTCATGCACTTACAGGAACCCGGATGAAATGGCGATGGACATACAATGAAACTAAAGCTTTTGAACAAGCAAAGACTTTAATCGTACGTTCTAAACCGCTAGTAGCCTATAATGACAAACAGCTACTTTACCTAGCATGTGATGCGTCAGAAAAAGGCGTGGGAGCGGTGCTTTTCCACAAGAAGAACAATACAGAACAGCCAATTGCATTTGCATCAAGAAAACTTCGACCAGCAGAATCTAAATATTCTGTCATAGACCGTGAAGCTCTCGCAATATTTTTTGGAATAAAAAAATTCGATCAGTATCTTCGCGGCATCAAATTTATACTAGTAACTGATCACAAACCCCTCATTCACATTTTGGGACCAGAACGGAACTTACCGAAACTAGCTAATAATCGCTTGGTACGATGGGCACTAATAATTGGAAGCTACGCCTACGACATAGAATATACAAAAGGCTGTAACAACATGATCGCAGACTACTTATCTAGGATGCCTAACCCTGAAGAGCTACCTTCGAAGCCTGAACTGGCTGTTCACAGAATAGTGGCGCGCCTACAGGCAGATTATATTGGCGACCTTGCACTATCAGAAAACGTCATACGAGACGAAACACAAAAAGATCCCACACTGAAGCACATATCACAGCTTATAAAAACGGGTTGGCGTGAACAACAATATACGAATGAGATACAACCATACGCTCGAAAACGCTGCGAGCTATCTATAGAAAATAAGATCATCATGTGGCAGGGCCGCATTGTTGTTCCTGGCACGCTAAGGAAAGCAACCCTGACATACTTACATCGTGGACATCCGGGGATATCAGCTATGAGAGCCCTCGCACGATTCTATGTATGGTGGCCAACCATTGAGGAAGACATAGATGCATACGTAAAAACTTGCCACAAATGCCAGGAGAACCGGCCTAATACCTTGGATTTGCCAATTTTTTCATGGTCCATGCCAGACCAAGCATGGGAAAGAATTCACGTTGACTTTGCGGGACCGTTTGAAGGCTCGTATTGGTTAGTCCTGTCAGATGCATTCTCCAAATGGATCGAGGTCAAACCGATGGCAAAAATTACGACTGCCAAACTCTGCGATGAACTGGACACAATTTTCACCACTTTCGGCCTTCCCCAGTTTCTAGTCTCCGACAATGGCCCCCAGTTTACATCGCAGGAATTTCAAAACTACTGCAAAGGCAAGGGAATTAAACACATTAGATCATCACCATATCACCCTCGGACAAATGGATTAGCAGAAAGGCTAGTAAGAACTTTTAAGACCAGAATGTCTTCAAGTACAGAAAACCTCAAAAAAAGACTGGAAAACTTTCTTTTTGCCTATCGCATTACACCTCATAGCACTACCGGCAAAACCCCGGGCCAGTTAATGTTTGGACGGCCGATAAATTGTGAGCTACACAATGCCCGACCAAGTGCGAAACGGTCGATTCAATACAAGCAGATACAAGCGAATGTTAACTCCGAGAGCCGAACGCCGAATTACAGGCCAGGTGATGCTGTGTACGTCCGAGCCAGGGAACAGTCGCGTTGGGAACCAGCCACGGTATCTCGACGCACACATCGATATTCATATGTCATCAGCACTCCAATCGGTGTGGAAAGGAGGTATCACGCAGACCATATACGGCCTCGTCTCGCTGAATCAGACGAGCGGCCTTCTGAAAGAACTCCAAATACTCCAATAGTTCCTGTTGCGTCCTCGACCCCGATACTGGAGGCTACTGGATCTCCGACACATTGTCCTGTATCGGGAACCGATGCAGAAGCTGCTTCCGAGGTTTCTCCGTTGCACTCACCACAGAACGTGACTGACATACCGTTTGCTACGCCGATGGAGCCGCGTCAAAGCAAGCGTACCATCAGACCGCCCCGGCGCCTAATTGACGAGATGGAGATTTAAAGGGGTTTTAAATCTTAGAAGGCGGACGAATGTTACAAACTCTTTTGATAGCTTCTACTCTTTACTTATATCTTAGACAGGGGTTGTCAGTCATATAAAAAGATAGCTCGTCAACGAATAAATTAGCATGAATTGAATTTATTAAAACGATTATATTATTTATATCAGCTCTGTCGAGACCTGCATTTTTGCGCCTCTTGAGTGCTATTCTTATGTTCTTATGAGTTATTGCAGATGCCGCGGCTGTAACGTTTTGCAGATTTCCATGTCTTTGGAAAGGCTGGATAAAACATGTGATTTTTTGTGAGGAGGTGCGAAGTGTTTTGAACCAGTTTGAGCCCTAATACTTTAAAAAAATTGCAAGTTGAAAATGAAATTATAGAAACATTAGAGTGCTATATAATTAATTATTCATCTTGATCCGAGTTAACATGCTACCCAGGAACGCACACATCTAACACATTGACTGTGCACACCAAAGACCGCGCTGCGCGGCGCGGCTTAGCCGACGAATGATCGTTGGCGTGTGCTGATGCGATCCGAAGCGCGGGGAGGCGGCGGCGGCGGCGACATTAAAGGAATCGAACTCATTGTGGACGAGACCAACGAAGGCCTACGAGACTTCGTTCGGTGGCTTACAGTGAATACTACAGCCTAGTAAAATCTTATTCTGATTAACTATCAAGTTATTATGTTATTTTAGAGTATCATTTTCCAAAAGAACAAGTTTTTATTACCAACACTGTTTGGACATCCTACTAGAAAGAGATGAACTACTACTTTGGGGCTTCTCACTCGGCTCGCATATATGAAACACTTCACAGTCCAGGTTAGGTATAGGTTCATGTATACCTGACAAAAATGATGCGATAAAGAAGCGATCCTATTGGTCGGCTGGAAACTTAGCAACGCAGCACATCTCTGTGGAAAGGCAGCCTTAAGCTGGACAAGCTTGAGTTATGGGGATTACTGTTAAACCTAATAGGTACAATACACAACGAATCCGCAACCTCGATGTGGGACAAATGTTTGTACGATCTGAAGATATTTGTTCCGGGTGTTTTCTATGTGTAATTAAAAATGAATATTATTTAGGTAGCCTACCAATGTATGTTATTTAGTACCTACCCATCCTGCGTCGCAAGCGATCCTTCGCCCGCTGCGCCACAGAGGTCGTCAAAGAGTAGGAATAGAACAAACAACTACACCTTAATCATTTCGGTTTGAGCGTTTTTCGTCGTCAGCTTTTCAGGGGGAGGCCTGCGTCCAGCAGTGGACTCTGGACCATTAAAGGCTGTCGCGTAGAAGGAGGTAGCGTGGAGGTAGATTAGCGACATCTAGCGGATTTTTATGGAACAATTTTTTCCATATCTAGAGGAATTTTTAAAACTGGCTAGCGCTGCTGGCTAGGGACTACTAATTTAGTTGAATGGCAGCACTGGGCATAACTTCCCTTGGTATAATTTTTTTTCTAATTGCTGTCAACTGTCATTCACGGCCTGTGTTCACTCACGGCTATGCACGGCGGCGGCGGCGGGGCGGCGGCGGCAAGCGAGGAGGTCGGTTGGTCGCCCGTTGTTGCTGTGACCGGAACCGGAAATGAATTACAGATCCTACTGCCTTCCGCACGCGCAGCCAACTTGAACTAGGTATTATTACTAAAATAAAATTATTTATATGTGCACGATAAACAGATCATTACTTAAATAATGAAGTTTGCAATAATCTTTCGAATCATTGTGTTGAGGTAAAATTAATAAGTACCTAGGTAGTTAAACAGTACCTACCTATTATCAAGGATGTAGGAATGGAATGATAGGGTGACCATGATTCCTTTGAGATGATGCTTGGTTCTGCGGCACATAATTATGCACGAGTCATTTCCTAAACGTGTAATTTCGCGTTTTGGTGATCAGATCAGAAAAGAGCATGTGGATCAGAATGTGCGCGCCCATTCTGATCCACATGCTCTTCCACATGCAATTTATCGCCGTTTTACGTTTTTCTTTGGGGATTTATAATCGGACTTTTGCGAAGCCCCGACCACAAAAGCCTTGAAGTAAAGAATTGATCGCTGTATCAGCGAGATGCAGCCAGCAAACGGCCATAGAAAATTATTCAAAAAGAGTGCGTATGTGTCGGCAAAACCGTTAGGCCATATACCGATTTTTCCACATATCAATAAAAAAAATTAGGATTTTAATGATAATACCTTCTATCTTAATTACTTCTGCGTTAATTTACGGACAATCTATAATATGTCTACCTCAGTAAATTTCTGCATAGTTTTCGTAGCTTACCAACAGCATAGCTCTTTAACATTGGTAAGGTTATGTTCACTTTGTGCTGGTCTTTTATGTAGGTAGGTACTTACATAATAATATATCAATATTATTTTCAGTATCCATGTTAATGTCTGTCAGAGTCATCATAAATATGTTACGAAATCAATAGATGAAATGGCTATTGATTATGAAGACGACAAAAATTCTATGATTGCAATAACAGAACGAGGTTTGTACTGCTATTAGTCTCCTTACCACTCTTGCCCGGCGGATTGGTGATCGCAGTTGATGTGTTGAAAATACTCAGAAGAAAGCTGCTGTCCTTCCTTTGGTAGGTTCCCATAGTCGACTCTTACGACATTCACGGATTTAGTTTGAGGAGTCAATTCTTGCGCCGCGTTTGCCACGGCTGCTGGTCTACGTATATAACAGTTATAAGTGTCAGTAGGTACTTACTAAGTATAACCAGTATTATTTAATCATCAGCACAATTTAACCCACAGATAATTCTTACTTGTATGAAGATTTTTACGATGAACTTGATAATCGCATCGTAGTAGAGCAATCAATGAATATAATTTATTTTGGAACTCCCAGCTCGTTTATGAGAATGGATGCTGAAAGTATTCTTCATCTGCTTATCAATACGAAAAAACATTTGATTCCTATATCAAGAACTTTGATAGCATGGGATATCGTTACCGGTACTTTTACTAATAGTTACTTTATAGAATTTATTTGAATATAGGTTATTTGAATTTAGATTAAATTTTACTCAATTATTATTCAAAATTTTAGATGGCAAAACAGCTGCCTTTCTACAAGGTCGTGAGTATCTGGCATTTGATACATTGTTGAATGCGGTTCCCGAAGAAGATTTGTACTATGTTAACTTTGGAGATCCTTCAGTCATGAAATATTTCTCGAATCATCTTCTAAAATTGCATAAGCGTAAGGTGAAAGATTAAAAAAATGATAATTATACTTACTCGGTCATTACATCCTATATTATGTTGACATAGACATAAATAATAATATTAAATAGGTACCTAATGCTGGGCAATGCACACAACATCATCTAGCCCCAAGCTAAGCAGGGCTTGTGTTATGTATGTGTTACTAAAAACTTAGCAAAAACTGATAACAAAAACAGAAACAAGGGGCAAGGTAATCAGAATCACTGAAAAAATACGAACATATAATTTTTATACTATACTAATTATACTTATATAAAATATATAGGTACGTGTATTGAAAAAGGTTCATAAATTTGAGATTTTAAACGGACAAATTAAATGATGATACTGATGCTTCAAACCAAAAGTTGTTCCCAACTTCCGCGATTTGCTCTGATGATACTAGAGAGAGGGTTGTAAAAAAAATCTACCAATATTAATTTAGTTACCTACCTTTGTTTACAAAAAATATCTAGGATTCTTAAAACGAGTAAAGCTTCTACTCTCGGTTTTTTTACGCGCTTTAGCGATGTCTTTCGCCGGGATAGTATAAATGGATAGTATCCCGAGGAATTTATTAGGAAGGTCTTCACAAGTTACAACCTGCATAAAACACTTCAGTATGTCAAAATGGAAGGTGAAGTTTTTTTTTTATCTTTATTTATCAAGGAGGGTTTGATCAGAGTGATCATGCCACCCTCATAGTTTACAATAAGTACATTTTGGCCTCCTCTGAGAGAGGATAGGCCAAAATGCTATTACATTTTCCGAACTCACGCAAATCAATTCCTGTTTGTAGCAGGTTTATTCTTTCGGCTTTGTTCCGGACTCATTCCACCAAAGCATGATAAGCATCTTCCATATCGCCACACTCTTCGCAATTTGGTGAGTTAGTTTTACCCATGAGAAACGCGAACTTGTTGAGTGGGATGTGCCCAGACCGAAGTCGCAAAGCAATCACGACCTCAGTGGCGCAGCGGGCGAGAGTCTTCCTGCGACGCAAGAGGTTGCGGGTTCGATTCCCTTCGATTCCACTCGATTGCTGGACAATTCACACTGCACCATCTAGCCCCAAAGTAAGCTACTCAAAGCTTGTGTTATGGGTACTAGATAACTGATATATTTAATACAATACATACAATTGTTCCGAGGCGGGAATCGCTCGCCCGCTGCACCACTGAGGTTGTCAAGAGATATGAGATGGTATCCATTGAATTTATACAGTTTTGTTAGTTTTATATAATTTAGATAGTGATTCCAAAATGCCGTAGGCAATTGGTGTTCCTCGAACGGACGAGGTACATCGAGCCAAATGCAGAATAGCGCTTTTAGAATCGGTAAAAATTACAAACTTCCCGGTTTCAAAAGAATGCACGTAAGAAATAGCCTCTGCAATAGCGATAAGCTCGGTATACATTATTGAGATATTAGTATTTATACTCAGCTGTTTGGAACTACGTATTTGAGGATCATAAATAGCTAATCCACCGCATGCATCATCCTTGAACTTAGATCCATCTGTGTATACTTGATAGAAATCCGAATATTTACTATCCAAAAACTTCATACATATAACTTTTAAATCATCTTTTGTATAAGTATGTTTTGCTTGAGTAATGGCACTAATACTCGGGACTACTATTGACGAAAGATTCAAATTGCTGACCCAGGTGTCGAGTGAAAACATTTCTAATTGCTTGCTGATATGTATAGGTGTATTTTTAAGATGAGTGTGAACTTAAACTAATAGAGGTTTACATTTACGTCTCCAAAAAGAATTATCACAAAAAGGGCTTAAAATGTCTAAAATTCCTATTATTTTACTATCAGCTAACGATCTGTTCTTGAGCCTTACCTAAATGTGTCTTACAGCTGTTACCAAATAAAGGGCTTGCGTAATCCAACCTACTACGAATCGTGGCTATATAGATACGTTTTTATAATTATTCACGGGTATTTATTGCGTACGGGTACCTAATTTTCCCGACGTTTCAACGGGTGTTCTGATTGCGTAAGTTTAAAAAACTTCATATAGATAGATACGTCTTAGGTAGGTAGGGTGAATGCTCCAACCTGACCCAGCCAACAATTTGAAAATATTTAGCAACTGCATACTTTTTTCTTTTAACGCATTAATGTGTTTAGCCGAGCGTAGGGATCTATCTAGCCATAGTCCTAAATATATAAAACCTTATCAACAATTTCTAGTGTTTTGTTATTAATGTAAGGTGAAGGTACATCACACTAATATCATACTAATCACACTATCACACTTCACACTAATATTATAAATTCGAAAGTTTGGATGGATGTATGGGTGGATGGATGGACGTTTGTTACCTCTTCACGCCAAAACTACTGAACGGATCGGGCTGAAATTTAACATACAGGTAATTCTAATCCTGGAATCAAACATTAGCTACTTTTTATCCCGTAAATCAGTTCCCATGGGATAGAAATCACCTTTAAACGTTAAACATAGAAACAGCGCGTGCGAAGCCGCGGGCATAAACTAGTTTAAATAACAATCAAGCATATTCCAATTACATTATAATATTATGTTCCATTCCATTCCGTCCAACACTCTGGTATGGTATGATATCAAAAATGCATGCATGTTAATATTTACATGTTATCATTTTCAGTTTGGTATTTTAATTGCTGCATATAGGCGTTATTATGGGAATGATTGGTACAAGAACAGTACTTATATCAATGAGTTGGGATATTTACTATGTGGATTTTCATCATCTGACCTCCAGCAGATATCGCCAGAAATATTTAAAGAGCTCAATATTGATGTCTTAGGAAAACTGGTTCTTTGCGATGTTAATCAAACTAAGGTACAGATAGTTTTATTTAATATTATTCGGAAAACAAACGGTTATAGGTATTATTCCATAAATAATTTATGTTATATTACTTGTGCAGAGTGGTGCATGATGAATGAAACAAAAATAAATTAATATTATTAAATGATTATATACATAATTATAGCCTACTGACGTTTATTTATCGGATATTTATCGCGTACCTTGTGTATATTTCCCCTACGTTTCAATTTTCCCATAAACACCACAGAACAATTGTCCTACCTATCGTAGGGGAAATAGAAGCACAAGGTAAGCTAAAAATACCCTATTAATAATCGTTATGTTAACAATTTGCGAAAGTTTTTACACTATACTTTCTAAAATGTACCTAATATAAAATGACTGGGTTTACAAATCTATAAGCTAAGCTGGGGGTAAACGCAAAGGGATGCTAGCTCGCTGGGGTTGGTAAAACTGCGAAGAGATTAAAATAACTAAACCCGTTGAGTGATTTATGTTTGAATTGAACACTGAATTTATTGTTTCCACGGTAGTTGATAATCGAGGTCAATGCAAGCGAAGCTAATATTCGACTTGAATGTACTTATTCATGTAGGGACCTACTTATGTGATGTCTTGTACATTTTGCCAGACAGAAAAGAAAGCAAAAGCCCTTCACCTAATGAAGTTTCATAACAAACAATTAATCTAAGATAACAATTAAATTTGTTTGTATATTAACTATACAATATCAACGCGTTAAAACAATAACGCTTAATGCAAATGAAGCTTAAAAAATTAATTGATATTAAAGCTAATAAATATTGTCCATAAATCAATTTCACTGCAAGTAGATCGATTTCGCCTGAAACACGGGATTATCTAATTCAACTAAAATTTGTAGAGTAGCTACATTACATAAATTTATTCGTTTAATGCACTTATGTACTGTCTATTTACGAGTTTCCTTTAATTAATTATGTTTATTATTATTATTTATTTCTGCTAGTTAAGCTAAAAAGTAAACTGACGTATTTTAAAACATCTTTGTTTCTTGGTAGGTGGCCGAGAATGTACCTACAAGAATGTTTATACCAAAAATTAACGACTACTGTAATTACATTGCCAAACTTACTAAAGTAGATTCAAAGTCTTTCCAGGCCCCTACTTTATAAAAATATTAAATGCATGTTATTTACTTATTTATAAGGCAATGCCAACAATACACATAATTAAGCGTTCTTTTATAACAATTAGTTATAAAGTTGTTATATTTCAGACTCTTTATAACATAGCAACGAACCCTGACGCATACGGGAAACCATACACGTGGTCCTCTCATGAAGTCGGTAGACTTAATTCATTGTTTGCATGTAAGTTAAAGTGCCACACCGAACTCACCTACTAGGAATATGGTACATTTATGTAAGTTTTTATAAGAATATTAACATGTCCCGAGAAGATACTTTTAATTAATTTTCACACAGCATCATCTAGCTAGCCTCATCAAATAAGCATTAAAATAATAGTGGTACATGGTTTTAGGTATTCCTAAGGAAGATATAAGTTCAATACAATTGGAAGCAATAGCTGCTATTTCCCCAGAAGTAATGAGAACCATAAATCAAGCTAAATTGGAGTTTTTCACCAAACAGCAAATTCTCAGAATGAATCGCAATACACGCCACATGTATGTTCTGAGGATACAATTGAGGGATAGCCTTGATATGAGCCAGATCGCAAAAAGCTTTTCGTATATGATTCCATGTCCCACAGCAGTACTTATTTTTATGGTCACCCTCTTATTTATATATAAAATATAACTTTTTATATTTTTACTATTACTCGTTTATCATTATAGGTAATATAACTTTATAATCCAAAATTAATTATAAACACCAAATTATAAAAGAGATTATTTCTTTAAATTTATAAATCGAGAAAAAATAATTTATTGATTAATTAATCCCATTTCCGGGAATAAAAACAAGGTTATTAAAAACATCGTCTAATTTGTGTCAAAAAGCGTCACGACAACGCAGTTAGTAGATAAACTGAAATAAATTGTTATAAAATAAATAAATAAACTTCAAAAATGTATTTTCGCAATAATTGTACCTACATACCTAATAAAAACATGTAAAATGTTTCAAAAGTAGGTACCGGAAATGGACCTCAGCGCCATGGGAGGGCCGCCAACCAATTTCCATTCATGGAATTTCATTCGTTCGTTCTTCTTTTCGTTTCGTTTTTTCATTTCTTTTTTTGAAAATCACGTGGAGGGCGTAATTGTGTTGTTGAATATTTTCATAGTTATTGTTGTAAGTTATAATTTTTATGGGCTAAAATGCCTCCAGTTAAGCAATATTCATCTAGTGAAGTGAATCAGTATGAATTATCATCAAGGTTATTGTCTTTAACTGAAAATAACACATCATATACATTGACACAAATCAACGGTCAAAGAATCTACAGAAAGGCTCCACATGCATGGAGCGGGCCCGAACCTTCCAGAAATTGTGAGGTAAGTTTGTAAATAAGCACTACTTTCGTTTATTCCCGTGTTCTAGCTAGGGTTACCCCCCACCCCACGCGACAGACCCTTCTCATGTCCAGGATTTTCAGTGGAACCATTTAATTTTTTGTGTAGGTGAGAGATAGTAGTACCTAAAAATAACGTAAATTCATGTATAGATTTCTTGCTATTTACTAGATTACGCAGTGACTAATTACCAAAAAAAACAGCTGTTTTTATCGCCTAGCAACAACACGAAAGACATCTTAAAATGGCGCCCTTGTTTCAATTTGACTTTGCTAAATGTGCTGCGTCAATCCAAATCTTCGTTGTTTTCATTGCCTAGCAACAAGAATGCTGTTACGCCCTTGAAGCGTATATACATTAGGAGCGCGTAGGAATGCCCTAAATTTGGTATCGTATCTGGCAAAGGACGTGTTTCGGCCTGATGATGATGAAGATAGTTTCTCGGATAAATTTTAGCTGGGTACTTACGTAGATCGGGTGCTAGCTTAGAATTAGTACCACCCCAACTCATCCCGCGGGTGTCGTACGAGGCGACGAAGGGATATCCACCGGGGGCGGGCAGTAGGGATGTAAAATAATAATCGATTTATGGAAATAATCGATTAAAAATCGATTTTAAGATCGCAATAATCGATTTTAAGATCGCAATAATCGATTAATTATCAATTTTTTTTTCATAATCATACACCAGTCATAATCAATTTTTCATCTGCCACCCCCACCCCCGACATTAAGTCAGGACTTTTAAAGGTCGAAGCGTGAATTACTATCATCATCATCATCATCCACAGCCGGATTTTACCCACTGCTGGGTATAGGCCTCCCGAAGTTTGTGCCATCCACCACGATCCTGTGCTAATCGCCTCCATTGCCATTATTGAATTACAATGTCAATCAATATTACACATTTCACATCATTAGACCAGAAGCCGAATATTGTCCTAACGCTTCCCTAAGCTCTTATTCCTAAACTCATTGCCTAGGGATCTCTAGTTTATTCATTTGAATAAATATAAATAAATAAATAAATATAGGTAGTTTAGTTTTGTTGATTTGATTGATTTGTTGATTATTTAAAAAGTTCTTATTTCTGTTGTTGTGTGTATTTTAATCACAGCTTTATTAGTAAAAAATTAATTAATAAAACTGTGATTAATATACACACTCACATTTTTGGCGTTTATATAGGAATAAATTGACAAATTAGGAAAAAGTCTATTATTTTTCAAAGAAAAATCGAATTATTTATTAATTGATTTTTCTTTCAACCTGCATGCCCAGCGTGGGGATTATGAGCAATACCCCCAGGCGTAGGCCAGCAGAGGCCGTATTTTTGTGGTCAACAAACATCTGATAATATAAGATTAGAAAATAGTGTTTACAATTCTGAAAAAAAGATATATATTACTTAAGGATCTAGTCTAGTCAAAGTCGCATTCAGTTACAAGATCTACTGAACTTCACTCGATAGAAAAAGATCCCAAAGTCCCCTTTTTCTAACGTTTTTAGGGTTTCGAAGATCAAAGATCGGTTTCGAAACCCTTATGGTCTCGCTTTGTCTCCTTTTTCCCTCCTTAATAACTCAGCAACTACTGCAGCTATCAACTTGAAATTTAAAATAATACATTTCGTGCACCTGTACAGATTTTAAGAAAAATAGATGAAAAATGAAAATGAATATTTTCCATACAAATTGTGATAGGTACCGAAATTTTAAAAGACACCTACAGGGTCATGTGGGGTATCAAATGAAAGGTATCAGTTTGCATGCATAGAGATCCATCTGAAATGTGGGTTGGTACCTTACCTACTATTTAAGGTATTCGTCATATTACGAAGTCTCAAACGGGTACGTTCTTTAGGTACAAATTTGTTGACAAACGTTGGAAACCCTCGGCGCGCGAGTTACACTCGCACTTGACGGATCTTGTTTCAATACTTATGACTAGCGAACTACTGATAGCGTAACCCCTTTGTTTAACCAATCTCCCATCTAGAGAGAAATCTATAGAAAAGAGTTTCCAACAGGTTTTCATCGGCCGTATACCACACGACTGCTTCGAGGATACTCTAGTGCCGCTGTTCAGGCAGGCTGGCGAGCTTTTCGAGTTTCGTCTCATGATCAACTTCTCTGGGTGGAATAGAGGGTGAGTGATCTTACAGTGTATATATTTAGGCGACTTTATCAGTGGCAACTAGCCACTCGAGAAACTTATATCCCCAATGGCTATTAGGTTCTGCAAGCCCATTACGTCGTAACGTAGCAAATGGCAATGGGGAAAGCAACAATGGGGATCATTTTGGCAGCCTTACTGGTATCTAAATCTTATAAAACTTGAATAGGGGAAACTTTTTGGCATAAATACTCCTTTCGAGTTTCAAAAGATTTGGACAGCGCTAAGGCTGCCAAAATGATCCCCATTGTTACGTTCCCCATTGCCATTTGCTACTGTAATTGGTGGGCTGGAGGGCGATTACGGTGTGGTAGGTAAGGCACGGCATTAAAAAAGCTTGGGACGGGTTTTGCTCCAACTCGAAAAATAACAACTAACAGGCTAAAGGTTTCTTCGTCGCTTCTTTACTTTAGTCTACATACCGAAGCGACAGAAATAAAAAATATTACTTTATTTCCGTGTCAGTGTATAGTTAATTTGACCTTTTCTAATTGTACATTTATTGTATTTATGGAAACAAATAGTTTTTGATTTTGATTTTGATTACGGCTCAAACGTTAGCAGTTGAAACGTTCGGGTGCGCGTTCACAGGCCGGCATGGGACAATCCGCACTAGCCTCAGCAATGGATTGATATAAAAGATTCGTACCGCACGGAGCGGACTGTTGGCAATGCCGGCGAGGACTTCCGAAGGCAACTTTTCCTTTTAATGCGAATGACGTCTTTCTAATTGCCGATCAGTGGACGCACTTAATAATAATAATAAATAATAAATAATGCTGGACAATCCACACAGCACCAATCACCATCTAGCCCCAAGGTAAGCTACTCAAAGCTTGTGTTATGGGTACTAGATAACTGATATATTAAATACATTATATACACAGATAAATATATTTTTTACTATACATAAAAAACACCCAGACCAACGGAACAAATTCTGCAGATCGTACACAAATTTGTTACGAGGCGGGAATCGAACCCGCAACCTCTTGCATCGCAGGCGGACTCTCGCCCGCTACGCCACTAAGGTCAACTTGTCAGCGGATTGTCCGATGTCGGCCTGTGAACGAGCACCCTAACGTTTCAACTGCTAACGTTTGAGCCGTAATGCCGTGCCTTCTTACCACACCGTGAACGCGGCCCTGGTAAAGGTTGCGGGAAACCACTGAATTTGGGTAGCGTTTGGTAGTCATTCTGGCGATCTTTGAAGAGAGCCGATGTCCAGCAGTGGACATGCTTTTTTAGCTCAAATCATGCAGGTGATACTATGCACAGAGATCAAGTTGTGATGTTTCCTCGACAGGTATGCTTTCGCGATGTATACTTCAGATTTGGAGGCTGCTAACGCCATTCGTCTCTTCAACAACTACATGATCAGACCGTCATGGCAGCTCGGTAAGTTTCAATACCTGCTTACTATACCGCCAAAGATTAAAGTCATTTATAACGGGATATTTACCATGATTTGAGTTTTGAGCTTTCCAATATTTCGGCGCAGTTACATGCGCCATGATCACGGAATAACTGACGGCACTGCGAGTGAGTTGTTATTGGCAGATATATCGATCTACCCTCATTTTTTTTGTCTTTTGCTACGAACGCTACTACTACCACCGGTTTCACTATCGAACGCAACTCGATCACGACACACAACACTTACGGTATCAGAACTTTAGAACGCGGCCTGGTTGGTACATCACTTCTTCGGTTTTTACACATTCTCACAACCGGGTTCCAGGTTCTTTAGTGTTAATAACCATGATGGATTTAAAAGTTTTACCGCCAAAGATTGTTACACAAGTTTTGTAGGTTCGATTTGAATCCATGAGGTTACATGTGAAAATTTTTGTTGATCTATTTTCTCGTTTGTTGAATCATTTATTTGCATAAAACAGCGAGCATGCAATTATGTTAAAATATAAATGGATGACCTACATGTTTTGCCATTACTGGCGGAGAGGGCACGCTGCAGATTTGTCACTAATGTGATATGTCTTAATTTACAATCAATCTTAAGACAAAAAAATTATCAGATAAACCTAAAATCTATCTATATAGGTACTATTTATAACTCATGAACGGCTGTACCAATATGGCTGAAAATTGGTGGGTAGGTAGCTTAGAGCCAGGAGACGGACATAGGATACTGTTTATCCCGTTCGACAGCGTTCCCGTGTAACTTGACATAATAGTAAATAAAATAAAGTCTTGTTAGTCATCATTTATAACTCAAGAACGGCTGACCGATTTCAAAGAACGATTTGTTGAATTGGTCTCTGTCCGGGCTAGCCGAATAACCATCAAACAATTAGGGTTCCGCGCAAAAATTCTAATTCTACGCGGGCGAAGCTGCGGGCCCAGCTAGTTAATCATAAATTCTAAAGGGTCTTTCAAAAAGAACGGGCCGATGTCGAAATTGAATAAAACAAACTGTGTGAGATATTAACGTATTTTTTTTTTATCGAAAGGCCTATTAATGCCATTATTTATGGAATATGACATCATTTAAATGTTCGCCGCGGTTTTAACAGTGGCACGGATCCGAGAGGTCCAATTTTCTATGACTCTGCTGCATGCGTTTTAGCATAATAATATTCTATGGATTTTGTTCTGAAATAAATGAATAATAATAAATCCGACTGAATCTGAGCGATGGCCTGCGTTATGTTGAATTTCAGGGCATCAGTCGATTGCGGTTTATTGGCATAGACTTGTGACTTCAGAAAACCCCATAAAAAAAGTCTAATAGTCGTCGTTGTGAGCGGTAGGTACACTTAACGACGAAAATCATGAACAGGGTCAACCTTTTTATGAGCGCTGCGCTGGCGCCCCCGCGCTCTGAGGCGTATTTGCGTCGTGGTCGTTGATTGTACGAATTATACCTATCCATATTATACAAGCCAAATAAATAAATAAATAAATAATGCTGGACAATTCACACAGCATTATCTTGCCCCAAGCTAAGCAGAGCTTGTGTTATGGGTACTAGATAACTGATATACTTAATACAATATATTACATAGATAGATATTTTTAATATACATAGAAAACACCCAGACCAACGGAACAAATTTCTGCAGATCGTACACAAATTTGTTCCGAGGCGGGGATCGAACCCGCAACCTCCTGAGTCGCAGGCGGACCTTCGCCCGCTGCGCCACGGAGGTCGTCATTATCTATATATATATAAAAGAAAGTCGTGTTAGTTACACCATTTATAACTCAAGAACGGCTGAACCGATTTGGCTGAAAATTGGTGGGGAGGCAGCTTAGAACCAGGAGACGGACATAGGCTATGTTTTATCCCGGAATTACCACGGGAACGGGGACTACGCAAGCGAAGCCGCGGGCAGCAGCTAGTACTAGCTAAAGGCGTCAAGCTGAATGCTATGCGTTTCTCTGCAGGCGTGTGCCCCTCTATCAACAACTGCCGCATCTTCATATCCCGAATCCCGCCAACCACGCCGTCCGTGGAGATCGTCAGCCTGCTGTACCACCTCACCGACGAGGTGCAGGAGGTCCGCATCCGGCGCTCCATCGCGTCCTGCGCCGCCATCGTCGAGTACAAGTCTCACCGCGGCGCTGCCATGGCGCGCAAGGCGCTGGTGGCCGCCGCGGCTGCCGCTTGGGGCTCCGGCGCGCGCCCGGCTGTGGACTGGTCGCTGCCGCAGTCGCCGCAACTGTTGAAGCAGTACAGAGAGGTGGGTATTCTAATTTTTTTTTATATAAATAAATAATGCTGGAATTGTCCAGCATTATTTATTTATACATTCTTACATTCTTAGGATATGTTGTTTTATATAAAAAAAATTCAGGAAAACGATGTTGAAAGTTAGGTTACTGCCATGGGTTGCCAACTGAACGATTGCGGAGTGTATGTATTATCCTCATTAATGAAAGAAAGACCAATAATGATAATAATAATAATGCTGGACAATTCACACAGCATTATCTAGCCCCAAGCTAAGCAGAGCTTGTGTTATGGGTATTGAATGAGATATTTATCATTCCAACTATTTTGACGCCAAATGAGATAAAATGCGTCTTAGTTGGACTATATTTTTTCAGTGTGTACACCCATTTGCCAGTTCCTTATAAAGTCTGACAATTCCAACACACCAATAAAACAACTCTAGAAACCATAGCTAGCTACTCCAGAGAATCTGATAAAAACACCTTACCTCATTATTTCTAATTCACCCTATCCTGTCATTTTGATGTCAGTGTAGCTTGGTTATTAGCTATATTATGTAAGTATGTGAAAGTTTCTGTAGGTATGTTTGTATTTGTATGTTTGTATTGTATGTATGTATTAAGTATATTCCTGTATTATGTGCACTACCAACTGGTAAATGACTTGTATCTTTTTTTAGTACCTAATAAGGTTGCCTGGAAGAAATTGCTTTAAGCAATAAGGCCGCCTATTGTACGTTTTTACTTTATTCAGATATAAGTTATTTTATTAATTTTGTGCAATAAAGAGTTCATTCATTCATTTTAAAATCAAAATCAAAAACTCTTTATTTCCATAAATACAATAAATGTACACTTAGAAAAGGTCAAATTATAAAACTATACACTGACACGGAAATAAAGTGATATTTTTGATTTCTGTCGCTTCGGTATGTAGACCAAAGTAAAGAAGCGACGAAGAAACCTTTAGCCTGTTAGTTGTTATTTTTCGAGTTGGAGCAAAACCCGTTCCAAGCTTTTTTATCTTCTAGATAATCTGATATTTTATAGTAAGCCTTTTTGCACAGCAAGGTTTTGACAATTTGTTTGAATTTATTTACTTATAATTTTTGCAACTCACTAGGAGTTTTGTTGTAGAAGCGTATACATTGCCCTTTAAAAGATACATTAATTTTGTGTAGCCTAGTTGTGGGCACAGCGAGTTTATGTTTATTTCTGGTATTAAAGTTATGTTTATCACAATTTTTAGGGAACAGATTTTTATTACACATACATTCATTCATTCATTCTTACTGTACGCTGTCTCTACACAATAAATAGTATGTGTGATCCTCAGATCGGACACTGGAGCCCGGAGCGCGGCGTGGAACTAAAGCGCGCGCCCGAGGAGCCGTGCGGCGCGTCCCCGCCGCCCGCGGCGCCCTCCTACACGCTGGAGCCGTGGTCGCAGGCGCGCCGGCTGCGCATGATACAGGAGGCGCAGCGCAATGCCGTCGCCGCTGCTGAGTGAGTACTCACAAATATACTAAAAATACAAAGACAAAATAATTTATTTGCTATTAGGGTTCTAATTTCTAATTCTAATTCTGAATGGGGGTACCGGGATCTGCACTGACATCTCGCATAGGAGTGTATTGTGCATTGTCCCCCTGCCTAACCAGGCCCTAACCAGCCCAGCTCCTTAAAATATCGGTATTAGGGTTACAAACATAATATCTTAATGTTACCTAAAAATATTACATTTGAATGTGAGAGCATTGATTACCTATGATCCCCGCACTAGGCTAGGCCTGTTTCGCGGGAGACCGAGTGAGCAATGATTAGTGATAATGATTAGTGGTCCTACTGGTAGGACAAAATAGTAGGACCACAAGAAAACGGCGAGTATGACATGGTTAAATGTGTCGAAGACCTTGCTATAATCAGTATAGATGGCGTCAACTTTACTACCAGGTTCTAAGGCAGATGATAACGCATCAGTTAAAGAATCTAAATTAGTAACCGTAGATCTACTTCTCAAGAAGCCATGCTACTGTTCCAAGCTTTGTTAGAATAACTTTAGTTAGGCAGCTTTAAGGCTGAACGAGTCGCTCATCTCTCCATACAAACGTGGAAGTTACCCTTCCACTACAACGCCTTTTTATGTTGACTATCCAAAACTAGGGATAATATCAATTTATCTCGTCATTATCTATGTCTGTATGCATCACAAACCGTAAAAAAGAATTAAAAAAATACAAGCTTCTAAACTTTCGTATTTTAACAGCGATTTTAGCCCAACTTTGGGCGAAAATGAATAACATACGGAGAAAGAAAACTCTAAAATAAAGCCCGTACAGACATAGTTTAGTTATTCAAAAGTTGAAATAAATTTATTTTGAATCTCAATAGTTTTTCTATAATAACCCTTGTGCTAAAAGTCTTCCCATTTTTTTACGCGACCGTTTTACGAATAAATTTATTTGCCTTTCATCAAGCGCGCGAGAATGTCTATTATGTCAGATGAGATCGCATACATTGGTTATTAATTTTCTGATTCTATTTATCTTCGATTAGGATATCTATTTATCTTCGATTATATTCAATAGTATCCTTGATTATTTTCAATATTGATTTAACGATTTGAATCAGTGTGATTTAATATTTGCACACCTGCTTGCGGGTTGAATACATTTAACATCACTCTAGTCATAAGATCTGACATGTACTGCAGAATACATTATTACAGGTACCTGTAATAATGTATTCTGCAAGTAAATGATTTGATTTGATTTGATATGCCGCGCCCACTGATGAGTTGAACCGGACGACTCGTGCAGCCTTAAGCACTCATTAAGGTTGTTTCTGTACTGTGCAGATGGTCGTCCCGCGCCAGCATGGAGAGCCTGGCCGCGTCCATGTCGTCGCTGCACATGGGCTCGTGCCTGGGGGCGGGCGAGCGCGCCGTGTGGGCGCCCCCCGGCGCGCCGCCGCCCCCCCGCGACCCGCAGCCCCACGACTTCAACCCGTGGACGGCGCGCCATCCCATGCACGAGTTTATGGCGCACGCTAAGGATCAGTGAGTACTAGGCCTATGTGTGTTGTGTTGTGACAGTGTGAATGCCAGCTTTTGTATCCCTATGCGCCTTTTCATATACACACGAGCACGACACAAGTAGCAATGTATGACGACGTCCGTGGCGCAGCGGGCGAAGGTCCGACTGCGACGCAGGAGGGTGCGGGTTCGATCCCCGCCTCGGAACAAATTTGTGTAAGATCTGCAGAAATTTGTTCCGTTGGTCTGGTTGTTTTCTCTGTATAATAAAAATATCTATCTATGTAATGTATTGTATTAAGTATATCAGTTATCTAGTACCCAAAACACAAGCTCTGCTTGGCTTGGGGTTAGATAATGCTGTGTGAATTGTTCAGCATTATTTATTTATTTATATTTTTGAGCGTTGAGACGGCATTGTGCCTTCTGTTATTTTCTGGCTTATACAGTTGTGAACCGTCCTGTGCGGCAAATGTGACTGTGACGTGTGTATCTGGAAAGGGGGGACCCATTGTCACATTCTCTTGCGCTGAGTCAAGGAGTTGCATAACTTGAGCTTCAATTTAAATACAATTTTACTTATTTCAGATTTGTTATTTAAAAAGCTGGTGTTTGTTCATTTATATGCTTATTCGGTCATGGGACTAGTGTAGGTCAAAATGGTGAATGTCCCCTTTGCTGTAACTTATAGCAATGAGTTGTTACTTTGCAGTTTGCATTATAAGTTTCATCCGATTTGAAGTTGTCAACAGCGTAGTTATGAATTTCAGCATTTTGACCTTGACTGGTATGGTAAAGCTAGGGAGGGTGTGATCATGGTTTACATTATCTTTGTTATTGGAGAAGAGTCGGTTCATAACTAACCAATCAAGTCACGATAATTTTCATTTTTCTTATGATTTTGAACTGTTGCAAAATTTAAATACCTTTACGGCTATTTTGACAGACTATGAGTGGAAACTGTCTTTTAGCTTCATCTGTTCTAGTTTAAGAATTTATTGTTACCACTTCACAAAGAATTATTTATATGTTATTCACAAAGAAAATTATAATATAATTAGTATTTACAGTTAAAACAATTGATCTAACTGCAGACTGGTGCAAACAATCTACAGGTAGCTCAACTGATCCATATCAATACCAGTCGGAAGCGTCCCCAAGACGCTGGCTGCATGTTACCTAAACATAAGCTTTTTGTTTCCCAAATAAAATAAAATAATTTATATAAAAACCTTTGCTATGTTGCATAAAGCAATGTCTGCATTTAGATCAACTAGTAACAGACTCTTCTCCAAGCTGACCTTTGTTTGCACAACCCGAGACTTGTGGACCGTTTTGTTTGCACTGCACAACCGCACCGCCTCTACTCACATATCCTAGAATTTAATTTTGATTTAACTTGTGTTATTAATTTATTGCATGAATTAGATTTAAGTCGCACATTTGTGCATCGCATGCATGGTTGTGTGCCTGTATTCTGGAGTACAGGGTGTTGTAATTTTTCTGAGAAAAGTGCATTTCTGAGAACTTCAGTTAGAAGATTAATCAATTTACCATCTTTGGTTTTATGTCAGATCTCAGAAATGCATTTTTCTTTGTGTGGTGCATGTGCATCTTGATTTTTGTCACTTTTACTGGAATCATCGTCTATTTATCGTGTTACTGCAAAGCGTAATTCGAATTAATTTCCCTCGTTTTTGTTTTTCCGACCAATTTACTCAAAAAAACAGGGACTGCTTTGCATTTAACTCTGTAAGAGACGAACATATGAAACAAATGGTTTTGTCTCTATCTATAAATGTTTCTTCGACTGACTCGAAGTTAGCTTGCTCCAGTTTGACCCTGTACTCCAACTAAAGACATAAGAGAGGTAAATTTTAATTTTATTTTAGACATTATTTTAATTCAATCCTAAACGTATTTAATTAAGTATCGAATTGAATGGCATAGATCCACGTCATTATTATAAATTAGTAGCTTTTTGAGGCAACATCGATCGGTATCACTCGTATTTTAAGCAAGATATTTGTGTTGTTACGGATTAAGGGCAACCGCGTCGGCCGCGCCGCCATCACGTCCGCGGCGCGCCCGCGATAGGATTACTTGCACTACTTATCCCAATTTTTTGATATATTTTCAAGGAACTATTCATGCTATTGTACTTTAGTATTTCTGTCTATGGATAAGTCTATTAAAATCAGGTTTTAAGTAAAATCAATTTGGATCTGTTTTCTCAGCCATGAATAAACTCAGCATTATGAAATTATCTATCTACAAACATAAACAAAATCTAAACATTTTGTAACGAGACAATATGAATTTATCTCTCGATGTTTTATGAGATTTTTGATTATTGCATGCCATTATTCATTAATAAATTTAAGTATAATGATTTATATTTGTGTTTATTTTCGTTGCTTCCTTCTGATTTTTACTGCTTGACTTTTATTGGTGTGGGTTTTTATTTTTAAGTGCACTCAGGTACTAATGCTACTCCATAACATCGGCACGCACTTAACTGCCGCACATAACATATTAACATAGATTCCTAGGACAAGTAGCTAGGAACTTGTAACTTAAGTAGGTAGCATTACGGCCCTTAACTAGGTCACGCGTACATTACCGTCGCGCACACTTAACGAACTGCAAGTTATTAAAAGGTGCAATAAATTAGGGCAAAGGGCAACTGCTAAGGCATGACGATTGAAAGTTAATTTAGTTAAGGGTCCGGCGACAGATACATTTCCTATACAAACGTAATACCAAAATGATTTGTAATTTGAGCATATTTTCACCATGGTCTGCTATTTGTATTAAAATAGTATTTATCTAGGTTCCTGCCACAATTTTTTTTCGAAATACCTTTCTGAAATGAAATTAAACCGAATCGAATTTTTAAATTAAAGAATGAATGTTTTCTTAGTAATTGTGTAGATCAGTATTTTGAAAAAAAGCTTGTGGCAGGAACCTAAATAAATACTATTCTAATACAAATAACAGCAAACCGTGGTGAAAATATTCTCAAATAACAAATTATTTTGGTAGGTACTACGTTTGTATGGGAAATTCATCCGTCGCCGGACCCTCATATAAGGCTTTTTACTTTCTTCCAGATTTAAAGTCTTCGATCATTATCATTGACTATCATGATCATTATCATAACCGCGATTACTGAAAAATTTTACCGTCCTGTAATTTACAAATTAGTCCAAAGGACAAAATCAATACTTCATTTTAAGTACTAACTCCTAGTTATATGACGACCTCTGTGGCGCAGCGGACGAAGGTTGCCTGCGGCGCAGGAGGTTGCGGGTTCGATTCCCGCCTCGGGACAAATGTTTGTACGATCTGCAGACATTTGTTCAGGGCGTTCTGGATGTTTTGTATGTATTAATAAAAAATATCTATCTATGTAGTATATCAGTCATCTAGTACCCATAACACAAGCTCTGCTTAGCTTGGGGCTAGATAATGCTGTGTGAATTGTCCAGCATTATTTATTATAAGCCACTGGATTGTAAAACTATCTGAATAAATAAATTCAATTACTATTATTGTCCGTGCTCTTGTATCTTACAAGAGCACAGGTTTCCGAGAGCCGTGTTGCAATCAGGTACTTGCATACACCTTTTAAATCCAGCCTTTAAAATGTTCAATGTCACGCCAAACGCAGCGTGTAAGTAATGTTTAGTCAAACATAAGTTAGCTTCCGTGGCGCGCGCTCGTCTCCACACCGTACTACAATAATACATAATACATAATACGTAATACATAGTAATGTATTGTGTCAGATCGGCGGAGGTGGGCTAGGCGTTGATAAACAGTGGTGTAACGTATAACCATGGCGGTGTTTGACAAGTGGGTCGTGCTGAAGATAGTCGAGTTCGTAAGTCGATTGCACCATAACATAACATAACACATGCTAAAAGCGGTTTGACAAGCCCCCACTTTCGCCAAACTTAGTTAAAGTTAAATTTCAAAGGTGAACTTGCATACCCAATTGATTAAGTAGCTATATGATTTTTTTGAATTAATAAGTTGCTAGTTTCTATAGAAACGTTTAAAGGTGATTTCTATCCCATGGGAATAAATGGGATAAAAAGTAGCCTATGTTTGATTCCAGGATTAGAATTACCTGTATGCAAAATTTCAAGCCGATCCGTTCAGTAGTTTTGGCGTGTAGAGATAACAAACATCCATCGCATCTATTCATCCATCCATCCATCCAAACTTTCGCATTTATAATATTAGTGTGATTTTTTAAGAGGCGAACATAACGGGTTTGGTTGTCAAAGTAATCCTAGATCTCAGTATCTACTGATGGGATCCCCGTGGTAAAAAACTCCAATTAAATAAAATTCATTTTTTTTTCATAAAACATGATTTTTTTTTTAAAACATCATTTTTTTTTTCATAAAACATGATTGAGAAAAAAAATTGATAAAAAGTCATGAAACTTTTGCACATAATTTGGTCGAGATCCTAGGAACCCTGCGGTCCATTCATATGACTTATGTTTTAAATAAATAAATAATAAATTATAAACAATGCTGAACAATTCACACAGCATTATCTAGCCCCAAGCTAAGCAGAGCTTGTGTTATGGGTACTAGATAACTGATATACTACATAGATAGATATTTCTTTTTTATAAATCGTAGGTTATTACTAATTATTTGGTTCCTTGAACCAGTTTCTTCATAAGTTGCGTAGTTTTCTTGTTAATAAACAATAACTTGATTTTTGCTTACGCCGCCCGTTCCAAAAACGTATGCTTATTCCCTCCCAAAAGTGCGCGCATTGCGCCCTCTTAAACGAATCCACCTAAACCCTAAACATTGTAGATACGTGATTTACCTAAATGCTAAGCAGTTAGCTGGGTCAAACTAACTGGACTGCCCTTAGCTGTGAAAGCGCAATTCTGTGTTATTATAATTAATGTTGATCTAGTTAAAAATCAATCGTTCGATGTGCTAATCTTGTTTGTTTATATCTCGGACGAGGCTGACTGCACGGTTACAATTTGTAATGGTTAACTAGGTATTGGTTTTTGATATAATCTGTGTTCTTGATTAGGTCAAGGCGTTGGAGATAAATCCACTTGAAGTCATATCGACGCACTTCAGCGATTCTTTCAGGGTGGTATTTTTCTGAAAGATAATTGTTAGATTACTAAATAAAAACGAAAATACTGTCTTTGGTTTGCTTTTGGCTTAAATCATGGTATATACAGGACGTCCCACGGGTATGCCACATGGAGGGAAAGTACCTTGAATATTGTAGATGGCACATTTTACTGAAAGAAGACATCTAATGTTAAAATTCATGGTCTTGCTTTTATTTCTGACACTATGTTATTTAGCAAAAAATAATCCTTATGATGAAGCCTTTTGATCGGTATGGTAAAGCTACAGGTTGATTATTTTTCTCGTGTAACGGGTTCAATTCCCGGTTCAACCATGTAATTATTTAAATATCTATGAATGCAGTTTAAATTGTTTTTTAAATTCAAATAATGTCTTCTTTAAATAAAATGTTCCATCTACAATATTCAAGGTACTTTCCCTGCATGTGGCATATCCGTGGGACAGGGCGTCCCACGGATATAAGAACTATTAGAAACGTTTTTTCTTTCAAACGATTATCAAAAGATTATCTTTAGCGGTGGATTTCATCAGCACTTCATTCAATTCATTAGATTTCATCGCTAAACTTGTATTACATCTGAAAATTTATGTCAAAAACTTCAAAAGTGTAATCGTCAGATTAAAGGAGACAATTTTTAACCAACATTTTATAGGATAAATTTGAGGCAGAGGATTTTACTTTATTATCTGAATATTAGAAAATTCTGATAATACAGGATGCAGGTACTTAATAAAGTAGCAAACTACAAGCAACTACAATATTATCGACTGTTTCCGATACAAAGGTCGTAAAGAAAATTTTAGGCAAAACGACTTTTTGATGCATTTTTACATAATTTTTCACGCTCTTTCGATCTGTGTATCTAAAATTGCGCTACGACGAATAAATTATGGTTTATACAACCTGAAGAAATACCCTTGTATGTACTTTAATGGCTGTTACTTCAGAGTTTTTTTACCAGGCCATTAATTAATGGGTCGTAAATACGTTTTTTTAGGTACTGTTCAGGGGGTGTAAGTCCATGCTAACTTTTAAATAAATAATTAAATGAAACAAAGGACAACCCAAATATAAGAACTTTCTTCATAAAAACAACTTTATAAGTATAAAAACCAAAAAGTTATGAACTTATGACAGATATTTATTATTTTGTTTTTTGCTCATTGCCACAAATAGGTGATTTGGAGTTACGCCCTTTGTATCGGAAACAGTCGTATATGATGTGATCATCGACAGACGACCTCAGTGGCGCAGCGGGCGAGAGTCCGCCTGCGACGCAAGAGGTTGCGGGTTCGATTCCCGCCTCGGAACAAATTTGTTTACGATCTGCAGAAATTTGTTCCGTTGGTCTGGATGCTTTCTATGTATAATAAAAAAAAATATCTATCTATGTATATAATGTATTAAATATATCAGTTATCTAGTACCCCCACAACACTAACACAAGCTTTGAGTAGCTTACTTTGGGGCTAGATGGTGCTGTGTGGATTGTCCAGCATTATTATTATTATTACTATTATCATCATCATCATCATCGTGATGATACACTGCAAATATTTAGAAGGCAGTAGGTACGTTACAACATATTTTTTTATACAAAACATCAATATAAATAAATAAATAAATAATGCTGGACAATTCACACAACATTATCTAGCCCCAAGCTAAGCAGAGAAAAAGGATATACTTAATACAATATATTACAAAGATAGATATTTTTATTATACATAGAAAACACCCAGACCAACGGAACAAATTTCTGCAGACCGTACACAAATTTGTTCCGAGGCGGGGATCGAACCCGCAACCTCCTGCGTCGCAGGCGGACTCTCGCCCGCTGCGCCACTGAGGTCGTCAAGCCACCAAAAATATCCCTTTATCACGCCCGTACCTATCAGTGATCTTTAATATACCGCGACACAAAGCATTTACCACTCACAAGATCGTAACAAACGAACCGCTGAAACTTTGTAACACTGAAATAGTATATAAATGGTTATTCATGTGTTAATTTTATTTTCAATGGAAACGTGGCATTGAAATTCAAATAGCCTTAAAGGTAGAGTTCAGTTCTAAGATTATCTGATCAAAGTTCGAGATCTTGTCAATTTATTTTAAGTATGTATGTATACCTGTGTCCCCTTGCTTTTACCCTGGCCGCATTTGTGGTTCCCGTATAGACCTTACAATACGACAGTGCCGCCAAACGAACACTGTATTTGGTTCTAGTATCCAAGATATTGTATGTGAACAAAGAAATAAACTTAACGAAAACTGGTAATTATACTCGATAAAAACACGCGCAGCGAAAAAGGTTTTAATTCGAGTTCGAAAACGGGCGAGAGCGAAATGAAAGAACTAGGTAATGAAAACTTTAAAAACCTCAAATTTTTCTTGCGAAAAATCATTCAATTGTTTCTAATTTCTGCGAATTGCTCAAATCTTCGTCGATGCAAAATATTTTCAACGAATATATTTTGCATCGACGACGATTTGAGCATGCATGTCGCATGGTATCCTTCGTGGATGTAGACGACGTTTAACGCATTCACTGCCCAGCCTCGGCGGTGCTAGGGCCGCCCCGCCCCGCAGGTGGGGGCCTGCAGGATCCGGAAATGAACATGTGCCTCGTGGGCCACGAAAGTGTTAAGACAATGATAATGTCCAATGCATGGCAAAAGCTACTAACAGAGACTGATTTGCTTACCCGTTGGGATTTCGATGGGGTTTTTTGAAGAGGTTATAAAATTGTTCTTTCTGGAATATGTACATTTCAACATTCAGTCATACTAAACGGACCCATTAAAACGCAGTCCTTAGTGGTTACACGTTTAATGAACCCCCTTTTAGGGGTACCAAACCCATTCTACTGGGTTATCTATTGTAAGGGTTTTGGAATTTGATGCACAATGGTACAGATAGGTACCTTGTGTACTATCGTGCAATGTCACACCTAAACTATTTCTAAATTATACCTAGTTAAGTTTTATAATAACTTGTACTTGTAGACCCAATGCTTCATCATCAATTGGTAATTAAGATGTGATAGATGATTGCAATCTGACGCTCCATCGCAGACAATAGTTACCGTCATGTTTTACTCATTCCTGTGACAAATTGTGCCACGGTTTCCGGCATTATTCATGACACATGCAAATTAATATGTGCTCTTGAGGATTAATTGTATTCCTCGTTAAAAGTTAGCTAGGTAGGTATGTCTTAATTATGATTTTAATCCACCTCGGTAGTGGATTAAGCTAATCGAGTCGCCAGTGACTGACTACCATACTTAATTTAGCTTATTTTATACACTCAATTTAGGTTTAAGGGTCCGGCGACGGATGAATTTCCCATACAAACGTAATACCAAAATGATTTGTAATTTGAGCATATTTTCACCATGGTTTGCTATTATTTGTATTAGAATAGTATTTACTTAGGTTCCTGCCACAAGCTTTTTTCAAAATACTTATCTACACAAATACTAAGAAAACATTCATTCTTTAATGTAAAAATGCGATTCAGTTTAATTTTATTTCAGAAAGGTATTTTGAAAAAAAAATTGTGGCAGGAACCTAGATAAATACTATTTTAATACAAAAAATTGCAGACCATGGTGAAAATATGCACAAATTACAAATCATTTTGGTATTACTTTTGTATAGGAAATTCATCCGTCGCCGGACCCTTAAAATAATTATTGCAAAGATATCACGCTGTTTCTACGTGACGAGTGGAAATCAAAATCAAAAACTATTTATTTCCATAAATACAATAAAAGTAGGTACACTTAGAAAAGGTCAAATTATAAAACTATACACTGACACGGAAATAAAGTGATAATGATTTTTGATATCTGTCGCTTCGGTATTGGATTTGACCTCTACTCGTTTTTATGTATGGAATTCTCTGCCCTGCAAATATACCAACAAATCCAATTAGTAATAGAATAAGAAAATTTCATAATAAGTAAACCGAGCGCTAACCACAACTTGCACTGACACGGAAATAAAGTGATATTTTTGATTTTTGATTTCTGTCGCTTCGGTATTGGATTTGACCTCTAATCGTTTTATGTATGGAATTCTCTGCCCTACATATACCAACAAATCCAATTAGTAATAGAATAAGAAAATTTCATAATAAGTAAACCGAGCGCTAACCACAACTTGCACTGACACGGAAATAAAGTGATATTTTTGATTTTTGATTTCTGTCGCTTCGGTATTGGATTTGACCTCTAATCGTTTTATGTATGGAATTCTCTGCCCTACAAATATACCAACAAATCCAAATAGTAATAGAATAAGAAAATTTCATAATAAGTAAACCGAGCGCTAACCACAACTTGCACTGACACGGAAATAAAGTGATATTTTTGATTTTTGATATGTCGCTTCGGTATTGGATTTGACCACTAATCGTTTTATGTATGGAATTCTCTGCCCTACAAATATACCAACAAATCCAATTAGTAATAGAATAAGAAAATTTCATAATAAGTAAACCGAGCGCTAACCACAACTTGCACTGACACGGAAATAAAGTGATATTTTTGATTATTGATTTCTGTCGCTTCGGTATTGGATTTGACCTCTAATCGTTTTATGTATGGAATTCTCTGACCTGCAAATATACCAACAAATCCAATTAGTAATAGAATAAGAAAATTTCATAATAAGTAAACCGAGCGCTAACCACAACTTGCACTGACACGGAAATAAAGTGATATTTTTGATTTTTGATTTCTGTCGCTTCGGTATTGGATTTGACCTCTAATCGTTTTATGTATGGAATTCTCTGCCCTACAAATATACCAACAAATCCAATTAGTAATAGAATAAGAAAATTTCATAATAAGTAAACCGAGCGCTAACCACAACTTGCACTGACACGGAAATAAAGTGATATTTTTGATTTTTGATTTCTGTCGCTTCGGTATTGGATTTGACCTCTACTCGTTTTATGTATGGAATTCTCTGCCCTACAAATATACCAACAAATCCAATTAGTAATAGAATAAGAAAAATTCATAATAAGTAAACCGAGCGCTAACCACAACTTGCACTGACACGGAAATAAAGTGATATTTTTGATTTTTGATTTCTGTCGCTTCGGTATTGGATTTGACCTCTACTCGTTTTATGTATGGAATTCTCTGCCCTACAAATATACCAACAATACAATACAATACAATACAATACAATACTTGCACTCGCTCTACCTGTTGTGGTGAATGCGGTATCCAATTCATAACGACGCACGACCGCATCTAATTTTCCTCATTGCACATTCCTAGTTTTCTGCTACAATACAATCGACGACCTCCGTGGCGCAGCGGGCGAAGGTCCGCCTGCGACGCAGGAGGTTCGATTCCCGCCTCGGAACAAATTTGTGTACGATCTGCAGAAATTTGTTCCGTTGGTCTGGGTGTTTTCTATGTATAATAAAAAATATCTATCTATGTAGTGTATTGTATTAAGTATATCAGTTATCTAGTACACATAACACAAGCTCTGCTTAGCTTGGGGCCAGATAATGCTGTGTGAATTGTCCAGCATTATTTATTTATTTATAATTAAAAAAATATCTATCTATGTAGTGTATTGTATTAAGAATATCAGTTATCTAGTACCCATAACACAAGCTCTGCTTAGCTTGGGGCTAGATAATGCTGTGTGAATCGTCCAGCATTATTTATTTATTTATTACAATCCATTAACACCGCATCTTGCAAACACCGAGATTGTATGCACGGCACGATTTGTTCTAAACATGATGAATGCTGTCTCCCATGTCACTCCCACGGTGGACAATGAAGTCAGCGGTAGAGGCCGAAGCGTCGTCCATTGTCGACAACAATAGCGTTTCCTTTGGATGGGCTGCAAGGTCTGCGCCTGCATTGTCGCTTTTTGCGCTGCTTGAAGAAGCTATTGAAGCTAACTTATTCTGCGCTACTAATGCTTTTGTGTTCTGTGATGTTGCGTACTTAACCTAGTCTACGTTACTGCTTGAAAATAACACGTAAATGTACCTAAAGCTAACGGGTGGAAGGTAAGTCACTAATTCTGATTGGTACCTATTTTCCTAATGATTATTTTCATCTCTCAGCAACTGCAAGAACTAGATAAATTTATATTTTAAGGTTTCCATCCATAACCATTTAACTAACATGGTTGCTTCAGGAATCCCTTTAAGTTCCCTTGATCTCATCTTAAGATATTAACTTTTTTCTATCATAAAGTCCAAACGGCTCTGTCGGAAGACCAGCGCTGGTTGTGAACACAACCAACACTGCTGCACAGAAACCGTTTGTGACTCAAGCTTGTTTATTTTACCTGTTTCATTGTATTGGTTCGTTGTTGCAGTTAAATAAATCCTAACTATTTCATTGTAATTTTATGAACCGTCCATTTACTTCAGTGTTTCATCCCTAGTTGGTGTGCGTTTCTTGCCTGGTGGCTAAGCGCGTGTCTCAGGACGACGAGGCGCGCCTGGCGCTTCTCCTGCAGAAGTTCAGCAGAGAGTGGTCTCTGCTCACGTCGGTCACCTGGGACTCCGTGGGCGGCGCCTTCGCTGATGCTATTTATGGAGGTAAGTAACAAGTTAGTTAGTTATTGCACACGTTATAAGTATACAAAAGGTGGGCTTAATGCCGATGGATTATCTACCTGCCAACCACACATGGTTTTAATAAATCAAAAGGCGTGCTTTAATTAAACTAACCTACATACAAGTCATTACAGAGAAGAACTACAGTTACTTATATAATAATAAACTTACACAATAAATAAAATACATTATCACATTAAAATATAAATATATATAATATATATTACAATAGGCAGGTACTTACAATATTTTAATAGAGCAACAAAATTCAAAAATAGCTGAAAAAATGGTTCAGTAAACTAACTAGAAATCGGGTAGACATTCTTTAAAAAATGCTCACGTGTCAGCTTTTTAAAACAGTTTGATTCGACTTTTCTGATATCATAGGGAATAGAGTTCTAAAGTCTAAATGTATTGTTATTTTCAGCAAGCCTTGTCCCACTGCAGGGTAAAGGTCTTCCTCTTGCTTTCCTCACATAGGTGACTGGCCAGTCGGAAAGGTTTATAATCTAAAAGTACAATTTTCCTTTCTACACACATCCGCTGGTAAACATGCCTGTTCCAAAAAAGGATGGAACTCGCTTTAATCACTACGATTGTTCAGAAGGTCTCTTTCAACAAATACTGTCCCTAAATTATGGAAATCCGCATTCATCACCCCAGTCCATAAGAAAGGGTCTAAAACAGAGGTTTCTCATTACAGACCTATCTCTAAACTTTGCATTATTGCTAAAGTCTTTGAAAGAATTATTTACAATCAAGTTTATTTTGCTCTTAAAAGTACGTTTAGTCCCTTTCAGCATGGGTTCTTGCGAGGTAAATCAACAGTTTCAAATCTTATACTCCTAAATGATTATATCACTCAGGCTATGGATAATGGTCACCAAGTTGATGTAATATACACCGACTATAGTAAAGCGTTCGATAGAATAGATCATTTCACGTTGTTAAATAAGCTTTCTCAGTCAGGTATAAGAGGTGATTTGCTAAGATGGTTTGCATCGTATATTGATAATCGATCACAGGCAGTCGTTCTCAATAACTACATCTCTAGTTGGGTTCCTGTCCCAAGTGGGGTCCCTCAGGGATCTATGCTGGGACCCCTACTTTTTACATTATATGTTAGGGATATCGACTCATGCTTCAAATCATCTAATCTGCTATGTTTTGCCGACGATATGAAGATATTCTCCACTATAACATCCAATCTTGACATCGTTGCTCTTCAGTCAGATCTCTCCCGTCTTGAAGACTATTGCCTATCAAATAAGCTTGAACTAAATCCCAGTAAATGCTTCGCTACTACTTTTACTCGTAAGTCTCGGGCTATTCCGACGGACTATGCTCTGGCAGGGCAGCTACTTACTAAAGCTTCTGGTATGCGTGATCTCGGAGTCTACCATGACTCAAAACTACTCTTTGACGTTCACATTGACCACATAATTAGTAAGGCTTCGAGATCACTTGGATTTGTCATGCGAATCTCTAAGAGTTTTACCAATGTCAAAACTTTTAAACTTCTATATTGCACGTTTGTAAGGAGTCATCTAGAATACGCGTCTCAGATATGGAACCCGCGTTACCAGAAGTACATAGATCGTATCGAAAGTATTCAGAGGCGGTTCTTAAGATACCTGTGTTTTAGAGTAAAGATCCCTTACAAATCTTTTACCTATGATGAACTCTGCAAGAGGTTCCATTTCTTGCCACTCAAAAACAGACGGCTTATAGCAGATTATCTTTATATTCTTAAGATTATCAACAATGATGTTGACTGTCCAGAACTTCTTAGCAAATTGGACTTCAATGTACCTCGTAAGCAGCTTAGACACAACCCCCTACTACATGTCCAACATGTTGGAACTAATTATAGACAAAATTCATTTGTAGTGCGAGCAAGTAGAACAGTCAATGATTTCAGCAGGACGCTTAGCATTGACCCTTTCAATACCAGCATTCACAGGGCAAGGCGATGCATGACTCTTAACTTCTTTTGCACATGATGTAGTTTTACGCTTACTTGTTTTTTTTTTGTTATTAATTTAATTGGTATAATTTTATTGCTTCTTTATGTAGTTACGCAATTTAGGACGGAAAATTTTTAGTGTTCACACTTAAGTAGTTTATTATAATTCTATTAGCGAATGCCTATTATTAGCTTTCTGTATCTATTTTAATTTCTATTGTATTTAGTTAAGCTGATGGCAATCCGAATTAAATAAATAAATAAATAAATAGATTGGCAGGCGGATTGGCGACAGCAGTGAACGTGTTGAAAAATACAAAAGGTAGCTGCTGCTAAAATACTCATAAAGTTTTCTATCAACCTGCCACAGATTTGCTTTTATGAAGCTCCAAAAGAAAATGACATGGCAATCAGAACAGGGTAAAAATTATTTATAAAAATTGCTGGACAATTTACACAGCATTATCTAGCCCCAAGCTAAGCAGAGCTTGTGTTATGGGTACTAGATAACTGATATACTTAATACAATACACTACATAGATAGATATTTTTTTTTCAAAATCATAGAAAATTACAGTAACAGAATGAAACGATTACAACTAATATATCTATTTCTTAAAAATCTAAGCCGTCACCAGAAGGCAGAGTGCCCAGAATGCTGTCAGCATTGCCACGTTGAATGGCAATGCTAATTCGTTGATCGAAATTGAAGCCAGCATTCCGATCCCCATGGCAATAAACTTAAACATAACCTTGACTATATGGCAAAGCTAGGAAACATTCCAACTTTAAAATCAGCTTTTAACAAAAAAACCTCGTCTAAATCGGTCCTTCCGTTTAGGTTAACTTGGGATCTACGCTACGATATGCTTCTGTACCGACGACGTATAGATTTCGCGCCGGGCGGGAGGCTAAAAATACCACAACAATAATTTCTTTGTCGGTGTAAAGTCCTCAACGGGAAGTACAGACAATTAGCGGAAACGACGCGCAGAGAACATTGGCATTTGAATCTCCATAAAAAGGTCTTGGGTCACGGGAAATATAACTAAGTATAGCGTAAAACTTACAACTTTTGATTATCTATAGTAATCAAAGTATATATTGTTGCTTTGAGCGAGAACTTCAAGTGACGCATGACGTGTGGATTTCAGAATAGATAGGTAACATAATTTTCGGAAAGTCTGATGATGTCTTGCAGAATGTTCTGCGACGGCAGCCAGTCTTAAACAAGACTACCCATGTGCGCATCACATATTCAAAATCAAAAAATCAATTAAAAAACTCCTTATTTCCTTAAAGAGGTATAATAAATGTACCTACACTTAGAAAAGGTCAAATTATAAAACTTAACACTGACACGGAAATAATGTAATTTTTTAAATTCTGTCGCTTTGGTATGTGGACTAAAGTAAAGAAGCGACGAAGAAACCTTTAGCCTGTTATTAGTTATATTTCGAGTTGGAGCAAAACCCGTCCCAAGCTTTTTTATCCTCTTGTCTTCTAGATAATCTGATATTTTTATAAGAAGCCCACACACTGCACAGCAAGGTTCTGACAATTTTTCATTCACACAGCATTATCTAGCCCCAAGCTAAGCAGAGCTTGTGTTATGGGTGCTAGATAACTGATATACTTAACACTAGAGCGCACGCGCGGGCTACATATGCAACCCAGCGTGTAATAGTGTTGTATATTTTCTTATCTAGGCGTGTTACAGTGCTGTCCTCTAGTGTATTCCTCGAGTATAAACCCCCGCTCCCTCCAGTAGCGTGCCGACACTTGCGGCTAACGGACGTCTTCAAAAATCGACTTTGAAGTTGGTGGGCTACGCCTGTACCCCGCGCGAGCGTTCGAGGAAATTTAGTGTTCAGTGAACAAGTGGCAAATTTATGGTAAATATGATCTATTTTCTTTAGTGTTACTGTATAAAATACTGTAAGTTCATATTGTATGTATTTGTTGTTTGTAATTATGGATGTTTCATGTAGTTTTATTGTTTTGTTCACTTTTTTTAGATGGCGGGTAACTCGAATGATTTCGGTGAACAAATTCAGAAATGGCTGCTGGAGGATAACGAAGATGTCGATCTTTTGAGCGAAAGTGAGGAAAATAGAGAAATCACAGAACAAAGTGCCCCGCTTGGATCACCTCATCATTCTGATACTGAACAAGAAGGTGAGGAGAATGATGATGATGAAGATGAAAACGTGCCGCTATCGACGTGGCAGGCATAAATGGTCTTGCGATATATCAGATGAATAACTCTCAAATGAAAGTGATTGCCGCCGGGGCAATACCTCCAAGAAGTTGGATTCGATCTTGCAAGACCTTCTATTGAGCGTCGTATATCCCAGCAAATAAACCCAGAGGTATAAAACCGAAAGGTAGATTACTTCTAGGACTGGCAGATCAACCCCCGCAACATAATATGCATATTGGGGGAGGAGTTGGCCGGTATGCTTTTTGTAGCAGGGCTCGTGACCGCAGCACGCGCAAGCAATGCAGCAAATGTATGAGGCGCATTTGTACCGAACATCAGGCAGTCGTGTGTCCTGAATGCATGCGAAAAGAATGATTTGTTACTATTTTATTGATTATTGGTTCAGTAAGATGATTAGAAACCAATTTTGGAGTGATTTTTATGTTCCTGAATGAAAATAACACTCATAGATCTCTTACATTCCAAATAAAGTTAATTTTTAGGATGTTTATATTTTTGTTTATAATTATAATTAAAGAGCTAAATTTTGTTATATCTTTAAGCCATTTTAATAAAAATAAAGATGTTTCGTCATTCTATACTGTTTTTAACTCATTTGATGTCTGATTTAGGGAATTAATTGAATCATAAGTGGTCTACGCCTGTAGCCCGCGCGTGCGCTTAAGGAGTATTAATGGGCGCGTGCACTCTAGTGTTAATACAATACACTACATAGAAAGATATTTTTTTTTATTATACATAGAGAACACCCAGACCAACGGAACCAATTTCTGCAGATCGTACACAAATTTGTTCCGAGGCGGGAATCGAACCCGCAACTTCCTGCGTCGCAGGCGGACCTTCCTTCGCCCGCTGCGCCACGGAGGTCGTCAACTAACACAAAAGATTGCAAAATTATCTGAAAAAATAAATTCTATTATTATTATTATTATACCCGTAATGAGTTAAATCAGGCTTCGGTTTATGATGAGTCAGGAGTTCTACATTTGTACAATGCCATTTTACACCAGCACCATGAATTTATAATTATTGTTAGGTATTATTGTTACTTATTTTTGTATATATTCCTAAGTTCCTTGATTATTTTCTGTCTTGTCTGTTTTATGGCTTTGAATTATAATTTAAGCACATCAAATTGTAACCTTATATTTAAAGTGACATTTCCATGTGTGCCGTGTGCTCCTACGGAGAATAAATGAGTATGAGTAATGCTCAAGTCTACTAGAACTTCTTTCCGGCCCTTGTGGGGGCACGGAGGGAGTCCTCGAGGCTTGGCCTCTTTAACCCGGCATCAACTCGAGGGGTGACGACCCCTCGGTCCTTGGGTTAAGCTAAAGAGCTCTTTTTTTAGCTGGGAAGTAATTCTTTTTTTTTTTTTTTTTAAGGCTGCAATGTGTATATATATATATATATTTTTTAAGGTTTAGCGTATATTCCGCAGGTTACACGATAATCACGTTCGTGCTGGTCGTGGCGCGGATAATGCGGGAGATCCCCCGCGGGCGGCGCGTTCTGGAGGGACTCTTCTTAGGACTGGGAATGCTGTTCTTCCTTATCATTGGTGAGTGTGCTGTTCAAGCGTGACATACCTTATATATATAGTATATATAGTAGTGGTATGCAAACGCAACTCAGATTTAGGCACGTCTCAAAAGACGAATTTTTGATAGATTTTCATAGAAAACTGTCAAAAAATCGCTACTTGAGACGTGCTCAAATGCAAGTTGAATTCGAGTATTCGGGCGAGAATGTCGAAGATGTGAGAAGAATGATCTACAACTAGTCTCAAGTTCGTTAATAACAATAATATTAATAATGCTGGACAATCCACATAGCACCATCTAGCCCCAAAGTAAGCTACTCAAAGCTTGTGTTATGGGTATTAGATAACTGATATGTTCAATACATTATATACATAGATAGATATTTTTTATTATACATAGAAAACACCCAGACCAACGGAACAAATTTCTGCAGATCGAACATTTGTTCCGAGGCGGGAATCGAAACCGCAACCTCTTGCGTCGCAGGCGGACTCTCGCCCGCTGCGCTACTGAAGTCGTTGATCGTTTATTTTTTGTGTCGTGATAATAAACTTTTCATTTCATTTCATCGAAACTATTTTTATCATAACTTCCGTCAAGAATCACTGATATCCCAAAATTTTAATAAGATCCATATTAAATCATTACTAACGAAAGTGAAAGTCAAGATATGTTTAGTATGCAAAGCATATAATTTACTAATCGTGCACTTTTCATCTACCTAACCAGTTTTATAATGAACGACGTATCGATTTCTAAATAAAAAACTAAAAAACTATAGCTGGTAGAATCACCTCACCCCTGTGGAAATGCTTCATGGGGAGTGTGATATAATTTTGTATTTAAATTGATATAATTTTGTATTAATTTTTAGTAGATATTAGTTATAACTTACCCTAAAAATTTGTTAGTAAGGTAGGACACCTTACTAACAAATTATGGATTCTAGTTGTCCGAAATAAAAATATTTGATTTGATTTGATAAATTCCATTTAGCCCTTAACATTCGTTTGGGCCAAGCAGTAGCTAAACGACAATTCCGACATTATTACTTAGCATTTCGTAACAGTAGTTTTCCGAAAATGTTGTCGAGTGAAAATGGGAATCGTAATGTTTGGCCACATGTCCAAAACTAACACACCTTGCACACCTTCGTGACGCAACCTATAGCTTGTTCGTACCTCGTAAATGTATATTTCAGTAAGAAGGCTTGGTTTAATCTACTGCCAAATAGGTTGAAATATGTCAAGGTATTTCGTTACCCTCGGTTTCACCCTGGTTTAATATATAAGGGTCCGGCGACGATGAATGTCCTGTACAAACGTAATACCAAAATGATTTGTAATTTGATCATATTTTCACCATGGTCTGCTATTATTTGTATTAAAATAGTATTTATCTAGGCTCCTGTCACAATTTGTTGACCTTTCTGAAATGAAATTAAACCGAATTGCATTTTTACATTAAAGAATGAATGTATTCTTAGTATTTGTGTAGATAAGTATTTTGAAAAAAACTTGTGGCAGGAATCTGAATAAATACTATTCTAATACAAATAATAGCAAACCATAGTGAATATATTCTCAAATAACAAATCATTTTGGTACTACGTTTGTATGGGAAATTCATCCGTCGCCGGACCCTTAATGCGTAGAATCGGTAAGTAGGCGTTCCGAATGACGATTTTTTTTTTCCAGGTGGACTAGAACTTGCTTCACTGGACTCCGTACCTCGGAACCTCGCAGTAAACGCTTCGGTTCTTGGCAGCCTGTCCCTTGTCGTGGCTGCCTTGTTCCTCATCGACCTGATGGGACCCAGGATATACACTAAAACCTCGCAGTCGCAAACAGATACGGTATCCTCACCGAAAGTAGAGAAGAAGGTCTCTATAGCCAGTCCGCCCACTACGAACGGACATCTTCCCAGTGAGAAACAGAATGGAGTCAATGGGCATGTACCTGCCGAGAGGCCCAAGGACCTAGATTTGGATAACAGTGCAAAGGAAAAGGAAGCCAAAAAAGAAACGAAACTTCTAGAAACCTCGCTGGATGGTGAGACGAAGCTAGAAATCGACGAAATGCTGGAGAAGACCAAGTTTGGGTCGCTGCGGAACGGTATCGAAGGCGGCAACTATGTCAGGCTCTCGGATCCCATATCAGAACCCGATAGGTTGCACTACGAGCGCGAACTCGCAAAGTTCAACGAAAGGTATTTCCGAGATTTCCTAGACAACTACGCGGGGAAACTTATTGTCAGAGAGAACTATCTACCAGAGCCTCACACGCCTGTCTTCGCCAAAGTGAAGACTGGACGGTTGAAGAATCTATACGATGAGGAATCTCCGACGTACGAAAGAAATCAATCTAATTACGAGAAGAAATCGCCACCTAAAGCCAAAACTGTGCCGTCGCCAACTCTTCAGCAGTTGGAAGACTATTTGAAGAGTCCTAGGAATAGAAGGGCTGATACGCCGGCTCTGTTCCCTATGGAGCCTATAGAGGAGAAAGAACCAACTGATACGGAGGGGCGAGCCTCGGGCACGCCCACAGACCCGGGCTATGTGCAGTACACGGCGGGACGATGGGCCGACAAACACAGGGAACTTAGAACACCCAGGCATAGCCCTACATAGTGAATCGACCAAAACAGTGATTAAGTTATTGACTGATGAACAAATCCACCTAGTGTGTGTTTAAGTTAATAAGCCATTTAGATTTATTTTTGTTAAGAAACTAATATATATATTTCGCATAAATATTTCGTTAATATAAGAACTTAACTACCATGTCGTGTTTTTATCCGTATTCAATTATAAGCAATTTTTGTTTTTGTTTTCTCACATGAAAATTCTTGAAGACAAAAGAATTAACGGGCAAGGTAAAACTTAAATATTTCATGGAAATATTTTGATGTAGGAAGTTCATTGCACCTCGTTAAGTGGTAGATTAGTCTTAATTTTAAAATAATGAGTGTGTGACACACAACTCTATCCTTGCACGTTCAACACAAGTAGATGTGATAATGAAGGCTACTCAAATCTAAGAACTATTTTAATTAAGCTACTTTATGCTCGCTTTGTTTTGTGAGTCGCACGTAATTTTCCCCGAATTGTTTTCATCAATTTTCAGTATAATCGTAGAGGTCGTGCCGGAAATTTAGACATATATCCTTAGTTTACTTCACTGCGCTCTGCTTACTAAAAGGGTCCATTGCAGTAGAGATCCAGGCTATTTCAATTTTATTCTCGTTTATTACTAGGTGTGTTCATAAACGATGCATTTGTCTTAACGATTGATATGCATTTGCGCAAGATTCTGTATAATGTATACGAGATAATGACGTAAGATGTTTGTGAATGTATTATGGTACAATACAAAGATGCCTGTGGTTAGGAAGGAAATAATTATGTGCATGATTTCATATAAATAATGCTGGACAATTCACACAGCATAATCTAGCCCTAAGCTAAGCAGAGAGCTTGTCTTATGGATACCTAATACCTACTAGATAACTGATATACACAAAAATAACAGGCAGATATTTCTTTTATAAGTAGTACATAGGGAACACCCGGATCTGAAGATCGGATCGTACAATTATTTGTCCCGGGACGGGAATCGAATCCAACCTCGTGCATCGTTAGCGGACCTTCGCCCGCTGCGCAACAGAGGTCGTCAAATTATAGTATTGACAACAGAGCAGCAGATGCAGACGGATTTTTTATCAAAGGGTTTGCGTGGAGACTTCAAAATCAAATATCTATGTCCTATAAAAACTTTAATACTTCATTGCTTATATCAGCCAGCATAAAAAGTTTGCCTAAAAATACCCGAGTTTTTACTGTTTGTGGTTCTTCAATGTTTCACAACAATTGAATAAACATCCGGCTTCCCAACAGTAATTTAATAATTCAAAGCTTATAATTAGAAGGATCAAACTTCAGACAAACAAAAACCTATGAACGTGATTTTTATCAGTAATCGGGGTGATGATGCTGTTCCAACAGCCTTTTACTCTAAATCCATTTACAACGGGATATTTAATTTACCATGATATGGGTACTAGTATAGTATTATAATATCTGTGATATGGGTTTTGAGCTTTCCAATATTTCGGCGCAGTTTCATGCGCCATGATCACGGAATAACTCATCATGGCGCATGAAACTGTGCCAAAATATTGGAAAGCTCAAAACTCAAATCATGGTAAATATCCCGTTATAAATGACTTTGTTAATAACCATGATGGATTTAAAAGTTTTAGCCTTTTACAATTAAATAAATAAATAATGCTGGACAATTCACACAGCATTATCTAGCCCCAAGCTAAGCAGAGCTTGTGTTATGGGTACTAGATAACTGATATACCTACATAATACAATACACTACGTGTATAGATATTTTTTTTATTATACATTGAAAACACCCAAACCAACGGAACAAATGTCTGCAGATTTATTTATTTATTGGTTTAACAAAATCCACAGCCCTTAATTAATACAAGTATGTTACATATCAAGACTTACGGCCAATAACGGATTTAAGATCGTACACAAATTTGTTCCGAGACGGGAATCGAACCCACAACCTCCTGCGTCGCAGGCGGACCTTCGCCCGCTGCGCCACGGAGGTCGTCTACATTATGATTGATTGAAACTTGAATGGATTTCACAACAGGTCAGCTGTTTACTATTAGATACGCTAAAACAAACGCGCCATTGAGAGGGCCGTGCTAATAAGACCTTATATACGATGCATGGTTCATTGAATCTGTAACGTTTACATTTACGGGGAGTTAGCGGTGTTAGCGAATGTCAAGATCGTTCTCACTCAATTTAAACAATTTTTTTGTATGTACAAAGGCGGCTATTATAATTATAAGTATTGTGACTGACGTACCCCTTAAGGCTGCACGAGTCGTCCGATCCAACTCATCAGTGAGCGCGTGAGCGCGGCCTAAATGTATGCCATTTCATCTGATTTAATAGACATTCTCGCGCGCTTGATGAAAGGCAAATAAATTTATTCGTAAAACGGTCGCGTAAAAAAATGGGAAAAGACTTAGCACAAGGGTTATTTTATTATAGAAAAACTATTGAATCTTTTCAAAATAAATTTATTTCAACATTTGAATCACTAGACTGTCTGAACGGGCTTTATTTTCGAGTTTTCTTTCTCCGTCTGTTATTTATTTTCGCCCAAAGTTGGGCTAAAATCGGTGTTAAAATACGAAAGTTTAAAAGCTTTTATTTTTTTAATTAATTATTTTTTTATGGTTTCGGGTGCATAGATAATGAGATAAATTGATATTATCCTAGTTTTGGATGGTCAACATCAAACAGCGTTGAAGTTACCCTTCCACGTTTGTACGGAGAGATGAGCGACTCGTTCAGCCGTAAGGCATTCACTGCCCAGCCTCTGCGGTGTGTCCCGAAAGGGGCGTACTGGAGCTACATGCTGGTGGACGTGGACGTGTCCATCATGGGCACTCAAAGTTATAGGTACTATGAATAAGGCACAGGGAGTCAACATTAACTCTTTAATTGCCCCAGCTGTGGGGTGGCGCGCTCTTTCTGGTCGCTTGGCAGTGAATGCGTTAACAGACTTGTCACTTTTCGAGGAAATGTGTTGTGTCATGACAACGCTCCGTTTGGCGTGTTAATGCTCGCCGAGTCACATAGAATAAGTAATTCTCATAAAATGTAAATTAATTGTTATAATAATATCTAGCAGGTTTGTTCTCACGCCAAACCGACCTCGCAGTGACTTGTCAATACGTAATTACAATTAAGTACGGAATTACGGAAAACACACACAATACCTGTAATAAAACGAAATAGACTTGAGCAGTTAACAGTGGGAAATACCGCATAAGGATTCATTTTAAATGCCAGTTTTTTTAGTAAACTTCTAATTATAATATTTCGTTGTTATGTATCACGGACTTCTCGTACAAAAGGTAAGCTGAGCTTTGGATGATTCAACATGGGGCAGGTGGAAACAACAATAATTTTCTTTATGGTCCCTATGGGATGCGAGCCTTTTGCTACCGGTATAGTAAAATTATGAGTGTTTTTTTTTTTAATTTGGTGGGTTCGATTCCCGATTCAGATAGATAGGCGATTATTCAAAAATCTTTGATTGCAGTTTAGATTGTTTTCAAAATCAAAATGAAGTATTCTTTCAGTAAAATTTTCTTTCTATAATATTTTTTATTCTAATTTTTTTAAGGACTATTCGCTTAGCGAATCCCTGCATGTGGTGTGGCCGTGGAACGCCCTGTAGGTATACTAAACTAAAGCTATGCCTGGCCAATTACGCGGGGAACAAACTGGACAGCATTAGATACATAGCAACCGGTCAAAATTTTCGAAGTGGCCAAGCCCCAATATTAAATCGTATCTCTAGTTTAGCCCATTCAGTAGTTAATTAATTATGCAAAACGATGCATCATCGTGGCGCAGCGGGCGAAGGTCCGCCTGCGACTCAGGAGGTTGCGGGTTCGATTCCCACCTCGGAACAAGTTTGTGTACGATTTGCAGAAACGAGTTCCGTTGGTCTGGGTGTTTTCTATGTATATTAAAAAAAATGTCTATCTAAGTAGTGTATTGTATTAAGTATATCAGTTATCTAGTACCCATAACACAAGCTCTGCTTAGCTTGGGGCTAGATAATGTTGTGTGAATTGTTCAGCATTATTTATTATTATTTATTATTATCGTAGGGTGAAGTGTGAGAATGGGTCATAAATAGATAAGCCCTATGGTCGTTAGGCTTTTTGCTAGAAAAGCCCATGGTATAAGATAAGTCCAGCACACAAATGCAGAGGGGTCACGCATTACCTACCATCAGCCTCGGACATAAACAAAGGACACTTTTTACCAGGCAGGCGTGAGAATGGGCCCGCACAACCTTCGCACATCAGCTGGCCCAGAATTAGCATATTCAACTGAGGCTGAGGAGACAACTCATAAGGTTTTGACACTTGACTGGACTGGGAGGAATCGTGTAATGTTCCTCCGATGTAGGGCTCGGACCGTCAGGGTACTCATACTCATATATTTATTCGCCGTAGGAGCGCAAGGCACACTTGGTTAAGTCAACATTTTACATTTTAATAAAAATAACTAATAAGATAAAATAAATAAAGTAACACAAAACAAAAAAGTAATATTCATGGGTATGTGCTGTAAATGGACATTGTCAATAATCTAATTATACAGAATAATTATAAGATTAATTACTAGAGCTGCTGTAAAAGGGCATTGACAAAATTAAGATTCTATATAAAATTTATATCACAGAATCACAGCTGGTACATACATAAGACGCTGTTGGACCAGTGATTCACAGGTAGGTAGGATTTTCAGATAGGATCGTACTTGGTAGGTATGGTTTTTCCAAACTTTTTCAGAGGACCTTGCGCTGTATACTTTCTAAACAACTAGGTAGATTTTAAAGTCATTTATAACGGGATATTAACCATGATTTGAGTTTTGACCTTTCCAATATTTCGGCACACTGATGATGATTGATTTGAAAACTCAAATCATGGTAAATATCCCATATGTTATAAATGACTTTAGTGTTATTAACCATGATGGATTTAAAAGTTTTAGGTACATATTGATGTAGGTTTTACAGTCAGCGTCAAATTGATATGAGCGTCTAGAGTAGTCAAAATGATCTCAAAAACATAAAAGCAATTTGATATACGACGTTCGAATCACCATATTGTTGTAAGCACCCAAGGTGTTCAAAATATCTTACTACCTACTCCTTGTTTCACATTTATAATATCAGTCAGGGTGACTGACTGCTCATATAAATATGAAATAATGAGTAGTAAGATATTTTGAACACCTTGGGTGCTTACAACAATATGATGCTTCGAACGTCGTATATCAAATTGCTTTTATGTCTTCAGATCATTTTGACTACTCTAGACGCTCATATCAATTTGACGCTGACTGTACATAGCTGCTTGGAACAGCTGTAGAATTTACTCCGGGGCGAGGTCTCTTAATTCGTTCGGGCTATGCAGGTGTTTTGCCCAGGTGAATGCTACATTGTTGCATCAGTGCACCGCATTCTCTTAACAAGTGAAGAGGCGATTTCTGATAACCTTCAAATCAAGTCTGACAATCTTCAATTGTAGCGCTTTAGCGTGTATCAGTTTAGGCACCCGGCATTACAGAGTATCTGGCTGTTAACCAGTCTTCGCTGGAAGAAGGCAGTTCCACGAAGTAGCGTTTGAACACTTTGAACCGTGTCGTGTCGTCGTGAATCCACCGAAAACTCATTGGCGACAATGGCGACTACCTGAACAGATAAGTTCGCGGGAGGCGCGGCGTGTGGTGCGGCGCGGGCGCATAAAAACACGACGTAATAGTAGGTATGTATATAGCCGTGCAGGTGCAAGGCTGGAGTAACCGGAATAACACGAAGAAAAAAGCCCAAATTAAATTAAACTAGTTTATGCCCGCGGCTTCAATAATCAATAATCATTTATTTCGTTCATTTCAAGAATAACACGTCATACCTATTTGTTTTACTTACAGAACACAATAATTGCATAATGTAAGTACGAATTATGAAATTGTGACTAACATGGCGAACATTAGAAACTACCAGCTACCAGTAGAATCAGTAGCTGAGTACATATACCTTGGTCATAAAATTACATTGGGCTTCGAAAACCAGACCGCGGAAGTAGATCGGAGAATCGCACAAGCCTGGGCAGCATTTGGCGCTAACAAGCAGACGCTACGTGGCAAACTGCCACTGCACCTAAAAGTCAGAGTATTTGAGCAATGTGTGATGCCCGTGTTCACCTATGGCACAGAAACTATGACCCTCACCAAGAAATCCGCGGAGAAGTTCAGAGTCGCGCAAAGAGGTATGGAGCGAGCAATGCTAGGTATCACATTGCGCGACCGAAAACGTAACGATTGGATCCGGAGCAAGACAAAAGTGAGAGACGTGGTAAACACCATAGCAGCAAAGAAGTGGGCTTGGGCAGGACACATTGCCCGAATGGATACGTCACGTTGGACCAGGAGAGTCCTGGAATGGAGGCCCAGAGCTGACACCCGAGGACGAGGCAGACCACCAAATCGTTGGGTAGACGACATCAGACGGCACGGAGGACATGACTGGATGAGACGGGCTCAAGATCGACAAGAGTGGAGAAGAAGGGAAGAGGCCTATATCCAAGATTGGATCAAGATCAGGCCACCATGATGATGATGAAGTACGAATTGTAGGTACTTTAAATTCATCATCATCATCATCCACAGCCGGATTTTACCCATTGCTGGGTATAGGCCTCCCGAAGTTTGTGCCATCCACCACGATCCTGTGCTAACCGCCTCCATTGACGCCCTCCGACGCGTACTATGTCGTCGACCCACCTTGCTACCGGGCGTCCAACGTTTCTTTTGCCCATTATTTATTATTACTTTAAATTAACTCAATTCAATTAAAGTCAAAAGTTGCTTCGCGTGCGTTGTTTCTATGGAAACGTTTAAACGTGATTTCTATCCCATAGGAACTGATTTATGGGATAAAAGTAGCCTGTTTGATTCCTTTCGATTGGATTAGAATTACTTTTTAAGCCCGATCCGTTCAGTAGTTTTGGCGTGAAGAGGTAACAAACATCCATCCATCCAAACATTCGCATTTATATTATTAGTGTGAATACAAATTAAAACGTATTTTACAGGCACGAGCTTTTTGTCAAAAAAATAATATTGACTATCCGGCTTTCAATGGGTACCTAAATTCGGATAAACAAAATTGACAAATTAACCGGATAACTCGGATTTCGAATAATATAATTTTAAATAATAGTAATAACGCATTTAAATTCGTAAGTTTTTATTTAACTTTAATTTGTCGTTGAAACTTGTGATCACTTAAATCATAATAGCATTTATGTAAAAGGTATTGTTTGTTTTAGTTCTTTTCTTTTTCAAATAGGGGAAAGGCGTACAAAATGACATAGGTGGACAAAACGACACAGTGGTCTTTTCTCCGAAACCACAGACTATTCAGTTCCCGTGTCGATACACAGAGGTCGTCTAGTAAAAGGCAGCAACCTGTCGCAACGTCAGACACGACTGCTCGGCCGTTTGACGCGGATGGCGGTTTACAAATTTTAAACCTTCACGAGTTTTGTTCCGATGGATTTTGTTTCGCGGTAAAAGTAAGTTATTTTTACTTTTATTTGTCTTTGAAGGCATTTGTTTGTTGTCATTGAACTAAAAAAGCTGGGTGATGTGTTGAAAGCTCATAAAATAAGTGCATTATTTGATTTTATTTCTGAAGTTATAAATTTTGAAAGTGTACATAATGACATACCCCTTGTCCGGGTTAAATGGCATACCATGTCGTTTGACCCACCCATTGTTTTTCCTTTCAGATCTTAATTTCAAACGTCCGTACATCATCATATGTTAGAAAATCATGCCTCGAAAATATGCAAAAAAGACAGACCATCAGGGTTGGGACAAAACCTCCATGGAAAAGGCTCTTGAAGCTGTGAATAAAAATGAAATGGGTTGGCTGATGGCTGATGAAAATTGATGGAAATCGGCTCCTCCGCCGGTTCTAAAAAAAACAAGAAATGTTACCGAAGCAGTAAAATTTAGTTCTAACAGCAAAGAGGAAATATCGTCCATGCAAACTAACACTGTAGCCGACGACGACGCAGATTTCCCTTGCATCTATTGCAATGACCTGTACTCCAGGTCCAAGTCAAGGGAAATTTGGTTAAAGTGCATGAGCTGCAAGAATGGGTTCATGCATCATGTGCAGACGTTCCAAAGAAGACGAAGTCTTTTATTTGCGAACTCTGCATATAAAGGAAAAATTATTATTTTGGTATACCATTTTATCCACATGATGTATGTCATTTTACCCGCCCAGGGTGGACAAAACGGATTTTGTCAATCTTTTTTAAAATGTTCTATAAGTTTGTTGTTTTAGTATTAAGTTGATTGATCTCTTTAATTTCGATAAAGTACTGAACCAAGGTTTAAAAAGGCTGGTTATAATATTAAAAACAATTAATAAAACACGATTTATGACTGATTTAGCAGACGGTATGTCATTTTGTACGCCTTTCCCCTATATGGTCTTTTTCGTCGTCTTCTAGTATATCCGGTATTTTATTATAGACTAGTTTATGCGCGGCTTCGCATTCGTTGATTCTATAAACGTGTAAAGATGATTTCTATCCCATGGGAACTGATTTATGAGATAAAAAGTAGCCTAGGGATTCCAGGATTAGAATTACCTGTATGCAAAATTTCAGCCTGATCCGTTCAGTAGTTTTGACGTGAAGAGGTAACAAACATCCATCCATCCATACATCCAAACTTTCGCATTTTTAATATTAGTGTGATGTGATTTTAGATTTCGAAACCCTTTTGGATTCGCTTTGTCTGTCCTTTTGTCCCTCGTTTTTATCTTAGCAACTACCGCAGCTATTAATTTGAAATAATAATACAGTTCGTGCGTCTGTGCAGATTTAAAGAAAAATAAATGAAAATTTTCCGTACAAATTGTCATGCCGAAATTTAAAGAGACGTTCAATTGGGGGTATCAAATGAAAGTGATCAATATATTCAAACTTTTCCACACTATTTATTATACGCGTTAATTTACCTATTTTTGTCGACGTTTCAACAGGTTTACTAATAAACGCAATAAATACCCCTTAAATAATACTAATAACAATGACGTTTCAACAGGTTTACTAATAAACGCAATAAATACCCCTTAAATAATACTAATAACAATGAAAGGTATCAGTTTGTATTTTTTAAAACAATTTTTGAAATTTCTGTACTTAGGTTTCATATCTTTGAAATATTTTTAAAGTCGAAAAGTTAACTGTTCTGAGAAGATTGCAGAGCGATCCATCTGAAATGTATGTAGCGTTTGTAGATATGGATCTATATTTTATAGGAAAAATATAGAAAAGTCAGTAGGTAAGTAGACTTGAAAAAATCCTAAAGGGGGAATAATCAAATACTTGTTTTGACTTACCAGTGCAACGAACAGGAAAAAAAACTAAAAACCGAGTTTAAAAATAAAAGACAACTTATAAAATATGTGTATTTTTATTGATATCTACAGTAGTATAAGTTTTTTGATACGTGGGATATTTATTGATTATATTATTAAATTACAATACATCGTACCAAAATAATAAAAATTCAAGTATATTAACATGACTCCGACCTTTGAGGGTCTTTGGATTTCCACTTAAATCTATGCATTTCATATATTACTGTAACACGTGTATATTTTAAAATTAAAATAGCACCTTTTCAAAAGACATTAGAGGGTGTACAAAACTATGGAAAAAGCGATACTATTGAAAACATAATACGAATTCCATAACAATTTCATTTTTTATTAGATTTTTTAACATTAATGTTGCTCTCAGATCCATAACTCTTGGTAAATAATCTATTTAACTTTTGTATTTACTTAAAACCTGCATTAATTACATTGGTTAAATATAATATCAATGGAATGTAACATTACGATTATTTGGAGTGATTACAGATTAAAATATACTATTGGAATGATATAGGTACCTTACATTACTTAACACCTAGGATTAAAATAATGACTAAAATGAAAATAGAAATAATTGCCTACTTGCATTTGTGCCTTAAAGTCCTATTATCATTTCAATCAAAATATACAAAATCAGATCTGTTATGGACGGAACAAAACTCTTCAAATATAAAATATATCTTTCGAGAGCTGAGACAAATCTTAAAATATCTTATCGTCTTCCCTGAGACAAATCTTAATATATCTTTCATATGTCTTAAAGCGAAAGAGACCTCGACTCTGGTCTCTGAAGCACATTCCATTTTGAGGTAATATAACAAATACCTAGGAGCTAATGCTGGACGTAACTTCATTATCACTACACTGCAATCATCCAGTCTGTTCACGACCTTTTTCACAATTTAGGTGTTGAATGCTGAAACAAATAAAAATAAGTTAGTAGATGAGCCATTAAAAAGATTTCTGGGCAGCTGTAGAAACTAGGTCGTATAAGAATTGGTCCTCGCCCAGGCGGGTCACCTTCCATATAAATTTTTACGCTGGCAATATCTTATAGGGTCACTATGGGCGTCGCGGCTCGAACGGAAAAACTTTGTTTTTCCCTTGGCATAGAACGTGTTAACATTAATTAATAAACTTAAAATTATAGGATTTGAGCCTACCGTACACTGCAAGAATTTTGAGCAGCCTTGCAACCCATCCCTTCAATACAAATAATACTTTAACTGCATTTCACGTGTAATGTAGTTGACCCTACGCGTGTGTAGTTAATAATAATAATAAAAATCGTTTATTGTGGAACCAGAACAATTTGACATGGTTACAAATGGAAACGTTGTACTATACTATACTACCTACCATCTGCAGAAGTGAGGAAATGTGTCGCAGATAACAACGCCCTCCTCCGAAGTTAAAGTGGAAAGAGTTCCAAAAAAGTTAAAATTACAAATTACAAAATATATGTAAGTAGGTAAGTTTCTTCATTTACATACCGATTTGTTATTATACAGAATAATAAAGATAATTATAGTTTTTTATAAATATAAAAGAAAAAACAAAAATTACAAAGAAATCAACGAAAAATTACAAGCTTATTACTAAGTTATTTAGATTTTTCATATATTTTTAGTTAGCCAGTCTCTGTTTGGAAAAATGTGTAAGATATGTGTGTGTGTGTGTGTGTGTGTGTGTGTGTGTGTGTGTGTGTGTGTGTGTGTGTGTGTGTGTGTGTGTGTGTGGGTGGGTGTGGCGGTGCTCCTGAGGACACCGATCTCTTAAAGGACCGGGCAACAGGAGTCGCCTGGGAGTGTCTATGTGTGATGTGTGATGTGTGTGAGGGTGAGTGTGTGCATATCTCTGTATGTATGTGTGTGTGTATGTATTTGTGTGTGTATGTATTTGTGTGTGTATGTATGTGTGTAGTAGCTGTATGGTGCCGGCTTAGAATTTGCACCACCCCAACTCTTCCCGCGGGTGTCGTAAGAGGCGACTAAGGGGCCACCGGGGGCGGGCAGCAGCGTCCCCTGCAGAACAATTCTACCACCAAACTGCGATCCCCAACCCGCATGGCCAAGCGTGGGGATTATGGGCATTACCCCAAGAGATAAAAGCCAACAAAGTGCTTATCAGGGGGAGGCCTGCGTCCAGCAGTGGACCAATACAGGCTGTTGAGGTGAGAGGTATGTATGTGTGTATAGTATATGGGAGGGTGTGTGTGCGTGTATATGGGGTGCTCCTGAGGACACCGGTCTCTTAAGAGTCCGGGCAACAGGAGCTTCCAAGGTGTATGTTATTATGTGTTATCATTCGGCAAAGCAGTTCCTCGGTGTCATCGTAAGACAATGACTGTAAATATTTTATTTTATTTTATTTTATTTATTTGGGAAACAAAAAGCTTGTACTACTAGTATAACAATACATAAAAATAGAACAACTAAAGCTAACACAGTTTCCGCTTATAGAACCTAAATATATAATAACTGAACTAATTAAAATAATAAAGAAAATGAGTAACGTGCCTAAAACTGAATATATAACAATGAATAAAATTACAAAATGAAAACTGAAAATTATAAAATGAAAACTGAAATATATGCCTGTCGTCAGTAACCAGTCAGGTAGAAGGAGTAGCTACAGAAAGGAAGATAGCATACATAATATAGCGAATACAAATAATAATAATAATAATAATAATAATAAACCCTCATTTAAAGAAGTTAGAACTTATAATTTTTTTAAAAGTATTTTGCTTGATGTTGAACAAGTCAACGTTTTTTGAGTAAGTTGTGTTAAAAACATGCATGGTCCGAGGTAGGTACGAGTTTTTCCGATAATTTGTGGCACAGGAAGGGACGTGCAGTTTAAGGTAGTTTCGTCGAGAAGTCCGGCTGGGCGGAACAGTCAGTCCTATTCTGGATAAGAGCGGGGGTGAGTCAACAACATTTAGGATAAGGTTTAGCAGTAGTGACAGGTCAGCGGCTTCTCTTCTCAACTCAAGGGGTAGCAAGTGATGCTGCTTGCAGCTATTAGTGTAGTTGGAAATAACGATTCTGTGTTTGTAATTGATGAATTTTACGAATTTACGCTGGAGTTTTTCAAGCAAGGCTACATATTTATTATACTGGGGATTCCAGACCTGCGAAGCATACTCAAGGTGACTTCGGACCAGTGAGCAGTAGAGAATTTTAAGCGTTTTAAGCGAACTGAAGTCCTTAGTCACCCGGAACAGAAAGCCAAGCATCTTCATTGCCTTAGAGGTAACTTTTGCTACATGTTTGTCAAATAGTAATTTTGAGTCTAAGGTAACTCCAAGATCTACTATGGTGTCAGTTCTAACGAGATTTTGATCGTTTATGCTGTAGTTGTAAGTAAGTCGTTGGGGGACCTACTGAAGGAGATGCAAAAGCACTTCTTGACATTAAGATCAAGCTTGTTGACTTCGCAGTACCTATGAAGGCGGTCAAGATCACTTTGAAGAAGCAGAACGTCAGATGGACTATCAATTTTAGTGAAAATTTTCATGTCGTCGGCGAACAATAGGAACTCGGAGTATGAAAAACATGAGCTGATATCGTTGATAAATATGACAAAAAGTAGTGGTCCGAGAATCGAACCCTGGGGCACGCCGGAAGGAATCGGCGAAACACCAGATGCATATCCGTTGAGGACAACAGTCTGACAGCGACTATTAACATAAGAGGCAAACCACCTAAGTAGATTGCCCTTTATACCAGCAGCGCACAGTTTGTCAAGTAAGATGGAGTGGTCGATTCGATCGAAAGCTTTACTGTAGTCAGTATAAATTGAATCGACCTGACTCCCCGACTCCATTCGATCAGTAACAAAATCTGTGAAACTTATAAGGTTGGTGGTAGTCGACCTACCTCTAAGAAAACCATGTTGCTGGCAGAGGAACGTATGCTGTAAAGCTGAGTAAAGCTGTTCATGAACGATTTTCTCAAGTATTTTAGCCAGGACACACAGTTTAGAGATTGGTCTATAGTTACAAATGTCACGTTTGGGTCCCTTTTTGTGAATAGGAGTAACAGATGCTGATTTCCAGATAGACGGTACCATACCTTCTGATATTGATCTGCAAAAGAGTAAACAGATGGGATAACATAATGACTTAGCGCAACTTTTAAGTAACATAGGATGGAGACCGTCTGGACCAGCTGATTTATTGCAGTCTAGAGTCTTCAAGAGTTTTAAAATTTGTGAGTAAGATATTTCTATAGTATTTATATCGGTAGTGGATACCTGAGCTAAGTCATTGGAGTGGGAAGAGCTTGAGGTTGGGCATGAAGATGAAGGTGGAAGGTAGTTAGAATTAAAGAAATCAGCAAAGGCATTGCAGATGTTATTGCCTTCTGTTATGTCTATGTTCTTATAGGTCATGCAAGAGGGATATGAATTATGATTCTTGTTTGATTTAATGTAAGACCAAAATGCCTTAGGATTAGATTTAATGGAATTTTCGACTCTCATAATGTAGTTCAGATAGCACTCTTGCTCTACTCTCTTTAACCGAGCTCGCAAAACCTTGAAAGAGTTTTTATCCGCCTTATTTCCGTAGATTTTAATTTTTCTATGACAATTGTTTTTTTCGTTAAGAATGTGTAATAAAGCCGAGGAATACCAAGGAGGATACTGCTTGCGCCGGGCACTTTTTTGCGGAATATATTTGTCGCGAAGCTCGGATACTACTTTATTGAATAATTCAACAGCGTCATCCACTGAACCCTCCGATAGAGCCGTGTCCCAGTTGTAAATATCAAGTTCGTTGCATAAAGTTTGATAATCACCCTTATTATAACAATAGAAAGGTCGCGGGCGCAGATTTAGAGCTGTGTTGTAAATAAAATGAGGTTCGCAGATGAGTGCTTGATGAAAGGCACTGTCCTCCTTCACTAAGGGATCCAAACAGCATGACACTAATACCTCTTCGTTGCACAGAACAAGATCTAATATTCGACCAAGCCCGTTTAATACGGGATTGTATTGGCATAAGTCATTTAAAGTTAACATGTCAATCAACTCTACGTGATCCGAGTTGGCAGTGTTATGCGTAGGTGATAGGTAAGCATAGCCAGCGGAAGAGCTCCAGCCTATGTCACTCAGGTTGAAATCACCCAGTATTAGAATCTTATCATCTGGATGTTGAGTCGAGACAGATAAAACTTTGTCGCTAAAATTAGAGAGTTGAGAGGAGAACGATAAACCTTGGTTTTGTGCGCACAGGTATAAGCAGCCTAAATGTAGGTTTAGAGGAGGCATAGTTTTGTTTTTAGTAAAAGTTATTGAGACCCAGGTATCCTCCGCCGTGGAGTGCCACTCAGGGCGCGCGCGCGCAGCCAGAACCCGTTTGACTGCTATGAGGACTCCGCCCCCACGCGTCTGACCCGTCACTTCGCAGTCTCGGTCTCGCCGCCACACCGTATACACGTCGCTAAAAAGCTCCTCAGTTCTAATGCCATCATGTAGCCAAGTCTCGGTCAAGACAACAATATCATAGTTACTTAGTTGTATGTTTCTCTTGAACTCCACTGTCTTTGTTCGCAAACCCCTAACATTTTGATAGTAAATACTAAAAACCATATTCACATTCCAGCCGAACAATAGGTCGGCCGGAAGGTGAGTTGATTTTTTTAAAGTTATTTTTAGAATAGCTTGCGTTAGGGGTAAGCGAACAAGACAGCAGTGCTAGTGTTTCTATGCAGATATTGTGTTTTGAAACCGCGAGTGTTGTGTAGGTAGAACAGTAGATGTAAGTAAACAAGTTCGGCGAGACTTTGGCTAGAATAATATTATGAGGTCTAGTCATAAAAAAGAGCTTACTGCAGATGGTATTATGAATTAGCGAGGCGGTTTGGCTACCTAGGCATGCATGTCTTTTATAATTTAGGTACAAAATGGTGTAAGTATGACTTTGTGTAAGTGTGATATGGGGGTAAAATACTTTAGACGCGGTAAGTACAAATAACTCGGTTAGGTAGGTGTAGGTAATATTAGATAAACATAAGGTTTTATTTAGTTTTAAGTGGTAGAGGGAAAGATAAGGATTGTAGTTATCTGAGCAACAGGCACATAATTTGTAGAAAGAAAACGTACCATAACAGGATTTAATTATTAGTAGGTAAACATAGAGGTTATGCATAACAATAGGTGATAGTCACTGGATTTTCGCGAGGTCTCCTTCCTTCATAATAGGTATGATGGGCGACTTGTCGCCTTTTCTGGTCAGTATTTTGCAATTCTGCACCCATACGTGTTTATGCCCTTTCTCGCGGGCCAGCTGCTTGGCGCGGGTCAGCAAACGTTTATTTTCGGGAGTGAGGTGGTCGTTTACATACAGTCTGCTAGCATCACCCGTGAAGCCGATGTCTTCCGCAGCAAGTTTCTTGAAAGCCCTGGCTGTAGCTACAAAGTTTTCTTTAGTGTATCTGTTTACGAAACCCACAATTATAGTTTTCGTGTTGGTAGATGACCGAGCTCGCGTAATGTAATTGATTTCGTTTTTCAACGTAGGCTGTCCTATGACTTCACCGATTTTACACACTAGGTTGAACAAGTTTTCGTTGTGTTTTTCGGGAACTCCTTTGAGTTCTATGTTGTTCAGCCGTAGAAACTGATCTTTTGCAGCTAACTCGGCAGATAGCTGGGAGATTTTGGAATTGACTTGCTCATCGCCGGCGTCGCCCTGGGGACGGACTTCAAGTTGGTGTAGACGTTCAGCGAAGTCGATGATGCTGGCATCGTGCCGTTTTACGTCGTTTTTTATATCGTTGATGGTATCTTCGATGCCAGCTAGATTCTCCTTCATTTCCTTTACTTCATGGATGAGGGTAGGAAGCTGCGAATCAAGCCGTCCGTTTATGCTGCTAATTCCTTGACGTAATTCTGCCAAGACCTGGTCCAGTGTAGTTGGTGAGTGTCCAGGAGTGTGAGGGCAAGCAGGTTTTGGTGAGGATGTGGCTAGGGTTAGATTCTTGCACGATCCACACAAGAGGGTAGCTTGCCGCGCAGGACCAAGCTTTCTGTAATTTACTTCTGTGATGTTGGCACACGAAAAACAGTAATATTGGTGACATTTCGAACAATTTACTCCGTCCGAGTAATCAACATTACATCCGGGGCAGTTATACATATCTAGTTATAATAATTCCGATCCGAGACTGAGCACGAAGTGTGAATTTACACAGAGGTGTTTAGCGAATACGTGCTCACAGTAGGTGATCGCGGAGCGGACTGATGTATCTAAGAAATTAAATATCATCGCAAAAATTTACGACTCCGGCGGGACTCTACGGCGGAAATTTGCCAGAGTGTGAGGCTTACGCACTATAAAAACAAAAACTATAGACTGTAAATATTCAAGAAACATTAAAGTAATGTGTCTCACCTGGCTCCAGCCGGGTGTCCCGCTGCAGCGCGACGTACTGGCGCACCAGCCGCGCGATCTCATGCGCTTGCTGTCGCAGAGTAGTAGAGTAGAGAAACATTAAAGTAATGTGTCTCACCTGGCTCCAGCCGGGTGTCCCGCTGCAGCGCGACGTACTGGCGCACCAGCCGCGCGATCTCATGCGCTTGCTGTCGCAGAGTAGTAGAGTAGAGAAACATTAAAGTAATGTGTCTCACCTGGCTCCAGCCGGGTGTCCCGCTGCAGCGCGACGTACTGGCGCACCAGCCGCGCGATCTCATGCGCTTGCTGTCGCAGAGTAGTAGAGTAGAGAAACATTAAAGTAATGTGTCTCACCTGGCTCCAGCCGGGTGTCCCGCTGCAGCGCGACGTACTGGCGCACCAGCCGCGCGATCTCATGCGCTTGCTGTCGCAGAGTAGTAGAGTAGAGAAACATTAAAGTAATGTGTCTCACCTGGCTCCAGCCGGGTGTCCCGCTGCAGCGCGACGTACTGGCGCACCAGCCGCGCGATCTCATGCGCTTGCTGTCGCAGAGTAGTAGAGTAGAGAAACATTAAAGTAATGTGTCTCACCTGGCTCCAGCCGGGTGTCCCGCTGCAGCGCGACGTACTGGCGCACCAGCCGCGCGATCTCATGCGCTTGCTGTCGCAGAGTAGTAGAGTAGAGAAACATTAAAGTAATGTGTCTCACCTGGCTCCAGCCGGGTGTCCCGCTGCAGCGCGACGTACTGGCGCACCAGCCGCGCGATCTCATGCGCTTGCTGTCGCAGAGTAGTAGAGTAGAGAAACATTAAAGTAATGTGTCTCACCTGGCTCCAGCCGGGTGTCCCGCTGCAGCGCGACGTACTGGCGCACCAGCCGCGCGATCTCATGCGCTTGCTGTCGCAGAGTAGTAGAGTAGAGAAACATTAAAGTAATGTGTCTCACCTGGCTCCAGCCGGGTGTCCCGCTGCAGCGCGACGTACTGGCGCACCAGCCGCGCGATCTCATGCGCTTGCTGTCGCAGAGTAGTAGAGTAGAGAAACATTAAAGTAATGTGTCTCACCTGGCTCCAGCCGGGTGTCCCGCTGCAGCGCGACGTACTGGCGCACCAGCCGCGCGATCTCATGCGCTTGCTGTCGCAGAGTAGTAGAGTAGAGAAACATTAAAGTAATGTGTCTCACCTGGCTCCAGCCGGGTGTCCCGCTGCAGCGCGACGTACTGGCGCACCAGCCGCGCGATCTCATGCGCTTGCTGTCGCAGAGTAGTAGAGTAGAGAAACATTAAAGTAATGTGTCTCACCTGGCTCCAGCCGGGTGTCCCGCTGCAGCGCGACGTACTGGCGCACCAGCCGCGCGATCTCATGCGCTTGCTGTCGCAGAGTAGTAGAGTAGAGAAACATTAAAGTAATGTGTCTCACCTGGCTCCAGCCGGGTGTCCCGCTGCAGCGCGACGTACTGGCGCACCAGCCGCGCGATCTCGTGCGCTTGCTGTCGCAGAGTAGTAGAGTAGAGAAACATTAAAGTAATGTGTCTCACCTGGCTCCAGCCGGGTGTCCCGCTGCAGCGCGACGTACTGGCGCACCAGCCGCGCGATCTCATGCGCTTGCTGTCGCAGAGTAGTAGAGTAGAGAAACATTAAAGTAATGTGTCTCACCTGGCTCCAGCCGGGTGTCCCGCTGCAGCGCGACGTACTGGCGCACCAGCCGCGCGATCTCATGCGCTTGCTGTCGCAGAGTAGTAGAGTAGAGAAACATTAAAGTAATGTGTCTCACCTGGCTCCAGCCGGGTGTCCCGCTGCAGCGCGACGTACTGGCGCACCAGCCGCGCGATCTCATGCGCTTGCTGTCGCAGAGTAGTAGAGTAGAGAAACATTAAAGTAATGTGTCTCACCTGGCTCCAGCCGGGTGTCCCGCTGCAGCGCGACGTACTGGCGCACCAGCCGCGCGATCTCATGCGCTTGCTGTCGCAGAGTAGTAGAGTAGAGAAACATTAAAGTAATGTGTCTCACCTGGCTCCAGCCGGGTGTCCCGCTGCAGCGCGACGTACTGGCGCACCAGCCGCGCGATCTCATGCGCTTGCTGTCGCAGAGTAGTAGAGTAGAGAAACATTAAAGTAATGTGTCTCACCTGGCTCCAGCCGGGTGTCCCGCTGCAGCGCGACGTACTGGCGCACCAGCCGCGCGATCTCATGCGCTTGCTGTCGCAGAGTAGTAGAGTAGAGAAACATTAAAGTAATGTGTCTCACCTGGCTCCAGCCGGGTGTCCCGCTGCAGCGCGACGTACTGGCGCACCAGCCGCGCGATCTCATGCGCTTGCTGTCGCAGAGTAGTAGAGTAGAGAAACATTAAAGTAATGTGTCTCACCTGGCTCCAGCCGGGTGTCCCGCTGCAGCGCGACGTACTGGCGCACCAGCCGCGCGATCTCATGCGCTTGCTGTCGCAGAGTAGTAGAGTAGAGAAACATTAAAGTAATGTGTCTCACCTGGCTCCAGCCGGGTGTCCCGCTGCAGCGCGACGTACTGGCGCACCAGCCGCGCGATCTCATGCGCTTGCTGTCGCAGAGTAGTAGAGTAGAGAAACATTAAAGTAATGTGTCTCACCTGGCTCCAGCCGGGTGTCCCGCTGCAGCGCGACGTACTGGCGCACCAGCCGCGCGATCTCATGCGCTTGCTGTCGCAGAGTAGTAGAGTAGAGAAACATTAAAGTAATGTGTCTCACCTGGCTCCAGCCGGGTGTCCCGCTGCAGCGCGACGTACTGGCGCACCAGCCGCGCGATCTCATGCGCTTGCTGTCGCAGAGTAGTAGAGTAGAGAAACATTAAAGTAATGTGTCTCACCTGGCTCCAGCCGGGTGTCCCGCTGCAGCGCGACGTACTGGCGCACCAGCCGCGCGATCTCATGCGCTTGCTGTCGCAGAGTAGTAGAGTAGAGAAACATTAAAGTAATGTGTCTCACCTGGCTCCAGCCGGGTGTCCCGCTGCAGCGCGACGTACTGGCGCACCAGCCGCGCGATCTCATGCGCTTGCTGTCGCAGAGTAGTAGAGTAGAGAAACATTAAAGTAATGTGTCTCACCTGGCTCCAGCCGGGTGTCCCGCTGCAGCGCGACGTACTGGCGCACCAGCCGCGCGATCTCATGCGCTTGCTGTCGCAGAGTAGTAGAGTAGAGAAACATTAAAGTAATGTGTCTCACCTGGCTCCAGCCGGGTGTCCCGCTGCAGCGCGACGTACTGGCGCACCAGCCGCGCGATCTCATGCGCTTGCTGTCGCAGAGTAGTAGAGTAGAGAAACATTAAAGTAATGTGTCTCACCTGGCTCCAGCCGGGTGTCCCGCTGCAGCGCGACGTACTGGCGCACCAGCCGCGCGATCTCATGCGCTTGCTGTCGCAGAGTAGTAGAGTAGAGAAACATTAAAGTAATGTGTCTCACCTGGCTCCAGCCGGGTGTCCCGCTGCAGCGCGACGTACTGGCGCACCAGCCGCGCGATCTCATGCGCTTGCTGTCGCAGAGTAGTAGAGTAGAGAAACATTAAAGTAATGTGTCTCACCTGGCTCCAGCCGGGTGTCCCGCTGCAGCGCGACGTACTGGCGCACCAGCCGCGCGATCTCATGCGCTTGCTGTCGCAGAGTAGTAGAGTAGAGAAACATTAAAGTAATGTGTCTCACCTGGCTCCAGCCGGGTGTCCCGCTGCAGCGCGACGTACTGGCGCACCAGCCGCGCGATCTCGTGCGCTTGCTGTCGCAGAGTAGTAGAGTAGAGAAACATTAAAGTAATGTGTCTCACCTGGCTCCAGCCGGGTGTCCCGCTGCAGCGCGACGTACTGGCGCACCAGCCGCGCGATCTCATGCGCTTGCTCAGCTTGCAGCCGCGTCACGCGCTGTTGCAGCAGCGACCCGCACTTCACGTCTAGGAATAGTGTGCCGTCTTCTGACCGCACCTGGTGAACAGATAAAACTTTTATTTATTTATTTATAAAAAGTACTATCTTGCTGTGCCCTAACCGGGTCCATATTTGAGACTGAATATCTTTAATAACCTATGTACAATATGGTCGCAATAAAAAATTTGAATTTGAATTTGAATTTGAAAGTACGGAGTTAGTAAATCTATTTGGAATAAAATCCATGTTTCCAAATAGTTCGATCCGTCAGTATAACAATTTGGAAAAAAAAACACCCAAACAGTTCGACTATCGAACTACTGGTAGGACTGGATGGAGTAAAGGATTTTTACAGGGACACCTAATGCAATAGTGTACAAAAAAAATCTATGGAAACAATCATAGCATAAATAGCATTTGTCAGACCTAGATAATATAAATATGAACTAAAAATTAAAATTAAACAATAAAAATATAAAATTCTTCAATTAATAACTTCAAATAATAATAATAAATAATGTTGTGTGAATTGTCCAGCATTATTTATTTATTTATTTAAATAAAATAATATACTAATTATATTATAATTTTCTTTGTGAATAAAGGCTTCTGCCATAAAAAAAATAAAAATAAAATAAAATAATTTCAAACATAATAAAAAAAAATTCGTCAATCTATATGTCGCCGCAGCGAACCTCCAGCTGACCAGTTTGAAGAACCCTTAATTCAAAACAACAACGCTTTTATGATAACCTTAGTGATATCTGCAAATTGCCATCTTAAATCATAAAATAATATTTAAACTAAGAGTTAAGTCATCAATTTTTGGTTAGGTAACTTTTCTATAAATCAATAATGTTTTGATACCAAGTACTTACATCTACTTATTTTTGAAAAAGGTGAATTGGTTAGATTTCTCTCCTATTAAAATTCCTTAAATAATTAATAAGGAATTTAGAAATAGGTAAGAGATTGAATGTAAGCATTGAGATTTCAATTTCAAATAAATAATGAGTTCGCGGGTGAATTTGTAAAAACCTAGTATTAGGTAGCTGCATTTCTTCCAGAAAATCGTAAAACAATAAGTAATGGATTTGGAAATAGTTCTAAGATTTAATCTGAACGATTTTGTAATATTAAAAGGTTTTGTGACCATCTGTCATTACGTCAGAACCTTGTTTAAAAGAATTGTGAAGTAAATGTTAAGCTATCTAGTTTAAATGGCTTTCTTAAATCTTTAGAGAATTATTAATAATCCAGAAAATCGTAAAACAATAAGTAATGGATTTGGAAATAGTTCTAAGATTTAATCTGAACGATTTTGTAATATTAAAAGGTTTTGTGACCAACTGTCATTACGTCAGAACCTTGTCTAAAAGAATTGTGAAGTAAATGTTAAGCTATCTAGTTTAAATGGCTTTCTTAAATCTTTAGAGAATTATTAATAAATTTAGAAGTCTTTATGGGATTCATCCTTGGTTGTTGCGTAACATTAGAGGAAGTCGTGAATGTCTGAATTTGTTAGCAGTTTAATTTATTTTGTTTTAATCGCCTTCAAAAATGTTCAAATAATTATTATTTAATTTAGATAGAGTTATTGTGTCGGAATCAATGTGTTATTTTAATTGATTATTGTGAACTTGAAGTATTCTTGATTTTCCCGCCATTCTCGAACGCTCGCAACGAGTTTGCTTGAAGTGGAGGGGGAAATAGCGCGGGAAACGTCTAGAATATTCAAGGAACGACATTCTGGTTTGAGGTGTGAAGCAGACAACACGTGTAAGTTGAAGCCATTGTGAACTTTGAATAAAAATAATTTTGTAACCTTTGTGAACGATTCTCATTTCATTTGGTTAGTTTAAATTAAGAGCTTTAGCACAGATATTCCCTGGCTTTTGAAAACATTATAATTAGTAAGCGAGCTCGTAGGTTTGAATAGGCTGAGTAGATTTTGGAATTGCTAAGGCAGGAGCGATGGCCGAATCATTAGGCCGTCGGTTCTGCTTATTTTAAAAACCCTAGTATCATGATATTTTCGACATCAGAAGTGGGATTGTTTCCACAATCCCTCGACTCTGCTACCGTTACTGCCCTCTCGTTATCACGTTTTCAGGTTCTGGCTGCAGCAGTCGCATTCTACAAGACGCGACATGAGCGAGCCCGAAGAGGATCCACCAGTACCAGATCCACCGACCACGTGCACACCTAATGGCGCGAACACGTGGACACATGATGGCGCAACCACTGCAGCGAACATGCCCGCCACGTGGGCGCGGGGTCCAGCAGGACAAACAATGCATATTGATGCAAGCCCGGTAGTATCTCGCCAAATAGGTATTGTAACCTCCTGATTTTTAATGAATGCATAAACATAATGGTCACCATGTTACCAAGTGTGTTTTTCGACGACTAAAATCTCCTGGTGACAAAATTAAGAAAACCATCATGGACTATATCGTATGAACTAACGTATGACTGTAGGGTCGGAGTCCGCGAGTGGTGCAATGATATCAGTAAGACCAAAAACCTGGGCACACATTAGACACAGGTTAGAAAAGAAAACGGTAATAATCAAGGTGTATCACATTGTGCACCCTAGGATGATACTCGCTTTGTGTAGTTCTCGCTTTTAGACTCTTTCAAAGAGAACTCTCATAAAAGGCCTCTGTGTTGTTGGCACCGGCCCCACGCAGGCCTCCTAAAGGACCAAGTAACTATTAACCTGAGATTATGGAAATGAGAAACGCATAATAATAATTTTGAATTAAAATTTAATAACAAAGAAAATTTCAATAAAAAACGGAAATAAAGTAGCACTAGTATTTACGATTTAAACAGTTGATTTAACTACAGTCCATTGCAAACAATCTAGAGGTAGCTCGATAATTAATAAAGATTTATGAATTTTTAACAGTCCAATAAAACACCATTCATATGCATGTAGGCGATCTTCTAATAGGTATTGTATTCGAGAGTGGTCTGAATCACGGTCAATTTGGTAGTAACATTAAATAAATAAATAATAATAATTGTAACCTAACATTAGTAGTCGGCTAAAAAAAATTTATAATAAAATGAGCTTTATTGCCTTGCACAAACATAACTTAATATTAAGATTTCACCATTCAATACTAAAACTAAATGCAGGTACCTCCTCTAGGTTGCAAAGCTTTTGCTTTTGAGTCTAAAAATCCAACTTTGTTTATTCCTTTGGCAAAAATTGATTTCTTGACATGTGGGTTCCTTGAATCTTCCGGGTCCCCTAATGGGTCACAGCTAACGTTTACTGTAGTTGGGAGTTAGAGCTTGAGTCTTGTCTTGTTGGTAAGCCTTGGTCATTAGTATGACAATCTTGTATAGGTAAGCGTAGCCGTGTAGATATGCTTTACTGACTGCAGTTTTGCTTTCATTTTTGCAGATGATTTAGCAGGGATTTATGTAAGTATCTGTCTAACACTTGTGGAGGAAATTCCTCGTTTACGTAGATATTCTAGTTTGTTTTTATTCTTCAAAATGTTTACCTTCATTCCATAAGTTGTTTGTGGTTATGATGTTTACAGGACATTTGTCCCATCTTATTATTCTGTTTTATTTTTCCATTGCTTCGTGGATGAGATCGAACTTCTAGTTCACGACTTGTTCAATCGGATGTAATTATTCCTTCACGAAGTAGGTATTACGTTCATGTAAGACAATTACTACCTCTGTCTGATAGAGGCGATTTTCTCAACAAAACGATAATGCGTTGTTTTGCTCTGAAAACTAAGTTTAATTTTGTTTTAGTTCTCAAGTAGGTTTCAATTGGATAAGTGGGATAAGTAGCTAACCTACCGCCTTTAAAACTTTTTAGAAAGAAACATAGAAGCTTCAAACTACCTACATTATTTTCATCTTTGAAAAAGCAAATCTCAAGGAGTTTTGTTTCTCTTCTACTTCTTCTTTAACTTTTGGCTCTGCATCATGGTTCGACACAATTCTACCAATGTTGGTTTCGAATTGCATTTACGATTTTCTCGACAACCGTTCTCCGTCACGACTTTTCATACGCTTGTGACAGCGCTATAGATGAAGTAGTTAGCTTAGCTAGCTGGCCAAAAAGAGTCGTAAACTTTAGTACCTACCTACCTACCGGTATTGAATTTGCGTCACTCACTTTTTCATAACTGTCAAACTGAAGTTGACGTTTCAAGTATTGAATTTGCGTCACTCACTTTTTCATAACTGTCAAACTGAAGTTGACGTTTCCAAGTTTTCAAACGGGAATTGTCAGTGGTCTTGTCGCAATTTGCTTGTTTTGGTCAGAGAGATTAGAATGTTTTGGAAAAGTTGGAAGGCTGTAAATTCTACTCTAGCTAGTTCATGGAGCTTTAATTGTCCTCGTGTAAGTGAATTCTCATATTATAAAGCGGATTTTCGTTACAATGTGGACTTTCCAACGTATTTGTTTAAGTTTCAAACGATCATTGAAGACGGTCTTCCTCTCTGAATGGATCGCGGTAGATAATTCGCAGGTTTTACTGATAATTTGTTTCAAATAAAATGTAAGCTCACTTGCTGTTGTCTCAATAACGCACGTACACACGCACCTACCGGAATTCTGCTACTTCCTCGCATACACAGATGATACCAAAATTGACATTGAGTGGCAGGAAGGGCGAGCGGATTACATTTCAGCAGAAACTCAACATACCTAGCATTGATGCGCTTCATAGGAAATGAATTGCCTGCCGAATATCGTACATGGGTACATCATTGTTATCACCAGCCTATATTAGCCCACTGTTGAACATAGGCCTCCCCTAATGAGCGCCATAGCGCCCTGTATTAATCTTGCAGCATCTAGCATCTAATGGCAGTCTTTCACAGGTCATCATCCCACCTGGCTAAGGGATGTCCAGCACAAATTGTCTTTGTAATGTATTTATGTATATCCATTACCTAGTAGCCATAACACTAAGCTTGGCTTACTTTGGGGCTAGGTGATGCTGTGTTGTTTGTCCAGAATTGCCTCTTATTTATTTACATGTATGGGACCTCAACAAATAAAAGTGGATGTTGGGCGTGAGTTCTTAGGTGGAAGACCTTGAACTAATTTACAATTATCCGCTTATCCCTTTGAACATAATGGAAAGGAAATGCTATAACAACTCTCTTCCCCTCAGCAAGATCTATTACTACATTGTTTTAGTATGGGTTTGGTAGGAACACAAGTTTTATGTGAGCATAATCCTGCCTCTGTGTACTCTATGTGTTTGTTTACCTTGCCTCCCCGTTGGAAAATTTTGGTAAAAAATAAAATTTGGGGTAATTTTGTAAAGCCTTCCCCTCCTTTATTTTCTAAGGCTAAACTAAACCTTTCTTGATCTCAAGCTTGGTGCTCTCTATGAAATTTACAGAATCCTGAAGTACGACTGCTACCTACGGCGACCCCTCAAAGTGGCGCCCAATCAACTACAGCGTAGACAATACCCAGGCATCTGTGTTCAGGAAGCCGTGTCGCCCAAACATAAGCCAGCACAGTTCAATCCCGGTGAGAAACTTTCATAATGCATTTCCATACATACATACAAACTCGACAGGCAAGCACTCACACACACACCCACTTCTTCGTTTTACCACAGACACCGAGTCAAGTGTCTAGGCATCTTGGTATCAGAGGATACCTAGAGCACAAAATCATCATCATCATCATCATCATCATCATCATGATCATCAGATCACAAAACAAAATGCTTTTGGTGACTCATGGGGGTCACCAAAGCCACCTATCAAAAGATGCTGCGATGACACGCGGGGGTCATCAAAGCCAACTATCAAAAGATGCTGCGATGACACATGGGGGTCATCAAAGCCAAAAATTGTCCTATCCTAGTCCCCTATGTACCGCGGCGTACAAGACCGCCTAGAGCATAGCATCAACCTATACCATAATCCTAGGGCCTCTGCTCTGAGCAGCATCGACCACTCACGGACCTCTATCCTTCCCTTTTTCTTTTTACACACAAACACTATCACACTGTGATAAACTTTACCATCAAAACAAACTTGCGTGGAGTGAGTCATGTTTTTCTAGAAATATGGTTTATCTGTTCTAATAAGACAAAACTTGAGTGGTGCAAGTTGTGTTTTGTTACAAAATTTGGGTAATTGTGTTGTGTTCTGTCTATCGTCGAGTGTTATAATTTAAAAAGATTAGATGTACTGTGGAAGTATCTAGCCTTTCACTCAACATGAAGCTATAGGTAATAGGTTACTGTGGAAGTGCCTAGCCTCAACACTTGTTATCTCTTTCCAGCAACAAACCCCTGGGAGCGACGCTGAGCACGCGACGCATCTCAGAATGGCCGTGTCGCCGCAGCGAACCTCCAGCTGACCAGTTTGAAGAACCCTTAATTCAAAACAACAACGCTTTTATGATAACCTTAGTGATATCTGCAAATTGCCATCTTAAATCATAAAATAATATTTAAACTAAGAGTTAAGTCATCAATTTTTGGTTAGGTAACTTTTCTATAAATCAATAATGTTTTGATACCAAGTACTTACATCTACTTATTTTTGAAAAAGGTGAATTGGTTAGATTTCTCTCCTATTAAAATTCCTTAAATAATTAATAAGGAATTTAGAAATAGGTAAGAGATTGAATGTAAGCATTGAGATTTCAATTTCAAATAAATAATGAGTTCGCGGGTGAATTTGTAAAAACCTAGTATTAGGTAGCTGCATTTCTTCCAGAAAATCGTAAAACAATAAGTAATGGATTTGGAAATAGTTCTAAGATTTAATCTGAACGATTTTGTAATATTAAAAGGTTTTGTGACCATCTGTCATTACGTCAGAACCTTGTTTAAAAGAATTGTGAAGTAAATGTTAAGCTATCTAGTTTAAATGGCTTTCTTAAATCTTTAGAGAATTATTAATAATCCAGAAAATCGTAAAACAATAAGTAATGGATTTGGAAATAGTTCTAAGATTTAATCTGAACGATTTTGTAATATTAAAAGGTTTTGTGACCAACTGTCATTACGTCAGAACCTTGTCTAAAAGAATTGTGAAGTAAATGTTAAGCTATCTAGTTTAAATGGCTTTCTTAAATCTTTAGAGAATTATTAATAAATTTAGAAGTCTTTATGGGATTCATCCTTGGTTGTTGCGTAACATTAGAGGAAGTCGTGAATGTCTGAATTTGTTAGCAGTTTAATTTATTTTGTTTTAATCGCCTTCAAAAATGTTCAAATAATTATTATTTAATTTAGATAGAGTTATTGTGTCGGAATCAATGTGTTATTTTAATTGATTATTGTGAACTTGAAGTATTCTTGATTTTCCCGCCATTCTCGAACGCTCGCAACGAGTTTGCTTGAAGTGGAGGGGGAAATAGCGCGGGAAACGTCTAGAATATTCAAGGAACGACATTCTGGTTTGAGGTGTGAAGCAGACAACACGTGTAAGTTGAAGCCATTGTGAACTTTGAATAAAAATAATTTTGTAACCTTTGTGAACGATTCTCATTTCATTTGGTTAGTTTAAATTAAGAGCTTTAGCACAGATATTCCCTGGCTTTTGAAAACATTATAATTAGTAAGCGAGCTCGTAGGTTTGAATAGGCTGAGTAGATTTTGGAATTGCTAAGGCAGGAGCGATGGCCGAATCATTAGGCCGTCGGTTCTGCTTATTTTAAAAACCCTAGTATCATGATATTTTCGACATATATTATCATTTCAAATAATGTCACAATAACATAAAAAACAATTAATAAATGTAATAATATAATAATATAATGCAACAGTCTGCAGTAAGCTCAATTGTTTCAATTGTAAATACTAATTATAATATAATTTTCTTTGTGAATTAAGGCTTCTGCCCTAATAAAAAAAATCTATGTCTTACCAAAAAACAAATTACATAATGTCAAACCTAATAAAAATATAAAAATTCGTCACTCATAAATATCAAATAAATTACACATGTCAATCTAAAACAGAGTCCTATGACATTCGCTCAGGGAGCAGTAGAAAAGATCGACTCTCTCCGCTACTAGATTCAGTTGATAACTTGTTTAGCATACGTTAGAAAGCATGGAGCGTCTCGTGGTTCAGAATGGAGGGCAAGAGGTCTCGTGGTCGTTCTCCAACCAGAAGGTCGGACCTCATCACCTCTCTGACAGAGTGTGTATACTTGAACTGGAGAAAATTCAAAAAAAGTTTTTGAAACACTTTGTTTAACATTTTCCACTGGCCACTTCTGTTCTATTTACAGCCTCCAGAACCGTCGAGTAGTTAGAGACCTTATGTTCCTGCCTAAAATTCTGAATAACAACCAACATTGACTCCAGTGAACCAACCCAAAACTATCGTCTCGGAAGAAAAAATCATTTTGGACACTCATATCCAGAACCCAGTATCATGGGAATGTTTTCTTAGATAGAGTATGTGATGCTTATAATTGTATTTCGTCCTCACTTAAATCATAATAGCATTTATGTAAAAGGTATTGTTTTTTTTTCAAAAATATGGTATTTTTCCTCGTCTTTTAGTATATCCGGTATTTTATAGATTTTATAATAAATCCGATGTAGATATTTTTGACTTGTCTGTACTCGAGTTTCGTATGGAATGCTTTGCCAGCCTCGCCAATACTGCTTCTTAAGAATTGTAATTATTAGCACTTTGACAAGAGTGAACGACTAAGAAGAAGAAGAAGAAGAAAGCATGGCTACGAAAAAATTAGGATAGCAACAAAGTGAGGTACACAAGGTGAATGGCGGGTCGGTCGTTGATGGCGGGACGTCGCGAGTATTTTTTTGACATTATTGTCAGCGTCATTATTTTTCAGTTAAAAGTCATTGACTACTTTTCGACTACTGGACACAATCCTTCCTCACAGATCTTCGCGAGCGAAGCGAGCCGCAATGTGTCGTGTCCGTCAAGTTAGCAGAGCCCCGCCAAGGAATTTGGTGGTTTCAATTATGCCAATAAATGTGTCATGAAATAGTGATCCTGGTGCCCTAAGTAAAATAAATAGTGCATCACTATTTCATGACACATTTATTGGCATAATTGAAACCACCAAATTCCATTGGGGCCATTCATTTATTACGTAAGACGAATTAGGGGGGTTTTTTCTTACAAGGGGGTGTAGGAGGGAGTCTCGATAGCTCTTACGTAAGATCACAATAAATCAAAGTTTATTACTACCAAAAAATAAAAATTGTTAGTTCCTTTGTACTTACAAAGGAACTAACAATTTTTATTTTTTGCTTGCTCGTCTTGCTTTGTGCTTCTAATAATAGGGGGGGGGGGGGGGGGGGGGTCAAAAACTAGCGAAAATCGTCTTACGTAATAAATGGTACGAAATAAATGGCCCCATGGCCGGGCTGCTAACTTGACGGACACAATGTGTCAATTGCCATGCTATGCTAGGCGGTGCCATAGAATATATTACATTGCGTGATGTTCAGTGCTTATAAGATCTTGCTCGTCTTTATATTACCTTCCTGGTAGAGATGAGTTCAGCATAAGGACAGTGGGTGTCCGTCTCGTGTGTAGCGGGGGTGTAACAGATGCACCCCACATCCGTTACAGAACTATCTCAAAAAAACAATGTCCTACTGAATGTAAGCGGGTTTGTCCCTCGTTAAGGGATGAAACGTTGGTGTTCTTCCAACACAAACTTGGTTCGTAGTTAACCCGCTTACATTCTTAATTCGTCAAACTACGAAAGTTTTTATAGTAAAATGTCCTACTGTCTGTAAGTTACCTTCCTGGTAGAGATGAGTTCAGCATAAGGCCAGTGGGTGTCCGTCTCGTGTGTAGCGGGGTGTAACAGATGCACCCCGCGTCGGTTGAGGGCCAGCACGTGCTCGCGCCACTCGCCGGCGGGCGCGGCGGGCGCGGCGGGCGCGCCGGACACGCGCCGGACCGCGAAGAACGACGACCCGAAGAGAGGCCAACGGGATAACACCTGAAAATAATAATAATAATAATGGTGAATAAAAATGTTAGTACAAAGTTATCTGATAATATTCCAAAAATTTCGAATTCGATGGGATTTGGACCCGCATCCCTTTTTAACCCACGACGCAAAAAGAAAAGGGTGTTATAAGTTTAACGTGTCTTGTGCTATATTTAATTATATTATTTTTATATTTAAGTTTATATCTAAGCAAACATATGTACATGAATAAAAGAGAAAAAAAAAATTAAATAAAAAAAAGACACGATAAAACAAAAGAAAAATACGAAAAAAAGGAAGAAATTTAAAAGATCAGAATAATAATAATAATGCTGGACAATCCACACAGCACCATCTAGCCCCAAAGCAAGCTACTCAAAGCTTTTTGTACGGTTTGCATACCATACAGAGCTGCATGTTCCCGCGGGTCAGCACTTTACGTTATGACGTGTTTTAACAGCTAATTAGAGCCAGTCGCAAACAACTGTCCTTTGGGCAACACGTCACGGCGTACACTCGCGACCATTAACTTTACTTTAAACTTACGTACGATTAAACCGTGAAACTTAACAAACTCTTTTAACTTACAACTCTACCAACAACTTATAGGATTGTGGGGGGCACACTACGCACCCTACATCTTTGTTTTTTTTTTTTTTTTTCTTGTGGACTTTATCGCGCGCGACACGTTTTACAAATTACAGTGAGTGCGGTGAGTTTTACAAGGATTACACTAACTACAACTACAACTGGGTGAGTGAGTATTCACTTTTATACTAGGTATTGCCTATCGGTAGCGGATCGGTTCGACTGGCCTCCCACAAGCGGGTCTCACCGGTCGAATTGAGAAGTCGCACATGCTGACAGCTTAGTACCACACCACCCCCAACAACTACCTACTTTACAACTAGGTATTACAACTAACTACAACACCATGGATATCGAAAATATCCTAACAAACCAAGCTCAACTGCAAGCGGAGATACAAAGACTCCTACGCAACTTCAAGAAAGATGGAGGTGAGCGAAAAACTCCACTTTATGTGAAGAAACGACTCGAAATTCTTGATTCCTACTGGAAGGAATTTCAAACAAACCACACAAAACTCTACCAATGTGAAGACCGCAATTATGCGTACTTTACGGATAACCACTTCCAACTAACAAAGCAGATTTACGCTGAAGCTCGAGCGTTCATCGAACAGTACGAGGTCTCTCCTCTGCCGAGAGAAAGATCACCAGCGAAGATTCCTACTGTACAGGTATCTGACACTCAACAACCTCCGGGAGAACCATCAACTTCCCAACAACAAGCTAGTGCGGCAGCCCCTGCACACAAACAACCTTCGGGAGAACTGTCTACATCTCAACGACAAGCAGGTGACGTAGCCCCTGCAACAACGATTTCCCAAGGTAACCCTAGCAAGTCTGAAGATCTACTGCGAAAACAAAAAAGCAACTTTAGGGCTTTTGCTAGGACACTATCGACAATCAACATCGAACAAATTAATGAAAACTGGGAGTTCGAGGACGCCCTCAAAACTCTCGAATCTAGGTGGAGAACCATCGACTCTCTGCATTGGGAGATCGACAGTGAAAACGCGCTCGACCAAGATTACGAACCGATCTTCGAGATCTACGAACAACAATACCACTCCATGAAGAAAGCCATAAATTCTAAAATGTGGTCTGTTTCTCATATGGAAAAATCTACTCCTAAAATGGAACTACCTACTTTCTCTGGATCTTACCAACACTGGACAGCCTTCAAGGATTTGTTTAAAGAGGTAATCCACAACAACAGAACTCTATCAGGTGCACAAAAGATGCAGTACCTAAAGTCTAAGGTAAAGGGTGAAGCAGAAAAGCTAATTCAACACCTAACAATCAGTACCGACAACTACCAGGTATGCTGGGACATACTCAACAACAGGTACAACAACAAGAAACAAATTTTTATCTCGCATCTTAACACTATCCTAAATCTACAAATTTTACAAAATCAAACTGGTGCTTCCCTAAAGAAAATACACGATACGGCGAACGAATGCTTGAACGCGATAGTAAAGCTTGGCGTCGATATCTCAACATGGGACCCTATCCTGGTACACCTTCTCTCGCTGAAACTCGATACTGACACGTACAGCGATTACGTAGAATCGGTGAAGGAACCGCGAGAACTACCTAACTTGGCCGAATTCATGAACTTTCTTGAAACGAAATTTACGGCCTTGGAGTCCGTACTACGACGTAAACAAGAACGCTCTTCGGATAACCAACAACAACGGGGTTCATCTAACAACAACAATAACAACAAAAATCAACAACAAAACAAATCGGGTTCTATATTTAATAAATACAAACCTAAAAACTATAATAACGCATATAACTCTACGATGAACAAACAAGTACCTAAACACGTAAAATGTCCGCATTGCAAGAACGACCATGGATTATACAATTGTAGCGAGTTTATCAAATTGCAAACGGCGGACCGACGGAGTTTGGTTGCAAAACTCAACATATGTAACAATTGTTTGTTCGACCACAAAGACAGACAATGCAAGTCCGAAAAACGCTGCCTGCAGTGTAATTCAAATCATCACACCTTGCTACATGACGCTTCGCAGATAACACATACAAAAAAAAACACAGACAAACCTAGCAACAACTCAAATGACAAAAACGAAGGTGCAAGTAGCAATGTATCTTCAATGGAAAACATTTCCGAAACGCTTTTGGCTACGGCTCAGGTCAAGGTCAAAACTAACGACGGGTCAGAGGTCACTCTATGTGCCCTCATCGACCAAGGATCACAGATATCCATCATAACTGAAAACACTGCTCAACTGCTGGGACTACCACGGATGAGATGCAACGGCGTTATTTTCGGCGTGGGAACGCGCGAAAATAACTGCAAAGGAGTCGTCAACCTAACATGTACATCTATCAACAAAAACTATACATTTGACTCACAAGTATTCGTCATGAAAAAACTAGTCAACAAACTTCCAAACAGATCCTTCTCCAAACCATCTACATGGACACACTTGGAAGGGATACCACTGGCCGACCCTGATTACAACATCAGCCGACCTGTCGACATACTTTTGGGGGCAGATGTCTACTCTACTATCATCTTAGGTGGCATCATCAAAGGGGATGAAACACAACCGATGGCTCAACAATCTCAACTGGGTTGGATTTTGTGTGGCAACATTAAATCCTACCAATGCAACGTCGTCCTAAACAATTTGGACGAAATCAAACAATTTTGGGAGATAGAAGATATTGGGGTGGAATGCTCTCAATTGTCTACAGAAGATGCTTACTGTCTCCAACAATACAAAACGGAAACAAAACGACAAGAAGATGGCCGTTACATCGTGAGGCTACCTTTACACGCAGATGTAGAAGAAAAACTCGGCGAATCTCGACCTAAAGCAACGGCGCAATTTATACAACTCGAAAAAAGGTTTAGAACCTCTGAAAATCTGGCCGAAAGCTACAAGTCATTTATAATTGAATACATAAACTTACACCACATGCAATTATGCGAAAATAACATGAAACCGAGCTACTACATCCCACATCATTGTGTGCAACGCGCCGACTCATCAACTACTCCGCTTCGTGTCATTTTCAACGCTTCGGCGAAAACAACTTCTGGCAAAGGTTTAAATGACGTAACTTACAGCGGTCCTAACTTACAAACTGATTTATTTTCACTTATTTTGAAGTGAAAATAAATCTTGAACTTTACTTATTACTTTTAAGATGTATCATTTTCATCTCAACTCGCCCTCGGGAGCATGTACGGTTTGCATACCATACAGAGCTGCATGTTCCCGCGGGTCAGCACTTTACGTTATGACGTGTTTTAACAGCTAATTAGAGCCAGTCGCAAACAACTGTCCTTTGGGCAACACGTCACGGCGTACACTCGCGACCATTAACTTTACTTTAAACTTACGTACGATTAAACCGTGAAACTTAACAAACTCTTTTAACTTACAACTCTACCAACAACTTATAGGATTGTGGGGGGCACACTACGCACCCTACACTTGTGTTATGGGTACTAGATAACTGATATATTTAATACATTATATACATAGGATAGATATTTTTATTATACATAGAAAACACACAGACCAACGGAACAAATTTCTGCAGATAGTAACAAATTTGTTCCGAGGCGGGAATCGAACCCGCAACCTTTTGCGTCGTAGGCGGACTCTCGCCCGCTGCGCCACTGAGGTCATCATAACCTAAGTATCTATGTATATATCTATATAACAAAACAACGACATGACCAGACGCGAAGTTGCACTGATCGCTTATGTATTAAATTAAACAGCTGGTTTAAGCAAAATGTTAGCCTAAAAATGTCTCCGATCCATATCGGAGGGAAAAAAAAGGCGGAACAAACAATAAAAAAAAAAGTTTAACGTGTCTGTGTATCAGTCTGTGGTATGGTTGAACCGATTATCGTAAAAAAAAAATTGTGTCATAGGTATATATTTTATCCCGAGTGTTCTTAGTTGTTTCATGAAAATCTGCCGGGGGGATTTTTTAATTTTTAAATTTTGTTCTTGTTTTTGTTAGGTAAGAAGTCCCTACCAAAAAAAATTTACCCCGAGTGTGAGGGCTTACACACTACAATAACAAAAACCTTAGTACAAAGTTGTCGTGCTTGTTATACCTATCGGCTCAACCCAATTTGCCGACCTTCACGATCATTATATTTACTACATAAAACGAAGACATTTCGCATCTACGGAATCTGATGAGTTCGCGGGATTGCGACACGACAGCGCCGCCTAGCCCCGCGCCGCCGCGTCGCATCAATCAACACTTGGGTTCACACATCGAACCAGTCGATACCTTACATTAATTAGATAGTAAAATTACCTTTGTAGAAACTAATTAAATTTATATTTAAAAATCGTTTTTTTTTGGGAAACCCGGGCGTCGTTCCTTTAATTTGCTCTTTTTAGTTGTGTCATTCTTTTATTATTTTTATATCGCCTATTTCGTCCCACTGCTGGGCAAAGGCCTCCCCGCACCCTTCAGTGATAATTTTATAAATAAATATTGTTGGACAATCTACACAGCATCATCTAGCAAGTTAAGCAGAGCTTGTGTTGTCCGTGCGTAAAAATTATACCCAAGTGATTTTAAAATCAGTATCAAAAATGTGAATGTTTATGTCTGACTTTAAACAAATCGTCCTAGCTTGAAACTAGGATCTGAGGATGTTTCGGAACGAGGTATCTAGTCGGCATTGGATTACACGGTTTTTAAAGTACGATGCATCAATGAATTCGCTACAAAAAACTCCTTAACACCATGATGTATACAAAAATAATGTAATTTTGGCCTCTACTAGGTATAACTTTTTTGGAAGACCATAAATGACCATATATTGCCATGTATGTATATTAAAGAAATCTGCATATTCGTAAAACAATACCCATATTATTTCAAAACTAAGGAAGAAGTTTTATCTAGGCATACTAGACATAAAAAGAATTTTTTTATGCCAAATCAACACTCTACGCTTTTCGCACGAAATTCGTTTTGCATGGCAATTAAGATATTTAATAAGTTACCAATGGAATTAAAGGACTTGCCATTGCCATTGTTTAAAAATAGACTCAATAAATGGTTACTGACTCATTGATTTTATAGCGTGGAGGAATATTTTAATTTTGGGCAGATCAGACATTTTTGATTTAATTCTTAACCATTGTTATTATTTACGTAGGTAGGTTTATTAAAATTCACACACCAGTCCAAGATTACTGGTAGTACTACATTGATACCACTGATACAACAACAGCATTGTAATATTTGACATGTATTCTGTGAATAAACGATTCTATTCTATTCTATTCATATTTGGCAGGCCCTGTGCACCGCAACGGCCGTCTTGTGGCAGGGCTAGCCGCGCGGAAATGGGATATGATGCATTATTTCGCTGATTTCTTGATTATGCAAAAAACAGACGAGAATCGTCAAAATTTTGGACGCCTGCGACGGGAGAGTGATTGCATTATTTTGATACAATCTTAGATTGTTATAATGTTAGTTCAAGTTTGTTACTTTACTTTCTCCCTTGTACTGACAATGAGCCAGCTCCGGGCTCCATTCAAATTTGCGAAGTACGCTGCCTCAGTTTTTTCGCGGAATTAACATTAAACGCCTATCGCCACACTCCTCTAACCTAGTTAGTGTCTTCGTTGAAGTGAAATGATGTTGGTTGGAGGAGTAATTAACATTTAATAAAATATAATTCTATTTTTCTTATCTAAGTAGATCATTGAGTGACGTCGTACATTTGGTGTGTACCTACACTACAGAAGAACAGAGAGGTAGCAAACATTCTTAATCACCTAGAACCAGGGTTCACCGATATACATATATCAGCGGATATACATCATCATGATATATTTCACGATATTTATCAATTGATTTTTATCTTGATATATATATCAATTGATTTTTTTCCTGTCTTCTGAACTAAACATTTTGGAGATTAATGATTACCCTGGCAACACGTATCGAAAAACTAAAATTCAGAATAATTTAGATTGTTTCCTAAAATGGCAACGTCATTTAATGTTGGGGAAATCATTTTAACTTACCAGTACGGCTAGCTTTTTATTCAAATTCAAACCTTAACTTCATATCGTATGTGGATTATTTTACGAGGTATTATTAAAAAAAATCTCATATAAACACTCATTCTTTTGTTACTTTTTTAAGTTCTTTTAAATCAAAAAATGTGGTAATTTGACACTTATATATTTTACAAATTCCTTACTCATTTTAAGTGTTAATCCTCTTACATGAAGAAATTCGCTTCTTTTTCTTAGCCAGGATGTATATCCGATATATAAAGGATATATATCAAAAAATCGGATTTTTGATATTTATTATTTATCGTTGGTAGTTGATACTATGCTTTAGTAGTATTTTTTTAGGTATGTATATAAATATATAATAGGTAATAATATAAAACTTATATTACCCCAACTCCCTGTAAAAACATAAGTTTTAGGTCGGCAGGTAGAAAATGCCTCGGCATTAAGCCCACCCTTAATAAAGGTTTAAATAAATAAATATTTATAATAAAAATCGGATGTTTCCGAACCCTGCCTAGAACATAAGATTCATACCTGCAATACTTTGGCTTTAGCGTTGGCGGGGCTGAGCGGCCTGGCGTGCGCCCACTCGGCCGCCACCCAGCTGGCCCACTTGGCGGGGCGCGGCTCGCGGAGCGCTAGCAGCGGCTTGGGCAGCAGGTACTTGAGGTCCCGCGGCGCCGGGCCCTCCGCGAGCCCGGCCGCGCGGTGCAGGAGGGACGCCACCAGCGCAGCCTCGCGGACCACCGCCGCGGCCGGCGCGCCGCCTGACGGGAGCACCAGGAGGAGACCCTCGAGGTAGTCTGGGGCGACCTGGAACACGAATATGAGGGGTCCATTAACATGGCCACACGACTATTGTGTGGTGTCCATGCCCACACAATGGACTATTGTGTGGCCACACAATAGTCCATTGACATGGCCATTAGTTAACAGATTCGCTTCGAATTTTCGATCATCAGGCGAAAGCAAAATAGCGTTTTATAGATCCGTCAAATTCGATTCGGAAACGAATCGAATGAATTAAAATGCTGGATGCGGGAAAACCCATGCTGGAGTCGCAGGACACCATGTGACAAAAAAAATACAAAAAAAAAAACAAACGATTGATTCTGATTGATTCTGTGTTACTACATATACAAGGCAGAAATTAAAAGGTGTAGCTCGTTACCTGGTTGAACAAGACTTCTGTGTAGAGCGGAGGTGCGTCCTGCTTGAGAGGGTGGTGCCAGACGGAGCGGCAGAAGATGAGGTAGAAGGGGTGGTGCGCGCGCTGCAGCTCGGTCGTCACGTCCAGGACGTACTCGTCGCCGGCCAGCGGCATGGTCAGGGCGTCGCCCGCAACTATGCAGTACAGGGAGAACTCCAGGCGTTCCGCTTCCGAGCTCACGCCGATCTGTTAAGGAAACAAGTTCAAAGTAAAAGTACCTAATTAAAACTTTTTTTTTTTTAATACGGCAGAAGCCTTTATTCACAAAGAAAATTATAATATTATTGGTATTTACAATTAAAACAATTGAGCTAACTGCAGAAAAAAAAAATTTAAAACCCCCGACAGATTTTCATGAAACATGGCTAAGAACGCTTGGGGTAAAATTATCTATGACACAAAAAAAAACTAAACAACTCCGCCTGCGACGCAGGAGGTTGCGGGTTCGATTTCCGCCGCGGGTCAAATTTGTGTACGATCTGCAGAAATTTGTGCCGTTGGTCTGGGTGTTTTCTATGTATAATAAGAAATGTCTATCTATGTAGTGTATTGTATTAAGTATATCATTTATCTAGTACCCATAACACAAGCTCTGCTTAGCTTGGGGCTAGATAATGCTGTGTGAATTGTCCAGCATTGTTTATTTATTTTTTAACTAACAATGATATTATGTACCTACCTAACGATAATTTAAGTAGGTATATTTATAATGGTAAACGCGAATATTAGCCTGTTATTACTATTTTTGTGTATTTTGTTAAGTTTTATACTATTTCTATAAGTGTGAACTTGTTAATAGCCACCAGTCTCTTCACACATCGCTATTATGTATATTGTGCTGAAAGGTAATATAAATAAATAAATAAAATAAATAAATGAAAGTTGGTTCATCCGTTTGGGAGCTACGATACCACAGACAGACACTTTAAACTTATAACACCCCTCTCTTTTTGCGTCGGGGGTTAAAAAGTTATGTTCTTAGGCGCTAGCTACCCCGACCCAAATCAGAGCGCCACCACCTATTTTATCTTCTTATTCTGTTTAACGAAGGAATTTTTAAAATTCGATTGGCCTATTTGTGATGCCTATCATAAGCTTTATTTTTATGCCTTTATAAATGTTTAAGAAAGTATACTTTAAGCAGAGATGGGAAGTTGCTCTTTATTGCCACCATGGTGGCCAAAAAGAGCAACTTCGTATCTCTGCTTAAAGTATAATGAATAAAACGTTAGCAATGACATTAAAAAAAAGCTAATGTTAGGTTTCACAAACAGGCCAATCGAATTTTGAAAATTCCTTCGTTTAACAGAATAAGAAGATAAAATAGGTGGTGGCTCTGATTTGGGTCGGCGTAGCGCCTTAAGAAATAGCAAGTACAATAAAATTGTGAAGATACATTGATTAAGTTTATAAACGTAGTACGGTAACGGTGGTTTGAACCACTCCACGTTATGTTTTCTCGCCAACTTTAGGTAAATAAGCGCCTGAATTTCAGATCCCTGGTCATCAATCATCCAAATTAAAAGTCTTACCAATATTTTATAAGCAGTAAAATCGTAAATGTTCTATAAATGTAGTGGATACTTCTTGCGTTATCGTCAACAGATGGTCTTGCAGAGTTGAATGTCAAGACGACAAACTAAGTGTAATAGTAAAAAGTCTTTTAATATATTTAAGTTATAACATGCATTTATAGTCAATAGCATAGGATAGTGAGTGATTTGGTTTTTACACTGTAAACTTCTATCTTCTTTAATAAATAAATAAATGTCTTGGTAGAATAGAATAGAATAGAATATACTTTATTGCACAAAAGGTGTACATGGGCGAGCATAATGCTAGATAGCATTCTCTACCTGCTAACCTTTGGGTAGTGTGAACAACAATTTTGTAGGTAGTGCTAGAAAATAGAACAGAGAAAAATACAATTAATCGTAACATTAACATAAATAAACACACACATAAATATAATAAAATATACTACTCACATAAATACATAAGTTTAGATACATATATAGTTAACATATATAAAGTACCGAATTATTCCTGAGAAAGACAGTGATTAAGGACTCTAGATCTGAAGACATTTACTGAGGATACCTCGCTAGGATACCTCCACCAAGATTCTAACGCTTCCGTCGTTATATATATTTGAAATGGCACTATTTGTTAGAAAACATCCCCATCTTTTCCCACGCAAATCTGACTTTGTAGTGCGAAAAATGCCTAACAGTAAAACAGCTTTCCTACAAAAAAGTGTAGTCTGTATGTCACGTAAAATCTATGATAAAATACCTAAATCATAAAAAAATCTTGACGACAATATATTTAGGACGAAATTGAAACAATTACTAATTAACAAATGCTATTATAATATTAACGATTTTATGACAGATACGTTTTGACATCACCTTATTTTACTATTGCGCCTGTTACTATTATTAATTGTGAATTTTTGACATTATATAAAATGACAATGTAGGTATCGAGTACTAATTTGAACTTACTATAACATTTGCATGCTAATTTTAGTAGAACATAATTGAAACTAAAATATTATTAACATCTGTGTAACCTACATTGTGTTCAAGCAAATAAACGATCTTTATCTTTATCTCGCGACATTCCATTGGAAGACTGTTCCATAAACGAGTGGCCTGGACGGCAAAGGTTTGGTAGCCCACAGTACAGTGAAGCCGGCTGTTCACTATGGGATATAATATAAATTACATCTTGAGCTATATATTACATCCCACGATTGCTGTTCACACTGTAAGATATATATTTTGGAACACACATGATCAGTTTACACGTCTGCACACGAACGCCAACATTCAAACGGAGGGCGAAGCGGGGGAGGCGCGGTGTCCGGGGACGTGAGGTAAAATATACACCTTCAAATGACCTTCAAATATCGCTCACTCGGTCGAAAAAATATTTATAGTTTGGGATGTAATATATATTATAGCACAGTGTGAACGGTCTCGTACGAAATGTATGGTGAGCGATAAAATATTATATCTCAAGATGTAATATATATTATATTATATCCTATAGTGAAAAGCTGGCTTGATCCGGTGTTGGTGAAAGAAAAGAAAGAAAATCCATTTATTTGACCCAATACACATCTTAAAAGTAATAAAATAAAATAAAATACATAAAATATGATAGAGAGGTTACATACAACACAGGAAACAATGAGAGAAAAAAGAAAAGAAAACAGAAAAAGATACGTATAAAGTTATGTTCTAAGATTAGACAAACTATAGATTTTTTTTTATTTCTTCTTGGTCGGCTAGAGCGTGTCTCAGCGTCTGTAGCCGGCCTAATTTATTAAAGATTAAACAGTTTTTATAATCTATGGCTGACTGCCTGGGCTGTGGTGTGGATGGGTAAAATAAAGAAGAAGAAGTATAAACATAGGATCTAAACTAAATAAATGACAAGACAACAAAACAAATTGTGGTTGGTGGAACGATAAATAAGTAATAATAATTAGTTAAATAATAATACTAAATCCGCACACAAAAGGGGTAGCCAAGTAAGTTGGTGTTCTCGGTAGACTCACCAGGTCGCAGAGGTCGTTGACGATGTCTTGCACGACGGTGGCGCAGCGCGTGTTGACGACGCGCTCGGCGCCGCCCGGCAGCCGGTACAGCTGACGTCTAGCGGAGCGCCCGGCAGACACCGCCGTCACCTGTGTAATACAATAGAACAACATTTATTTAGACACACAACATAGGAAGGTATATTTTTACAAAACAAAATAGAGTAAAATCTCAAAGACTGAGTTTCTGTTTTGACGGGTTCGATTCCCGCCTCGGAACAAATTTGTGTACGACCTGTAGAAATATGTTCCGTTGGTCTGGGTGTTTTTTTATGTATAATAAAAAAAATATCTATCTATGTAGTGTAATGTATTATGTATATCAGTTATCTAGTACCCATAACACAAGCTCTGCTTAACTTGGGGCTAAATAATGCTGTGTGAATTGTCCAGCATATTACTCAATACAATTCATTACATAGATAGTTTTTTTTTATTATACATAGAAAACACCCAGACCAACGGAAGAAATTTCTGCACATCGTACACAAATTCGTTCCGAGGCGGGAATCGCACCCGCAACCTCTTGCGTCGCAGGCGGACCTTCGCCCGCCGCGCCACGGAGGTCGTCATAAGTAGTTACCTCTTCAACGCTGGGCACGTTCTTGCGGCCCCCGCAGCGCAGGGTCTTGCGCAGGTTGCTGAGGCAGACGGTGGCGGTGCCCTGGCACGGCCGCCGCCTGTCCGCCGCCGCCGCCGACAGGTACTCCACTAGGAACGGTCTGGGGACAGAGATAAACATTTTCAAATCAAATCAAATCAAATACGTTTATTTGCAACTAAAACATAAATTAAATGAAACGTTACCTAACTAAAAAATAATACATAAAAAGATTACAAAATAACAATATACGATATGATATAATACTATTAAACTTAGTTTTAGCTATAAAATGGTCCCAACTCAGCATATGTAGGTGTTAAAACTTGCGCTGGTTTTCTGCTGGGGCCTATGGGACCGTGGTATTACAAGTTAAAATAAAAACAAAAGCGAAGTGTTGCAGCTACTTACTAAACAAAATAAATGATTATGATTTTGATATAGATTAAACGGCCTGGGGATAGAGATAATAATAAATAATTCAATCAATTTATTTATTTCGGTTGTTCACCATAAATGTTAGTACAACTACCTATATACTATGTTAGTTACCATAAAACAGATTTCAATTATTCATGTCACATAAACTCCAGAATACGAATAAATTATCATTACAAAATTAAATTAAAATAACAAAGTCTAACAAGATTAAATTTAAGCATGTAAATGTCAAATAATATTCAGCAATTCAAATTAATTAATGTAATTAAAGCATGTAAAAGTCAACAATACATAATAATAATAATTTTGATATGGATTAAACGGCCTGGGGACAGAGATAAACATTATGATATAGATTAAACGGCCTGGAGACAGAGATAAATATTTTGATATAGAATAAATGGCCTGGGGACAGAGATAAACATTTTGATATAGATTAAACGGCCTGGGGACAGAGATAAATATTTTGATATAGAATAAATGGCCTGGGGACAGAGATAAACATTTTGATATAGATTAAACGGCCTGGGGACAGAGATAAACATTTTGATATAGATTAAATGGCCTGGGGACAGAGATAAATATTTTGATATGGATTAAACGGCCTGGGGACAGAGATAAATAGTATGATATAAATTGAACGGCCTGGGACAAAGATAAATACTTTGATATAGATTAAACGGCCTGCGGACAGAGATAAACATTTTGATATAGATTAAATGGCCTGGGGACAGAGATAAATATTTTGATATGGATTAAACGGCCTGGGGACAGAGATAAATAGTATGATATAAATTGAACGGCCTGGGACAAAGATAAATACTTTGATATAGATTAAACGGCCTGGGGACAGAGATAAATATTTTGATATAGATTAAACGGCCTGGGGACGACAGAGATAAATATTTTGATAATATTAAACGGCCTGGGGACAGCGATAAATATTTTGATATAGATTAAACGGCCTGGGGACGACAGAGATAAATATTTTGATAATATTAAACGGCCTGGGGACAGAGATAAACATTTTGATATAGATTAAACGGCCTGGGGACAGAGATAAATTTTTTGATACAGATTAAAGTACTTAGTTAGGTAGGTATTAACAGAGAAATCACTGTATGCTCGGAATGAAAATGATAGGTACCTAACTAAAAGCTTCGGTTGCATCCTCTTATAAACACGAAGATTTCGCGTTCCATCGGAATACATACATTTAAAGATTTGCCTAGCATTTCATTTCAATGATTATTTTATGCGTCGGTGATAAGTTTGTTGAGATATTTATTTTAACCTTATAGCACACTAGTCGCCATTATCAGTGCTCAGTTGACAGTCAAAAGAGTACGCTTCCTTCTTTAACACTTAAAATATTTATCTCTGTCCCTAGGCCGTTTAATCTATATCAAAATGTTTATCTCTGTCCCCAGGCCGTTTAATCTATATCAAAATGTTTATCTCTGTCCCAGGCCGTTTAATCTGTAGCAAAATGTGTATCTTTTATAGGGCAATGTATACGCTTCTAAAACAAAATTTCTTGTGAGTTGCAAAAATTATCAGTAAATAAATTCAAACATATTGTAAAAACCTTGCTGTGCAAAAAGGCTTACTATAAAATATCAGATTATCTAGAAGATAAAAAAGCTTGGGACGGGTTTTGCTCCAACTCGAAAAGTAACAACTAACAGGCTGAAGGTTTCTTTGTCGCTTCTTTACTTTAGTCTACATACCGAAGCGACAGAAATCAAAAATATCACTTTATTTCCGTGTCAGTGTTTAATTTTACAATTTGACCTTTTCTAAGAGTACATTTATTGTATTTATAGAAATAAAGAGTTTTTGATTTTTGATTTTGATTCTTAACAGTCAGTAGTTACCAAATTTGAAAAGATAACGTGATAATTCAGTACAAAATGAGACGCTACGTATAAGGAACCATTCAGCAAGTTGTAAAGAACAGTACCTGAGTGTCTCTGAGCAAGTAAAGTATGCGGCGAGTATAGAAATGAGTCGCCAGGCGCGCTGGCACGAGTCCGCTCCCTGCGAGCGGTTGGAGGCCGTCTGTTTCAAGTTGTATAGAAGTCAGTACCTGAGTGTCTCTGAGCAAGTAAAGTATGCGGCGAGTATAGACATGAGTCGCCAGGCGCGCTGGCACGAGTCCGCTCCCTGCGAGCGGTTGGAGGTCGTCTGTTTCAAGTTGTATAGAAGTCAGTACCTGAGTGTCTCTGAGCAAGTAAAGTATGCGGCGAGTATAGACATGAGTCGCCAGGCGCGCTGGCACGAGTCCGCTCCCTGCGAGCGGTTGGAGGTCGTCTGTTTCAAGTTGTATAGAAGTCAGTACCTGAGTGTCTCTGAGCAAGTAAAGTATGCGGCGAGTATAGACATGAGTCGCCAGGCGCGCTGGCACGAGTCCGCTCCCTGCGAGCGGTTGGAGGTCGTCTGTTTCAAGTTGTATAGAAGTCAGTACCTGAGTGTCTCTGAGCAAGTAAAGTATGCGGCGAGTATAGACATGAGTCGCCAGGCGCGCTGGCACGAGTCCGCTCCCTGCGAGCGGTTGGAGGTCGTCTGTTTCAAGTTGTATAGAAGTCAGTACCTGAGTGTCTCTGAGCAAGTAAAGTATGCGGCGAGTATAGACATGAGTCGCCAGGCGCGCTGGCACGAGTCCGCTCCCTGCGAGCGGTTGGAGGTCGTCTGTTTCAAGTTGTATAGAAGTCAGTACCTGAGTGTCTCTGAGCAAGTAAAGTATGCGGCGAGTATAGACATGAGTCGCCAGGCGCGCTGGCACGAGTCCGCTCCCTGCGAGCGGTTGGAGGTCGTCTGTTTCAAGTTGTATAGAAGTCAGTACCTGAGTGTCTCTGAGCAAGTAAAGTATGCGGCGAGTATAGACATGAGTCGCCAGGCGCGCTGGCACGAGTCCGCTCCCTGCGAGCGGTTTGAGGTCGTCTGTTTCAAGTTGTATAGAAGTCAGTACCTGAGTGTCTCTGAGCAAGTAAAGTATGCGGCGAGTATAGACATGAGTCGCCAGGCGCGTTGGCACGAGTCCGCTCCCTGCGAGCGGTTGGAGGTCGTCTGTTTCAAGTTGTATAGAAGTCAGTACCTGAGTGTCTCTGAGCAAGTAAAGTATGCGGCGAGTATAGACATGAGTCGCCAGGCGCGCTGGCACGAGTCCGCTCCCTGCGAGCGGTTGGAGGTCGTCTGTTTCAAGTTGTATAGAAGTCAGTATCTGAGTGTCTCTGAGCAAGTAAAGTATGCGGCGAGTATAGACATGAGTCGCCAGGCACGCTGGCACGAGTCCGCTCCCTGCGAGCGGTTGGAGGTCGTCTGTTTCAAGTTGTATAGAAGTCAGTACCTGAGTGTCTCTGAGCAAGTAAAGTATGCGGCGAGTATAGACATGAGTCGCCAGGCGCGCTGGCACGAGTCCGCTCCCTGCGAGCGGTTGGAGGTCGTCTGTTTCAAGTTGTATAGAAGTCAGTACCTGAGTGTCTCTGAGCAAGTAAAGTATGCGGCGAGTATAGACATGAGTGGCCAGGCGCGCTGGCACGAGTCCGCTCCCTGCGAGCGGTTGGAGGTCGTCTGTTTCAAGTTGTATAGAAGTCAGTACCTGAGTGTCTCTGAGCAAGTAAAGTATGCGGCGAGTATAGACATGAGTCGCCAGGCGCGCTGGCACGAGTCCGCTCCCTGCGAGCGGTTGGAGGTCGTCTGTTTCAAGTTGTATAGAAGTCAGTACCTGAGTGTCTCTGAGCAAGTAAAGTATGCGGCGAGTATAGACATGAGTCGCCAGGCGCGTTGGCACGAGTCCGCTCCCTGCGAGCGGTTGGAGGTCGTCTGTTTCAAGTTGTATAGAAGTCAGTACCTGAGTGTCTCTGAGCAAGTAAAGTATGCGGCGAGTATAGACATGAGTCGCCAGGCGCGCTGGCACGAGTCCGCTCCCTGCGAGCGGTTGGAGGTCGTCTGTTTCAAGTTGTATAGAAGTCAGTACCTGAGTGTCTCTGAGCAAGTAAAGTATGCGGCGAGTATAGACATGAGTCGCCAGGCGCGCTGGCACGAGTCCGCTCCCTGCGAGCGGTTGGAGGTCGTCTGTTTCAAGTTGTATAGAAGTCAGTACCTGAGTGTCTCTGAGCAAGTAAAGTATGCGGCGAGTATAGACATGAGTCGCCAGGCGCGCTGGCACGAGTCCGCTCCCTGCGAGCGGTTGGAGGTCGTCTGTTTCAAGTTGTATAGAAGTCAGTACCTGAGTGTCTCTGAGCAAGTAAAGTATGCGGCGAGTATAGACATGAGTCGCCAGGCGCGCTGGCACGAGTCCGCTCCCTGCGAGCGGTTGGAGGTCGTCTGTTTCAAGTTGTATAGAAGTCAGTACCTGAGTGTCTCTGAGCAAGTAAAGTATGCGGCGAGTATAGACATGAGTCGCCAGGCGCGCTGGCACGAGTCCGCTCCCTGCGAGCGGTTGGAGGTCGTCTGTTTCAAGTTGTATAGAAGTCAGTACCTGAGTGTCTCTGAGCAAGTAAAGTATGCGGCGAGTATAGACATGAGTCGCCAGGCGCGCTGGCACGAGTCCGCTCCCTGCGAGCGGTTGGAGGTCGTCTGTTTCAAGTTGTATAGAAGTCAGTACCTGAGTGTCTCTGAGCAAGTAAAGTATGCGGCGAGTATAGACATGAGTCGCCAGGCGCGCTGGCACGAGTCCGCTCCCTGCGAGCGGTTGGAGGTCGTCTGTTTCAAGTTGTATAGAAGTCAGTACCTGAGTGTCTCTGAGCAAGTAAAGTATGCGGCGAGTATAGACATGAGTCGCCAGGCGCGCTGGCACGAGTCCGCTCCCTGCGAGCGGTTGGAGGTCGTCTGTTTCAAGTTGTATAGAAGTCAGTACCTGAGTGTCTCTGAGCAAGTAAAGTATGCGGCGAGTATAGACATGAGTCGCCAGGCGCGCTGGCACGAGTCCGCTCCCTGCGAGCGGTTGGAGGTCGTCTGTTTCAAGTTGTATAGAAGTCAGTACCTGAGTGTCTCTGAGCAAGTAAAGTATGCGGCGAGTATAGACATGAGTCGCCAGGCGCGCTGGCACGAGTCCGCTCCCTGCGAGCGGTTGGAGGTCGTCTGTTTCAAGTTGTATAGAAGTCAGTACCTGAGTGTCTCTGAGCAAGTAAAGTATGCGGCGAGTATAGACATGAGTCGCCAGGCGCGCTGGCACGAGTCCGCTCCCTGCGAGCGGTTGGAGGTCGTCTGTTTCAAGTTGTATAGAAGTCAGTACCTGAGTGTCTCTGAGCAAGTAAAGTATGCGGCGAGTATAGACATGAGTCGCCAGGCGCGCTGGCACGAGTCCGCTCCCTGCGAGCGGTTGGAGGTCGTCTGTTTCAAGTTGTATAGAAGTCAGTACCTGAGTGTCTCTGAGCAAGTAAAGTATGCGGCGAGTATAGACATGAGTCGCCAGGCGCGCTGGCACGAGTCCGCTCCCTGCGAGCGGTTGGAGGTCGTCTGTTTCAAGTTGTATAGAAGTCAGTACCTGAGTGTCTCTGAGCAAGTAAAGTATGCGGCGAGTATAGACATGAGTCGCCAGGCGCGCTGGCACGAGTCCGCTCCCTGCGAGCGGTTGGAGGTCGTCTGTTTCATCAGTTGACAGTACACTTCATCTCGCAGCTCCGGGACGGAGTGACAGTGCTGGAATGAAAACGACAAACAATAAATAAAAATAAATAAATAAATAATGCTGGACAATTCACACAGCATTATCTAGCCCCAAGCTAAGCAGAGCTTGTGTTATGGGTACTAGATAACTGATATACTTAATACAATACACTTCATAGATAGATATTTTTTATTATACATAGAAAACACCCAGACAATAAGAAAATTAATATAATTAATTAATTATTATTATAATTGCATTTGCTGCTTTGCAGCCAGCGTCTTGGGGACGCTTCCGAGTGGTATTGATATGGATCAGTTGAGCTACCTGTAGATTGTTAAATACTAATTATATTATAATTTTCTTTGTGAATAAAGGCTTCTGCCCTTTAAAACAACAAACAATAAGAAAATGCTATACATTAAAGTAATTATTCTGCAGGGGGCGGGCAGCAGCGCCCCTGCAGAACAATTCTATCAACTAACTGCGATCCCCAACCCGCATGCCCAGCGTGGGGATTATGGGCACTACCCCCATGAGATAAAAGCCAAGAAGGCGCTTATCAAGGGGAGGCCTGCGTCCAGCAGTGGACCAATACAGGCTGTTGAGGTAAGGAGATTAAAATAAAGTTGGACTTGGGTGGCGGTGGGGGTATCTAAGTGACCTTTGAGGTATAAAAACCATATAATTAGCCCCAACAGCGTTGTCAGAATACCACTAGAACGCGAAACATGGAAGCAGGAAGGCCTGCCTTGTGCGGTAAGAATGAAATAATAATAAAGGTTTCTTCAAACCCCTAAAAAAATATATAGGACTAGCTGCATTCTTACTACCCGTTGTCCTATTACCCGTTTTCCCTTAGGATTGAATCATTTTCCCGCGGTGAAAAGTAGCATAAGTTCATCAGGAATGTGGGCTTCTAATGGTAAAAGAATTTTTCAAAACGGTCCAGTAGTTTCCGAGCCTATTCAATACAAACAAACAATCAAATCTTTCCTCTTTATAATATTAGTATAGATGTAACGTAGCTATTATAAGTAACTAGCGACCCGCCCCGGCTTCGCACGGGTGCAAATGCTGATACTAAATATACTACAGAATCGGCTCCCCGGCATCCATACGTCATCCATACGTCCATTACATAGCTCATCATTTGCGTTTTGTTATTACAAGTCTGATTCTTTTTTGTTAAATCACGTTTTATAGTGACTGACGTTTTATGTCAAGTCACACGGGAACGCTGTCCAACGGGAGAAACAGTATCCTATGTCCGTCTCCTGGCTCTAAGCTACCTACCCACCAAATTTCAGCCATATCGGTACAGCCGTTCTTGAGTTATAAATAGTATAACTAACACGACTTTCTTTTATATATATAGATTTTACACTTTCGTGCCCAATAAGTTACGTTCAAATATTTTGTTATTTAACAATCGCGTCGTAACTTCGCTGCGGTTATAACAATTCTTCTAATATGCAATAAAGACTGAATATTACAAAAGAACGCACAACGTTTGGTGTCTGTATTTCAAGCACAATCGAAGACCTATAGATTATAATTGACCTGACATTTCAAACAGTATTCTCTAGAACACAGATTACATTATTTGACGACCTCCGTGGCGCAGCGGGCGAAGGTCCGCCTGCGACGCAGGAGGTTGCGGGTTTGATTCCCGCCTCGGAACAAATTTGTGTACGATCTGTAGAAATTTGTTCCGTTGGTCTGGGTGTTTTCTATGTATAATAAAAAATATCTATTTGTGTAGTGTATTGTATTAAGTATATCAGTTATCTAGTACCCATAACACAAGCTCTGCTTAGCTTGGGGCTAGATAATGCTGTGTGAATTGTCCAGAATTATTTATTTATATTTATTTATTTAATGCAGCCAGCGTAGTGGGGACGCTTCCGACTGGTATTGATATGGATCAGTTGAGATACCTGTAGATTGTTTGCAACATTCTGCAGTTAGCTCAATTGTTTCAATTGTAAATACTAATTATATTATAATTTTCTTTGTGAATAAAGGCTTCATTTATTTCTATTATTTGATTGTGATTTTCTTTGTGAATAAAGATGTATCCTTTAAAGTAATCAAGTGTACCCACCATTAGAACAGTGTAGACGCACTTGACCTCGGTCAGGTCCTGGTGCAAATTCCTTTCATGAGGCTGCAGGTCCCCGCAGTACGCCCGAATGCAGGTGAAGCACTCCAGGGCAGGCGGCGCCAGCGCAGGGGGCAGCCTCAGGAGAGGAGCCCTCAGCGGCGCCGCCTGCCACTTCACCACGTCGGTTTGGGCTTTCCAAGTCCACTCGTTGCGTTTCGCTTTGCTCTTTAGGGATGAATCCGCTTTGAGGATTTCAAGTCTGAGGACAAGGAGTCGCTGTTAGTTGAATTTTAGTAATAGACGCAAAGTGGCTAAGTTCCGACCGTGGCTTAGCTTATAAAGGGCCCGAGCTGAGATCCTATAGTGTAAAGTAAATTGTAAGAATTAAGTATAAAAATAAATCGGTTTCTAACCTGCATAACACTATTCAGGTTAGAAACCGATTATTATTTTACATGTTCGTTTTGTTTTTATGTTACTTAATCAAATTTAATGTATGTATAAAACCAAATCTGATGTAATTACGAGATTTGGAACCTGTCAGGGGACTCAGCTAACGATAAACGCCACTGTACCTACAAGTATAAAGGGACTTAAACTAAATCGGTCCAAACTGAACCTTCGTAGATAAAGTTAAACGCAATAAATATATTTCTAATTCTGATTCTGCAGACTCAAATCAAATCAAATCAAAAACTCTTTATTTCCAATAAATACAATGAATGTACACTTAGAAAAGGTCAAATTGTAAAACTAAACACTGACACGGAAATAAAGTGATATTTTTGATTTCTGTTGCTTCAGTATGTAGACTAAAAACACTAAGAAACCTTTAGCCTGTTAGTTGTTATTTTTCGAGTTGGAGCAAAACCCGTCCCAAGCTTTTTTATCTTCTAGATAATCTGGTATTTTATAGTAAGCCTTTTTGCACAGCAAGGTTTTGACAATTTGTCTATATAATTTTTGCAACACACTAGGAGTTTTGTTGTAGAAGCGTATACATTGCCTTTTAAAAGATACATTAATTTTGTGTAGCCTAGTTGTGGGCAGAGAGAGTTTATGTTTATTTCTGGTATTAAAGTTATGTTTATCAAAATCACACTCAATAAACACTTGAATTAGTAGCAGATCTTTATTAGCTGTGTGAACCTGGCAACCGACTTTGAGATACCTATCTTTTTATGGTCCTGTTCGATTGTACCGGGTTTGTACCCGATTGTACCGACAAAATTTTCGTTTGTACCCTAAGGGGGTAAAAGTTATGGGGAGGGGGAGGTTTTTCAATAGTCGATTTTGACTTTAGTGTGTAATATGAATTATTTTATCTCGGTGTTTAATATTTCGTAGTATTAAGGCACAGATACCGTCAAACCTTGAAACTGGCAACATAATAAACGTGTAGTCACAGGTTTTCAGGAGGAAACAAACGAAACACATGGATATATACCTGAAAATGTGTTCAAAAATAGACATGTTTTGTAAATTGACAAAGTTTTTTCAGAACATCTTAAAAACAGGGCTTAAAAATGACATGTTAAGATAAATCTTGAATTATTTAAATGGTGTTCAGGCAAATCTGAAAGTTACAGATGAGTACAAACGAAACACTAAGACTTGAAACTTCAAAATTGTTCAGAAGTTGACGTTTTCGAAAACTGACCAGGTTTCTTCAGAAAATTAATGCAGTGGTTCTAGAAACGTAACTATAATGATAGGCCTAGAATCAATTAACACGATTTCAGTTAAATCTGGAAGGTACAAACGGGTACAAACGAAAAAAATTTACTTGAATCTCCGAAATTGAGCAAAAGTTCCCGTTTTTGGATAATTGAGAAAGTTTCTTCAGAAACTCATACGTGAAAATCTGGATTGGCACCAACAATGAAAGGCTTTGAACTAACACACGTGTTTTCAGCCACATCTCAAAGATCCAAACGGGTACAAACGAAAAACATTCACATGAAACTTCGAAATTGTTCAAAAGTTGACGATTTTCGGAAACTGACAAGTTTTTTTCAGAAAATTAGAGCAGTGGTTCTAGAAACGCAACTATAATGATAGACCTAGAATTACTTAACACGATTTCAGTTAAATCTGGAAGGTACAAACGGGTACAAACGAAAAACATTCACATAAAACTTCGAAATTGTTCAAAAGTTGACGATTTTCGGAAACTGACAAGTTTTTTTCAGAAAATTAGAGCAGTGGTTCTTGAAACGCCACAATTATGATAGACCTAGAATTACTTAACACAATTTCAGTTAAATATGGACGGTACAAACGGGTACAAACGCAAAACATTCACATGAAACTTCAAAATTGTTCAAAAGTTGACGATTTTCGGAAACTGACAAGTTTTTTTCAGAAAATTAGAGCAGTGGTTCTAGAAACGCCAATATTATGATAAACCTTGAATTACTCAACACGATTTCAGTTAAATCTGGACGGTTCAAACGGGTACAAACGAAAAACATTCACATAAAACTTCGAAATTGTTCAAAAGTTGACGATTTTCGGAAACTGACAAGTTTTTTTCAGAAAATTAGAGCAGTGGTTCTAGAAACGCAACTATAATGATAGAACTAGAATCATTTAACACGTTTTTAGTTAAATCTGGAAGGTACAAACGGGTACAAACGAATAAACTTGACTTGAATCTCCGAAATTGATCAAAAGTTCCCGTTTTTGGATAATTGAGAAAGTTTCTTCAGAAACTCATACGTGAAGTTCTGGATTGGCACCAATGATGAAAGGTCTTGAACTAACTTACGTGTTTTAAGCCAAATCTGAAAGGTACAAACGGTACAAACGAAAAACATTCACATAAAACTTCAAAATTGTTCAAAAGTTGACGATTTTCGGAAACTGACCAATTTTTGTCAGAAAATTAGAGCAGTGGTTCTAGAAACGCAACTATAATGATAGAACTAGAATTACTTAACACGATTTCAGTTAAATCTGGAAGGTACAAACGGGTACAAACGAAAAAAATTGACTTGAACCTCCGAAATTGATCAAAAGTTCCCGTTTTTGGATAATTGAGAAAGTTTCTTCAGAAACTCATACGTGAAGTTCTGGATTGGCACCATTAATGAAAGGTCTTGAACTAACTTACGTGTTTTAAGCCAAATCTGAAAGGTACAAACGGGTACAAACGAAAAACATTCACATGAAACTTCAAAATTGATCAAAAGTTGACGATTTTCGGAAACTGACAAGTTTTTTTTCAGAAAATTGGAGCAGTGGTTCTAGAAACGCCACTATTATGATAGACCTAGAATTACTTAACACGATTTCAGTTAAATCTGGACGGTACAAACGGGTACAAACGAAAAACATTCACATAAAACTTCGAAATTGTTCAAAAGTTGACGATTTTCGGAAACTGACAAGTTTTTTTCAGAAAATTAGAGCAGTGGTTCTAGAAACGCAACTATAATGATAGAACTAGAATCATCTAACACGTTTTTAGTTAAATCTGGAAGATATAAACGGGTACAAACGAATAAACTTGACTTGAATCTCTGAAATTGATCAAATGTTCCCGTTTTTGGATAATTGAGAAAGTTTCTTCAGAAACTCATACGCGAAGTTCTGGATAGGCACCAACAATGAAAGGCCTTGAACTAACACATGTGTTTTTAGCCAAATCTGAAAGGTACAAACGGGTACAAACGAAAAACATTCACATAAAACTTCAAAATTGTTCAAAAGTTGACGATTTTCGGAAACTGACAAGTTTTTTTCAGAAAATTAGAGCAGTGGTTCTAGAAACGCCACTATTATGATAGACCTAGAATTATTTAACACGATTTCAGTTAAATCTGGACGGTACAAACGGGTACAAACGAAAAACATTCACATAAACTTCGAAATTGTTCAAAAGTTGACGATTTTCGGAAACTGACAAGTTTTTTTCAGAAAATTAGAGCAGTGGTTCTAGAACGCCATTATTATGATAGACCTAGAATTATTTAACACGATTTCAGTTAAATCTGGACGGTACAAACGGGTACAAATGAAAAACATTCACATAAAACTTCGAAATTGTTCAAAAATTGACGATTTTCGGAAACTGACAAGTTTTTTTCAGAAAATTAGAGCAGTGGTTCTAGGAACGCATTTATAATGATAGAACTAGAATCATTTAACACGTTTTTAGTAAAATCTGGAAGGTACAAACGGGTACAAACGAATAAACTTGACTTGAATCTCTGAAATTGATCAAATGTTCCCGTTTTTGGATAATTGAGAAAGTTTCTTCAGAAACTCATACGCGAAGTTCTGGATAGGCACCAACAATGAAAGGCCTTGAACTAACACATGTGTTTTTAGCCAAATCTGAAAGGTACAAACGGGTACAATCGAAAAACATTCACATAAAACTTCAAAATTGTTCAAAAGTTGACGATTTTCGGAAACTGACAAGTTTTTTTCAGAAAATTAGAGCAGTGGTTCTAGAAACGCCACTATTATGATAGACCTAGAATTATTTAACACGATTTCAGTTAAATCTGGAAGGTACAAACGGGTACAAACGAAAAACATCCACATAAAACTTCGAAATTGTTCAAAAGTTGACGATTTTCGGAAACTGACAAGTTTTTTTCAGAAAATTAATGCAGTAGTTCTAGAAACGCAACTATAATGATAGAATTAGAATCATTTAACACGATTTCAGTTAAATCTGGAAGGTACAAACGGGTACAAACGAAAAACATCCACATAAAACTTCGAAATTGTTCAAAAGTTGACGATTTTCGGAAACTGACAAGTTTTTTCAGAAAGTTAATGCAGTAGTTCTAGAAACGCAATTATAATGATAGACCTTGAATCATTTAACACGATTTCAGTTAAATCTGGAAGGTACAAACGGGTACAAACGAAAAACATTCACATGAAACTTCGAAATTCTTCAAAAGTTGACTATTTTCGGAAACTGACAAGTTTTTTTCAGAAAATGATTGCAGTTATTCTAGAAACGTAATAATAATGATAGATCTTGAATCACTTAAAACGATTTCAGTCAAATCTGGAAGGTACAAACGGGTACAAACGAAATACACTAACTTTAATCTTCGAAAATTTAGAAATTGTTTAAATGTTGATGATTTTCTGAAACTGAGAAGGTTTCCCTAGAAACAGCTGACAGGCACTGTTTTTGATAGTTTTATATTATGTAGTTTAGAAAGTTCCATCAGATTATCATAGTTAAGATGGTACCTAGTTAGCCAACTTTCTAGTTTCTGTAGTAAAAGTCCGTTAGCCGTCTTAAACGTTTCCACCGGACACCGCGTGGAGGTGGACTTAAGTCCGGCATTTTTTTTTTACAGGGTTTGGTTTGATTCGTTTTTGTTTTTTTTTGTTTTTTACGTTTTAATGATATATATGAGTTATTTTTATATATATATATAATATCGTTCCTTTAATTATACTATGTGAGATTTAATAATTTTAAACATTGGCTTTGGAGAAATATTAACTATTTATCCAATTTATAAATCAACGCTTTGATAATTTTAATGAACTTAAGTCCGGCCTTTTTATAGGGATTTCTTGTATTTTTTTTTATTTCGTTTTGTAATTGTCTTAGGACAAATAGGATTTTTTTTTTATTATTTATCGTTCCATTAAATATATTATGTGTATGCATAAGCTAGGTAAAATGTTTAAACATTATTTTTGGAGAATTATCATCTTTTTTCCAAAAAAATTTTAATCAAAGTTTTCTGAATTTCAATCTACTTTATATAAACAAGCACTGATATTTTTTTTTTTAATTATATATCGTTCCATTAAATATATTATGTGTATGCAGAAACTAGGTAAAATGTTTAAACATTATTTTTGGAGAATAATCATCTTTTTTCCAAAAAAAATTTAATCATAGTTTTCTGAATTTCAATCTACTTTTATATAAACAAGCACTGATATTTTTTTCATTTTATGCATTGTTCGCGATGTTTGTGTTATTACCTTATTGCCACTTAGAAGGTCATTGTGTACTTCCCATCGACCTGTTATTCTTCGGATATTGGCGACATAATGCCCCAGAGACTTTTCATGTGATTTAGAATCTATATGCTCCGTTATGTCTTCTCCAACATATTCTATGACTGACAGTAATTTATAATTGATTTTCCCTACACACATGTCATTTGGGACCTCGTGTAGGGCGAATGTTCCTGTCCAATTACGGTAGCCTAAGTTTTTAGCTAGCCGAAACCATTGTAGACATTCTACGTCCACTATCAAATGTTGGCCAGTTACTGCTGTAGATGTTACACCATTTTCACCACATTCTCTACATCTCCTATTTTCGCATTCAGTCTGTTTCTGTACAACATGTTCAAGGATTCCCATACCATGAATGTAAAACGGTGTAACATCTATGTCCAGTAAAATTGATTCCTCCGTCTGGGTTTTTTTGCAAAACCCGCAAGTTAGGGTAAGGGTTAAGGATGGCTGATTTTTTAATAATATTTTCAATAAGTTGCCGACATTCATTGCGCAATCAAGAGCATCATCATCAATTTTCAGTATGCCAGCCATAATCTCCGCTCTTTTTTTATAAACTGCAACCGTGCAACCACATTTATCGAGGAGTTTGATGAATTTCACAAATTCATTATTTTTCAATGAAACTACGTATTCTCCATATGACGTCCAGTCTCTAAAAGCTGTAAGTACAGTTTGAGCAATGGAGTCAAATGGGCACGTATTGCGGACAATTATGTTTTTGCTCTTAATTCGCACAGGTTTTAAAAGTAATCCGTTTTTGAGCAAAGGCACGTTGGCATTTGCGGATTTTGGTCGACAATGGCGATGCAAAATATCAGGGCAAGGTCGGACGTACTTGCCTCGGTTGATTTTCTTCACGCTCTTCCTTTTCCATATCTCAACTTCGTTGAGGTACGTCCGATCTTTCCTGAGATTATTTTCTTTATCGACCGCCATATCCATGTCAATTTCTTGTATATCCCTGCTCATGTCAAATTCTTTAACACACTCTAGTCCCGGTCCATGATCATCAAGATCGTCATCATGGTTTATAACACCACTATTGATTACTGCAAATTCGCTGTCAATAGAGATGTTATTTTCATCTGTTTTCTCTTTTGGTGACTCTGTTGAGCCAAGGTCTTTTTGCACACAAGCCATGGCGTGGAGAAGTTTGGTGGTTCCAGCTATTGAGCGAACGTGCTTTATTATAAATTTATCGATGCGAATGGCGGTCTTTCCATGGAGTATTAATTGTTTCACTTCCCTAAAATACTCTTCGCTGCGGGAGGATGTGGCGACAGCATGATCAGCGCTGATATTTTCGGGCTCCATTATGGCTGTCCATAGTGGAAAATGTTTTGCTAGCCTGATGATTTCAGTAGCAAATTCTTTGCAATAATATGGGTTCGGTCTATCACCGTCAACCAATAATGATTGACAGCGAGCAACCATTTCCTCAATAAATTTTGGTCCTGATGTATGAACGTCATCAGTGAGCTCAACATTTTGATCTTCCTGACCATTTTCCTCTGATCCATTGTAGATTGGTTGGACATATTTTATTGCATCAATGAGACGCATTTGAGCAGAGTAACATCCGATTTGGTTGATCGTCTCTGTTTCAGACCAAGCCACAGTTAAAATGTCAGTAAACAAAGACTGGAAATTAATTATACTCTGACATTTAGTTAAAAGTCCCACGCATCGAACAAAAAAATCTTTTACCCGGAAGTGTTTCCCTTGAAAGCACTTCCACCTGCACACAAATTTTATTACATGTGCGATGTCGATTCGAACCATGCACGGTGGTGGTTCGTCAACTGTCCCATTGTCTCTAGCAAGTTTCGATTTAATACAGTTGTTCACATAAGTACTCAGAGCGCATTCATTAAATGCTAAGCATACTGCATTTATCAGTGCCAGAGAATAATCTGTTACCACTTTTGTGGGAATTGGCACTCCCGTACGCAGCCATTCCTTCAGCCAATATGTTATAATATTGGCATCATGTTTTTCTGATATCATAGAACATACTGGTAATATGCAGTTGTTTTTGTGGTAGGAAATGACGGCCTGATATAAAAATATCGAGTGACTCGAACCGTCTGGTCTTTTAATGCGACTTATTATAGAACCTGTTGCGTCGATGGTTAGAGCATTTTCCGGACAATGTTTGCATTTTAGCAGTTCTTTGTATAAAAAAGATTGCTCTGCACTCCAATAAAAAGTGTAAAACTTATTGCTGGCTACTTCTTTTATGAAACCAGCAAACTCGGGGCGGTATTGCAGTTTTTCTACAGCGTGAATTGGATCTGTTTCGCTTCCCACACCCAAAACCTCATCATTTTTTAGCTGCTTGGCTTTTCTTAAAACGCTTGCAGAGTACAGATGAGCAGGTTCATTGTCTCCAAATTCCATTTCATTTCTAGCTTTATCTCTTCGCCAGACATACACACCATCAGCTTGTAGCTCTTTGACAATGGCCGTGCGTTCAACTCCTAACAAAAAACGTTTTTTTTCATGTTTTATAGTAGAGGTATCAAGCGTTGAAATGTGTAACGCCATTCCTTCAACGGACAATTTAGTCGATGGCAGGTATACGTTAATGACGTTATAACATTCACGACATTTACCTTTGACGGTCAAGAAAACCTCACCTGGCTTTTCATTTATGTTTCCGTATTTGAATGCAAACGGGCACGGTAGTTTTAAATGATTCCATAGTAGAGAATAGAGCGCATTGGTCCAACCAGGCGTCAAAGTAACATTTTCCTTAACATGGGAAAAGAGAGACGCCATCACACTACCATGGTCCGTAGCTGATATATAAATCGTTTTACGCAATGGAGGTAACTTTAAATCTTGTGTTTCCATCGACCAATTTGAAGCAAAGCTCTCTTCGGTAGTGTCTGCGTTTGAAGTGTCTACATTGTCTGCAAATCCTCGGTATTTAATAATTTTTTGATGTATGCCATTTCTTTTAGTTGATATATATAAATATATATATTTTTTGCTCATTTTTGGAAGACGTTTTTGTGCATCTTTCCACACTTCTTCAGACAATGGATAAAGCTTAACTTCATTGTTCTCGGCCAAGTAATGGACATGAATGTCTTTGATCACGTCAAAAATTTCATCCACCGTATACACGGGTGGTGCAGGCATTTCGAAACAATTTATGACACGATCACTATTCACATTATTCACCAAGGTGAGTGTGAAAATATTAAGTTTAAAACTTAGCACCGTGTCTTCAAAAAAGAATTCTCCTTGTAGATGCAATACGATTTCAAGAGAGTACCGAAAAACATTAAATCAAAATGTTTTTAAAACCATAAAGCTAATGCAACCAACCAACACAATTATTCCAATTGTTTGTATACTTTCAAAAAACAATAAAAGGATCTTCAAGGAAAACAAGAGATAATATCAAGAAAATAACAAGACATTAAATGAAAATGTTGTACAATGACAAACAAATAACAAACAATCAACACAATTATTTGAATACTTTCAAAAACAATAAAAAGGATCTAAAATGAAAATAAAAGATAATTTATCAAGAAAATAACAATACAATAAATGTAAACGCTTTTATAACGACAAAACTAACAGCAACCAATCAACACAATTATTTGAATACTTTCAAAAACGATAATAGGATCTTGAATAATATCAAGACAATAACGAAAAATTAAAAATAAGAAACGTTTTTAAATTGACAAACTAATAACAACCAATCACCACATTTATTTGAATACTTAAGAAAACAATGAAAGGAATCTACATACAATGTAAATGAAAGATAATTTTTCAAAAAAATAACAACACAATAAATGGAAACGTTTTTATAACGACAAAGCTAACAACAACCAATCAACACAATTATTTGAACACTTGCAAAAAAACAAAAATCTACAATGAAATAAAAAATATTTTACCAAGATATTAACAAAACATTAATGAAACGTTAAAGCTAATAACAAATGTAGAATGTTTACAAACAATTCAACATTAAAATCAATGAATATGTTATTATTACGAAAAAGCTAATAACCAATGAACACAATCAATTGAATTATTTGAAATAGATACTTAACTAACATATTTTTTTTACCAACTTTCAAACTTTAAATAGAAGAAGTAAACAATATTATTCAATAAAAAAAATCATGAGACAAAATACACGAAATGTGGTTTCTATGCAGAAAACTAAAATAATATTAGATTTATTTAAGAGCAAGGAATCTAATAAAACACACAGACAACAAAATTAGCACAGTAAATTTACAGAAATATTAAAAGATAAGCATTCAAAATAAGGAAATCCAAACAAAACATGCTACTACATGCAAGCAAATTCGATTGAGTACCTACTTTCAAGCTATACCGGTAAGAGAGCGGCATTAGACAGAACTTAAAATAAGTTGTGGCTGTGTGCTGTTGTGGCGACCGACATTAATTGTTCTACTTGATGATGAAGTCGGAGGTATATCTTTCTTTATGGAAATATGTACAGGAGGTTGGGGTGAGCAAGGATTTGCCCCCCGGAAAGCCCCCCATGGGGGCTCCCGAGCCGAGTCATACTGATGAAAAATTTTAAGGGCGTTGTATAGAGGGATTCGAACGATTTCGACTTAAAAAAAAAATTACGCCCCCTTGCCCCCCCGGACCCCCCTTTTGAGAGTGCTACGAGATGCCGTCGTGATAGAGGTTCTGATTGCGGGATTGTACAGAAGGTATTTTTACAAATTGAAATAAAAAAAATTCACTCCCCCTCCCGCCCCCTTTTTCATCCCCTCTTTTGATATCTCCCAAACGTAATGAGCTAGAAGAAAAAAATTTTCACAGTCGTTTAGAGGGTTTAATACCATTTAATTCCAAAAAAAAATTCGCCCCCCGCCTCTCTGGCCTCTCCTTTTTAGTAAAAAAACTGAAATTTTGCCATTTTTAGCCTATATTTTGACCACTTTTTAGGGTGGAGCATTGCGTCTACGGGGAACAGCAAGGCGAGCGAAGCGAGCCGTGCTGTGACCCCTCATGCCCAGCCCCCCTGAACCCCCTCCCCCATCCAAGAATTTGATAATCGTTTTCGATCAACACGAACTCGTAGATTACGAAATAGATGTCCATTTCAAAATCCAAGATGACATTCTTAAATCGCAAAACCTACTCTTGGTTATCAATTTCGAAAAAATCAAAGACGTAGGTTACGAAAAGGGGAATACAATGAAAAATAAACACTGTGACAGCCACCGCCGCGAGCTGCTTGCAGCTCACGCACTTATAAAATACTAGATCTGAAATTTAGAGCATAATTAATATTTTCAGATTTGGCTGAAAACACGTAAGATAGCTCAAGGCCTTTCATTGTTGGTGCCTATGTAGAACTTCACGTATGAGTTTCTGAAGAAACTTTCTCAATTATCAAAAAACGGGAACTTTTGATCAATTTCGGAGATTCAAGTCAATTTTTTTCGTTTGTACCCGTTTGTACCTTCCAGATTGAACTGAAATCGTGTTAAATGATTCTAGGTCAATCATAATAGTGACATTTCTAGAACCACTGCTCTAATTTTCTGAAAAAAACTTGTCAGTTTCCGAAAATCGTCAACTTTTGATCAATTTTGAAGTTTCATGTGAATGTTTTTCGTTTGTACCCGTTTGTACCGTCCAGATTTAACTGAAATCGTGTTAAGTAATTCTAGGTTTATCATAATAGTGGCGTTTCTAGAACCACTGCTCTAATTGTCTGAAAAAAACTTGTCAGTTTCCGAAAATCGTCAACTTTTGAACAATTTTGAAGTTTCATGTGAATGTTTTTCGTTTGTACCCGTTTGAACCTTTCAGATTTGGCTAAAAACACATGTGTTAGTTTAAGGCCTTTCATTGTTGGTGCCTATCCAGAACTTCACGTATGAGTTTCTGAAGAAACTTTCTCAATTATCCAAAAACGGGAACTTTGATCAATTTCAGAGATTCAAGTCAAGTTTATTCGTTTGTACCCGTTTGTACCTTCCAGATTTAACTAAAAACGTGTTAAATGATTCTAGTTCTATCATTATAGTTGCGTTTCTAGAACCACTGCTCTAATTTTCTGAAAAAAACTTGTCAGTTTCCGAAAATCGTCAACTTTTGAACAATTTCGAAGTTTTATGTGAATGTTTTTCGTTTGTACCCGTTTGTACCGTCCAGGTTTAACTGCAATCGTGTTAAGTAATGCTAGGTTTATCATAATAGTAGCGTTTTTTAGAACCACTGCTCTAATTTTCTGACAAAAATTGGTCAGTTTCCGAAAATCGTCAACTTTTGAACAATTTTGAAGTTTCATGTGAATGTTTTTCGTTTGTACCCGTTTGTGCCTTTCAGATTTGGCTTAAAACACGTAAGTTAGTTCAAGACCTTTCATTAATGGTGCCAATCCAGAACTTCACGTATGAGTTTCTGAAGAAACTTTCTCAATTATCCAAAAACGGGAACTTTTGATCAATTTCGGAGATTCAAGTAAATTTTTTTCGTTTGTACCCGTTTGTACCTTCCAGATTTAACTGAAATCGTGTTAAGTAATTCTAGGTCTATCATTATAGTTGCGTTTCTAGAACCACTGCTCTAATTTTCTGACAAAATTTGGTCAGTTTCCGAAAATCGTCAACTTTTGAACAATTCTGAAGTTTTATGTGAATGTTTTTCGTTTGTACCCGTTTGTACCGTCCAGATTTAACTGAAATCGTGTTGAATAATTCTAGGTCTATCATAATAGTGGCGTTTCTAGAACCACTGCTCTAATTTTCTGAAAAAAACTTGTCAGTTTCCGAAAATCGTCAACTTTTGAACAATTTCGAAGTTTATGTGAATGTTTTTCGTTTGTACCCGTTTGTACCGTCCAGATTTAACTGAAATCGTGTTAAATAATTCTAGGTCTATCATAATAGTGGCGTTTCTAGAACCACTGCTCTAATTTTCTGAAAAAAACTTGTCAGTTTCCGAAAATCGTCAACTTTTGAACAATTTTGAAGTTTCATGTGAATGTTTTTCGTTTGTACCCGTTTGTACCTTTCAGATTTGGCTAAAAACACATGTGTTAGTTCAAGGCCTTTCATTGTTGGTGCCTATCCAGAACTTCGCGTATGAGTTTCTGAAGAAACTTTCTCAACTATCGAAAAACGGGAACTTTTGATCAATTTCAGAGATTCAAGTCAAGTTTATTCGTTTGTACCCGTTTGTACCTTCCAGATTTAACTAAAAACGTGTTAAATGATTCTAGTTCTATCATTATAGTTGCGTTTCTAGAACCACTGCTCTAATTTTCTGAAAAAAACTTGTCAGTTTCCGAAAATCGTCAACTTTTGAACAATTTCGAAGTTTTATGTGAATGTTTTTCGTTTGTACCCGTTTGTACCGTCCAGGTTTAACTGAAATCGTGTTAAGTAATTCTAGGTCTATCATAATAGTGGCGTTTCTAGAACCACTGCTCTAATTTTCTGAAAAAAACTTGTCAGTTTCCGAAAATTGTCAACTTTTGAACAATTTTGAAGTTTCATGTGAATGTTTTTCGTTTGTACCCGTTTGTACCGTCCAGATTTAACTGAAATCGTGTTGAGTAATTCAAGGTTTATCATAATAGTGGCGTTTCTAGAACCACTGCTCTAATTTTCTGAAAAAAACTTGTCAGTTTCCGAAAATCGTCAACTTTTGAACAATTTTGAAGTTTCATGTGAATGTTTTTCGTTTGTACCCGTTTGTACCTTTCAGATTTGGCTAAAAATACATGTGTTAGTTCAAGGCCTTTCATTGTTGGTGCCTATCCAGAACTTCGCGTATGAGTTTCTGAAGAAACTTTCTCAATTATCGAAAAACGGGAACTTTTGATCAATTTCAGAGATTCAAGTCAAGTTTATTCGTTTGTACCCGTTTGTACCTTCCAGATTTAACTAAAAACGTGTTAGATGATTCTAGTTCTATCATTATAGTTGCGTTTCTAGAACCACTGCTCTAATTTTCTGAAAAAAACTTGTCAGTTTCCGAAAATCGTCAACTTTTGAACAATTTCGAAGTTTTATGTGAATGTTTTTCGTTTGTACCCGTTTGTACCGTCCAGATCTAACTGAAATAGTGTTAAGTAATTCAAGGTTAATCATAATAGTGGCGTTTCTAGAACCACTGCTCTAATTTTCTGAAAAAAACTTGTCAGTTTCCGAAAATCGTCAACTTTTGAACAATTTTGAAGTTTCATGTGAATGTTTTTCGTTTGTACCCGTTTGTACCTTTCAGATTTGGCTAAAAACACATGTGTTAGTTCAAGGCCTTTCATTGTTGGTGCCTATCCAGAACTTCGCGTATGAGTTTCTGAAGAAACTTTCTCAATTATCGAAAAACGGGAACTTTTGATCAATTTCAGAGATTCAAGTCAAGTTTATTCGTTTGTACCCGTTTGTACCTTCCAGATTTAACTAAAAACGTGTTAGATGATTCTAGTTCTATCATTATAGTTGCGTTTCTAGAACCACTGCTCTAATTTTCTGAAAAAAACTTGTCAGTTTCCGAAAATCGTCAACTTTTGAACAATTTTGAAGTTTCATGTGAATGTTTTTCGTTTGTACCCGTTTGTACCTTTCAGATTTGGCTAAAAACACATGTGTTAGTTCAAGGCCTTTCATTGTTAGTGCCTATCCAGAACTTCGCGTATGAGTTTCTGAAGAAACTTTCTCAATTATCCAAAAACGGGAACTTTTGATCAATTTCAGAGATTCAAGTCAAGTTTATTCGTTTGTACCCGTTTGTACCTTCCAGATTTAACTAAAAACGTGTTAGATGATTCTAGTTCTATCATTATAGTTGCGTTTCTAGAACCACTGCTCTAATTTTCTGAAAAAAACTTGTCAGTTTCCGAAAATCGTCAACTTTTGAACAATTTCGAAGTTTTATGTGAATGTTTTTCGTTTGTACCCGTTTGTACCGTCCAGATTTAACTGAAATCGTGTTAAGTAATTCTAGGTCTATCATAATAGTGGCGTTTCTAGAACCACTGCTCCAATTTTCTGAAAAAAAACTTGTCAGTTTCCGAAAATCGTCAACTTTTGATCAATTTTGAAGTTTCATGTGAATGTTTTTCATTTGTACCCGTTTGTACCGTCCAGATTTAACTGAAATCGTGTTGAGTAATTCAAGGTTTATCATAATAGTGGCGTTTCTAGAACCACTGCTCTAATTTTCTGAAAAAAACTTGTTAGTTTCCGAAAATCGTCAACTTTTGAACAATTTTGAAGTTTCATGTGAATGTTTTTCGTTTGTACCCGTTTGTACCTTTCAGATTTGGCTAAAAACACATGTGTTAGTTCAAGGCCTTTCATTGTTGGTGCCTATCCAGAACTTCGCGTATGAGTTTCTGAAGAAACTTTCTCAATTATCCAAAAACGGGAACTTTTAATCAATTTCAGAGATTCAAGTCAAGTTTATTCGTTTGTACCCGTTTGTACCTTCCAGATTTAACTGAAATCGTGTTAAGTAATTCTAGGTCTATCATTATAGTTGCGTTTCTAGAACCACTGCTCTAATTTTCTGAAAAAAACTTGTCAGTTTCCGAAAATCGTCAACTTTTGAACAATTTCGAAGTTTCATGTGAATGTTTTTCGTTTGTACCCGTTTGTACCTTTCAGATTTGGCTTAACACACGTGTGTTAGTTCAAGACCTTTCATTGTTGGTGCCTATCCAGAACTTCACGTATGAATTTCTGAAGAAACTTTCTCAATTATCCAAAAACGGGAACTTTTGATCAATTTTGGAGATTCTAGTCAATTTTTTTTGTTTTTTCCCGTTTGTACCTTCCAGATTTAACTAAAATCGTGTTTAGTGGTTTTAAGTTTATCATTATAGTTAAGTTTCTAGAACCACTGCATTAATTTTTTTTAAGAAAACTTGTCAGTTTCCGAAAATCGACAACTTTTGAACAATTTCGAAGTTTCATGTGAATGTTTTTCGTTTGTACCCGTTTGGATCTTTGAGATGTGGCTGAAAACACGTGTGTTAGTTCAAAGCCTTTCATTGTTGGTGCCAATCCAGATTTTCACGTATGAGTTTCTGAAGAAACTTTCTCAATTATCCAAAAACGGGAACTTTTGCTCAATTTCGGAGATTCAAGTAAATTTTTTTCGTTTGTACCCGTTTGTACCTTCCAGATTTAACTGAAATCGTGTTAATTGATTCTAGGCCTATCATTATAGTTACGTTTCTAGAACCACTGCATTAATTTTCTGAAGAAACCTGGTCAGTTTTCGAAAACGTCAACTTGTGAACAATTTTGAAGTTTCAAGTCTTAGTGTTTCGTTTGTACTCATCTGTAACTTTCAGATTTGCCTGAAAACCATTTAAATAATTCAAGATTTATCTTAGCATGTCATTTTTAAGCCCTGTTTTTAAGATGTTCTGAAAAAACTTTGTCAATTTACAAAACATGTCTATTTTTGAACACATTTTCAGGTATATATCCATGTGTTTCGTTTGTTTCCTCCTGAAAACCTGTGACTACACGTTTATTATGTTGCCAGTTTCAAGGTTTGACGGTATCTGTGCCTTAATACTACGAAATATTAAACACCGAGATAAAATAATTCATATTACACACTAAAGTCAAAATCGACTATTGAAAAACCTCCCCCTCCCCATAACTTTTACCCCCTTAGGGTACAAACGAAAATTTTGTCGGTACAATCGGGTACAAACCCGGTACAATCGAACAGGACCATAAAAAGATAGATATCTCAAAGTCGGTTGCCAGGTTCACACAGCTATCTTTATTTGCATGGATTATTTCTAATCGGATTAATAGGTGCTCGTAATATCCAGTGGCTTTCTAAACCTAAATGCCAACTCATTCACTTTGAGTGGACTCGGCTAAAGCGGATAAATGCTTACTCACTGGTTTCATCAATGCAAATGTCAAAATGGAATTGGTATTTACTGTGATCGTCATAATATTATTATAATTGATGACAGTATGTTTTCTAATTGATTTTAGGAGACCTATTGCAAAATGAGAGTTAGTGTGTGTCAATAAGATAACTTCCTATCTTGTAAAGTGGGCAGCCCTGCGTTGTAGAGCTGTAGCAAACCGTATGTATTCGGTACTGAGTAACGGGTGCGCCATCTAGTACCGAGTAACGAAACGTTACTCACGAATACAATTCGTTATTCGTTTTAATACTTTGGGTACCTACACTCAGGTTTCAGTTCACGCAAGTACCGTTGATGCGTGTAATGAAATGTTTGCTGATCGTATGTTTTACGCATGCGCAAGCTTATTCGGTGAATTTAAAAACGTACCTTACAAAGAATGATGCATGATTTAAGAAAATAATTTTCCGAGTAGACCAGATGTATGATATTGAACGAATCATGTGAAATAATCGAAAAACAAAACACGGGGCATAGACAACTAGCCACATAGACAACTAGTCTTGTGGCACACAGAATACAATACTTAATTTTCCGATTCCACACTAATGCGCATAGAGGAATCTTGTTTGTGTTTAGGACACGTTGTGACGTCATGAGTATCATGGCTGTGCGCGTACGCAATACGACTCGATTCGATGCTATACCATAACATGTTATGATGAGGTATCAGAAGTAACGAGTAACGATACGATAGTAACGAATACGTATGTATTCGTTACTATACCCGTATGGGTACGCATTTTTTCGTTACTTTTACACCTCTACTATCGATCGAATTTATGGTTCAATGGTTCATTTATTGGTAAAATATAGCATTACACGTCAATTAAAATATCTAAAGTACACTTTAAAATATACTAAAGTATATAGATATGGTTGTAATTAATTGGTATAAATGTTGGTATTCCATTCTCTGCTCAGCCCCTACGGTGCGATCCGAAGGCGCCACAGGTACACTCTGGTCTACCTGAGTATACCTGTGGCGCGCCCGTTGGCTATTTCTATTGCCCATGACGAACATCTCCATGTAGACCAGCCGTGGGATTACGCTAAAATCTCCCATTCCCATTCAATGGACCATCCGGGAAGACTGGCTATAAACGATTTCAGTTTCTAATATGGTTCTAAAATAATACAACGGTACGAAGCCGATTGACGACAGAAATTTTAGCGTCAACGTCAAAATCGACTTAGGCTATAGTCAAAGTTAATCGTCGTATTACTCACACTTTACTTTTTTTCTCGATTACAGTAATTCTGAGTCAAAGTTACAAACATTAAATTAAATACATTGCAATGAAAAAATGTAGTCGAGCAAAACAAGGTCTTTGGTGAGTAACTAAGTATGAATTTTAACGATAAGTACCTAACACAAGTAGGTACTTACAAATAAATAAAATAAAACCTTACAATTGAGTTTGACATTTGTGATATTATGACGTCGACAGTTTCGTCACCGATCGGCTCAATCCAGACAGAAAATTGTATGTAGGTATTTGTTTCTGTGCTATGTGATGTCCAAAATTATTTATACCCAATCTCCTCGGATGGCGATCCATTGAATGGCATATTTACCGTAATCGCACAGCTGGACATGTTCGTCATGGGCAATGAAAGTGTTGCTTTATCCCATTCACTGCCCAGCATCTCCGGTGCTACCCGAAGGTGCGCGGTAGGTACATACTGGTCTACCAAAGACATTGATCTACGTGGATATGTGCGTCATCTATACTTATAATAAAACTGTAACAGGTCCAATTCTGTACATTGAAGATATTTAGAAAATTTTTTTTGGAGCGCACTCTATTATCGATACTGAAGCCAAAACTGTATTTTTTTTCATTCATGTCTGTCTGTCTGTCTGTCTGTCTGTCTGTCTGTCTGTCTGTCTGTCTGTCTGTTTCTTAAACGCGCATCACGCCGAAACTACTGAAGGTATTGAAATGAAATTCGGCATGATTTTAGGTCATATTACGAGGAAGGACATAGGATACTTTTTATCCCGGAATTCAGTCAGGTTCCCCTGGGAGAGGGGATGAAAGTAAAATTTCTTCACCGCGCATCACGCCGAAACTACTGAAGGTATTGAAATGAAATTCGGCATGATTTTAGGTCATATTACGAGGAAGGACATTGGATACTTTTTATCCCGGAATTCAGTCAGGTTCCCCTGGGAGAAGGGATGAAAGTAAAATTTCTTCACCGCGCATCACGCCGAAAGTGCTGCATGAGTTGGAATGAAACCTAGCACGATTTGATTTCATACTACAAAGAAGGACATGGGATACATTTGATCCCGCAATTCAGTAAGGTTTCCCTGGGAGAGAGGATGAAAGTAAAATTATTTAACCGCGCATCACGACGGAACTACTGAATGAATTCGAATGAAACTCGGCATAATTTGAGTTCTACCCTTTGAGTACGAGGAAAGATACATTTATCCTGGAATTAAGTAAGGTTCCCCTGGGAGAAGGGATGAAAGTAAAATTCCTTCACCGCACATCACGCTGAACTGCTGAATGAGTTGGACTGAATTGGTATGATTTGAGTTCAAACTACAAGGAAGGACATGGGATACATTTTATCCGGTTCCCCTGGGAGAGAGGATGAAAGTAAGATTCCTTCACCGCGCATCACGCCGAAACTGCGGAATGAGTTGGAATGAAACCTGGCACGATTTGAGTTCATACTACAAGGAAGGACATGGGATACGTTATATCCTGGAATTCAGTAAGGTTCCCCTGGGAGAGAGGAAAAAGTATAATTAATTAACCCCGCATCACGACGGAACTACTGAATGAATTCGAATGGAAGTCGGCACGATTTGAGTTCATACTACGGGGAAAGATACATTTTATACCGGAATTTAGTAAGGTTCCCGTGGAGGGGGATAATAGTCAAATTCCTGGGTCGCGCATCACGCCAAAAGTACAGAATGAAATCAAATGATGCATTTTATCTGGGATATCAGTAGGCACGGTTCTCTTGGGAGTGGGGATAAAAGTCAAAATGTGTTCTTAGTTGTAATTCATTAACGCGTCGCCGATTTCATGCATTCTTTTTATTAGAAACAGTGTTGCAAGATCGAATTTGACTAAATCAGTAGAAAGTCGAGTAGAAAATCAGTTCATTGAAACAAAAAAATCAGTAGATAAAGGGTAGGTAAGTTCCTATCCATTTATTATTCCAAGACACACCCATTAGTTAGGGTTCTACCTTAGTAGGTAAGAACCTAACTAATGAGTGCGTCAATGCCTATTTCAGGCAAAGTAAAATGTACAAATGGTCCATGCAATATTCATGAACATGATATTTGGTGATTTAGCTGGTCCAGTTAACTGTACCAACGAAGTTTGGTTGGAGTAAGTGGTCCAATTAAACTAACTGGACCACAGAAAAATATTTTTGACTGTGGTGTACCACAACAGTTGATTGTGTACAATCAACTGTACCTACCTAATAACGAAAAAAAATTACGGTGGTCCAGTCAAATGGATCAGGAGCCTAATTCTGTAATACAATGGCTTCACTATGACCATGGAATCGTCGCAGAATCATTACGTAGAATCTTTAGATTAATAAAACTCCAGATAGTGCGTGCGAGATAAATTAATAGTTTCAAACTTGACGCGCGTCTCTACATCTGCATTCATCATAATTTCTTTCATCTAAGGTAGAATACCAAAACGTGTCATTCCGTGACGTCTGTGACGTCCCTGTCATAGTGAAGCGATTAATTTAGCAGAATAGGGCCCCAGCTGAACGGAACCATGAGTAAGAAGTAAAACGAGTATGACACTTCTTAACACTAACGCTGGCCGAGTCGTAGCTGAAAGTATTGTCGATAAAGAATGGGATTGAAGATGACAACATACTATCCGCCGTAGACCCCACACGATTTATACACTATTTAACTAGGTACCTAAATAAAGATTCTTATATTAAAAGTGTAACAGGTCCAACTCTGCGCATCCAAGTTTTTTTGCACGGCGGCGTATCATAATATGAGAGAAACTGTGGTTAAATGTGAACTTAATTAGTCGGCAGGTATGGCAATCGCGAACGAAGTCGCGGGTACAGCTAGTAGACAATGAAAGTGTTAATAAAATTCAAATCGTGCGAATCTAAGTTTGTTGTTCGGCATTTTCACTTTACAAACGTCCATCCAACATTCACACACGCAGAAAGTGCTAAAAGTGCCCTATTGTGTTGTGAATATAAACATTGTTTTCTAACATTAGTTTACCGGAAGTGCGCCGCTGCATTCGATGCAAATGATGGTGCGTGAGTCAGTCATGCTGTTTTACAACAATACCTTTTCAAATTGCAGGGTTATGTAGCCATTAGCTGAACAAAATATTAGAGGCTGAGAATAACAAAAGGAAAGTTGTACAAAATTACTCGTGAATGAACAGTACCGGACGGGAAAAGAACATAATTTGATTGTTTGAAAATATTTGAAAGCAAAAATCAACTTCGAATCCCTCAATTTTACACTGTTTTTAAGTTTCCCGCAAAAGTCCTCTAGGAAATATAATTTTTTTTTAAATGCGTCTGTAATTGATGGAGAATTTGAGGAACATACAAAAAAATTATACATACAGCGGAACATAGAGAACTTCTTCCTTTATGAATTCAAAGTCGGTTAAAAAACTACATTTGTACGATGAAAGGATTCAAGCATCAGATCCATTTCTATTTATTTATTTATTTAAAGAACACAAACATCATACTATATAACCATCAATCATTCTAAAATGTAGCCTAGTTAATTGTTGTTAGCATTAGATAAACTACGAGTTAGTTTGAAAATCTGCACTGACGCTTTGTTTTACTTAATTTATGTAATTATTTATACCTATGTACCTATTCGTTGTAAGCAATTTTGCCTCAGATACAGGTTTTACCTAGTTCAGGCACACGTAATCTATAGAATTTAAGTTATTTTTATTCTTATGGTAAGCATTAGTCTTGAGAAATTTTTGAATAAATTATTTATTTATTTGTTCAGTATAGGAACCTACTAACAATAGTTCCAAGGTTGAGTTAAAATTATCCTTTATACAGGACACAAGAAAACAAGGAGTGGTTTTGTCCATCATTGTTTGCCAGCCCTAAGCACAACCAACGATGAACCGGGGCGGTGTCTACTACCCGTGAACAATTGTTTGCACAGTCGACATGCAAACCTGCAGCAACTACTCTCACATTGTTAAACAAAATGTCAATATATTTATGAAAACTTGTTGTACACTCATAGAAATATCAATCTATTCCCTAAAAATAGCGATATACATAATATAAATGTTTGAAATAAGGATAAACTCGCTGTGCCCACAACTAGGCTACACAAGATAAATGTATCTTTTAAAGGGCAATGTATACGCTTCTACAACAAAACTCCTAGTGAGTTGCAAAAATTATCAATAAATAAATTCAAACAAATTGTCAAACATATCCTTTGTAAAAAGGCTTACTACAAAATATCAGATTATCTAGAGGATAAAAAAGCTTGGGACGAGTTTTGCTCCAGCTAGAAAAATAACAACTAACAGGCTAAAGGTTTTATCGTCGCTTCTTTACTTTAGTCTACATGCCGAAGCGACAGAAATCAAAAATATCACTTTATTTCCGTGTCAGTTTAGTTTTATGATTTGACCTTTTCTAAGTGTACATTTATTATATTTTTGATATAAACAGTTTTTGATTTGATTTGATTTGAAATATAGAGTTTGTTAATGTACCTAACTTGAAGTAGGTACTTACTAGCAAGACGAAACAAACAGCGATATCGACACTGCAACACTACAGAACTCAAAGAAACGAAATTGCTATAATGTTGAAAAGTATATACATTGAGCGTGTTAACGTACGTTACTGAAAGTACTAGCAAGAAGAAACAAACAGATATCACGTCTATACTTCGGAATTCTACCGAACGAAATTGAATGAATGAATGAATGAATGAATGAATGAATGAACACTTTATTGTACTCTTAAAAATAACATTCATAAAAATCTTATATCTAAAAAAAAAAAAAAAAATAGTACAAAAGGCGGTCTTATCGCTGAGAGCGATTTCTCCCAGGCAACCTTGGGATGAAGAGAAAGATATAAGAATAGAAAAAGGGGTGAAAATGCAACGAAAGGAAATAACAGAACTTATATAATCTAGTACATACATATTTACAATACAAAATAATCTAATCTACTTACAAAGAAAATAATAATAATAATAAACTAATACAGTAGGTAGGAAATTGCATCAGTGTTTGAAAAGTACCACCCATTGTCAAATACCAGTGGTATTGAAAGTGGATGTGACGACGCAAGCATCGTATAGCCACTCACCTTGGCAAAAACATTTTAAAACAAAAGAAGATTTATTGATTAACTATCGAAGTAATAGCAAATCACCAGTTTATGATCACTTTAATAAATCAGAGAAGTTTATTAGAGGAACAAGTAAACAGTCCTGCTTCGTTGATTGATTTAACGATACAGACACGAGCAGTATAGAAAGCCGATAACGGATACGTGGAAAACCAACGTATCGGGAAATCCTTAACCTGCAGTTTTTTTGACTTGCTGTTACGTTTGATTGAAGGATTATGTAGTTTGGTTGGAATTCGTTATGCAATTATTAGTTGAATAAGGAGAATAAAAAGGAATCTAACTGCGAAATGAAAATCTGGCCAAGTACGAGTCGGACACGCACACGAAGGGCGTAGCATCGTATGAATGTGTTTCGTATTCATTATTATAAATAAATAAATAATGCTGGACAATTCACACAGGATTATCTAGCCCCAAGCTAAGCAGAGCTTGTGTTATGGGTACTAGATAACTGATATACTTAATACAATACACTACATAGATAGATATTTTTATAATACATAGAAAACACCAAGACCAACGGAACAAATTTCTGCAGATCGTACACAAATTTTGTTCCGAGGCGGGAATCGAACCCGCAACCTCCTGCGTCGCAGGCAGACCTTCGCCCGCCGCCCCACATCGGTGCTGCCACATGTTCTTGTATAGGGGCTCAATTTAATATTTATTTTATAGCGGCAATAGAAAAACTCTCTGTGAAATAACACATTTCAACTGTCTAACCTATTACGGTTCATGAGATTTACCTACTACAGCCCGCTGACAGACAGACGGAATGACACCCGCGACTTAGTAATTGGATCTGTTGGGTTCTGAACCCTAAAAACTATAAATTACCACAACAACCCTGACGACCTACTCCCTCCCATGCCTACAATACTAATTACGGTCAGACTAAACTAAATCTTAAGGCCAGGTAGTCCTGCAGCAGTAGGCGTAAGGGAAAATGCGCGCCTGCCAAGCCGCCGCGCTCGTGTTTTTTGTAGTTATTTAAACATGGTGATTAAGAAAATCATTTTATCAAGTCAAACTCTGCGAATTTGTTTAGAAATATTAAGTGTCCTTAGTTGAGTACAAAAAAAAAGTGTGATATCAGTAGTTCGCTAGTCATAGTATTGAAAAAACGTTAAAAAAGGGGTAACTTTGGGATTATTTTATATCGAGTGAAGTTCATTCGATCTTGTAACTGAATGCGACTTTGACTAGAATAGATCCTTAGGTAATATATATATTTTCTTCAGAATTGTAAACACTATTTTCTATGTCTCAGATGGTTTTAAAAATCACAAAAATGCGGCCTCTGCTAGCCTACCCAGCCTTAATGGCTGCTATATAATAAAAGCAATAATCTCACAAAACCGGTGGAAGGATGTCCTCTTCATCCAATTCTCCTTCTACGAGGCTGTCACTTGAGATGCAGTCTGAACCGACCGACATGACCGCAGATCGCAAACTGACAGTAATCATTCGAAAGTATCGAATTTTAACAATGAGGAAGCATTTTTGGATGAATAATTTATCGCGTGTTTAGTCTTTCAGTTTCCGAGTGTTACAAGCGCTTTATGCAAAGGAGATTCCGTTCGTGATGTTTTGCCGCGATAGACTTGGGTAACGTATTACGAATAATAATTAATTATTAATTAGCTATTTAGGTTTTTTATAGCCAAGACCGCACTAGGTCAAATACCTCAACGACTCTACCACATGTCTTCTGCACCTATTATTTACAATGAAACTTGAGTTTATTCGTGCCTTTAATAGCAAAGACTGTGTCTAACAAGTCGGTACAAATCAATTAATCTAGAAGCGTTTGATGTCCGTAAATAAAAATAAATAAATAATGCTGGACAATTCACACAGCATTATCTAGCCCCAAGCTAAGCAGAGCTTGTGTTATGGGTACTAGATAACTGATAAACTTAATACATACAATACACTACATAGATATATATTTTATATTACACATCGAAAACACCCAGACCACGGAACAAATTTCTGCAGATCGTACACAAATTTGTTCCGAGGCGGGAATCGAACCCGCAACCTCCTGCGTCGCAGGCGGACCTTCGCCCGCTGCGCCACAGAGGTCGTCAATATCCGTAAAATCCGATTGAAATCCACAACAGCACTGTCAACGGTATAAAATACGCACAACACAAACACATAACGAAAATTTCACTGATATCATTCGTATGATAACGCCAGTGAAAAGGCGAAAAAATTCACTGTCCGTTTTGAATAAAAACTGCATGGTTCAAGAGAAATTGATTGCAGGATACTTGCATTCTGTACTTGAGTCTTGCCGCAGCCGCACACGGCATGGTCGAAGGTTACGTCTCGTCTGCCGCCGCGACCTCAGTGCGTTCCGCGCGACCGACACTCTTCTACTAAGCAGGGTTGTTCCACTTTTACAAACACTTTTTATGGTGCATTGTCTGACTACTGACAAAAGTGTTGCCTAAGCCGAAAATCTCATTGCGAAAAGCTTTTGTTTTCGAGATGTGAAACATCTTGAGAAGCTTGATTAAACTAAAGTAGGTGTCTACTTTAAATTACTAGCCTATACTGGTCCACTCAAATCAAATCAAATCAAAAACTCTTTATTTCCATAAATACAATAAATAAATAAATATTGCTGGACAATTTACGCAGCATTATCTAGCCCCAAGCTAAGCAGAGCTTGTGTTATGGGTACTAGATAACTGATAAACATAATACAATAAACTACATAGATAAATATTTTTTATTATACATAGAAAACACCCAGACCAACGGAACAAATTTGTGCAGATGTACACAGAGGTACACTTAGAAAAGGTCAAATCATAAAACTAAACACTGAAACGGAAATAAAGTGATATTTTTGATTTCTGTCGCTTCGGTTTGTAGACTAAAGTAAAGAAGCGACGAAGAAACCTTTAGCCTGTTATTATTTTTCGAGCTGGAGCAAAACTCGTCCCAAGCTTTTTTACTGTTGCACGCAGGCCTTTATCTGAGTTTTATTGGTTTTCATATGGGGGGTGGTAAGGTGGTGCCAAAGGTATCTACTTTTTGAGATTAAATACAGGCGCATCTGTGTTTCTAATACTTTTTCAATTTGTGTATTTCTTTATAGACGATGCTAGATGATTTGGGAAGACACGAAGCCGTTATTAATCTGTACCGAGCTAACAATCGAAGCGAAACCCGAACAGTCATTGTTGCGTGGTAATCGGGCCAGATGCTCTGAGCTCACACTTCAGTTTGGAAACACTTGTTTAAGGTCACTAATAATGCTATACGGAATATATTTCATGTGGTTTCACCTTAAGATACAGATACAGATACAGATTTTATTAATAATACCATTATTACATGTCAACACTTAAATATAAAAATAAAATTATCCCTATGATAAGGGCAAATTATAAAATTCATGTATGTCATACAAAACCAATTCTATAAGCCACTTTCTTAATTTTCTCTTAAAAATGACAACATTGTACTGCATTTCAAGATTATTGTACCAAAACTAATTATGTAATGGAAGAAATAAACATAAACTCGCTGCGCCCACAACTAGGCTACACAAAATTAATGTATCTTTTAAAGGGCAATGTATACGCTTCTACAACAAAACTCCAAGTGAGTTGCAAAAATTATCAGTAAATAAATTCAAACAAATTGTAAAAACCTTGCTGTGCAAAAAGGCTTACTATAAAATATCAGATTATCTAGAAGATAAAAAAGCTTGGGACGGGTTTTGCTCCAACTCGAAAAGTAACAACTAACAGGCTAAAAGTTTTTTAAACTTACGCGATCAGAACACATTATTATAATTAATAATTTATTTATTCGGGAAAAATAGGTAAATAAACGCGATAAATACCCGTGATTAATTATAATAACAGGCTAAAGGTTTCTTCATCGCTTCTTTACTTTAGTCTACATACCGAAGCGACAGAAATCAAAAATATCACTTTATTTCCGTGTCAGTGTTTAATTTTACAATTTGACCTTTTCTAAGTGTACATTTATTGTATTTATGGAAATAAAGAGTTTTTGATTTGATTTGAAGGCGATCGTGGTCGTTTTGTTTTAGATATGTTGGCAACCCTATTAGACGCCATGATGAAAAGTCTACTAAAAAGTGGGTATGATTCCTAGATTACGTAGGAATCCTTCATTCAATGTTAATGGAACCCACGGTTTTTAGAAAGCATTGTATGGCGGCTAGGGCTTGCAAATATTCGAAAATTTTGATATTCGAATATTCGATTTTTTTTCGGGTACTATTCGAATATTCGAATATTATTCGAATAATAGTAAAAAAACTATATTTTTATTATAATCACATCTTCTTTTATTTTTTATGTGTTATTTGCATGAACAAACTTAAAATATCAAATTAACAAAAGGTTGTAACGAAACATTGGCGATTTACACGAACACTCAACCACAAATTCTTGAAAAAACATTCTTCTTAATTAGGTGAATAGGTATTTTAACAATATCTACAATAAAATTTAATACAATAACAAGTACATAAACACGGTAAGTAACTAGGGTTGCCACCCGTACTTTTTAATAAAGTATTGTACCTACTTTATTACTTGCTAACGTACTCTATACTTTATGAGCATATTGTGCTCATAAAGTATAGAGTACGTTAGCAAGTATGCGAAAATACTTTATTTGTTCGTTTCACGTTACTACGAGGTATTTTTTTTTAGAAAGAGAGCACAAATAACTCAGCTGCAAAAGTCTTCAAAATGAACTTGGTCTCTCCGCATGGTGTTGCCTTAGCATGCTTGTCATTTTGGACAACAGCGGCTGTAAAGCCTGAAAATTATGTGTTGCTCACTACGCACACTTTGTAGCCCTTTCAGTTTGCCATTATCACGCATGGTCATGGTTTTCTTGCCATTTTTGCCAATTACCACTTAAGTCTGAAAATTTTCGCAGCTCTCTCCGCTCGCCGTTATATCTTTAGAGTTTGGTTCTTTGCCATTGAGGATAAGTACCGTTTTAATACTAAGTATTACTAATCTCATACCAGGTAAATTAGACTCAATTTTCTCAAAAAAAAGGTGGAGACCCTATAAGTAACGGTAACACCGCGAGGGATAGACGGGATAGACAGGTCCGTACTTCTAAAAACGAAATCAAATTTTGATTCGTTTTTGTGCTATCGCTTATCTTATGCAAGCGACATAAAAGTTGGTTTTGCACGACAACGAAAATTAAACTTCGATTTCCTTTTTCCGAAATAAGCATACGCGAATTCACTACGCAGTCGCAAGCGGCACTCCCGAGTGTTTCCGAACCCTATAACTTTGCCATTTTGTTAGTTTTTGATTTAATCGAATATTCGAATATTGCAATTTCAGTATTCGAATATTCGAACCAATATAATATTCGAATTATTCGAATATTCGAATATTCGAATGCAAGCCCTAATGGCGGCACGGCGCGGGCGGCTAGGGAAACGTAACCACATGCCAATTACAAAGGTTAATGATGCGTAATGATACATCTCTGCCGTAGTCATCATCTCTGTAATGTCATGTGACACTTCATTCATTTACTAACTGTACAGTATAGTACCAATGTATCGTAGGAAAACATCAATTTTATGGCTGTTACCCTGAGATTATTAAAATATGACATTACTAGAATGTCTGCGGCTTTTCATGTGTTTTGCGTGGAAAATAGCCTTTATTTATTTATTTATTTATTTGTTTTAACAAAATCCACAGTCCTTATTTTACATAAACTTAAAATACTTATATGTTTTTCTTACGACCAATAACGGATTTACATTATATAGATGATAATTTTTAAACAGACAGTCAAAAAGCAAGTTTAAATTAATGTTATAAATCAAAGCATGTACTTTTTTTACAAAGGTAGAGATTATAGGTATCGCATAATCACTTAAAGTAAATAATAATAATAATAAAAGTATGTAACCAATTTCCTCTGGATAAAATAAATCTCCTTGTGAAATTTCAATAGTATCTGTTCAGCCGGTTTAGGCATACAAAAACAACAGATAGACCAAGTTGCTTCTATAATCGCATTATGAATAATTCGTATGGATATAGACTAATTACGTATGGTCGATCGGTAACGTTTTGAAACCTGTATTTTGAAATATAATGTTCTACTCTAGTTTATTAATGTAATGATTATATTCGCTGTATAGACTTATTGTGGAGCGGTGCATTGTGCTTCGACGCGGTCCGACAGGTTTTGAGTTTACCATTAAATTCATGTTAACTTCCACTAGAAAACTAAAGTTAAAATCCAGTTGGTACTTACTCAGGGCTCTGTCTAAAGTGATCGACGGCAAACTGCAGCAGTGGATGCCTGCCGTCGTGCTGCGGTGTCGTCTGATCTCTTCTATCATCTCTTTCCCTCTCGCGCATAGGAGACGAAGTCTGTCCTCTTCTCTCCATGTGTTCTCTGTCAGTCTCGTCGCGAGAATCTCTAGAGTCGTGCAACTCTCTCGAATTGCGCATTTCTCTTGATTCCCGCATTTCTCTCGAGTCTCGGATCTCTCTGGATTCCCGTATCTCTCTCGATTCACGAATCTCTCTCGACTCCCGGATTTCTCGTATTTCTCTTGAGTCCTTCGTTTCTCGAGATTCCCTCGGCTCGCGGTTGTCTCTTTCGGGTCGTTCTTTTGCGACTCCATTTGTGATTGCTTTGGGCTGGACCTGTAACAAGCAGACTTTATTTATGACTGCAGATTTTCAATTTGCATGAGGATTTGTAAATATAATCAGTCTCATAAACGGTGCGTAGGCCCTACTTATAGTATAAGCACAGACTACCTATATGCATACAGTCGTTTGACGAAGGAGTTTTGACAGGGCAATCGTACGGGGCCCAAGGAACGGGTCGGGGGTAGAGACGCTCCCGAGTAACTAAGGCGGTGATGTATTCTACTCGGGAGCGTCCTTCCCCGTCCCGTCCCTTGCCTCCCGTACGATTTCTCTGTCAAAACCACGTCAAAATGCCTTCGTCGAACGACTGTGTGCATATAGGCTGTGGTATTACTGCATTGTGTGTAAATAAATCTACACAGCCCATTCAAGATTTCGCTTTCTGGCAATGCAAATAGGATGTTCGTACATATGTAGTGATTATCAAAGAAATTCACGTAGCAATTAAGACAGTTCGTGCTGATAGAGACATCGCTCGGGAGCGGGAAAGCGTGAACGGAGAACGCATCTGAATTGAAGTGTGGTGCACGCCCAATTGTAAAGCCGTTAGAGATCATCGGGATAAAAATTTACATGTTTTTGGAATATTAGATTTTCGTAGTTTTCTTAGAAAAATATAGCTAGGCTCTAGAATCAGGGAGTCGGTAGAAATCGGTCTGCGGCGATAAGACCATGAATTCTCACTTATTTTGTTGATGTTTTTTTACAATGTTGGTCGTTATTAAGTACTCTACAGTTTAAAAGAACAGCGTAAAATAAAGGATTCATTTATCATGGATTAGAATAACAATAATTTTTGATTTTTGATTCAAGCTCAGTTTTCTAAGCTAATTATGGCTTATTCAATTCAATGCAATTTATTTATTTCGGTTATTCACCATAAATGTTAGTACAACTACCTATATACTATGTTAGTTACCATAAAACAGATTTCAATTATTCATGTCACATAAACTCCAGAATACATTCAATAAATTATCATTATAAAATTAAATTAAAATAACAAACTCTAACAAGATTAAATTTAAGCATGTTAATGTCAAATAATATTAAGCAATTCAAATTAACTTATATAATTAAAGCATGTAAAAGTCAACAAATTAATAAATAGTACACTACTGAAGTAATTTTAAATTAATTTTATTTTTCACAACGCATTGAGTTACGATCTGCGAAAGACTGCAGGCAGATGCTGGATGCGGCAAGCTGAAGACAGGGCGCTATGGCGCTCATTAGGGGAGACCTATGTCCAGCAGTGGACTAATTTAGGTTGATGATGATGATGATGATGATGATTGGGTCCAGTGTCTGAGTATATGGCCATCCACCCGCTTATTACCTTAGGTATTCGTTTTAGAGTCTTCCTGCTAAGGGTCCTTATGACCCCATAAAAGTTTTCCATCATCACTGCACTCTAGACCTGACGGTCACCGTTCGATATCGATAAAATCGTCGCGTTTAGAAGCACTTTCACTGAGCAGTTCGATTTGAAAAACTTTATCAGGTTTGACTTTTACAAGGGTTGTTGTCGAAAATTATGATGGATGAAATCGTTTGATTCGCGTTTATATAACACTTTTAGATATTTGATTTGACAAGGGTTGTTTTAAAAGGTGAATTATTTTTATTTGCGGTAATTTTGTAGTATATCGCACTGCGCTGCCGAGGTGCAGTTTGTATGTGCGCTGCGCCGGCGCAGGCTCGCGTGCCGCCATCCTTATAAATATTGATGCAATCTGGATTATTGTTCTTCGCTCCGATAAATAGCTAATTTCTTTCGTAATTCAAATTCTTTCTTCGCCTATAACTGATATTTTAACGGTGACCGATGTGGGTTAGTTTTTGCTTCTGGTAGGAAATCAAATTAAGCGAAGATTTCGTTGTAATAAAATAGTAGTAATCAAGGTAAGTAACGATTTAAAAACCAACCTGGATCCTTAAATCATCACACTAATACATATTATAAATGCGAAAGTTTGTATGGATGGATGTTTGTTACCTCTACACGCCAAAACTACTGAACGGATCGGGCTGAAATTTTGCACACAGGTAATTCGAATCCTGGAATAAAACATAGGCAGCATACTTTTTATTCCATAAATCAGTTCCCATGGAATAGAAATCACCTTTAAACGTTTCCATAGAAACTAATATCTAAAACCACTTCACTTGTACTTTATGCCTAACCATGCCTAAATAAAGAAAACTAAATTTAATTTAATAATATATTATATTATTATTTTGTAATTTAATTTTTGAATGAAAAGATACATATAATATTGAGGTAGTTGTTTTTTTAATATTTATAATTCAATTGGAGTCATTATATTTTCTATAAGGCTTAAATTGCCGTGCTTTTTAAAGTGTTCTTCTCCAGTGATTTATTCTAAAACTGTACGAATTATCGTAAAATGAGGGATAAACTCAAAGATCAGTATTTGTTTCAACAAATGTGATATTTTTCATCACATAAATAACATGCGCTTTAGAGAAATCTTAAGGACGGCAATGTATGTTAATAAATTTTATTGCTTCATTATGTAGTTACGCAATTTAGGACGGAAAATTTTTAGTGTTCACACTTAAGTAGTTTATTATAATTCTATTAGCGAATGCCTATTATTAGCTTTCTGTATCTATTTTAATTTCTATTGTATTTAGTTAAGCTGATGGCAATCCGAATTAAATAAATAAATATATGAATGGCATTCTTGTAGCCCCTTAACAACAACCCAAATCATCATTACAAAAAACAATTTTATTTTTACTATCTAGGTACAAAAGATTTCAACGCGCTCAGGCAGCGGCATTTCTTTATTAGGTAGGTTAACCACTTCTCAAGACTTCTTGTAAGGTCTAGGGCGGATACTCAGAACCTGTCTAGATGACCCAGCTCTTGGAAAAACTGCATCATATCTAGGAAACGATCACAGCTCTGACGGAATCGTACTACACTTGCGAGCTTTAAAATGGAATCGCTTTCATCGCGATTTGATCAAAATATTTTTTTTACAATTTATGTACAATGAACTATAGATTGTGGTATATCATTTGAAAGGTAATTTTGTTACTTTTCAAGTGATATCAAGAAGATTTAAAATTAATTAAATTGGCTACCTAAATTTTGGGAATTATTGCAATAGGTCGAAGTTGCATCTATCGGCTTCTATCGGCGCCGGAGCTGGATGAGCTGGATTTCTCCCTCGTATCCGCTGTTTTAGCTCGTCCCACATATGCCAGATTGGGTTCAAGTCAGGAATAAGGGCTGGCCAGTCTAGTGTGGGAATGCCGACATGGAAGACGTCTGTCGGTACTGTCTAGTCACTGCTGCGGTGTGGCAGCGGACATTATCGTCCATTAAATCAAAATTTATCGTCGCCAATAAATCCTGCGTAAGGGAAAACATAACTTAACTCATAGTTCACTGCAAAGAAATTGTAAAAATTAGTCTTGAACAACCCTTGAAGCGATTCCAGTTTAAAGCTCGCAAGTGTAGAAGCTCTAGCTAGAGCTATTACCAACTTATCACTTTCAAATCAAATCATTTGCAGAATACATAATTACAGGTACATGTCAGATCTTATGACTAGAGTGATGTCAAATGTATTCAACCCGCAAGCAGGTGTGCAAATATTAAATCACAGTGATTCAAATCGTTATAATAATAATCAATATTGAAAATAATCAAGGATACAATCGAAGATAAATAGATAACAATCAGATAATTAATTAACAATCGTGGTCAAAACATACTAAATTGTTCTATTTTCGTTTTGTTTTTTAGTTCTGACGACCTCCGTGGCGCAGCGGGCGAAGGTCCGCCTGCGACGCAGGACGTTGCGGGTTCGATTCCCGCCTCGGAACAAATTTGTGTACGATCTTCAGAAATTTGTTCCGTTGGTCTGGGTGTTATTTACTGTATTGTATTAAGTATATCAGTTATCTAGTACCCATAACACAAGCTCTGCTGTGCAATGCTGTCTGAATTGTCCAGCATTATTTATTTATTTTATTTATTTATTTAAAATTAATATATTAATTTACACTATAGAAACATTTGTCAAGCAACCACTTATTTAATTTACTACACAAGTGTTCGTATGCGCAATGGATTTAGCTATTAGTTTTTGTTCAGGCGTTGTATTTACTTCACGTTGCCTATCGTTTTTATGCGGCGCTATTTTGCCTTTAGTTAAGACTGTTATCATTGTAGATGGTTTATATAAGAGCTAGGAATATTTATACTTAAGCGATTTGTCTACAATGTATATTATGGCAAGTTAACCAACAGTAGTTGTAAGAAATCCTAAGTGAAATAGACGAGAACCCTTTGCCTAGACAAACCTAACATAGGCTTTAAGGCATTAGTAAACCAACCTATGGAATGATTTTTTACGAATAAATGATATATCTTTCTATCTAAGTATGTTATGTACATTCGATTTTCATTTTATTTATTTATTTGGCACACAAAACAGAATGCAATCAAATATTAAACAAATAGAAGGACAAAATAATAAAAACTAGACTGTATTCCTTGATATGTGTACACAGCATGATCTAGTTCTATGTACCTAAGCAAATACCTATTGGAAATTAATTTATGAATAATAAGCATGCATTAGTATTTAAAATTACCTACGAGAATTAAACAATTACTTTGATTAGGGCATGCCACTGGTAAGATAAATCATTAATAATAACGAAACTTACTAAAAATTAAGACCACTCTCCTTGAGAGTGGTTTCAATTTTACAAGTACATAATAAAAGATAAGTGACTGTAGTCTGTGTGGTGCCGGCTTAGAATTTGCACCACCCCAACTCTTCCCGCGGGTGTCGTAAGAGACGACTAAGGGATATCCACCGGGGGCGGGCAGCAGCGCCCCCTGCAGAACAATTTTACCACCGAACTGCGAACCCGCATGCCCGGCGTGGGGATTATGGGCTACCCCCATGAGATAAAAGCCAATAAGGCGCTTATCAGGGGGAAGCCTGCGTCCAGCAGTGGACAGATATAGGCCGTTGAGGTGAGGTCTAGTTATTTTATAAGCCAATCATTTTGTATTAGAGCGACAAGTTTTTTCAATCATTAAAGAATTTTGCGAGTACCTCTGAAATGTTCACAAATGAAATTGATTCTGTAAAGTTTATTACGACTAGTTTTCAAGATTTTTTAACTTCTAAGAAATTAAATAATACCGCAATTTTTTTTTGCCAAAGTGTGAGGCTTACGCACTATAAAAACAAAAAAATAAGATTTTGAGCAATGCGACACCTCTCGTCAAAAGAACTAAACGTAACTTTAGTCTTTGAACAGGAATGGATAAACTTTAATGTTTCCCCTGTAGGTGGAGCTAACGGCGCTACAGTCCGTAGAAAGTCGCAAAGATTTTCGACTCCAGCGTCACTTGACCTCGTGGTGTAGTTGGTTAGCACATTCCGGTACTGACGGAAGGATGCGGGTTCAAGTCCCGCCGAAGTCGTAAATTTTTGCGATGTATTAATTTCTTAGAAATTTGCCAGAGTTTTTGAGGCTTACGCACTATAAAAACAAAAAAAATAGATTTTTTAACATTGTCTTGGGAATCTACATACGGTTGATGTGTGAGTAAACTATAGCGTCACATACATTGCCTGCTCAATGAAGCATAAAGCTGCGTAAGCACTGAGTGAGTACAGCCGTGTTCTCGTAATGTATGGGCGTGATCGTTCAGCTACAGTAATGTTGTATGAAGCGAGAAAGTATGGAAATCGAGTTTCCTTTGCAATCGGCATTTCCCTCGAGGTTATGCAAAAGATTGATGGTGTGCTGTGGGCTATTGATTGACTAATAAAAGGTGGTTATGGAGTCAGCTGTAACGGAAATAATCAAGCTCTACTACAAACTAGCGAATGCGAACTTAGTGGTTGTTTTCAAAGGTACAGTAAGCTGCGAAAATGCAGATGTCAAGAAATGAAAACATTTATTGAAAAAGAAATACACAATGATAGCGGACAAGATTGATGTCCCGCTATACAGACATTGCATTGCTGTATTCACTGAATAATTACATCTACCTACATAAATTTAAAATTAAACTAACATAGACTTTAGACTTAGATATAGATTAACCCGAGTAATGGATCTTGTGTTGTCTAAAATAAATGATTATTATTATTATTATTACAATAACAATGATTAACTCAATGTTAAGCTAAGGTTAGGTGTTAGTTTCTCGTCAAGTAAAATTAAGTATAAATTAAATTCCATAAATTAGTTTGAATTAGACATGTAGAGATCAAGTTTTCAATTTGACTAAATAATTTCCGAGTGTGTGTGTGTATAGAGGTATTATTTATTATTATTATAAGCCTATACTGCAGGGCAAAGCCCTCCTTTTCCTCTTTATACTTTTTTCTATGAATAGATAGACTTGTATACTAGTTGTGATAAATTATATACTTTCCGCATTCTGACAAATTACAGTTTCTGTTCAGTTTCAGTTGTAAGATGAACGATGACTACTTTGTACAAAAAAGGGTACGTGGACTTTTATTTACATTCCGAGTATAATAAGAAGTGAAAAGTGTTTTTTTTTTATTTTTATTGTTAAAAAAAATCAATTGCCCTTATGTCTAAACAGTTGAGTTGAGAGTTGAGTGTAACTATACATTATCTGAGCTGATTGTACTTATGCGTATAAACTATTTTTTTTCGCCAGGCCATACTAATATTGTAAATGCGAAAGTAATTATGTCTGTCTGTTAAATTATCACGCCTTAAGGCTTGGTAGGACAGCAGAGGCCGCATTTTTGTTTTTTAAAATCATCTGAGACTTAGAAAAGTTGTGTGTTTAAAATTCTGAAAAAAAGATATACAGGGTGTAACAAAAATAAGTAACCAAACTTTCAGGTGGGGTGTAGAATCGAACACTGAATTCAGGAAAAATATTAAAAAAAAATCCCGCCCTTTAGTTTACGAAAAATAAAATAAATACGGAATTTTCACTACATTACGCAAACGACTGATGCACGTGTTTATTTGACATTAAAATATGATTAAAAGGTCTACGTACCTTGTGTACACCTTTTTAGCAGATAAACATCTTTTTACGGGGGGCACCCACGACCGGACACGCGATATCGCAGCAGCGCGCGCGGCGGCGGGCTGCACGTGTTGTAGTTATGTAGGAAGCTAGCCTATGCATTCCAATTTTCCCATTTCAATTTTCATCTCGTGGTATTCAATATCTGAATAACGCATACGAGCCATTTTTACGCACAAAAAACCGATAAGCGCCGCCGCGACCTTCACCTTGCGTTTGCAATGATGCAACTAAACGGCCATTGACCCTATGATAACATTTCTGTGGTATGACAGTTTGACAAAACTAACAATGAGCCTAGCATTGGGTGAACATTCGGATGAACTAAGTTTGTATACCTATCTCGCTCTCGCGCGCTAAAAGTTTGTGCCTTTTCTTGTCTCAATCTGGTGCTTCGGATATGCAAATTGTAACAACCTTTTATGGGGTTCATTGTAAGTTACTCACCGTGTTTTAAAGGTCAATGTGAAGGTAGGTACTTAGGTAGTCAACGATATGAAAAAATAAAAGCTAGTAGTGAATATCTTTTAGTAGGAAGGTGCATGCTTAATGAATGTACCTACTAACTATGCATTTTCGCGATAGAACGTGTGTAAAGACTTAAAATAATTTATTTATTTTTTAATTCCTAGAGGAAAATTGGAATGTATTTGTTGTACGTAGGCTCCATATCTAAGCACGCCGTGCAGCCTGTTCGCTTCCGCTGCAATGATGTCGCGGGTCGATGACCGCGGTGGCCGCTCATTAGGGCACCGTTTAGGTGTTATGGGCTTATTTTATTATTTTATTAACTCATTTATTTCAGATTCGGTATTACAATCCATAGACACAACACAACATATAAAAATTCACAATAAAATCAAATTACATAAAATTATAGCGTAAATAATAATAGTGATTAAATTAGATAATATACAAAACAATAATTATTTCATGTTAACATTGGAATTACATAATAAATAACAAAACATAATAACCTACTTACCTACTAACCTAAATTAAATGTCAAATGGAGTTACTCCCCATCATTATCCTCATCCACTTATTTTGGATGGGACAGTCCAGACGGGACATAATCATTTGCAGGATGCTGTTGCTGCTGGCTCGCGCTCGCTGAGATAGGGAAGCGACTTTTTTGCGAATAATCGCGTAAAAGTCGTCCGTTCGCGCCTCCGCGAACATACCAGATGCGCTGCAAAAGCGAGGCAGCCGCATCAACATCCTGAAAATGTTGTTGTACTGAACGCGTAGAGCGCTGGCTGCGCGTCGGGAACATTTCAGCCAGAGGTTGCTCGAGTAGAACGACTGGCAGTATGCCTTAAATAGCGTCACTTTCACTTCTCTCGAGCAGCGTGCGAACCTACGCGCGAGCATGTTCCCCCGTACAGCCAAAGCTCTACGCTCCCTCTCAACATCCGCATCATCACATAAGGAGTCGTTGACGACATGTCCTAAGTATCTAAACGTACTAACTACCTTCAGAGCCGCACCATTGAGAACTATGGGCGGAACATAGGCTGGCCTTACATTTCCACTCTTAAATACGAGGATTTCACTCTTTTTCGAGTTGTATGTGAGTCCATGTTCAGCCGCGTAGCTCTCACAAATATTAACAAGCTTTTGAATAGAACCCACCGATGGACCCAGCAATACCATATCGTCAGCGTAACTTATGTTGTTTACACAAACATTATCAACAAAACAGCCTGTATGGGTATTGCTGAGCTCAACGATAAGTTCATTTATATACAAATTAAATAACAGCCCCGAAGTACTTCCACCCTGCCGAACTCCGCACTCCAAGCCATACTCCTCGGATAGAGCTTATAAAATAGATGAATACAGGTACTTAGGCCATTTTTTTTTAATTCCAAATAGACACATGTATTATAGTCTATTGCCTAATGTTGTGAAAATTTCGTACCTATTTATTAAATTTTTCGAAAACTAAAGGGCAGGATTTTTTTTCGACATTTTTCTTGAATTCAGTGTTCGATTCTACACCCCACCTGAAAGTTTGGTTACTTATTTTTGTTACACCCTGTATATTACTTAAGGATCTAGTCTAGTCACAGTCGTATTCAGTTACAAGATCTAATGAACTTCACTCGATAAAAAAGTAAAAAAAAAAAAAATTGAAAAAAATCCCAAAGTTACCCCTTTTTCTAATGTTTTTTATTGAAAAAAAGTGTGATATCAGTAGTTTGCTAGTCATAGTATTGACTATGACTAGCAAACTACTGATATCACACTTTTTTTTGTACTCAACTAAAGACACTTAATATTTCTAAACAAATTTTCAGAGTTTGACTTGATAAAATGATTTCCTTAATCACCCTGTTTAAATAACTGCAAAAAACACTAGCGCGGCGGCTTGGCAGGCGCGCGTTTTCCCTTACGCCTATTGCTGCAGGAATATCTGGCCTTAACGGCGGCTTAGTGAAACTTGATAAAGAGATAGATGGCATTCGGGATACCATCTATCCATTTATTTTAAAAAGTGGAAAAAAGCGTGGTTTGAAGCGTTTTTTTCGCTATTGTGGTCTCATTCTTCTCGAGTTCATGTCGAGTGACCCACAAAAGTCACTCAACGTCTGATTAGCGCATTAGTGACAACCACGTCCAAGTGTCTTCGAAACAGCAGATACAAATACCTGCAGCATTGAATTTGCGCTGCTCTTGAAATCTGCCGGCTAATACCTCAGTTACTCGACCTAGACGAGAATATAGCTACCAATACCTATGAAAATAAATAAATAAATAATGCTGGACAATTCACACAGCATTATCTAGCCCCAAGCTAAGCAGAGCTTGTGTTATGGGTACTAGATAACTGATATACTTAATACAATATATTACATAGATAGATATTATTATTAAACATAGAAAACACCCAGATCAACGGAACAAATTTTTGCTGATCGTACACAAATTTGTTCCGAGGCGGGGATCGAACCCGGAACTTCCTGCGTCGCAGGCGGACCTTCGCCCGCTGCGCCACGGAGGTCGTCAAATATACTATATACTCAAATATGAAATAGAGATGCGCGATTTTGAATGATTTCATTCGAATTAACTAATTGGTTAGTAATGGCAACTGCTCGAGTCGGGCAGACGAACTCAATTCGTTATTCGACGCCTCGATCAATTCGTCTTTTTCTTTGAAACTTAACCTAAAAACGGCTCCGTCCTGAATTATCAGTGGGTGTTCGATTGTCTCCCAGCCAGGCTAATGCCACTTAATCATCTTCGTAGATGGAAAATAAGCCAATGATGTGGACTTAAATAGGAGTAGGAGATCGGTATTCAGTAATTAATTAGGTTTTCGGACATTATTTTGTATGTGAGGCGAGTTACAATAACAAGAGGTTGCGGATTCGATTCCCGCCTTGGAACAAATTTGTTTACGATCTGCAGAATTGTGTTCCGTTGGCCTGGGTGTTTTCTATGTATAATAAAAAATATATCTATCTATGTAGTGTATTGTATTAAGTATATCAGTTATCTAGCACCCATAACACAAGCTCTGCTTAGCTTGGGGCTAGATAATGCTGTGTGAATTGTCCAGCATTATTTATTTATTTATTTATTTATCATGATTGGACGGTGTTAGTTACTTGTTTGTTTACTCTCGTGTTCTTTCCACAGGATAGATAGCGTCAAAATATTGTTTTCAGTTTCATTCTCAGTTTCACTGAATGTTTTTATAATTGAATGTACGCAAGTCTTATTTCAGAAATAAGCAGTAATCAACAAAAACAGTAATTTTAATAAATAGGAATTTGTGGATGGCATTGCCGATCAAATCATCAATAGTACATCAGTTCATTAAAAACGTTTTGTTTAACATTTTATTTCATTCATTTTTAATTTTACGGTGACATTTGTTGACACATAATATTTACCTATATTTATCAAAGTATGAAAATTACAGTAACAGAATAAAACAATTACAACTAATATACTATACACTCGTATCTATTTCTTAAAAATCTAAGCGGTCACCAGAAGGCAGAGTGCCCAGAATGCTGGCAGCATTGCCACGTTGAATGGCAATGCTAATTCCTTGACCGAAATAGAAGCCAGCATTCCGATCATCTGTGGACTCTATAAGAAGTTTAAAAAAAACTATAATAAAATAACACACAGTTTAGGTAGGTATCGTATAATACAGGGTGGCTTTTTTGAGATGCGAGTGGATGAAATCAGAAACCATAGAGTTAGAGAAAACTCATGAAAGGGGTCATGGGCTCAATTTATGAGAAAACTAGTTTATGCCCGCGGCTTTGCACGCGTTGTTTCTATGGAAACGTTTTAAGGTTATTTCTATCCAATGGGAACTCATGAATTTTTTTATAATTTAAATTTATGGGTCAAAAAGCCTATGTTTGATTCCAGGGTTAGACTTACCTGTGTGCAAAATTTCAGCCCGATCCGTTCAGTAGTATTGGCGTGAAGAGGTAACAAACATCCATCCATCCATCTATCCATCCAAACTTTCGCAGTTATAATATTAGAGTGATAAAAGCTGCATATCTACCTACTCACTTTTGTTATTTTTTAAGAAATTTTTCACTAAATTTACATGATTAATTAGTACTTTCGTACCCACGGAATTACTCTCTATTCCGTGATCGAACCTACCTATGGTGATGAATAAAGTATTATCTATCTATCTATCTACCTTAAATGGGTCATTTTCAACTCCGCTAATAACAATATGGTATTCTGTCAACCGCATTATGCAAATACCCTGTGAATGCTGTTATGCAATCACCATAACAAGTTGTTTAGGCGGTGCGTTCCACCACCGTTCATGGCGTTAAGGTACTCTAAGCTCATGTGTTTATGTGATATAGAAACCACTTTCTCCTTGTTTTATCTACAAGATCTGACAGTCTATAACTCAGGCTTGATGGTAGTGTGAATTAAGGGCTAGATTGCTAAAGGGCTAGCTTTCTGCACAGATGCAGTTCGTAAGCACTGAACACACTGCTTATACAGGGTGATTGGGAGCTATCCTTATGCACAGATGCAATCTGTAAGCACTGAACGCACTGCTTGTACAGGGTGATTGGGGAGATATCCTTGTGCAAAGATGCAGTACGTAAGCACTGAACGCACTGCTTGTACAGGGTGATTGGGAGCTAGCCTTATGCACAGATGCAATCTGTAAGCACTGAACGCACTGCTTGTACAGGGTGATTGGGGAGATATCCTTGTGCAAAGATGCAGTACGTAAGCACTGAACGCACTGCTTGTACAGGGTGATTGGGAGCTAGCCTTATGCACAGATGCAATCTGTAAGCACTGAACGCACTGCTTGTACAGGGTGATTGGGGAGATATCCTTGTGCAAAGATGCAGTACGTAAGCACTGAACGCACTGCTTGTACAGGGTGATTGGGAGCTAGCCTTATGCACAGATGCAATCTGTAAGCACTGAACGCACTGCTTGTACAGGGTGATTGGGGAGATATCCTTGTGCAAAGATGCAGTACGTAAGCACTGAACGCACTGCTTGTACAGGGTGATTGGGAGCTAGCCTTATGCACAGATGCAATCTGTAAGCACTGAACGCACTGCTTGTACAGGGTGATTGGGGAGATATCCTTGTGCAAAGATGCAGTACGTAAGCACTGAACGCACTGCTTGTACAGGGTGATTGGGAGCTATCCTTATGCATAGATGCAGTCCGTAAGCACTGAACACACTACTTACTTATACAGGGTGATTGGGGAGCTAGTCCTATGCACAGATGCAGTCCGTAAGCACTGAACACACTGCTTATATAGGGTGATTGGGAGCTACCCTTATGCACAGATGCAATCCGTAAGCACTGAACGCACTACTTATACAGGGTGATTGGGAGCTATCCTTATGCATAGATGCAGTCCGTAAGCACTGAACACACTACTTATACAGGGTGATTGGGAGCTATCCTTATGCACAGATGCAGTCCGTAAGCACTGAACACACTACTTATACAGGGTGATTGGGAGCTAGCCTTATGCACAGATGCAGTCCGTAAGCACTGAACACACTACTTATACAGGGTGATTGGGAGCTAGCCTTATGCACAGATGCAATCCGTAAGCACTGAACACACTACTTATACAGGGTGATTGGGAGCTATCCTTATGCACAGATGCAGTCCGTAAGCACTGAACACACTACTTATACAGGGTGATTGGGAGCTAGCCTTATGCACAGATGCAATCCGTAAGCACTGAACACACTACTTATACAGGGTGATTGGGAGCTAGCCTTATGCACAGATGCAATCCGTAAGCACTGAACGCACTACTTATACAGGGTGATTGGGAGCTAGCCTTATGCACAGATGCAGTCCGTAAGCACTGAACACACTACTTATACAGGGTGATTGGGAGCTAGCCTTATGCACAGATGCAATCCGTAAGCACTGAACGCACTGCTTGTACAGGGTGATTGGGGAGATATCCTTATGCATAGATGCAGTACGTAAGCACTGAACACACTGCTTGTACAGAGTGATTTGGAGCTAGCCTAATGCACAGATGCAGTGCGTAAGCACTGAACACACTGCTTGTACAGGGTGATTGGGAGCTATCCTTATGCATAGATGCAGTCCGTAAGCACTGAACACACTACTTATACAGGGTGATTGGGAGCTAGCCTTATGCACAGATGCAATCCGTAAGCACTGAACACACTGCTTGTACAGGGTGATTGGGGAGATATCCTTATGCATAGATGCAGTCCGTAAGCACTGAACACACTACTTATACAGGGTGATTGGGAGCTAGCCTTATGCACAGATGCAATCCGTAAGCACTGAACACACTGCTTGTACAGGGTGATTGGGGAGATATCCTTATGCATAGATGCAGTACGTAAGCACTGAACACACTGCTTGTACAGGGTGATTTGGAGCTAGCCTAATGCACAAATGCAGTCCGTGAACATTGAACACATTGCTTATATAGGTTGATGGGTAGATGGGTGCAAAGCGTCAAGGTAAAGCTAGAATATACCATTTAAAAGCATTAATGGATTCGTAAACCTTCAAAATCCTCAACAAATTATAGACAAATTGTTTGTTGACATCAAACAAAGCTATCCTTGATCTTTTAACGGAATATACAGTAAAAATTTGTTATTATCCCCGCAGCAGTCGCACATTAAACACAAGGCCAGTTGTGGCATTTAGATGCAATTTGTTAAATAGGTGACTTCCTCTCCGTGTCAGATTACATAGATTTTACATAATCTGGTCTCTTTGTGTTAGTTCTTTGTGGGTGCAAAAAGTTATTAATAACGCTTGATCATCGTTGCAAAACAAAATTAAGAAGCTTTGTTGGAACATCATGTCATGACTCAAATAGAGAATGGGTAACAAAATGTTACTTAAGGCCAGGTAGTCCTGCAGCAGTAGGCGTAAGGGAAATCGCACGCCTGCCAAGCCGCCGCGCTCGTGTTTTTTGTAGTTATTTAAACATGGTGATTAAGAAAATCATTTTATCAAGTCAAACTCTGCTAATTTGTTTAGAAATATTAAGTGTTCTTAGTTGAGTACAAAAAAATGTGTGATATCAGTAGTTCGCTAGAAGATTTAGTATTGAAAAAACGTTAGAAAAAGGGGTAACTTTGGGAGTTTTTCTATCGAGTGAAGTTCATTAGATCTTGTAACTGAATGCTACTTTGACTAGACTAGATCCTTAAGTAATATACATATATCTATTTTTCAGAATTTTAAACACTATTTTCTAAGTCTCAGATGGTTTTAAAAATCACAAAAATGCGGCCTCTGCTGGCCTACCAGCTCTGGGTCCGGCGACGGATCAATTTCCATAAAAACGTAGTACCAAAATGATTTGTAATTCGATTATATTTTCACCATAGTCTGTTATTATTTGAATGAAAATAATATTTATCTAAGTTCCTGCCATAAACTTTTTCCAAAATACTTTTCTGAAATGAAATTAAACCTAATCGCATTTTTACATCAAAGCAGACATGTTTTCTGAATATTTGTGTAGATAAGTATTTTGAAAAAAGCTTGTGGCAGGAACCTTAATAAATACTATTCTAATACAAATAATAGCAAACCTTGGTGGTATTTTCACAAATTACAAATTATTCTGGTACTACGTTTGTATGGGAAATTCAACCGTCGCCGGATCCTTAATTGCCCCACAGTAAGCTGTAAGTGTTTTGCATGAACAGCGAAGAAGAATTTGCCGGCTTTTAGGAATAACTAAAATTTTCGCGAAGGGCAGAAGCCTTTATTCACAAAGAAAATTATAATATAATTGGTATTTACAATTGAAACAATTGAGCTAACTGCAAACCGTTGAAAACAATATACAGGTAGCTCAACTGATCCATATCAATACCAGTCGTCGCGTCCCCGCTACGCTGGCTGCATTGCCCCGCTGTATGGCAATGCTGATGCGTTGTGCCAGATACTGACCAGCTCTCGGGTCACGCGTCGCTTCGACCAGACGCTCAGATATTTTTTTGAAAACCCGAAGAGCCTCGGTACCCCACGGACCTAGGGTCTCGACTCCAAGAGGAGCAAATGTGTAGGCTCTGTCGAGACCTGCATATTTGCGCCTCTTGAGATCTTCGGCCTGCTCTGCCGCCGCGCCTGCCCTCACGGATGTCCTCGGAAGATGGGAAGGCGCAAGTGTGTCGACGCATGTAGCGTCCCACACAATGGGCCTCCCCAACTCCCATGGGACTAGTGTCATACCGTCGGCAGGTAATTTATTAGGTTGAGAAATTTTAAGAATGAGTTAAGCTCGCATTTGCCATTATTTTTTCTGTTAAATGTTTTACTTGTATATTATGCAATAAAAAATTATGAAATTATAACAAAAAACCCGATACTTTACTGTAAAAGTTTGACGATACCACGAATAAAATTTAGTTTGTTCTAGAAAGATCTTTTAAAGGTATTTCAAATTACCACTTTTACTTTCATCTCGTAAATGATTTTGATCATCAAAAGTAATGTGTGTACGCGTTGCCGAAAACCATGCTTTATTATGTGTGGAAAGCGAGAGAGTGCTGGTCACGCTCTCTTTCATGTCACACAATTAGCTCACTTGATTGCCTATAAAGCCGCGTTGACACGATCAGAGCCAGCTCGGACCGAGTGGACTCGTAGGAGTAGCTTCATAAGTACTAGGTAGCTGTTGATATTATCATAGTTCACTCGGATCATTTTCGTCATTATTCCAATTATTTTTATCAGTCAATATCGAAAAATGACGGATTTAGTGCGAAGTGGCATCGGAATTGTCGCAGACTTGCTGATAGAGGAGCTAAGACGGGAAAAGATAAGGCATCTCGCAAAAGGAAAAGAATTTGGACTCGCTCTTGGGTTCTACGCCGCCGAGAACAGGGAGCATCTAACAATTTCCTCCGAGAAATTGAACAGGAATATCCTGCTTCGTATAAGAATCATCTAAGACTGAATAATGAACAATTTGATTACCTTTTGAATAAAGTTTTTCCAACTCGTATACGAGCTAGCTCGGATGAGTAGAACACGGTCCGAGTCTACTTAGATCGGACGCCGTCGTCCGAGTGGGCTCGGATTAGAGGTTGCTACAATCCGAGTTGCGTCCGAGTAGGTATCCGAGTTCACTCGGTCCGAGCTGGCTGTGATCGTGTCAACGCGGCTTAAGGCCACCCGCCAGCTTCGCTACTATGCACTTTAAATTACAATATTTAGATTTGATCTGGAAGAATTATCACTGATCTTAGAGATTACAATGAACTTTTTCAATTTCTTTAGGCCCCCTTTCTCCGTAGCAATAACATTTTACCCGAACGGACGCCTAAAGGAATCGTTTATTGTTAATTGCGTTGTTTCATGTTGTAAATGTTTTTCTCACTCAAATGATGGTTTCAAACATGAACTGCATTGGGGCGCTAAAAATGCTGGACAATTCACACAGCATTATCTAGCCCCAAGCTAAGCAGATCTTGTGTTATGGGTACTAGATAACTGATATACTTAATACAATACACTACATAGATAGATATATATTTTTTTAGAGAGTAAACACCCAGACCAACGGAACAAATTTCTGCAGATCCTACACAAATTTGTTCCGAGGCGAGAATCGAACCCTTATCAACAAATTTGTTCTCTTATTTATTTTCTTTTATAGAATCTGCTTGTAAGTAGTTTTTATAGGATGTGTGAAACCCTATACTAGCTTTGTTTTGTAAACAATGTATGGCATGTTCAAAACATAAATTAGAGACAGCAGACAGGATTCATGGGCGAGTGAGTACCCCCTTGTTGAGCAGGTGTCATCAACAGAACTCATTAAATTTTATTTATGCGATTATAGCACTTATTACTAACAGTATAAGAAAGATTGTTGATGGAAGAAAGCTCTTCCTTTCGAAGGGTCGTGAAATAAGACTTGAGGGTCTATTACAAAACAAAGGAAGTTAATAGTATTTCTAAAAGGTTTTTGTTAACAGACTTCATAAAAGTTTAAAAGTAGAGCTATAAAGTATTTATTAAGGCGTATATATACCCCGATACTAGCGCCACTACATATTTTATTTTATCATTACGTTATACAAAGAAATTATCAAGAATTCGGACCGCGCGTAGACGATACCTATCACAAGCTTTCTTTTGATGTATCTGTAATAGTTTTGTTTTGTGTTATTCAGTCAGATACATTGTTCGGAGAGCTTGGTGGCCACCAATAGGAACTAAACTCTTGAAACAAGTATCTGCCTAAATAATACAATACAAAACTATTACAGATACATTAAAAAAAAAGCTTGTGATAGGTATCGTCTACGCGCGGTCCGATTTTTTGATAATTCCTTTGTATAAATCGTATATATCGTAATGATAAAATAATATATGTAGTGGCGCTAGTATCGGGGTATATACAGGGCGTCCCATGGGTATGCCACATGGAGGGAAAGTACCTTGAATATTGTAGTTAGAAAATTTTACTGAAAGAAGACATTATTTAAATTTACAAGACAATGTAAACGGCATTCATAGTTATTTAAATAATTACATGGTTGAACTGGGAATCGAAACCGTTACACGAGAAAAACAATAATTCTGTAGCTTTATCACACCGATCGAATGGCTTCATCATAAGGATTATTTTTTGCTAAATAACATTATGTCAGAATTAAAGGAAGACCATGAATTTTAACATTAGATGAAAATTTTTGTTTAGAAACTGACATTCAACTCAGGTTCGATTCCCGGTTCAACCATTTAATTATTTAAAAATCTATGAATGCAATTTAAATTGTTTTTAAAATTAAAATAATGTCTTCATTCAGTAAAATGTTCCATCTACAATATTCAAGGTACTTTCCCTCCATGTGGCATACCCGTGGGACGCCCTGTATACGCCTTAAAAGAAGGAGATAAAACAGTTCGGTCCGTTAGATCGATTGGGAGCGAATTCGAACGAGTAGCGACGATGATAATCGAGTAATCATCTGCTATCTATGTCACAGCGGTTATTGCGATACAATGAAATGAATGTTTAGTAACGTGATGTATGATGAATGTTAATCTTTGTTTTATCAAGATTTCGAAGAAGCAAATTTCTTTAGTGGTAACGTAACGCAATGGGACTTTCAGGCTACATTTCTATACTCCTAGCGTGTGAGCTATTCATATCTGCGTTATGCGACGATTTTTTGACTTCTTCCCGTATCTTGTATATTCTTCGCATGTCTAATAAAATAACGCATCGAAGATGACTAGCTTTTTTGCTAACAAGAAAGTTCTTAAGCAAATTCGCCATCTTTACTCCATGAGTATAAAAAAGTCGCTAAATTAATGAAAAAGCAAACGCCTTAAATCGGCCTGCCCATTTTGACGACGAATTCATACAGATCTATGAATGAGCTCATACATACATAGATCTGTTAACCTTCTATCCTACAGATTTCAATACAATACAATACAAAAATACTTTATTGTAAACCATAAAATAACATTACAAGGAGACATTACACAAGACAAGTACAATAGCCGGCCTTATCGCTTAGAAGCGATGTCTTCCAGGCAACCTTTGGATGGAAAGAATTATGTACTTTAAGAAAGGCAGGGGGTGTACCAAAGACTATGTAAAATACGACATATCGAGCCTGATACGGATAATTATCGTAAGCAACAGAATTCGTGAAATCGGTTTTTTATCCTTACTTATTGTTAAAATAATTTAGATCCTAATGCAAAGATACCTAGGTCGATAGCTGCATAAATAAAGATTTGAGATTATAAAGTTTATTATATCGTAAGTGACAAAAACACTTTCGGAAATTTTGGCAACAAAAACTATCGAAGCGACTATTGTCAGTTCCGATAAAATCGTGGTCACCTGAAGGCTAAAGTTGTCTATAAACTGGCGTTTCGTTGTTTCTCTATTCATTAGTTGCATAGAAAACTGAGATACTACGGTGAATTTTATGATTTCGAATTGTATGTTTCCCGAATGAAACGCAGATATACACTTGCGAGCTTTAAAATGGAATCGCTTCATCGCGAGTTGATCAAAACATTTTTTTTACAATTTATGTACAATGAACTATAGATTGTGGTATATCATTTGGAAGGTGATTTTGTTACCTTTCAAGTGATATCAAGAAGATTTAAAATTAATTAAATTGGCTACCTAAATTTTGAGAATTATTGCAATAGGTCGAAGTTGCATCTATCGGCTTCTATCGTCGCCGGAGCTGGATGAGCTGGATTTCTCCCTCGTATCCGCTGTTTTAGCTCGTCCCACATATGTCAGATTGGGTTCAAGTCAGGAATAAGGGCTGGCCAGTCTAGTGTGGGAATGCCGACATGGAAGACGTCTGTCGGTACTGTCTAGTCACTGCTGCGGTGTGGCAGCGGACATTATCGTCCATTAAATCAAAATTTATCGTCGCCAATAAATCCTGCGTAAGGGAAAACATAACTTAACTCATAGTTCACTGCAAAGAAATTGTAAAAATTAGTCTTGAACAATCCTTGAAGCGATTCCAGTTTAAAGCTCGCAAGTGTAGATTTCTTTCAAGCATTGTCTACTACCGTGACTAAATAATGAATCTCAGCAAATCCAGACGATATAATCGCATGATGAGATAGAAGGCTATTGAGTTGTTCCCACGGATTCGCTAATATGTATGAGTCAAACCGTGTCTGCCTGTTTGCATTAGGAAGCGGAAGCATGGTCCGCTAGCCGCGTTTGTGGGGCCTCACTTTAGTTATGGTGGATTTGCATAGCGACACTTTGTGTGCACATTTACGATGGTTTATCATCATCAATTTTGACGACCTCAGTGGCGCAGCGGGCGAGAGTCCGCCTGCGACGCAAGAGGTTGCAGGTTCGATTCCCGCCTCGGAACAAATTTGTGTACGATCTGCAGAAATTTGTTCCGTTGGTCTGGGTGTTTTCTAAGTATAATAAAAAAAATATCTATCTATGTATATAAGGTATTAAATATATCAGTTATTAAATATATAGTTAGTACCCATAACACAAGCTTTGAGTAGCTTTCTTTGGGGCTAGATAATGTTGTGTGAATTGTCCTGCATTATTTATTTATTTATTTATCAAGTTAAGTAAAGTAAAGCATTGTTTATTGCATGAAATACATGTAGGTACAGGTGTTTTTATGTCTATTATGCGAGTCAATGTATTCCTACCGGTTTTACAGTGTGCAATGTCTGTGTACAAATAATAACAACTTATTAAGCTTATAATGAAATAAAATTAAACTGAGCTTGAAACTAATGTTGGATGAAAACAACTTAAAAATAACGAATGTCACGAAGCAGAAAAATCTTTGTCAGGAATTCATTTATAGCATAATGACATTTATTTGAAAGAATCGTTTTTAACTTTCTCTGAAACTCCATATTGGGCAGTAGCCTTATAGATTGTGGTAATTTATTATATATGCAGGGTGCCATAGCAAATATACTCATACCCATCATTGTGGTTTTTCTATTTATGTGACAGACTTTATTTTTGTCACGCCTATTGCGGACCACTAAATCCGAAGGTCGACCGAAGAGATTTTGATTATTCTTGACAAACATAGCTGTCTCTAAAATTTACAGTGATGGTAGAGTCAAAATTTTATACTTAAGGAAAAAAGGTTTACAGGAGTCGGTTACTTTAAGGTGAAACATGATTCTAATGCAACGCTTCTGTTATTTTAAAACTTTCAAGTCCTGTGATGTGATAACAGTCCGGCAGCTATTTATAATGAACACAGTACTAAGACGGAACGCAGCCCTGCCCTACAGCACTGAATTTACTAATAAGAGACGGAACGATAAAGTTTTCCCGCAGTCAACAACTCTAAAAGTAGATATAAATTGAGTAGGTAGGTCGTTTTCGTACATATAATAGGAACTTTACTTACCCATCCAATGCATCTAAAAATAATTAACGGCCACATATTCAGCTAGTTTTGTTTTAAATGCATTGAATGAGTTTACATTTTTTACAATGGAGGGCATTTTATTGTAGTACTGTGCACCTTCGTACGTAAACATCTTTTTTCCGTAGTTTTTAGTACGTGGCTTGGGTAGGACTAAAAAACTGGGTCTGCGAGTGTTTCGCTTGGTTATTTCTTGGTCCGTTCCTATACAACAGACTAAATTCAATGTTTAATTATTACGCGCTTAACTATAATAATTGTAAAAAATCTATTAAATTTCTTAAAGTCTATCCTAAGATGATCCAAAGAAGCTATTCGATATCATCAAGTAAATTATATTTTTATACATAAAGTTAACCTGGTTAGTATAGTGATTAATTTAGTTTTTACTCGATGTAAGTTAAGTACCTACCATAATACACAAAATGTTTGTAACTTAAACAACATTAAACTAAATGCCTTTATTGTAATATTAAGTGATTGTTTTATCTAATAATTAGCACTCTTGTCGCCTGAAACACATGATTAGCGGTGTTTATTACTGCACTTATGTATTGTCTACTTTACGAGTTTCTTTGAATACATTTTATTTTTTATGTTATTTTATTGAGGTGTTTCACAAATTATGGTTCGACAATTCTGATGCTATTTTCAATTACTCTGAAGCTAAACCCACATCCTGTACAAATTTAATTAAAACAAATGAATTATGATTAAAGTCAGACTGGGCGTGGACAATGTCCTTCAGGTTCATTATGAATGTAAGCGGGTTAACTACTAACCTTGTTTGTGTTTGAAGAACACCAACGTTTGATCCCTAGAACCGTAGTTAACCCGAATTCATAATGAATTCGTTAATCTATGATAGTTTCTTTGTTCTTCATTTTCGTTTTCGTTGTAGGTATGAAGAAATAAATAAATAATGCTGGACAATTCACACAGCATTATCTAGCCCCAAGCTAAGCAGAGCATAATACAATACAATACATAGACTGATATTTATTATTATAAGTATCTACATAGAAAACATCCAGAACGCCCTGGACAAATGTCTGCAAATCGTACAAATAAACAACGAATCTATCAACGCATTTGAGAATCCATTCCTATATCAATAATAACTTTTAAATCAAATTGAAGTTCTCACTCTTGCACCGCGGCGAGATTTTCTCATGTCCACAGTACCACACCATAAAAGTACAGCCATACCAAACATTGTCACAAAAAGTATTCAAGTAAACGGCAATTAGCAAGTTTCTACACTTGTCATAAAGGTCCGTCCACACGCAGTTAATAATAACCCACAATTACTGCACAATTGAGTTAATAGCTACCAATACGTATGCAATGACTTTCCCTTGCCATCGACCGGTGCGTCAGTATGCGACGGTGTTTGTGTATGTTGGCCACCTCTGTGGCGCACCGGGCGAAGGTCCGCCTGCGACGCAGGAGGTTGCGGGTTCGATTCCCGCCTCGGAACAAATTTGTGTACGATCTGCAGAAATTTGTTCCGTTGGTCTGGGTGTTTTCTATGTATAATAAAAAATATCTATCTGTGTAGTGTATTGTATTAAGTATATCAGTTATCTAGTACCCATAACACAAGCTCTGCTTAGCTTGGGGCTAGATAATGCTGTGTGTATTGTCCAGCATTATTTATTTATTTATTATTTTATTTCACTTTTCAGTGAAATTACCGCCAAAATAGGCATTTGAAGGTGTAATAGAAGAGATAACGAGTAAATAATAGCAGAACCCTTCGTAGAGATCAGAGGGAAAGTGGATTGAGTAGATTAGTTTACTATCATGAAAAAAACAAGGTCTTTATTCTACTGTTGCAAACAATCTACAGGTAGCTCAACAGATCCATATCAATACCAGTCGGAAGAGTCCCTAAGACGCTGGCTGCATTGCCTGAAAATTAACAACAAAGTTAAACGGAAAATATACTTAAAGTATAAATAATAAAAGAACAGAACCCTTCAGAGAGGTAAAGCGGAAAGATTTAGTAGTTCACATGAGACGATAAATAATAGATTTCAAGCGTTACTTTGCGGAAAATCATTGCGAAACTATAATGTGGAATATTAAGTAAGGATTTCGCATTCTCAGATAAGACACAACGAACTGAAATACTGAAATTCAAAAGAAGTACGGTAGGTACTTCTTTTGAATTATTGCCTAAACATGTTTCGAGAGATTTTTAAGTAAAACTAAGCGTAGAGTATTCTTTACAAATTTATAAGCGAATACTAGGTATAAACAGTAAACATGAAATTGCTACTGAATATTTAGTAAATTAAGCACCTTAGTAGTTGCCTACTAAGGTTTTTCTTTAAATTCCCATCAGCGTTTGAATAGATCATTCAATTTAAATGAGTTGTGCTTACAAATGAGATTCAAACACCTGCTCACCTTGACTCGCGAAGGGTCGTGGTTGTGCTGAGGTAGTTCAGTTAAGATGCAGTTCAATTGGCAATAACAATGTTGATTTACATAATGTAGGGAAGGAGCATTATTTGCTAGGTTGTGTTGTGATACGAAGGGTATTAAACAAGCAATAGTGCATTTTACCAAGGCGAGAAAGTAATCAATTCCTACCGAGTGTGTCGTTTTGGCCTTAAAACACACGAGGTAGGAATCGCACTTTCTGCCGAGTGATAAATAGTGCTTTATACTACACCTTCGAGGAAAATAAAAGCAGAATTAATTATTAATTGAAATTTAGAAGAACTTACCGAGCCCAATGATGTAGGTAAAACCTCATTGACCGCGCCAGCCTTTGGGTTCTTTTTTCAAAATATTGTTCGGAAATCGGAGGAGGCCTAATGGACTTGGAGTAAAAACTTTTTGTCGTTTGACCGAACGAAAATAACCATAGCTACCGGCCGATCTTTTAGGATATAAAAAAAAAATAACACGTTAGAAATGGATTTCCATACACTTTTTCCTCCCGCTAAAACACGTGAGAAATGACATTCCATAGAGTTTTTCCTCCCGGTTTCCTATAGGCCTGCAAAGACATACATTCTATTCTATAAATGGAAAAGGAATAGGCAACTTTCCGTGCAGGTGTAGTATAAAGTTGAATTTATATTCTTCTGAGTTTGCTATCTAAGTTTTGCTGCGGCATAGCGCAAATGCCGATTCTATGAGCGAAGTATCAATAATAACCATTAGATAATGTTGATTATGCAAGGGTAATGTGAATGCAAGTTCGAGTAAAGGTCATTTATGATGAATTGTAGGATATCAGTCAGTGATAGTCGGAAGAGGAAACTCGATTGTATGTCAATTGATTGGTCAAAAAGTGAATGTTGACTCAGTTTCACTAAAAAGCACTGAAAGTCTGTAACTTTGTATCTAGAACAGGTGTTTTACACAAACATAATTTGCTCTAATTTCTATTAGTTGTCTTAACTTTTAAATTCACATCGTTATAGGTACCCATTACGATGGGAATTTAAGGGTCCGGCGACGGAAGTATTTCCCATACAAACGTAGTACCAAAATGATTTGTTGTTTGAGAATATTTTTACCACGGTTTGCTATTATTTGTATTAGAATAGTATTTATTTAGGTTCCTGCCACAAGTATTTTTCAAAATACTTATCTACACAAAAACTAAGAATACATTCATTCTTTAATGTAAAATTGCGATTCGGTTTAATTTCATTTCAGAAAGGTATTTTGAAAAAAATAATGTGTCAGGAACCTAGATAAATACTATTTTAATACAAATAATAGCAGACCATACTGAAAATATGCTCAAATTAAAAATCATTTTGGTATTACGTTTGTATAGGAAATTCATCCGTCGCCGGACCCTTAAGTGTTGCTATGGAAATCTAAGAGAAATTAGAGTAAATTATGTTCGTGTAGTGTAAGTTCACTGTTTTTCTGTGGAAATCATCGACTCATGAATGGTTCGATAACACAGCGCTCAACGCAGATTGGAAAGTGCCTGCACGACGCACGGTAAAAACTAAATAAATCGATTTGCAGTTATCACTGTTTTCAACATCATCGCATTTTGCAACATATTCACAATAAACTAATTTCACATGACGTAGCACAATGGTATTACGAAAATCTTATATCGCTTATTCAAAACTGTCGAAATGGAGCAATAACACAGAACCACAGAACTGAGCACGACTGACCTGGGTATCGGTCTTTTCCGTCAAGTTCTCGAACCTCGCGAGGATCGCCTTCACGGACACTTTAGGCTCCGTGGACTCTTCGTGGATGGTCTCCATGTGTCCATGTCCGCTGGAAGATGACGAGAAGCTCTGCGGACATTTCTTAGCTCTATCGGAGCTGATCTTTCGTCGGGGTGGGTCGAGATCGCCTCGGGTGTCAGCGCCCGAGTCGGAGTCCTCGGGGGCGGAGGCGTCGGCGCTGGAGGCGGCGCCCTCGGAGGAGTTGATGAGGGAGTCGAGGCTGGGTGCGCGGCGCGGGGGGGAGAAGTCGCGCTCCTGGGGGTCCACGTCGAGGCCGTAGACCCTCTGGAGGTGGCGCCAGTTGTCGCGCATGGCCACGGAGAGTCGCGGGCGCTGCATGGTGCGCGCGGTAGCGCGGCGGCCGGGTGACTGCCGGCGCACGCGCCGCTAGCCGCGCGCGCCCTCGACCTGGCGTGCCACCCGGTCACATTTTTTATCAGAACCTATCATAGAGTTTATGACATCCAGTTTATGGTATGCAGGTGAATGGAAGGCATATTGCCATAGATAGTGGCAAGTGTTAGAATATTTAGTAAATAAAATGTAATGCTCAACTAAAGCTTGCATCAAGTCATAATAAGATAGAGTGTTTATGGGTTTAATAGCCTAGGTATGTCATTGTCACTATTCGTTAATGCTCCTTATTTAAATAAGTTTGAAAAAGCGCATAGCGCTTAAAAACGTGTTTATTTTTATGAATAATATTGTCTAGGATGAATGTACACTGGATTTGTATTACTCTTACAGATAAGATTATAAATAAAGATATTTTAAAATTGAAGTGTTAGAAAAACGATTTCAGCACCAGTATCGTAAAAAGATTATATTTCGCAATTTTACCGAGAATTAATTGAATAATCTTGAGATAAATAACAATTGCTGGTAGGTGTGCTCAAACGCTTACTTATAATTAGCCTATGGTATCCCTTTATTCTGTTTTATATATATATATATACCATATTTTTTATATTGTGAATTTTTTGCTCTACATGTTTTGCTAGTAAGATTCTCTGTATGCACATAATTTGTGAAATAATCAAGTTTTGAACCAATTTTATTTAAGTTTTGTATATTCTGTGATTATTTTATGTTTTGTGCGTCTAAATAAATAAATAAAAAAAAAATAGGTATTCGTGAAATTAGTGTTTAATTGCATCAACTCAATATAGTCAGATAATCATTTTATTTAAAGTTTTAGTTTTTATAGTGTGTAAGGCAAATTATTACTCTGGCAAATTTCTAAGAAATTAAATAACATCGAAAAAATTTACGACTTCGGCGGGACTTGAACCCGCATCCTTTCGTAACGCTAACGGCGCTATAGCCGGTAGAAAGTCGCAAAGATTTTCGACTCCAACGTCACTTGACCTCGTGGTGTAGTTGGTTAGCACATTACTATCAAGGACGAAGAAGACTGTGTACGCCTACAACGAGACGTGGATAGAGTGGTAGAGTGGAGTAGGGTAAATGAACTCCAATTTAATAACAGCAAATGCTCTATAATAACTTTTAGTCGAGCTAAGACACCGCTCTACCACAACTACCAGTTGAGGGGTACTCAGCTGAAGAGAGTCGACTCGATAAGGGACTTAGGCGTTCGTCTGGACGACAAGCTACATTTCCGGGGGCAGGTGGTCAACATTTGCAAAAAGGCCTTTAAAACTTTAGGATTTGTACTCCGTCAGACAAACAGCTTCAAAAACCTAAAAGCAGTAAAGTCGCTCTATAATGCTCTAGTAAGAAGCCATTTGGAATTTAATTCAGCGATATGGGCTCCGCATGAGGCCAAGTACAAGCAAATGATAGAGCGCGTACAAAATAAGTTCACAAGATATTTATACTTCAAGGTGTACGGTATATACCCCTTCTACCCTTTGATGTATCCAACCTTGTTTGTTATAGGCATGGTTGGATACAACAAGCTAGAAGTAAGGAGGGATGCAGCGCTCGCTCTACATTTGCTAAAAGTGTTGAGAGGGATGATCGCCCATCCAGGTATTTTGGAGGAAATGCGGCTGAATGTGCCCTCGGACTATGTGCACAGACGAAGGCGCCCCGCCCTATTGGCAGTACCAAAAGGGCGAACCAACCTGCTACATAAAGCACCTCTGACGCGAAGCATCCGCACGCTTAATTTGATTGCCGAGAAAATCGATCTTTTTTACTGTTCCCGGAGCGAATTCCAAAAGGCTTTGTTTTTTATTTTATGTTATCACAGTTCGTATTAAATGTAATTTTTATTTTATTTTATTTTTAATTTTATTTTTGAATTATTGATATTGTTTTATTGAATGATCTTTGTTGTGTTGTGTGTGTTTGAATGTTATTGTATTCTGTAAAGGTTGATTTTTATTATAATAAGACATTTTTATAATATAAGGTACTCTATCGCATTGGGTGTGCCTGTTAGGATAGATGTACGTTTATGAATAAATAAATAAATAAAAATAAATAAATAAATAAATTACGGAAGGATGCGGGTTCAAGTCCCGCCGAAGTCGTAAATTTTTGCGATGTTATTTAATTTCTTAGTCATTTTATTGGTAAAATAATGTTTACAAAATAGACAAAAAGAGTTAACTCTATAAGCACACCTACAATATAAATAATAAATAAATAATAATAATAATAAATAATGCTGGACAATTTACACAGCATTATCTAGCCCCAAGCTAAGCAGAGCTTGTGTTATGGGTACTAGATAACTGATATACTTAATACAATACACTACATAGATAGATATTTTTTATTATAAGTACATAGAAAACACCCAGACCAACGGAACAAATTTCTGCAGATCGTACACAAATTTGTTCCGAGGCGGGAATCGAACCCGCAACCTCCTGCGTCGCAGACGGACCTTCGCCCGCTGCGCCACGGACGTCGTCTATATATACCTACATACTCTAATATACCTACATAATATTCCTTTCACAATTTACGAGTAGAAACCTCCGGATAGGCGACTTATGATTTTATGATGAGTCGCAGATATTTCCTCAATATCTCTGCTCTACTCGTGAGACCATTACGCTTTTTCTATAAACCTCATTTGAAACTATCCGTGTGTTGCACGATGTCATGTTTATTGTTGCTTGAACTATGTAAGCGAAGCTAATAAAATAATTATTTTATGAGACATAACTTAATCTCATAAAATGTAGGTAAGTTACTTGATTTAAAAGTAACCTCTACATTTATTATTGCTTACAATATGACTGGGTTATTAGACGAGATTGGACTAGACTGGACGTCTTTCGATTTCACACTGAGTATTTGTATTTATTTATTTACCATTTATTACCTTTTTTAAAAGGAAAGTTTTTAATTTTTGAATGTCACGTCACACTAGTTAGCATGTTCAATAAAGTTACTAAGTATAATTATAATTTTGTATGTATTAGTGTATTAGTTTAGTAGGTATTATGTGTATTAGTATTTATAGTTTAGGTTTATGTTAAGTTGCAACGCCATCCTGTATTTTTCTCCCATCGTTTTGGTTGCCTGGAAGAAATCGCTTTAAGCGATAAGGCCGCCAGTTCCATTGCTGTTCTCTACATGTTTATATGTAAAATTAGTTTTATATGGTGATGAATAAAGTATTATCTATCTATCTATCTATCTATTTATAACATAAGTCGTTATACAAGGCATGTCAGAAATTATACAATTTGAAAGGATAAAACAAACCATAGTAAACTTTGAGTAGGTGTTTACTTAAAGATACCAGGTCCATATTTGAAACATGTAACAGAACCTGTACCGCGGCCACAGAACTGAATTACCTACTGCCAATGGGCAGTGGTGGCACCACGACTCGGCAAACGTAGTGTAGGACGCCCTCCGGCCAGGTGTGATGACGATCTGCGAAAGACTGCAGGCAGATGCTGGATGCGGCAAGCTGAAGACAGGGCGCTATGGCGCTCATTAGGGGAGGCCTATGTCCAGCAGTGGACTAATTTGGGCTGATGATGATGATGATGATGAATGGGCAGTGGTTCTGTTCTGTGTTCGATATGTTCAAGAGTCCTGTAAGGTCTAAAGGAAATAAAAACCTTTGATATTAAGTAAACGATTCGATTTGATGTACTCCTATGTTAATTTACTTTAGTTGAGACCCAAGGTCTATTAAGTACCGCGGTTCTTCGGGTTTTTAAAAAAACATCTGAGCGTCTGGTCTCGAGACGCGTGACCCGAGAGCTGGTCAGTATCTGGCACAGCGCATCAGCATTGCCATACAGCGGGGCAATGCAGCCAGCGTAGCGGGGACGCGACGACTGGTATTGATATGGATCAGTTGAGCTACCTGTAGATTGTTTGCAACAGTCTGCAGTTAGCTCAATTGTTTCAATTGTAAAAAGTGCTAATTTTCTTTGTGCTTCACTAGATGAACCATTGTAGCGGTCGTCGCAGGGAGTCGATGGGTGGAGGCCGCTTAGGACTGTTATTTGTGGCGTCGTATAGGGGAGGCCTATGCCCAGCAGTGGACGTGTGTTGACGATAATGACGTATGACGTACAATTATTTTAAATTCATGTTTTACATTCCAAATATCTGAACATGTATAATTTTTTTTTTGTTTTTTTATGTATAAATTTTATTATTTATCTTTTTATATAGTGTCCTACTATTTTAATGTTTTTAAGTCGTGTAAATGGACTCTACTCGTATAAAATATAACAATGTTTACCTAATATTAAGAAAAATTCCGCCACAGTGTAATTTTATTGTTTGAGAATAAATAAATGAAATGAAATGTATGACTGTATGAAGTACTTTAAAAGACATTCTCATCCATCGCATTCCAAAGATCAACGCCACAGTTTACCAGCAGTTGGTAAACGCGTGTCACTCGCTCGGAGTAGCGGCACGTAATGACGCAGCGGTCAGTTTAACGGGTTGCGCTGCGCGGGCGCCGATCGAGCGATACCCGTAACGGGAGCAGAGGGTATTATTGAATTAGTTCTAGTGTTACTTTGACTTTTTGTCGAGGAAAAGTGTTCTGTACTTATTGAGCCAATCAGGAAGTAGAAAATTCTCTATTTCTATGGTATTTTAACGGTACCTAATTAATATGACCTACCGCTGGCTAAACAAACTTTTATTTTTTCTTTAACTTCAAAGTGAAATTATTACATCTAGTTTATGCCCGCGGCTTGGCCCGCGTTGTTTCTATGGAAACGTTTAAAGGTGATTTCTATCCCATGGGAACGATTTATGGGATAAAAAGTAGCCTATGTTTGATTACAGGATTAGAATTCCCTGTGTGCAAGATTTCAGCCCGATCCGTTTAGTAGTTTCAGCGTGAAGAGGTAACAAACATCGATCCATCCATCCATCCAAACTTTCGCATTTATAATATTACTACTTTATGTCCGCGGCTTGGCCCGCGTTGTTTCTATAGAAACGTTTAAAGGTGATTTCTATCCCATGGGACCGATTTATGGGGTAAAAAGTAGCCAATGTACTTGTGTGCAAAATTTCAGCCCGATCCGGTCAGTAGTTTTGGCGTGAAGAGGTAACAAACGTCCATCCATCCATCCATCCAAACTTTCGCATTTATAATATTAGTGTGATAGTGTGATGCTCAGAAAAAAATAATCTACGTAGGCATCAGCCTACATAGATTAAGACATTTGAGAGCGGAACTGTATTTAGTAGAGCATTATGCATAATTTTAAGACTACAAGTAAAAGATTAAAGATGTTTATTTGCAAGAATATAAGTTACAATGTAGGTCTTAAAACTGCAAATATAAATTTTTCAGTTACACAATATATTTCTAAATTACAGATAAATTAAAAAAAAAAAATTAGATAAATAACAATTTCAAAATCAAAATCAATGAATATATTCGAAGTCTTCCAAGTCCCTGTAATTAAAATATTGATATTATCACTTCACACTAATATCTTATCGTTGCCTGGCTGTAGAATTGGTTGTATTGTTTAAAATTAAGTTTTATCACCAGTGTCCTTTACAAACTAGATTATTCTTTTTATTGTAAGTCCATTTAGTACGAATAATAAAATTAATTATTATACACATATATTTTTACGCTACAATGTAGATAAAAACAATTTTTTTCTGTAAGTTAATTTTAGCTGGCATTGTAATGTGTTTTGTGTGATAAATAAATAAATAAAATAAATAAATATCAAGTGGGACTACTCGGAAAAGAAAAATCGAAGTTTCTTTTTCGTAAAACAAAACCAACTCTTATTTTACATAAGATTAACGTTTACACGAAATTGAATCATAAACATCGTTTTCATTTTTACAAGTACGGGCACAGGTAACAAACCCGTACCGTCGACCTCAGTGGCGCAGCGGGCATGAGTCCGCCTGCGACGCAAGAGGTTGCGGATTCGATTCCCGCCTCGAAACAAATTTGTGTACGATCTGCAGAAATTTGTTCCGTTGGTCTGGGTGTTTTCTATTTACAATAAAAAATATCTATGTAGTGTATTGTATTAAGTATATCAGTTATCTAGCACCCATAACACAAGCTCTGCTTAGCTTGGGGCTAGATAATTCTGTGTGAAATGTCTAGCATTGTTTATTATATTTATTATTTATTATAGTTTTTGTTTTTATAGTGCGTAGGTAAGCCTCACACTCTGGCAAATTTCTAACGGCGCTGCAGTCCGTAGAAAGTCGCAAAGATTTTCGACTCCCACGTCACTTGACCTCGTGGTGTAGTTGGTTAGCACATTCCGGTACTGACGGAAGGATGCGGGTTCAAGTCCCGCCGAAGTCGTAAATTTTTGCGATGTTATTTAATTTCTTAGACATTTATTATTTATGTATCTAGATTATCTACCTAATAGAGTCAGTAAGAGTTAAACTTTTTTCAGGCGATGAAAATGATGCGGTAATTTAACCCATTCTTAGAATCCAGCCGATTATGTATGATATGATAACACAATGATCTATTACACTTTCACGTTGAATAACTTTTTCAGGCGCAACTAATAACAACTAAATTACAACAGTATTTCATAACAGAATGTCGTCGCGTGAAGGAATTTTTGACGCACATTTGTATATAAACTAAACGACGGCATTGTAACCGTAGTTAAGGCTTAGTAGGCCAGCAGAGGCCGCATTTTTGTGATTTTTTAAACCATCTGAGACTTAGAAAATAGAGTTTAAAATTCTGAAAAAAATATATATATTACCTAAGGATCTAGTCTAGTCAAAGTTGCATTCAGTTACAAGATCTAAGGAACTTCACTCGATAGAAAAAAATCCCAAAGTTACCCCTTTTTCTAACGTTTTTTCAATACTATGACTAGCGAACTACTGATATCACACTTTTTTTGTACTCAACTAAGGACACTTAATATTTCTAAACAAATTCGCAGAGTTTGACTTGATAAAATGATTTTTTTAATCACCATGTTTAAATAACTACAAAAAACACGAGCGCGGCAGCTTGGCAGGCGGGCGTTTTCCCTTACGCCTACTGCTGCAGGCCTACCTGGCTTTAAAACCCGCTGGTGATTGATAGGCACTAAAATGCTTGGCACTAAAAAGGCTCTTACCTGTAAGGCACTCACTTCAAGGCCTATTTTACCGGTTGAATGAGAGCCGGGTTCGTTTAGAGTTCTGCTTGTTAATGTGTGTTGTCATCATCATTTTAACTCCCGACGCAAAAAGAGAGGGGTGTTATAAGTTGAACGTGTCTGTCCGTGTATCTTAAATAAACATAAACTCGCTGTGCCCACAACTAGGCTACACAAAATTAATGTATCTTTTAAAGGGCTATGTATACGCTTCTACAAAACTCCTAGTGAGTTGCAAAAATTATCAGTAAATAAATTCAAACAATTGGAAGGTAAAGGTTTTGACAATAAACCTTGCTGTGCAAAAAGGCTTACTATAAAATATCAGATTATCTAATTTGACCTTTTCTAAGTGTACATTTATTGTATTTATGGAAATAAAGAGATTTTGATTTTAATCTGTCTGTGGTATCGTAGCTCCCAAACGGATGAACCGATTTTCGTTTAGATTTTTGTGTCATAGATAATTTTATCCCGAGTGTTCTTTGCCATGGTTCATAAAAATCTGTCGGGGGGTTTTAAATTTTTTTATTTTGTTCTTGTAAGTTATTATTCAGACAGTAATTTGTTATAATCACATAATGGTGTCAATTCGGATGACGCCAAAACTAAACTAAACTAATTTGACAGGACTAAAAATGTTGCCGGCCCCTTCATAACAATCAAAATAAAAAGGATAGCATCATTCTGAGTCCTGTCAAATTAGTTTAGTTAAGTTTTGGCGATATCAGAATTAACCCCAATATAGTATGTACTTATGTGTAATTTATGTCAGTGTGATTCGTTGTGCCGGTGATTTGTTGCGCTCGTTGTGACTAATTGAAGTTGAAAGAATGGAACCCTGATAATAGGTTCCAGATTCTATGACAAGGGGAAAGATGCATGTTGTAAATACTGGACTTAAGGCCAGGTAGTCCTGCAGCAGTAGGCGTAAGGGAAAACGCGCGCCTGCCAAGCCGCCGCGCTCGTGTTTTTTGCAGTTATTTAAACATGGTAATTAAGAAAGTCATTTTATCAAGTCAAACTCTGCGAATTTGTTTAGAAATATTAAGTCTCCTTAGTTGAATGGAACAAACATCTAAAAATCCAAACTTTTGCATTTTTATTATTACCTAGTTTTGATAAATACGAGTTGCAATCTCAACATAAACCATCTTCACGGCCGCCAAGTATCATACATAACTAGAAACAGTTAAAAGCGCCAATTATCTACTCATTATAAAACTCATTGAATTGCTAATTAAGATCTCCACTGGTCATTATTTAGGGCTATTGAACTGCATTCTAAAGTTATGTGAAAACACCTTTTACCGAGTCTGACGATGGAATAGGCGTATCGTAGCTTTTAATGTTTTGTAGGTGTGTTTGTTATTTATATATATAGTTACGATAAAAACAATCCATTAAACAAGTTTTTACTTTAGGGCTTGTTGTGTTTTATTGTAAATAATGTTTCTATTTGTGGTATCTGGATTGGTACTGGTTAACTGACAGAATGGGGCATATTTTGAGCATTTGCTATATTAAATTAATTGTAAGCAAAACGTAATAATTTAATATAAGTCCTTTAATTTAAGATGCTTTGTTATTTGAAAAAAAAATCCTTACCATTGACCCTTTTGATCGGTATCGTAAAATCGGTGTTTCTTTTTACAATTAGGCGGGTTCGATTCCCGGTTCAGATCGGCAATTATTCAAAAATCTTTGAATGCACTTTAAATTATTTTTTAAATCAAAATGCATGTACTTTCGGTATCATTTTCTATTTACAATATTTAAGACACTTTCCCTCCATGTGGCATGGCCGTTGGACGCCCTATATATTGTTTGTGCCTTAATAAAAGAAAAAATAAATAAATTATTTGGCATCTTATTTGGTCGAGGTAGCGACTAAAGATATGGGGGTAAATTATTAAAAAATATTTGACTAAACTGTCTGCAGTTAGCTCAACTATTCCAATTGTAAATGTTAGCTAATTTGTTTTTGTCCTTTCTCTGTTTAAATATTATTGTAGTGATAAAATTTGAAAGTTTTTTGATATATTTGGTTGGTTGGGTAATGGAGAGTCTATGGAACTTCCGGGTCCGGTTAAAAAATCATTCACTATAGGTGATCATCACCTACAGTGGCATCACCCAGAAGCGCGAGCGACGATTCGGAAATATTGATTTTATTTAGTTTTTGTTGAATTTTATCGACATTAGAGACAACATCGGTTTTTACCGATCATTTGACATTCAAAAAATAAATAAATAATGCTGGACAATTCACACAGCATTATCTAGCCCCAAGCTAAGCAGAGCTTGTGTTATGGGTACTAGATAACTGATATACTTAATATAATACACTACATAGATAGATGTTTTTATTGTACATAGAAAACACCACGACCAACGGAACAAATTATGTTCCGAGGCGGGAAACGAACCCGCAACCTCCTGCGTCGCAGGCGGACCTTCGCCCGCTGCGCCACAGAGGTCGTCAAATTGATTTGATTTCATTTTTATTGAATTCCATCGACATTAGAGACAACACCGTTTCTTACCGATTCCTTTGACCTCAAATAGATTTATTTATTTATTAAGTAATATATTTACTTTGTCATAACAGTGAAGCACCAAATCGACAAAGTAATATAAAAGAGATACATTTAGAAAAACACACATTAGTAAAATTACACCAACAAGCTACTAACTATTACATATCACTATTACTATTTTAATCCTATGCGTCCTTTCCAAAAAAAATAAAACCGCATCCCTATATAAGTATATGATATCCATAGATATAAGTGTATGTAGGTATTAGTTATAATTGTTTTATTACATACTTAACTCAATTTACTACTCATATTATATTTGTCTTGGAAGAGCGAGATTCCCTAATACAGGTATTTCTTTTACTTAAAAGGGAATCACAAACACTTGTATTATTGTAGATTAAGTTAAAGAAATAAATAATTTTGTATTTTGTATTTTTGTATATTTTGACCTTATCGAAAACCGTGCTGGCGCTTCATCCATACTGCTATTAAAAAAGCGAAATAAATTATGTTCGTCTGTTACCTTTTCCCGCTTAAACGGCTGAACGGAAGTTTGGCATGGAGGTAAACGTTATCTCGTTATCTACGAGGGTAAGCTACTTGAAAAGCCCGTGCAACGCCGCGGTCAGAAGCAAATTATTTTTTCACTTCTCTTGCTCAATCTCGGGCCCAAAACTCGAGTTTAATACCTAGGGCTAAAAAATATTTTTTCTTTTTAATTTTTGTCTAAAATCATCAGCCCGTACAAAGCATTCGTTCTCTTACATAAAAACTCGACTTCTTGGTGCTCCGTCAATCTTTTTTTTGAAAATAGAATCTTCTTGGTGATGTTTTATGAAGGTTGATTCTTCCCTTCACGGTAGAATGCGAACTGTTTCGTTGCGGATTAGATAGAGATTTAAAAAAAAGATGGTATTGGCGCTAAATCTCTAGAATTTTCTTCATTCCAAATCACAAACTTTTACGTATAACTTCCTGACTTTTACTTCCAAATTGTGAACGTGAAAAATGTAATCAAGTGATAGTGAAGATGCTAATATGCAATTTTTAATAAAATTTCTGAAAATTGTTTAATTTTGAATTGTTTTATTTTCTCGCAATCGAAGTGAAAAGTAGAGTGTTATACTCGGGCCAAAACCACCCATTATAACTCGGTCTTGTCATCCTCCCTCGCTACGGTCGGGAGTATAACAACCTCGTATATAATGGGATGGTTTAGTCCCTTGTAAAACAATCTACTATTATATTGGTTCCGAGAAAGGAACGCGGCAAGTAGATACAAGCAGTATAGTTCATCATCCTTTCATACGATCATTGCGAGATATTATACGATTGAATAAAGTAGGTTTATTGAAGCTCTTCCGGTACAAGTTCGATCAATTGCATAATCGCGACATAACCCAGCTGCCGTTATCCGCAACGCAATGGAGTTTTTAATTTCTTGCTTGGCTTTCTTGTATTATGTTAATCGTAAAGATGTCATGTGCAAAGGCGTAGGTAATTGATTTCTAAGGTAGGTATTTACGTCTTTTCTAATAATGCTCTATTTCCTAGGGCTTGCAGAGAATACAAGTGTTACTAAGTATTAAACGCTGCACTGTAACCAGTTAGATTTGCCAGTATAAAGAAAACTTCTAAATGAACATGCAAAAAGTAATTCATAGCGCAAATGTTAATTCTGCAGCAAATGTTCATAGGTGATAATGATAAACTATTATTTTTCTAGGTAAAAACAGGGTTCGAAAACATCCGATTTTTATAATAAATATCAAAAATCCGATTTTTTTATATATCTGTTTCTTTATGTAGGGGATTAAACACTTAAAAATGTGAAAGGAATTTGTAAAATAATATAAGAGTCAAATTACCACATTTTATATTAAATAAAACTTAAAAACAGTAACAAAAGAATTAGTGTTTATATGAGATTTTTTTTTAATAATACCTCGTAAAATAATCCACATACGATATGAAGTTAAGGTTTGAATTTCAATAAAAAGCTAGCCGTACTGGTAAATTAAAAATGATTTCCCCAACTTTAAACGACGTTGCCATTTTGGGAACCAATCTAAATTATTCTGAATTTTAGTTTTTCGCTACGTGTTGCCAGGGTAATCATTAATCTCCAAAATTTTTAGTTCAGAAGACAGGAAAAAATCAATTGATATACAGGGCGTCCCACGGGTATGCCACATGGAGGGAAAGTGCCTTGAATTCATGGTGTTCCTTTTATTTCTGACACTATGTTATTTAGCAAAAAATAATCCTTATGATGAAGCCTTTCGATCAGTATGATAAAGCTACAGGATGATTGTTTTTCTCGTGTAACGGGTTCGATTCCCGGTTCAACCCTGTAATTATTTAAATATCTATGAATGCAGTTTAAATTGTTTTTTAAATTCGAATAATGTCTTCTTTCAGTGAAATGTTCCATCTACAATATTTAAGGTACTTTCCCTCCATGTGGCATACCCGTGGGACGCCCTGTATATCAAGATAAAAATCAATTGATAAATATCGTGATATATATCCGCTGATATATAATCGGCGAACCCTGGGTAAAATAAAAAGCTATTAACCAACTCTTTGCCTCACGTCCTATACATCACCTTGTCCCACTTTTTCCTATGATAAGGTTTCCAGTCCGAGCCCAAAAAGGCCGTATTTTAAGATTATCTTCGAGAGTGAATAGCCCCAGATAATCGTGAATGCTTCGTAAACATCTTTATAATAAAAACAAACAAGTCTTGTGACCTTAATAAATTTATGATTGCGAAGTTACGTCATTTTAAAAGTACAGTCGAAAACGAATGCTGTTTTGACTATACGGAAAATCAGTTATAAGGCAAATGAACATTGAATTTTGTATAATTTTTTGATAAACTTAAAAGTTTAGGATTCTCGTTAGTAAGTTATGGGAGTCGAAACACGATTGACAAAATTTGACTCGATACAAAAAAATCTTAAAGTTTCCTCTAAATCTTCATTTTTACACAAATACTTTTACGGAAAAAGCAGTTTCATTTGCTAGTTACTTATCATATTTCAATTAAATGTCGTCTACGTGTTCCCTAATAAATACTTTAGACGATTATGGTTTTATTTTTTTCCGAAAGAGTATTATTAAAAAGCAAAAAACAAATTATAAAAACAACCAGTGAAATTGCGTGCGGGCTGGCAATTGCGCTCATCCTTGTCTCGCAAAACCGATCGCACTTCGTCTTAAGTATTTTTTAAAACATTTTGGCTGTATATCCTAATTACTATTGTCTCAAAATAATGCCTGTTATTTATTTTGCGGTTTTCCGTCGTAACTTCAGCATGGGAAAATCAATAAAATATCTGCAAGAGAAATTTGGCTTACTAGTTTGTCTGCGATTGTACCTACCGTATTGAAATAAAAACTGTGTAAGTAGGTACTTATAGATATTAAATTTACGACAATTATGCACAATAGACTGTCGCTTCCGGGTAGAGTAAAATGGACGGTGTCTGGGATGCTGTCATTTCTCACACATCTAAAAATTACTGTGGGTAGTTATAGTACCTACCTTGTACACCCGAGGTCAAAGGTTATTGTTTTGTTTTGTTTTTTGCTTTTTGCTGGACAATTCACACAGCATTATCTAGCCCCAAGCTAAGCAGAGCTTGTGTTATGGGTACTAGATAACTGATATACTTAATACAATACACTACATAGATAGATATTTTTTATTATACATAGAGAACACCCAGACCAACGGAACAAATTTATGCAGATCGTGCACAAATTTGTTCCGAGGCGGGAATCGAACCCGCAACCTCCTGCGTCGCAGGCGGACCCTCGCCCGCTGCGCCACAGAGGTCGTCGAATATTGTTGTGAAGATCCATGGAAAATTTTGCACTTTTTATGGATTTGCGTCGAGACGCGATACCAGCCAAGCCAAGATAAATGGTCAGCCTAAACTGTTGTGGTAGTCGTATCCTACTGATATTATAAACGCGAAAGTTTGTAAGTATGGATGTTTGTTACTCTTACGTAAAAACTACTGAACGGATCTGGATGAAATTTGGCACAGTGCGGCGAGCAAAGCGAGCCGCACTGTGTGTTTCTCTACTCTAGCACGCACACGTTTCACATTCCACTACAGCTGCGTACCGTCTCCTTGTTAAAAAATGTCTAATTTCGGTCAGCTTATAGTAAAGTTACCTGTGCACATTGCGCCGCGAACTCAGTGAGCAGCGCGTGCGCATGCTGCGCGAGCGGCGCGTGCAGCGTGAGCGGGGCGTCGCGCGCCGCGCTCAGCTGCAGGGACTGCGGCGCGGGGCTCGCCGAGCGGAGCCCGAGCAGGGGCAGCGTGCGGCGGATGGTGAGCCCGGCCGGACCTGTGCGGATACGATAGATATATAGATATAGTGCATTTTACACCAAGGCGAGAAAGTGATCAATTCCATGATAGGAGTCGCACTTTCTGCCGAGTGATAAATAGTGCTTTATACTACACCTTCGAGGAAAATAAAAAGCAGAATTAATTATTAATTGAAATTTAGAAGAACTTACCGCGCCCAATGATGTTGGTAAAACCTCATTGACCGCGCCAGCCTTTGGGTTCTTTTTACAAAATATTGTTCGGAAATCGGAGGAGGCCTAATGGACTTGGAGTAAAAACTTTTTGTCGTTTGACCGAACGAAAATAACCATAGCTACCGGCCGATCTTTTAGGAAATTACAAAAAAATAACACGTTAGAAATGGATTTCCATACACTTTTTCCTCCCGCTAAAACACGTGAGAAATGAAATTCCATAGAGTTTTTCCTCCCGGTTTCCTATAGGCCTGCAAAGACATACTTTCTATTCTATAAATGGAAAAGGAATAGGCAACTTTCCGAGCAGGTGTAGTATAAAATCATTTATTTGCTTCTGCAACACACAGTACATAGGTATTTATAAACATTTGACAAAAAATATAATGAATTGACAAAGAAAAAGAGAATAAACTAAGTAATAAAAAAATAAGTAGCACAAATTAAAATAAATTAAAAAATCACAAATAAGCAAGTAAAGTGTGTGCTGCAGCCCAGCAAAAAGGCAATAACTCAGCGAATAGTTTTGCTCGGAAGAGGAAACACTGATTTTCAGATATACCCTCTGAGGGATATTATTAATGATTGATTTGTATGTGCTCCATCTGTCATGAAGTTGTGAGAGGAGAAAACCAGAGCGTGGACCAGCGATACCCAGGGCGGCCGCCTGGGTATCGCTGGACAGACGAAGTTGAAGACGGTCTTCGCGACTACTAGCTGGCGAAAGACCGCTGCGAATCTATTGCCGGCCGCGGCGGCGGAGCCGTCTCACTTCATGCTTAGTTTTTCTTTCTGTTTCTGTCATAGTAACTTTTCATAAACCATGAACCTTTCAGGATGACGTCATTTATATCTCTGTCGCAGCGCATCAGCGTTGCCATACAGCGGGGCAATGCAGCCAGCGTAGCGGGGACGCGACGACTGGTATTGATATGGATCAGATGAGCTACCTGTAGATTGTTTGCAACAGTCTGCAGTTAGCTTAATTGTTTTAATAGTAAATACTAATTATATTATAATTTTCTTTGTGAATAAAGACTTCTGCACAATTTATATCTCCAGGCAGTAGTCGGCTGTACCCGATTTTGCTTTGATAAATGTGGTGAGAACTTAGGCCAATTTTAGAGCAAAAAATGCTTTAACACATTCACTGCCCTCCGGTTTCCAGTGCGACCTGTAGGGGCGCGCCGTCGCACCCCTGAGCCACAGGAAGACATCTGCGTTTTGGGCCATGAAAGTGCTCGCGGCCTACTGTTAAAACCTATTTACCTTTGACTCCAATAGTGACTTGTGTATGCGAGACTGCCAGCACAGCGTTCTCCCCCGGCGGTACCCTCGCCGCGAATAGCCTCGCGAAATAGAACGGCCAGGTTCTAGCCAGTTCTATGACTTGTCGTTTGAACTGCGCTCGCGGCGGACTGCTTAAAGATCTCAGGAGTGCTGCGCCGGCTCGCTTCTCGCTCGAGTTTAGACGCAGGGAGGGAGTGGGTGAGTTGATGTCGTGGACTACCTGTGGAGATTGCAAACGTGTTAACGTACATAGTCGTAATAGGCTACTTTACTCATATCAAATTAAATAAATAATAATAAATAAATAATGCTGGACAATTCACACAGCATTATCTAGCCCCAAGCTAAGCAGAGCTTGTGTTATGGGTACTAGATAACTGATATACTTAATACAATACACTACATAGATAGATATTTTTTATTATACATAGAAAACACCCACAACGGAACTTTCTGCAGATCGTACACAAATTTGTTCCAAGGCGGGAATTGAACCCGCAACATCCTGCGTCGCAGGCGGACCTTCGCCAGCTGGGCCAAGGAGGTCGTCAAACATATCAATAAATCGTACCTAAGTAAGGAACTGCTTGCGTTAGATATTTCTATTTGTTTTCAATCATAAAACAAAGCTCTTATGTATCATCCATTCATTTCATTCGAACGAGCATAATAAAGCGTCAACTATGCATTGTGCATTGTCAATTTCATATTATGCAAATTAAGCAAGGTCGGTATCGGTACGTCTCCATTGTGCCTCTCGTAAGCAGAGAATAATATCACAGCCGACCTATATGCATACAGTCGTTCGACGTAGGCGTTTTGACAGGGCAATCGTGCGGGGGGCAAGGAACGGCGAATCAATTATTTATTTATTTATTTATTTATTTATTAAAAAGTACACCTATCCTTACAGGCACACCTAATGCGATAGGGTACATAATTATTATCAATCTTAATCGGTAGAGTCACAGTCATGTCATTTTCATGTCAATTAAGGCGTATATATACCCCGATACTAGCGCCACTGCATATTTTATTTTATCATTACGTTATACAAAGGAATTATCAAGAATTCTGACCGCGCGTAGACGATACCTATCACAAGCTTTTTTTTGATGTATCTGTAATAGTTTTGTTTTGTGTTATTCAATCAGATACCTTGTTTGGAGAGCTTGGTGGCCACCAATAGGAACTTAACTCTTGAAACAAGTATCTGCATAAATAATACAATACAAAACTATTACAGATACATTATAAAAAGCTTGTGATAGGTATCGTCTACGCGCGGTCCGATTTTTTGATAATTCCTTTGTATTTAAGGTAGCAAATGGCAATGGGGAAAGCAACAATGGGGATCATTTTGGCAGCCTTACTGGTATCTAAATCTTATAAAACTTGAATAGGGGAAACTTTTTGGCTTAAATATTCCTCCTTTCAAGTTTCATAAGATTTGGACAGCGCTAAGGCTGCCAAAATGATCCCCATTGTTGCGTTCCCCATTGTCATTTGCTACTGTAATTGGTTCGGGATGCTCCCGAGTAACTAAGGCGGTGATGTATTCTACTCGGGAGCGTCCCTCCCCGTCCCGTCCCTTGCCCCCCGTACGATTTCTCTGTCAAAACCACGTCAAAATGCCTTCGTCGAACGACTGTGTGCATATAGGCTGTGATAATGGTGTCCTTTCTGTTATGTTGCTATTGCAGAATGAACCTACCTGTGCATACAGAAGGTCCAATATGGCGGGGTCGTTGTACGTCTCAGCTGGCGTGAACACTTCCTTGCGCACGCGCAGCTTCCACGGCACTCGTCCGTAGGTTATGAACGAGTGTTCCGAAGGTAAGAGGGCTGCTGGCGCCGGCACGTCACCTAGGAAATAACAATGAATAAATATCTAATACTGGAGTTTTATATAGTACTAGCTGCTGCCCGCGGCTTCGCCTGCGTAGTTCCCGTTCCCGTGGTAATTCCGGGATAAAACATAGCCTATGTCCGTCTCCTGGTTCTAAGCTGCCTCCCCACCAATTTTCAGCCAAATCGGTTCAGCCGTTCTTGAGTTATAAATAGTGTAACTAACACGACTTTCTTTTATATATATAGATTATAAATCAAATCAAATCAAAAACTCTTTATTTCCATAAATACAATAAATGTACACTTAGAAAAGGTCAAATTATAAAACTAAACGTTCAGATTTCACGTTGTATATAGACCCAAAGTAACATAGCTTGTGTAATGGGTATCAGATGTCTTTAACAATTACAACAATTTTAGGAACTCGGAACGCGCAGATTAAAAAAATAATTGTCCCGCCGTGGTAATCGAACTTGCAACCCACAGCGTCTCAGAATAATTTTGCTCTACGATATTAGCGGGCATCAGCAACAGGGAAGAATTGAGTAAAGGAATCATCACACTAATATAATATTAGTTAATATAATTTATATAGTATAAAATAAAAATATCTATGTAGTGTATTGTATTAAGTACATCAGTTATCTAGTACCCATAACACAAGCTCTGCTTAGCTTGGGGCTAGATAATGCTGTGTGAATTGTCCAGCATTATTTATTTATTTATTTATATTAAAAATGCGAAAGTTTTGATGGATGGATGGATGTTTGTTACCATAACTACTGAACGGATCTGGCTGAAATTTTGCATACAGGTAATTCAAATCCTAGAGTCAAACTTAGGCTTTTACTTTTTATACCATAAATCAGTTCCCGTGGGATAGAATTCACCTTTTAACGTTTCCATAGAAACAACTCTAGCTGCAAGCCACTTCAGTAATTCCATGATCAAAATCATACAACATGCAACTATGAAATTAAATAACATCGAGAAATTTACGACTTCGGTGGGACTTGAACCCGCATCCTTCCGTCAGTACCGGAATGTGATTCATATTTAATTTCTTAGAATTATTATATATTTTACCAATTATTTAATTTCTTAGAAATTTGCCAGAGTGTGAGGCTTACGCACTATAAAAACAAAAACTTTATATTTTGAGCAACGCGACACCTCTCGTCAAACGAACTAAACGTAACTTTAGTCTTTGAACAGGAATGGATAAACTTTAATGTTTCCCCTGTAGGTGGAGCTAACGGCGCTACAGTCCGTAGAAAGTCGCAAAGATTTTCGACTCCAGCGTCACTCGACCTCGTGGTGTAGTTGGTTAGCACATTCCGGTACTTACGGAAGGATGCGGGTTCAAGTCCCGCCGAAGTCGTAAATTTTTACGATGTTATTAATTTCTTAGAAATTTGCCAGAGTTTGAGGCTTACGCACTATAGAAACAAAAACTTTAGAACATGCAACTAAGTCATTGAAAACATCACTGTCGTACTTACGTTCAATATGCTCAGTTTTATCAGTAACATGAGTAGAGACAGAATGTCTCCTCTCCGCTTCAATCTTTCTGTCTCTTTCCTTCTGCTGCATATGCGTCTTGAAGGTGGCCCGTTTCGAGGTATCAGAGCTATCATGTATGACATCCGAGCGAGGACTGTCTCTCACCCGACCGACCAACATGTCCCGCGAGTTTTTCCTTCCGTCGAATCTCTCGAAGTCATCGTAGAAGGGAGACCGCTTCCGATCAAAGCCGTTGTCCAAAGCTAGGCTGCTCTCTTCTTTCCTTCGCTCGGTTCTCGTCGGATGCATCTCGTAGATCTCCGACGCCTCTCGGCCGGAGAAGTTGTCCCGATCTCTTCTATCCAGGCCCGACTCCGAGTCCCACTCGTCTCGCCCGTTCTGATCTCCGCCGTTGTAGCTGGACTCTTCTTCCCAGTCGTTGTTATCTCGCCGATCGGCTGTGAGGAAGCGAGATGCGAGATCGTCACGGGGCGGTTCCGAGTCCTCCCGACGTCGTGAGTTCCAGTTAGCTAGGAAAGCGTGTCGATCCTCAGAGTCTCGGTTCTGATGGACGCCGAACGTGTCTCGGTCTCTCCGAAGTTGCGCGAAGGAGTGGTCGGGTGCGGGCGGGGGTGGGGCAGGCTGTCCGGGCGGGGAGGGGGGAGCTTTAGGCGGGGGCGGCGCGGGCCCTGGGGGTGCGGGGGGGAGCGGCGGCGGCGGCGCGCTCCACTGCATCGAGCCACCTAACTGCCTCTCTAACATCAGCTTCCTCGTATCTTCCAACTTGTTGACAGTTCGAGGGGTTTCCGCGTTGGAGGACGTGCTTCGTACGGAGTGGTTGGCTGTGACTCGCTCCAACCGCTGCCGCATTTCGGAGCTCAGCTTGAGTTTCCCGACGCTGCCCGGTGAGGGTCGCTGAGCACCGATCTCAAAGCTGCGCCTGGTGGTTCTCTGACTTGGTGGCTCTCTGTCCTTGGGCGTGGAGACCAGTCCATCCACTTCGAATTCCTCCCACTCGATGCCAGGAGATGCTTCGGACTTGGAGCGGGTTCGCGGCGGCTCGTGCTCCATGGAGCCATTCGTCTGAGCTTGAGGGGTGTGCCTTCTTTGGATCTGTCTCATCTTGAACTTGGTGAAGTCTTGTGCTTGATCACCGCCGACCGCGTCTTTAGGTGGCGGTCACCTCCACTTTCCTATTCGAACCGTCTTCGCCCGGCCGTAGGGGTCCATGAACCCCCTTATTTCTGAAGGGTCTGAGGAGTGGAGCGGGGGAGGCATGGGCGGCGGGGGCGGAGGGGGCGCTCCGGTCGATGAACTCTCGCTGGATTCTCGTCTGGCTTTCGGGGTCACTCGTGGAGGTGAGTGTACCTAGATAGAAAAAAAAATTATTTAGTACTGCAGACACACATACAATTAACAAAGATAATATACAAATTTTAAACACAAGTACAATATGTTTAATTAATCAAACGAGCACTTTAAAAAATAAGTAAGTATTTAGGATTAACATAATGTGAGGCAAGTTTGTGTGTGCTGCAGCACGGCAGATAGGCCGTGGCTCAGTGAACATTTTTTGCTTTAATGGAAAAACACTGATTTTCAGCCAAAACGGACAATGTTTGCTATTTATTAATGGTGTGAATTATTGTGGTTGTGTAGCAATAGCAAAAATTTTTGTGTTTGTGTAGCAAAGTATACATGAATTTTTAAAGATTACAGAAATAATATTGATAAATAGGTACCTACTACTTCTACATCGGCACACAGTTCATATAATTTGGTTTAGTATTGTATTTTTATTTTTTTTTAACTGTTGTATAATCCCCTGTGCGTCTTCTCTTTGAACCCGCAGGGGATTTTTGGACAAAAAGTCCAGAAATCCCCTTCGCAGGGGATTATGGCAGGGGATTATTGGAATAAGCCATTTTAAATTAGTTCAGGCAATTTTACAGACTATGAGTGGAAACAGTCTTTAGCTTCATCTGTTCTAGTTTAAGAATTTATTGTTACCTGTACATAAGCTTTTTGTTTCCCAAATAAATAAAACAAAATAAAATAGAACATGACAATAGTATTTTTGGCATACCTGTGCGTGCACGACAGTCGAGGGGCGAATCGGCGACGTGGGTTCCGATTCCGACGGCTCTGCGACTTGTCCAGCTAGTAGTGTTTGTAACGCCTGGTTCTGCGCTAACAGCTGCTGTTGTATTTGCAAGTTCTGAGCCATTGCGCTTTGAAGGAATGCTCGTTGCAAGTTTTGGTGGTAGGCGTTGATATCGACCGTTCCAGGCGGGGGTAGGTGTAGACCCAGCGCGGCCGCTAAAGCTTCCGGCGTTGCTGGCATAGTGGAAGGAAGTTGCATCTGTCCGAAACTTAGAGAAGTATTCGCGGACTGAGCTCTCGGGGTCGCACCGCCTCCCTTTATAGCACCAGATAACCCCTCCCCATCTGTCAGTCGCTTCAAGCTATCATTCATGAAGATCGGATCAAAGAGGTTCGTTATGTAGTCATCTACGGAGTCCGCAGTGGACTCTTTCCGTTTAGGTTTCTCTTTCTCTCCTCCGCCTTTGATCACTTTATCTATATCTATGTCAGTAAGCGTGTTTATCTGTTCGTTGTATTCGCATTCGAGGATGCTGTCAATGAACTGACTGTAAGTTCTACCATCAACTTTGTTAACTCCGCCTTCAATACTTGCAACTGATGATCTAGCATCCGACATTTCATCTATACTTGGACCGATAACTTTATCAACATCTAAGTGATTGAGCGTGTTGATTTCTTCGTTGTCTTCGCAGTCGATGCTATCAATGAAATGGCTGTAGGATCTACCCTCAATTTCACACTTATTTCTCCCTCCTTTGATGCTGGCAGCGAGTGACCTTGCATCGGACATTTCGTCTATATCCATAACTTTATCAACATCTATGTTATTGACCGTGTTGATTTGTTCGTTGTAATCGCAGTCCAGTAAGCTGTCAAACTTATTTCTCCCTCCTTTGATGCTGGCGGCGAGTGACCTTGCGTCGGACATTTCGTCTATGTTCGGGTCTAGAACGGGAGAGAAGAGGTCGTCTAGGAACTGGTCGACGTCGGAGGCCTGGCTGGGGACGCGGACGCGGCGGACGTGAGAGGCGAGGCTCGGGGCTTCGGATGTGTCCGACATGGCTGATGACCTGGCGGGAAAATATCATACGTTAACAAAAATCTGACAATACAAGCTTTTATTCAATGCACCGTGTGGTGCCGGCTTAGAATTTGCACCACCCTAACTCTTCCCACGGGTGTCGTAAGAGGCGACTAAGGGATATACACCGGGAGCGGGCAGCAGCATCTCATGCAGAACAATTCTACCACCGAATTGCGATCCCTAATCCGCATGTCCAGCGTGGGGATTATGGTATTACCCTTAAGAGATAAAAGACAATAAGGGACTTATCAAAGGGAAGGCCTGCGTCCAGCAGTGGACCAATATGGGCTGTTGAGAATTGAGTTCGTGCCATTGAAGGTAAAAACTGATTAAAAAGGAAAATGGAAATGCGAAGGTGTCGAAAAATATCAATTAGCTAGTAAATGGTTAGTTTTATATTTTTATTTATTTAAGAACTTAAGGTTAGGTTAGGTTAAACCATCAACGGGTGATGTTAAACCAACAAGGCTTTTATTTATTTTGTATAAGGACTTTATCGCTTAGCGAAATAAATAATATAAAAGGTTAAACCACTGAAACCTAGACAGGTCTTTACAATATGAGTAAGACCCTAGAAGGCCAGACCAAATTATCTTATTTTATTTTATTTTATCTTAGAGCTAGGTATCTTAGCTAAACTAGCTTAATAAATTACTGAAACCTAAAAAAAATCGTAATTGACAACAGTATGTCGATATGTATATAGTCAGTACTAAGAAGTAGCTAACGCAGAATCTCGTAATATTTTGGCTATCAACAAAAAAGGTTGGTAAGACCAGAACCTGAAAGAGGTCACCAGTGAATCGTTATTTTTAAGACTTTAAATAACACGTTGAAGGTTCATTTTATTTTATTTTTAACGCAAATTCTTACACTAAGAACGGCGGCGATAAAAATAAGGTAATGTTTTTGTGCCGGATATAACAATAGAAAATCAACTATGGCCAATGAAACAATGTTCTAACATTTCAACACTCATTTACTTAAAATTTGAGATTGAAACTGTTTTAGGGTTTCGTACCTCAAAAGGAAAAAATGAACCCTTATAGGATCACTTTGTTGTCCGTCTGTCTGTCAACCATCTTTTCTCAGGAACGCGTGGACGTATCGAGTTGAAATTAACATCAAATACTGAAGTCCATAACCTCTTGGAGCCGCGATATAAATAAAACTTATAAGTCAACGCACTCAAAGGTTACAGCCGTTTTTGTCCGAATATTTTGAAATATCCAAGGGAATGCACACAAAACCTACCGTGTATAGTGTGTACCTTGCAAGCTCATATAGCACAAGTAAAGGGAAAAATCCGAAAACCATAAATTTGTAATTTAATTCACCAGTAAAATTACTTTTAATGCTCGCCATGGACCACAAACTATAGGGTACTTCCCGTTGACGTTGAATCATAAAATTTGGCAAAGAGCAAGGTCTTATAGCAGTTAATGAAAAAATCCTTAAATTAGTACTTAATTAGCCAAAAAAATATTTTTGATTCTCGCCATGGACTAAAACCTACAGGGTACCCTTACCGTTGTGCTAGAATCATGATAATTTGGCAAGAAACAAGCTCTTACGGAACCCTTAGTGCGCGAGTCCGACTCGCACTTGACGTTTTATTTTAATCACGTGGACGTCCGTCGTACTACCCGTACCTTTATTCACAAAGAAAATTATAATATAATTAGTATTTACAATTGAAACAATTGAGCTAACTGCAGGCCGTTGCAAACAATCTACAGGTAGCTCAACTGATCCATATCAATGCCAGTCGTCGCGTCCCCGCTACGCTGGCTGCATTGCCCCGCTGTATGGCAATGCTGATGCGCTGTGCCAGATACTGACCAGCTCTCGGGTCACGCGTCGCGAGACCAGACGTGAGAGATAATTTTTTGAAAACCCGAAGAGCCCCGGTACCCCACGGACCTAGTACCCCGTACCTTATTAAATTAAAATAACATACCTAACTCCTCCAAACTCGGAGCTCTTCTCGATATAAGCGCGGCTGGACTGCGAGCCGGCCGGCGCGCGCTTCCCCACGTACTGGCTCTTGATGTACCGCGACGGACCGCGGGACCCTGTTCCATACTCATTTTCCATCGCACCTTAATAAAAAACACCAATTAAATTATTACATTAATCAAAATCAATCGTTTATTTGCAGAATACTGACGACCTCCGTGGCGCAGCGGGCGAAGGTCCGCCTGCGACGCAGGAGGCTGCGGGTTCGATTCCCGCCTCAGGACAAAAGTTTGTACGATCTGCAGATGCAGGGTGTTCTGGATGTTTTCTATGTATAATAAAAAAACTATGTAGTGTATTGTATTAAGTATATCAGTTATCTAGTACTCATAACACAAGCTCTGCTTAGCTTGGGGCTAGATAATGGTGTGAATTGTCCAGCAATTTTTATTTATATATTTATTAATATTTAATATATACATACCTTTACTACTCGTCACACTTGGAGCACCTTGCAACCTCTCCACTGAGTGATATCTATCGTTCAAACGCGATTGAGACAACCCTAGGTCAGCCAACTTGTTCGGCGGAGGCACAGGGTTGTCCCCAAGTAGATTGTCAAGCGATCTGCTACGTACTTTATCAGCTGTTTGATCGAAGTACCGTTCATTCAACGCGGACTCTCGAGAGAGTATATCGTGGGAATTCTTTCTAGAATATTCGCTGTTTCTTTTGTTCATAGTGTCTACCCGCTCTATGTATTCGTTGTTCCGTTTGTCTTCTCTTTCTTGTCTATATTCGTTGTTCCGTTTGTCTTCTCTTTCTTGTCTATATTCGTTGTTCCGTTTGTCTTCTCTTTCTTGTCTATATTCGTTGTTCCGTTTATCTTCTCTGTCTCTGCTATATACAGAGTTCCGTTTGTTCATGGTGTGAGTTTCTTCGCGCTCGAGTTTCTCTATCTTCCAGTTGTATTCCGAGAGGCCTTCGTCGATTGATTCTTGGAGGAGGCGTGGGATGCTCGGGGAGCGGGATTTAGGTGGCTCCGGAGGCGGGACCTATGGAACAAATAAGATTAAATTAAATTATATTCAAAATTGTTTATTGCATAAAAGTACACGACACATATTTAGGGCTCTCATTACCAATATAAATAAATAATAAATAAAAATGCTTTTTTTTCAGACAACCATTGGTCCATAGATTGACGAGTTTTACACATTTACACATAAAAATAGATAAATTAAATTAGAGTAAATACTTATAAGAACTAATAAAGCAATAGGCGCTGTGTACATCGAAATCAAAAAAGCCAAGGATAATCAATAAAAGACATAGGTTCCTTGATTGATCTAACTAAGCTATTCATGAAAATAGCTTGTGGTTTGATTCTTCAATACATAAACTCGCTGTGCCCACAACTAGGCTACACAAGATAAATGTATCTTTTAAAGGGCAATGTATACGGTTCTACAACAAAACTCCTAGTGAGTTGCAAAAATTATCAATCAATAAATTCAAACAAATTGTCAAAACCTTGCTGGGCAAAGCGGCTTATTATAAAATAAAAATAATCTAGAAGCCTTTATTCTAAAAGAAAATTACAATAAAATAATAGAACTAAATTAGAACTAGTATTTACAATTGAAACAATTGAGCTAACTGCAGACTGTTGCGAACAATCTACAGATAGCTCAACTGATCCATATCAATACCAGTCGGAAGCGTTCTCAAGACGCTGGCTGCATTCCACCGATTATCTAGAGGATAAAATGCTTGGAACAGGTTTTGTTCCAACTCGAAAAATAACAACTAACAGGCTAAAGGTTTCTTCGTCGCTTCTTTACTTTAGTCTACATACCGAAGCGACAAAAATCAAAAATATCATTTTATTTCCGTGTGTGTTTAGTTTTATAATTTGATCTTTTCTAAGTGTACATTTATTGTATTTATGATTTTGGTTTTTTGATCTTAGCTTTTATGTTCTTAGGAACTCTCAAGGTGGGTTTAGACAAAAGGAACAAAGAGCTAAAGCTAGAATAAGTATGTTGTTATGTTAAGTATGGGGTACCGAGGCTCTTCGGGTTTTCAAAAAATTATCTGAGCGTCTGGTCTCGCGACGCGTGACCCGAGAGCTGGTCAGTATCTGGCACAGCGCATCAGCATTGTCATACAGCGGGGGAATGCAGCCAGCGTAGCGGGGACGCGACGACTGGTATTGATATGGATCAGTTGAGCTACCTGTAGATTGTTTGAAACAGTCTACAGTTAGCTCAATTGTTTCAATTGTAAATACTAATTATACCTATTATAATTTTCTTTGTGAATAAAGGCTTCTGCCCAATAAAAAAAAGTATGTTATTTCAAAGAACAACAAAAAATTTATGTGGCTCTGTTTAAACAAAAATAATGTGACGCAGTTCTCAAGGAATGATCTCGTTTGGTCTAAATCACCTTCAAATGCATTTTAGATTATCAATACCCTACGACACAATGTAATAATTGTTTGGGAAATGAATGAATGAACCTATCTATCATCCAATAACATGACTTTAAGTTGTAAGAGTATATATAATGTCTGAAAACCAGCGCCGCTACTAGCTTCGGCTTGTAGCGGCATGATTCTGAGACAGGGACCTTTTTGGCCGGTATATAACACACTTTCTAATTTGTATCTGTTTTCTTCTTTCTTTGTTTTTCTTTTATACACTTGCGAGCTATAAACTAGAATCGCTTCAAGGGTTGTTCAAGACTAATTTTTACAATTTCTTTGCAGTGAATTATGAGTTAAGTTATGTTTCCCCTTACGCAGGATTTATTGGCGACGATAAATTTTGATTTAATGCACGATAATGTCCGCTGCGGGTGCGACAGAAATCAAAAATATCACTTTATTTCCGTGCCAGTGTTTAGTTTTACAATTTGACCTTTTCTAAGTGTACATTTATTGTATTTATGGAAATAAAGAGTTTTTGATTTTGATTTTGATTTTTTGCTGCCACACCGCAGCAGTGACTAGACAGTACCGACAGACGTCTTCCATGTCGGCATTCCCACACTAGACTGGCCAGCCCTTATTCCTGACTTGAACCCAATCTGGCAAAGAAAATTATAATATAATTAGTATTTACAATTGAAACAATTGAGCTAACTGCAGACTGTTGCAAACAATCTACAGGTATATGTGGGACGAGCTAAAACAGCGGATACGAGGGAGAAATCCAGCTCATCCAGCTCCGGCGCCGATAGAAGCCGATAGATGCAACTTCGACCTATTGCAATAATTCCCAAAATTTAGGTAGCCAATTTAATTAATTTTAAATCTTGATATCACTTGAAAGGTAACAAAATTACCTTTTAAATGATATACCACAATCTATAGTTCATTGTACATAAATTGTAAAAAAATTGTTTTGATCAACTCGCGATGAAAGCGATTCCATTTTAAAGCTCGCAAGTGTATATAATACTGTGTTCTTTGTACGTATATAAGTTTGTAATGTGTTGTGTTATGTATAGTCCAAATAAATGTATTTTCTTTCTTTCTTTCATATAGTGCAGTCACATTTTGGACGACTCATACAAAGTTTGTGATGACAGATTCGAAATCCTGTCGGGTGTGTTCCCACTTGTAGGGTGTCGGGCCCGACAGAAAATCGGAAATAACATTTTATATGGAAACGGTGTCGGATTAATATGAACAGATTCATATAAAATGTTTTGCTATTAGAACAGCCGTTTTTTTTTTTTTTTTTTTTATAATGGTCAAGCGTTTGCCCACCAACTCACTTAAAGTAAGTGAAGATGTGGTCTAAGATGGAGCACGCTTTCCCAGAAGGAACTTATTTACCCTGGACTTGAAGACTCCAAGTTTATACTCTAACGGGAAAACAGACGCAGGAAGCTCATTCTACTCTTTGGCCGTGCATATTAAAAATTTTCCGTCGGGCCCGACACCCTACAAATGATAGATAGATAGATAAAAAATTTATTTGGTACTACAGACACACATACAATACAAAGATATACAAATTTTAAACACAAGTACAAATATAAAAATTTTAAACACAAGTACAGTATGTTTAATTAATCAAACGAGCATTTAAAAAAAGAAGTAAGTACTTAGGATTAACATAATGTGAGGCAAGTTTGTGTGTGCTGCAGCACGGCAGATAGGCCAGTGAAATTTTTTTGCTTAAATGCAAAAACACTGATTTTCAGCCAAAACCTGATCGAGAGCGAGCAGCAATTGGTCTACAGTTAGTGTAACATATTCATATTCATATCATTTATTGTGATTTTATGCATACAGGTATTGTTCTTAAGTGTAGGTAGTCTTAGTGGGTACACAATGCACAATAACCCTGTCAGGGCGCTACAATTATTTTGGGTCAAATAAATTCTCATAAAATAGGTGTATGTCATGATTAGGTAGGTAGGTACTTACTTTCTAACTTAATCTATAGGTGATGATAGTATGTCAGCTAGTACACTTTTGGTTATTCGCTTTAAACTATCATCGGAGAAGAATTCGTGAACATACCAGAGGCCTGGGCTGAGAGGCGTCCACGGAGGAGGCGCGGGGCGGCGGCGCGGGCGGCGTGTGGCGGCCCGCGGTGCCGGGCGCTCCCGGGGCCGCCCTCAGCGCCTCGGAGCGGGTCGTGGGCAGCGCAGACCAGGTTTCTATTTCACCTATCGTGTCTAGTGCGTACTCACACCCGGCCCATTCTGTAAAGGTATAAGTGTTAGGTCAATAAGATAACAATAAGCTGACACGTGAGCATTTTTTAAAGAAGCTCTACCCGATTTCTAGTTAGGTAACTGAACCATCTTTTCAGCTATAATTTGTGAATTTTGTTGCTACCTTCCTATTTTAAAATATTGTAAGTACCTGCCTATTGTAATATATATTATGTATATTTATATTTAAATTTGATAATATATGTATTATATATAGTGTAAGTTTATTATATTAATTATGTATGAAAATACAATTTATAAATTAGTCATTAAATAACCCGCCCCTGACCATTCCCGGTGCAAAGGTGCCCATAATGCTTGCAGCATTACCTCGCTGAATAGCGATGGCAATCCTTTGCACCAAGAACGACCCGGAGCGGGAGTCTCCTGTCACTTCCTTAATTCTACGGCCTAATTCTCCCACTAAACACTTCGCATCCACACTCCAACTGCCCAAGGTTTCCACTGCTATAGGTGCAAAATGGTAAAGCTGCTCCAAGGATGCGTACTTATGCCTTTTTTTTGAGCAGGCGTCTTCGGCAGCGGCTGATGCAGAGAGCATGGTGCGACTTAGGTGACTGGCGGCGACAGTGCAGACGCAAGTTGCGTCCCAAATCAGGCACTTCCCATTTTTCCATGGCACCAAAGTCAGCCCATCTGGCCTCTTCCCATCAGCCCTGCTGAGACCTGGGGGCTCAAGCACGCAGGGGACATTCGCCGATATACAAGCTCTACGAACTATGTCGTTCAGTGCATGGTGACGCGGAAACCTCCCAGTGCACCGCCGGCAGCTCAGAGCGTGATAGCCATCGGCTTCCACCATGGAACCGCAGATGCATATATGAGGTTCACACACCTTACAGCCCAGGCGGAGAGCCACCGCCACACGCAAAGAGTCATCGTCGAGAAGAGTGCCCAGGTGAGGCGAAGGAACCGCTTGTAACCAAGCCCCGGACTCAGGTTGCGATACAGCTCGCAGTCTGGCCTTATCGACTCCTAACGCATCCTCTAACAATTGTTCTTGAAGCCGCTTTACCCCAACGTCATCCCACGCCCGCTGAACATGCGTCAATTCAGGAATGGTTGCACCCGAGTTATGGGCTGACCAAGCTGACACAGCTTCCGACACAAAAGGTATGCTCCCCCCGTCACCAGAAGAAAGTAAAACAGTGACTAGGTTGGCAACCCCGTGCGCAGACGCCAGGAAAGCCGGCAGACCCACCTCCTGAGCGCACCGTACCCCAAGACCACCACACCGGACAGGCAGAGCCGCCTGACTCCACTGGGGCCCATCTAGGGAAACATTAAGGACCGACTCCACTACCGATTTTAAGCTTTCATCAAAAGATGAAACTTCCTCAGGACAGAGCCAGGTTGGGGTAGTCCGCAATAAATAGGTGACCTTCGGAAGAGCAAAGCACATGCGCAACAAGATAATCGCCACGTGTGCGGAAAGACCCTTTAGACGTTCATGAGCGGAAAGGAGAAGATGCTTTCTTGAATTGATGGCCTCAGGGACGCCAGAAAGAAATATTGGGGAACCTAAAAGGTTTAAGTCAGAAGTAGACATTTCCTTGAGGCCAGGTAGAAGGGACCGAAAACTAGAAATGTGTGTTCGAGCCTCAGTACCACAGGCGAAGAACTCGCACTTTGAGGGGTTCACCTCTAGGCCCAGGTCTCTAAGGCGGGGAACTAAGGCCTCCAGATCCTGAAACACGTCTTCCGGTTTACCCCCGATTGTGCCATCGTCTAGGTACCAGACGTTGAGAGCAGATTTGAGATCACAGATTGCTTTGTGAATAGCCAGGCTAAACACAAGCGGACCGAGTGGGTCTCCCTGCTGGGCTCCCACTTTTGAAAGTATGAGATTTTTCTCGAAGAAAAGGTTGGAGGGAAGTCTATAGACTTGATGAAGGAAAGGGTATAGAGACGGGATTTTATCCTTTACCTCACTCAACAGAACGTCTCTTTCCAAAGAGTTGAACGCGTTGCGAACATCAAGTTTCAGCAAAACAGAGTCTTCGTTCTCCGGACCCATGAGAAACGTTCGCGTGGCGTGGATGGCAGCCTCACAACCCAGGCGTGTGCCGAATCCCAGTTGGTGCGGCTGCAAATAACTGGCCATTTCCTCTTTGACGGAGCGGCAAGCCAATTTAGCAGTCAAGCGGCGAAAAACGCTGCCCACAGCTATCGGTCTTAAACCACCATCTTTTTTGTTCAAAGCCAAGAGGGAGGCCCCGTACAGATAAGGGCACACAAGAGGGTTCAACTGACCACTGAGCAGAAAGTTTGCTAGCCTGGTTAAACACCCTATGAGGCGCCTGCCGTTCTCTCCCGCTGACATGGAGGTCAACTCCTTAAGATGTGCTGGCCGGATCCCGTCTAGGTCCGCCGCTGAACCTGCGTTAAAAGAACCCAGCGCTGAAATAACGTCCTCTATCGTTACTGTTACCGTAGTTACCGTTAAGCCCGGATCAGGAGGAAAACTGAGAGGACGTGAAGGGCCCGGATGCTTCAATTCTAACGCAGCCAGCGTGTCAGGATCCCGCCGTGCGAAGGAGTCCTCCGACATCAACAGGCGAACAACCCCGTTAGTTTATTATTATATAAGTAACTGTAGTTTTTCACTGTAATTAGACTTGTATCTAGGTTAGTTCAAATATTTATAGCACACCTTTTTATTTGTTGCAACCATGTGTGGTTGGCAGGTAGATAATGCCATAGGCATTAAGCCCACCTTTTGTATACTTTTAGATAAATGTGTGCAATAAAGAATTTAAATAAATAAATAACACATTTTATTTACCTAATTTTCCGCAAAATTTTCGATTCGCTAATAATAGATAGATAGATAGATAATACTTTATTCATCACCATATAAAACTAATTTTACATATAAACATGTAGAGAACAGCAATGGAACTGGCGGCCTTATCGCTTAAAGCGATTTCTTCCAGGCAACCAAAACGATGGTAGAAAAATACAGGATGGCGGTGCAACTTAACGTAAATTTAACTATTAATACTAATACACATAATACCTAATATAAATACCATATATACCATATATATACCATAATATTACTATGTATTAATTTTATGGAGACAACACCAGTTAATTAAAATGTGCAAATTAGTATGCAATCAAAGTTTAATACTACTTTCAATATTTTTTTGTTGTTATACGATAATTTACATGTGTATTGTCATCGCCTCATTTATCTATTCTAAATTCAAATTCTGGCGCCAATTAGTCGTATTCAACTCGAGTACTTTTATATTATTATTATTATTTTACCTAAGGTCATTGCCCCCTGATGTGCGACACGTTGATCAACGCACAAAGTCTTTTTAACTAATATTTATAATTATTCACCATATCAAACGGAAAAATGTGAAAAAAGTCATTTCAAATGCATGAAATAAGTTTCACTTTTTTCAACTTTATCAACTTTAAACTCCATTTTAGCATAAAAATGCCCATAAAAGTACCAATTTTTTTGTGTTATTTTGAGAGCTAAAGAACCCATAAAGTTTTTGAAATTACCAACAACTTATTCAGTCAGGGTTTTGTTTTTTTTTTCAAGTTGAAATGATCTTAACACTCCTTTGTCAGGAACCTGGTACATGGGGTTCTGTGATTCTGTGATAAATGCTATAAATTTTATATAGAATCTTAATTTTGACAATGCCCTTTTACAGCAGCTCTAGTAATTAATCTTATAATTATTTTGTTTAATTTTATTATTGACAATGCCCATTTACAGCAGATACCCATGAATATTACTTTTTTGTTTTGTGTTACTTTATTTATTTTATCTTATTAGTTATTTTTATTAAAATGTAAAATTTTGACATAACCAAGTGTGCCTTGTGCTCCTACGGCGAATAAATATATGAGTATGAGTATGATAATGACTAGATATGTCGGTCCCATAGCAGAAAAAATCTCCCTTTTCGTTGTGGGGACATATTCTACCAAAAACTTGTGAAAAACTGAAGTGTTTTGCGTTGATTTGTCGAGCAACGCCAGGCGCACCACCGCGGTCAAGCAAGTTGTCTTGGATTCCACCCTGTCAGGCAACAACCATCTCTAAAGGCAGTGTGTTCGGGTAAACCGACCACACAGCAGATATGCATTTAGCTGCGCTTGCATTTGAATGCGTGTTTTGCTCGCGTTTACCTAAATTAACTCAGTTCGCGCCGGAGCATACCACCGAGAACGTGGATTCATACCAATACCTTTCTAACCATATATTTACCATTTAAATAGCATAAAGTCCATCAGTTTAAGTTTATATTATTTATAGTTTACCAGTGATTATATTTACATACCAAAAACTAGTGACTTTTCCTATAAAACTACCACAAACCATAAATACCACATAAACCAATACCCAAAGGGATTCGGGGCTATACCAACAACAAGACCGAACCCTTTTAATTAAGCTTATTAAATTATTATATAGCTTATTAACTTTATTTAATGAAGATGTGGCAGGACCTTTTTGGTTCACACCAGAATTCACCACCACTCTTTGTTTTATAATGTATTTTAAGGATTTTTTTGTTATTTTTTTTTTTTTTGTGTGAGCTAAATAAATTGATTTTCTTTCTTTCTTTTCTTTCTTTTCACAGTGTATGTAGAGTGTTATTGTACTGACCTGTGATCGTGTTGTTGTGGTCCATGGCCAGCGTCCACCCCGAGGCGCCGGGGGCGACGCCCGCCGCCGCCAGCGCGGAGGAGGCGGCGCGCTCGCAAGTCGTCCAGGGCTCCACGCACACGTGTTGCACTGTGTCTGGAGAGATCAAATAATAATAATAAATAATAATAATAATAGATAATAATAATAATAAATAATAATAATAATAATGCTGAACAATTCACACAGCATTATCTAGCCCCAAGCTAAGCAGAGCTTGTGTTATGGGTACTAGATAACTGATATACTTAATACAATACACTACATAGATGGATGTTTTTTATTATACATAGAAAACACCCAGACCAACGGAGCAAATTTCTGCAGATCGTACACAAATTTGTTACGAGGCGGGAATCGAATCCGCAACCTCCTGCGTCGCAGGCGGACCTTCGTCCGCTGCGCCACGGTGGTCGTCATCATGGCTGCGAACTCACTCAACAACCTCACACCATTGATAGCAGAGTGCATTTCCCATTAGTTTTTACAGATTAAATCTACAAAATTTTAAAATGCTGTTGGTTTGTCTTTTGTTTTAGTGTTGCTGGTTTGTTTGGCTTAAACTGTTATTTATGTAAGGTAACTTATGTTGTTTTATTCAATCTATTGTTTTAGTAGGCTCCAAATGGTTAGGCATTGATATTGTAGCACTCATCAGATTAGGCGCTACGCCTTTCACTATTTCTCCAAAATTCTTCCGTTAGTTGTTACTTCCAATGGACACATAACCATGTACTCATAGTGGAAACTGTAGGCTTAAGTTACTCAATAAGTTTAACATATTAAGGTTTAATAAACTGTTAGTTTTCCTAAAATATAAAAATAAATACTTTTGACATTAATTTATTTTTTCTTTAAGGGTCCAGCGACGGATGAATTTCCCATACAAACGTAATACCAAAATTATTTTTAATATGAGCATATTTTCACTGTGTTCTGTTATTATTTGTATTAAAATAGTATTTATCTAGGTTCCTGCCACAATTTTTTTTTTAAATACCTTTATGAAATGAAATTAAACCTAATCGCATTTTTACATCAAAGAATGAATGTTGTGTTAGTAATTGTGTAGATAAGTATTTTGAAAAAATCTTATGGCAGGAACCTAAATAAATACTATTCTAACACAAATAATAGCAAACTATGGTGAAAGCATTCTCAAATTACAAATCATTTTGGTACTACGTTTGTATGGGAAATTCATCCGTCGCCGGACCCTTAACATAATTGATCACTGACATTCATTAAAATAGATACATTTATTTAATTTTAATTACTTTTGCGGTATTCATTGACTCTGCCTACATTGAAAAAATTGTTTTGGTTTTGTTTAACTTCACCATATTTCTAGTTTTTTTTCTCTTAACTTCTCATTTTGCATGTGAATTCTGTAAACCTGAGCATAGTAGACTAGAGATACCTACTATAGATTTACCTAAGACCAATGTACTCATTACCACCTAGTTACACAGCAATAAATTCATTTATCATGTTTTTTGCATGGCCCCGATTATCTACAACAAAATCCCTTTGTCAATACGCTCCGAGAGTAATTTGAATGCATTTAAAAACAAACTAAGCAAGCTATTGGAGGAAAAAGTTTACTATAACATTGATGAATTTCTGAATGATAAATTTTAATAGCCCTTACTTTAACATCGAATATTTACTTTTTTATATTTTCAAATTTAAATTTTATATTTTGACATGACATCTATTGTAATTTTATTCTAAACTGACTCTGTATTGACATACTTGGAACATGAGTGATGAAAATGTATTATTGTAATTTGATTATTTAAATACTAACTATTTTCGCAACAACAATGTTGTAAGCCGGAACATTGCAGACTAGAGATACAAATGCAATATGTTATAAGACCAATGTAATGTTACCACCTAGTTATACAACAATAAATTCATTTATCATTTAAATAAATAAAGATCTCTGACGCTGAATAGACCTTACCATCGTACAGCCTCAAAGGTAAGGCAGGCCTGGCATCAGCCCGCGCCGCCTTCCACTCCAGTAAGGTGGGCGGCGTGCGGCGCGCCACGCCGGCCGACCGCGCCGCACCCGCACCGCGACCGCACACCAGCCGCAGTAGAGACGTGCGCATTGATGACGGCGCGCGCTCCATTATAAAGCGGGCCATGTATCTGTGGAGAAGGTTTACTTAGTTGACGTTTTTTGTTATTACAAAAAAAGACAAAACAAACAAAAGACATTTATTACTGAAGAAAAGATAAAGTATAGTATAAGCCAAACAATTAGCAAAGAATTAGCAAGCTGAAGTGGCAGTGCGCCGGCCATATCTCGCGAAGAACCGACAACTGCTGGGGCAAACGTGTTCTTGAGTGGACACCACGACTCGGCAAACGTAGTGTAGGACGCCCTCCGGCCAGGTGGGATGACGATCTGCGAAAGACTGCAGGCAGATGCTGGATGCGGCAAACTGAAGACAGGGCGCTATGGCGCTCATTAGGGGAGGCCTATGTCCAGCAGTGGACTAATATAGGCTGATGATGATGATGATGGTAAGCCAAACTCCTTGGCTGAGGTTCAAAATAGAAAAAGAAAAGGGTTGATGGGTACCGGCTGTAACATTTTGAAGGGACTTTTCGGGGTATCTTGAACTGGTGCAGTGTGATTTGCAGAGACTGTAAGCGATTCAATTAATATCCTATAGATTTCAGATTTATTTATTGCATACATATACGATTACAGAGTTTTAGCTTAGATGGTTATTAGCTTAAAGGTAAGTGTACCCTGTAAGGGCGCAGCAATTGGTCTAAATATTGTTATAATATAAGTTACACAATCTATTTCTTGCTAGGAACATAGAAGTTAAAAGTATAGACATTGTCAGCTACAAGAATCAAAACAATTTTACTTAGTAATAACTGGGTAGGTAGGTATGTACATTTTTTACGCAGGCAGTCAAATAATTATAGTTTAGATTTATCATTTAAAAACTCGTCAACGGAGTAGTAGTTATAATGCGTAACAAGAAATCAAATAATATTTGATATACTTGTAGTGACACAGTTTAGCATATAGTATGCGACTGCCTCGTTGGTCTAGCGCTCAGCTTGTTCAACCGCTGATTATGAGGTCCTGGGTACGAATCCCGGGACGGGTCAATAGTTGTTACTGGGGTTTTTCTAGCAAAAAAAATTCACAGTAGCAGCCCGGAGTCAGGAAGTTGGCGGTGTTACACCCCCGTGCCTCGGAAAGCACGTTAAGGCGTTGGTCCTGCGCCTGATCTCTCCCCGGTCGTGTCGATCTCGATGGGACGACTCCCATCGGCCTATGAGAGTGAGGGAATAGAGAGTGCACCTTTGTTTGCGCACACACTTGTGCACTATGTCCTGCGCATCTGGCTAGTTTCCGATGAGACTGGCCGCTGTGGTCGAAATTCGGCTAGGAGGACATTATAGTACGCGGCGCAAACGCGTTTCGATGATTCGGCATTTTGAATGGCTAAACCGATCGCGACCAGTTACTCCACCAACCCTTGCCTTCAGCAGTCACTCTCCAAAACTCAATACTCAATATATTTATTGTTGTCATCACATTGGTAGGTAAGTAATTATCTATAGGTAAGTATAGCAATGTGAACCCTGTTGGGCTTAACAACAAGTAGAAGGCAGACCGAGGTTTTTTATGATAAAAAAATTATATATATGTAGTAGGGATTAGTCCCGGGAATTCCCGTTCCCGAATTTCCCGGGAATTCCCGACATTTTTGGCCGATTTAAGAACCGGGAAATCCAAAAACATTTCCCGGGAAATTTCGGGAATTTCGGAAAAATATTTCAACTTTTACACCTCTCCCTAGTACAGACATATCCTTATTTAAGTTTTATAGATTAACATAAATGTATTTCATGTACTTCATATTCATACACGATGTAACTTGTTTTTGAATAAATAAAGTAAACTAAAAAGTAAATAAACGTGCACGGTACTGACTTGTGCAGCGGAGGCGCGGGCGGCGCGGCGGCGAGGCAGTGCGCGAGCAGCAGCCACACGCGCGGGGCTGCGCCGGCGCCGCTCGCCTGGTTGCACACCTGCACGCACAGCTCGTCGCGCAGCGCGCGCGAGCACAGCGCACGCGACGCGATGTAGTCAGCCAGCACCTGTGCACAATCCATCAATTCATTTATTCCTTTAAAACAACAATACATTGTCTGTGGAAAACTTAAAACTAAAACTCCTGGGTACACAAAAAACTAATCGTACAGTTATGGATCAGTTGAGCTACCTGTAGATTGTTTGCAACGGTCTGCAGTTAGCTCAATTGTTTCAATTGTAAGTACCAATTATATTATAATTTTCTTTGTGAATAAAGACTTTGTCTGTTATAAAAAAAAAAAATCGTACATTCAAATCAATTTAAAAACAATTCAAAGCGTAATAAAAAGATCTTATAATTAAATTAAGATAATAAGTGAAAACGAATAAATACAAATGTCAGCCCTATAACTATAATGTCAATCTGGAAAATTACAATGTCAACTAGAGTAAGACAGATATGTCAATTGAAGATAAAATTAGATAAATAGCAATGGCGGCAAAAGTTATAATTCATCAATGTCGTAGAGACACTTCTCCAGAAGAAAACTTTTCAATTTGATTTTTAGAAGTGATCTCTTATTTATAAGTTCTTTGATATCTAGAGGCAATTTGTTAATTATTCTAGTAGCTTGATATTTTGTAGAGTGTCTCATAATATTTAGTGTAGGGGATACCTTGTTTTTTAAATTTTTGTTCCTGCTATTAACACGCTCCCTATTTTCGTCAGGCGTTTCGTACTCGTGCAAATATTTGGAAAGAAACATAATAAGTAAGTACACAAGAGATGTTACGATGCGTTACGTCCCGCTATGTAGAGCAAAGCGGCTTTTATAGGGCCCTTCCGTGAAAAGGTATCTACAGGTGTCTAGTAGGTACAGTCAGCGTCAAATTGATATGAGCGTCTAGAGTAGTCAAAATGATCTGAAAAACATAAAAGCAATTTGATATACGCCGTTCGAAGCATCATATTGTTTTAAGCACCCAAAGTGTTCAATAAAATCTTACTACTCCTTGTTTCACATTTATATTATGAGCAGTCAGGTTGACTGATTGTTCATATAAATATGAAATAATCAGTAGTAAGATATTTTGAAATCCTTGGGTGCTTACAGCAATATGGTGATTCTAACGGCGTATATCAAATTGCTTTTATGTTTTTCAGATCATTTTGACTACTCTAGATGCTCATATCAATTTGACGCTGACTGTACATTAATAATTAAATGTAGTAAATATTACGAAGGTATAAAGCTGTACTTTTCCCTATTGAACGGTTGATATGGCTCTTTAATCTTTAATTTGTAGAATCTTGATTTTTTTGTAACTTGTGTTTTTGTATGATATTTTCGGATAATTTATTCTCATTCTATATGTGGAAGCTGCTTAGCTTAATTCTTCTATTGTCTTGTATTTCATTTTATTTTATTTTATTTTATTTATTTTATTTTATATTCGATGGAAAACAAACAGCTTGTAAAACTTAAATGAGTAGACATTGGTGGTTTAAATAAAGCTTAACAGTTTTCACTAATAAAAAAATTTTTTAAATACAAAGAAAAAAAATATAAATTTTTTAGATACAAAGCTTTTTGTTTCCCAAACATAAATAAATAAATAAAATAGAATAAATAAAAGTGGAAGGTTTCCACCGCTTTTCACGATAAGATAGATGAGGAGTAGAGAAGATTGAAGCTAAGCAAAGAAGGTCTGAGTTGAGTCGCCACGCTGACTAGTGTGTGAGTCACAATCACAAGTCAACGAGTCTTCATTTTCTAATGTATAATTTAATTTAATTTAATTTTAATTTATTTGGGAAGCAAACAGCTTACTTAACAAAATTGGTTGTAACTTATGATATAATGCTTGCTTTAAGTTAATTAAATATTAATCTATGACATGTTACTTTAATAAAGCCTAAAATTTTAATTTTGCATGCTTCGACGAGGCAGAATGTATTGGAGTTACCATTATTATTAAGAACTTTTGTACCTACATTCCTGCGAATAAATGATTTGATTTGATTTAAGGTCTTAACAGCTAAGAAGCTCTACCTTTATGTCATTTAATAAATCATTTAAACACTTTTCTAACTGCATCTTAAACTCGCTTATCGGCTGCGTAATTCCATAAAAAAACTAAAGATGTCGCTGTTTTTATTTATTTTATTTTATTTATTTTTATTTTCGATGGAAAACAAACAGCTTGTATACCTTAAATGAGTAGACATTGGTGGTATGATTAAAGCTTAACAGTTTTCACTTATAAAACTTAAATATGTTTAAACAAAAATTTAACCAACTTAATAAGGTTGGTACAAGAAATTAATTAAATGAGCACACTTAGTTTAAAGTGGTTTGCCTGTTCGTTAACAAAACTTGTTAAAGGCACTTTGTGAGAGTCACATAAACCTTTTGAACGGTTGATATGGCTCTTTAATCATTAATCTTTAATTTGTAGAATCTTGATTTTTTTGATTTTTTTGTAACTTGTGTTTTTGTATGATATTTTTGGATAATTTATTCTCATTCTTTATGTGGAAGCTGCTTAGCTTAATTCTTCTATTGTCTTGTATTTAATTTTTTAGATCTAAAGCTTTTTGTTTCCCAAACATAAATAAATAAATAAATAAAATAAATCTAGCAATCATCTTTTTTCAATTTATATAATGAAAAGCGACGTTCAGAGGACAAATAGCCACATAGCGCGAATTGCAATGAAACGGAAGATGCATTTAAGAGGATAAAACCAGATAAAACTCAATATTAAACATCAGAACACATCGTGCATGAGTTCCAGCATGTCGACATGTTCCACAACAAATTATGTGTATTAGTAAAAAGTCTTTTAATATATTTAAGTTATAACATGTATTTATAGTCAATAGGATAGTGAGTGATTTGGTTCTAAACTGTAAACTTCTATCTTCTTTAATAAATAAATAAATAATTAAATAGTACTAACCTTCTGTCTCGCTTCATTCCCTGCGGCAGTTTCATCGCACCATCTCAATATTAGTTTGAATGTTGCTACTGCATCGTTGAAATCTTGGTCTCTGAAAAATTATATCATTGTAAAGTACTTGCCTACTTTTTCTATTCAGACAGTCATACTAAAGAAATCTAGAAAGCCAGGAACGGTCTGGTGATGGGATGTTTCTTAGAGCTGAGCTGCTTTAGCCAGGAATGTCCTGGTAATAGGATTCTTGCAGTGTAGGTAAAAAAAAAAAAAAAAAAATAGTGCTGGACAATTCACACAGCATTATCTAGCCCCAAGCTAAGCAGAGCTTGTGTTATGGGTACTAGATAACTGATATACTTAATACAATACACTACATAGATAGATATTTTTTATTATAGATAGAAAACACCCAGACCAACGCAACAAATTTCTGCAGATCGTACACAATTTTGTCCCGAGGCGGGAATCGAACCCGCAACCTCCAGCGTCAGGTAAACTGAACTATATATTTAGTTTTAAAGATGATGCGTGTAGACTAGTCAAATCATGTTCATAGTCTTTTTCATTGCACTATGCCACCACCTATCCGTGAAAACCTTTAATAAGCTTACTGGTATTTCTTAATTTGTAATTCTAATATTTTTTAAGCCTATGGTTTTCCCCTAAATAAATAAATAAATAGATAGGTAGATAGAAAATACTTTTATTGCACACTTAAAACTAAGAAACAATTTAAAAAGAAATAATTATAAGCTAAGTGACAATTGGCGGTCTTATCGCTCAAGAGCGATCTCTGCCAGACAACCTGGTATGGATAGGATCGTCGGATATGTACATGGGGTCAGATCTGTGTGCATCTGTTATGGTACTACTTTAAGAAAAAGAAAATATTACTAGGTAGTAAGAACTATAATAAATAAAATATATAGGAAGGATGTTGTAAATAATAAATAGATAAAATAAAAATAAAAAAATAGATAGGATGTTGCTTACCTCACAGCCGCCTTAGCCAGGAACGGCCTGGTGATGGGATGTTTCTTAGGGCTGAGCTGCCCTCCGTCCGCGAAGTAAACGGAACTGAACTTGGAGAACGCGAACTGTTCTAGATCTCTCGGTAACTGGATCTCTTCGTCTTCTACGTGCACGTCGCCTGCCACCTGTGAGGGAAAATGGAACTAAAAATATGTGGGTTACGGTTTGTTTTTGTTCGGCATTGTTATTTCATCTCATTAAATTTCATGTTCATTTCATATCAAAAAAATTCTACTGAAGACTTGGCTGTATGGGCATAGTTCCCTTTGCCTACCAGAATGGATGAAGAAAAAAAAACTCTGCTTATATTCTACGGTTTTGGCACCATTTTTCAGAAATTTTCTTTATTTAATTGCTTCATTTTTTTGCAGCTGTATTAAAAAAAAGTCGTTCAGTACACGTGCGGAACCGTCATTGCAACTTGTTCTGTCAACCCTCGCCTTCCGCTGCACCTCGGCTCGGGTAGACCTTTGTCAGAACTCTTTGCAATGACAGCCTTTCCGCACTTGTAATTAAATATAATAGACTGTTTGAATTATATTTGCGCGCGCAATTGCAGATTCACACTAACCTTGACCAAGTTCCGCTCAGTGTGAGGCGACTGCCACTCGTCTATCTTGGACAGGATGTACGCCAGCTCTGCCGGCACCTCGAGCGCTTGCAGGTTTTCAGTCTTCGCAGCGACGGCCTTCGCTTGCACTGCTTGGGCTTTCTGTTCTGCTGCGCGTCTCCTATCACAAAATATTATATCACTAATTTTGTCATAAATAAATAATGCTGGACAATTCACACAGCATTATCTAGTCCCAAGCTAAGCAGAGCTTGTGTTATGGGTACTAGATAACTGATATACTTAATACAATATACTAGATAGATAGATATTTTTATTATACATAGAAAACACCCAGAACAATGGAACAAATTTCTGCAGATCGTACACAAATTTGTTCCGAGGCGGGAATCGAACTCCGTCGCAGGCGGACCTTCGCCCGCTGCGCCACGGAGGTCGTCATAATTGCCAAACATTTTAGGTGTGGCCAGTATGGCCGGGCGATCGCTGACCGATCGATTTAACTGCAATATTGCCCAGCCAGTTCTATTATTGTTTCAGTCGCTCCTTATTGTAATGTCATAGTGCATCTTTTTCTACCGACATGAAGTTTGTTATGTTATGAGTGATGCTTTGACTAATTGCTATGTTCTGTGCTTTGTTGTTTGTTTTTGAACGCAACACATGGCCCGGCCATAGATTACTCGGACATCAGTTTTTGAGCAATATTTTTGTAATGGCCGGGCAATTAGTTGCCAAAAGTGCAGCCACTAATTGCAGAAAAGCATAGCCCGTTTATAAGCACCTTAAATTAGGTATAAATTTAGTAGCTAGGTCGTTTTCGTACGTATAAAAGGTACTTACCCACTTTTTCCCCCTTTTAACCTCAACCATCAGGGTATATAGGTATACAGGGTGTAACAAAAAAGAGTAACAAAACTTTCAGGTGGGGTGTAGAATCGAACACTGAATTCAGGAAAAATATTGAAAAAAAATCCGGCCTTTAGTTTTCGAAAAATTAAATAAATACGGAATTTTCACTATTTTACGCAAACGACTGATGTTTATTTGGCATTAAAATTTGATTAAAAGGTCTACGTACCTTGTGTACACCTTTTTAGCAGATAAACATCTTTTTACGGGGGGCACCCACGACCGGACACGCGATATCGCAGCAGCGCGCGCGGCGGCGGGCTGCACGTGTTGTAGTTATGTAGGAAGCTAGCCAATGCATTCCAATTTTCCCTTCGTACTTTACGGGCTTAGGACCGTCAAAATACAAAACCACACTAAAACTTCAGGTCAAGCATCATCTCGTGGTATTCAATATCTGAATAACGCATACGAGCCATTTTTACGCACAAATAACCGATAAGCGCCGCCGCGACCTTCACCTTGCGCTTGCAATGATGCAACTAAATGGCCATTGACCCTATGATAACAGACAGTTTGACAAAACTAACAATAAGCCTACCATTGGGTGAACATTCGGATGAACTAAGTTTGTATACCTATCTCGCTCTCGCGCGCTAAAAGTTTGTGCCTTTTCTTGTCTCAATCTGGTACTTCGGAAATGCAAATTGTAACAACCTTTCATTGTTAGTTACCGTGTTTTTAAAGTTCAATGTGACGGTAGGTAGGTACTTAGGTAGTCAACGATATGAAAAAATAAAAGCTAGTAGTGAATATCTTTTAGTAGGAAGGAAGGTGCATGCTTAATGAATGTACCTACTAACTATGCATTTTCGCGATAGAACGTGTGTAAAGACTTAAAATAATTTATTTATTTTTAATTCCTAGAGGAAAATTGGAATGTATTTGTTGTACGTAGGCTCCATATCTAAGCACGCCGCGCAGCCTGTTCGCTTCCGCTGCAATGATGTCGCGGGTCGATGACCGCGGTGGCCGCTCATTAGGGCACCGTTTAGGTGTTATGGGCTTATAAAAGATATGAATACAGGTACGCAGGCCATTTTTTTCTAATTCCAAATAGACATATGTATTAGAGTCTATTGCCTACTGTTGTGAAAATTTCAGTAATTCAGTAATTCAGTAACATTTATTCACACAAGACATGGTACAAAAACGTTGGTGGAATAATACAGTAGAGCTGCATATCTCGCCCGAGTACAGTTCGTAACTATTTATTTAATTTTTCGAAAACTAAAGGGCGGGATTTTTTTTCAATATTTTTCCTGAATTCAGTGTTCGATTCTACACCCCACCTGAAAGTTTGGTTACTCTTTTTTGTTACACCCTGTATAGGTAGACCACAGAACTGGCGGATAGCTGTAGAACCGTGTCACAGTAACAAACGTCAAAAGTAGCTTTTGTTACTGTTTGTTGTTTGTTTTCTTATTGTGACAAGGTTCTACAGAGATCCGCCAGTTGTGTCGTCTACCTATAGTTTATCCCCTGAGAATAAATAGGCGAAACTCCACTCGCAGGGGTGGAAAATGGCAACGGAAAATGGGCTGATCAGACCTTACAAGAATAAAGGGATAAGGTTCAAACTCACTTGGCAGCGACTTGTAGCTGCTCGGCCCGTCTCTTATGTTGCTCCTTCAAGTTGGCGACGTGTCGCCTGGCGCGGCGCCCCCTCACCATCGCCTGCGCTTTGACGACTCCGTGTCTCGCGGTGAGGTACCGTCGGCGGGCAGTGGCGCCACGCCACCAGGATTGTAGCTTCACTGTTGAACGGCGGAGTTGGCGGTAGCGTTTTCTGAGGAGGAAATTCACATGATAATACGCGTTCAGTAGAGCTGAAAATTAAAAGACGTATGTATAGGATACATTTGGAGCTTTTAATAAACTTTTTATTCAAAAATGTTGGGTTTAAGAAGATATGGGATAAGGTTAATAGGTATTCTCAAGTATTTATTAATTTAGTTTCCCAACGAAGAAAAATTCTTATACTCACACAATAATATGACTAAAACAAAAGAAATCTCCTGGTTAGATAACGGTTCTCAAAAAATTATGACTTGTTCTATCACAAAAAGTCCAGAAATCCCCTTCGCAGGGGATTATAGCAGGGGATTATTGGAATAAGCCATCTTGGCAATGATTATCAAGTTCTATTCCATTTGGATATACCTACTTTACATATGAAGTCACGGGCACAAACTACCTATATTAAATAAATAAATAAATAAATGTTTGCTCTAATTCTCACCTAGCCAAATACCCTCTAAGCTGGGCCTGCAATAAAGTCGCGGCGGCCCGCAGTTTGTCAGCCCTGGTGCGTTCTAAGGCTCGGTGCAGCGCCTCTCGGATGAAGACGCGGGCTGCGCCTAGCTGGTAGTCTGCGCCGGCTGAAATAACAAGAATAAATAATAAATAATAATAAATAAATAATGCTGAACAATTCACACAACATTATCTAGCCCCAAGCTAAGCAGAGCTTGTGTTATGGGTATTAGATAACTGATATAGGTACTTAATACAATACACTACATAGATAGATATTTTTATTTTACATAGAAAACACCCAGACCAACGGAACAAATTTCTGGAGATCGTACACAAATTTGTTCCGAGACGGGAATCGAACCCATCAATAATCAATGGACAATAATCAACAGAGCAAAAATCAATGGTAAAAGAGTTAGATTTTAATTAGGTAGTAGTAGTATTTATCGGGTACTAGTTTATGCCCGCGGCTTCGCACTCGTTATTTATATGGAAACCTATAACGATGATGTCTATCCCATGGGAACTGATTTATGGGATAAAAAGTTTGATTCCAGAATTAGATTGTTTTGTATGCAAAATTTCAACCCGATCCGTTCAGTAGTTTTGGCGCGAAGAGGTAACAAACATCCATCCATCCAAACTTTCGCATTTATAATATTAGTGTGATTTATCGCGTACCTTTTGTATTTTTTTCCTACGTTTTCAGTCGCCCCGTGACCACGATCGGTAGAATCGTAGGGGAAATAATAGAATAGAATAGAAAATCTTTATTTGTGTGACATAATATAAAACTTATAAATAATACTAAACTTAGCGAAACACAAAAAGGTCACCAGCTCAGCTTATAATTATGCTGTTATGGCACAAGGGCCATAGCAGCGCTGGGTTTCAGCACATAATTCATAATCACAAAAGGTATCCGATAAATAATCATTAGATTTTGAGCAGAAAGTTACCATAAGCTTTTTTGTTATTATAGTGCGTAACACGTAACAACACACTCAAGGTAATTTCTAAGAAATCAAATAATATCGCAAAAATGTTTGACTTTGACGGGACTTGAACCCGCATCCTTCCGTAAGTACCGGAATGTGCTAACCAACTACACCACGAGGTCAAGTGACGTGGGAGTCGAAAATCTCTGCGACTTCCTACGGACTGTAGCGCTGTTAGCCGTAGAAAGTCGCAGAGATTTTCGACTGCGATTTCGTTTTGCGATATTATTTATTTCTTAGAAAGTTACCATATCCAAATTAAAACAAAAATAACACAAATGTCTTGATTGCAAATTGCAGTTAGGTATACACTTCTGAATACCATACTTTCTAGCTAGTCTATGACGAACACACTACGCAACTGAAACCAAAGACAAATCAGGAATCGAATTTTCATAACACGATTTTCAAAATTCTGTCTATGGCCGGCCAGTGGTGTTGTAACAAGAAACTTTTTGTTCAACAAAAAGTTATATACTTCTGAGCTAGTCTATGACGAACACACTACGCAACTGAAACCAAAGACAAATCAGGAATCGAATTTTCATAACACGATTTTCAAAATTCTGTCTATGGCCGGCCAGTGGTGTTGTAACAAGAAACTTTTTGTTCAACAAAAAGTTATATACTTCTGAGCTAGTCTATGACGAACACACTACGCAACTGAAACCAAAGACAAATCAGGAATCGAATTTTCATAACACGATTTTCAAAATTCTGTCTATGGCCGGCCAGTGGTGTTGTAACAAGAAACTTTTTGTTCAACAAAAAGTTATATACTTCTGAGCTAGTCTATGACGAACACACTACGCAACTGAAACCAAAGACAAATCAGGAATCGAATTTTCATAACACGATTTTCAAAATTCTGTCTATGGCCGGCCAGTGGTGTTGTAACAAGAAACTTTTTGTTCAACAAAAAGTTATATACTTCTGAGCTAGTCTATGACGAACACACTACGCAACTTAAACCAAAGACAAATGAGGAATCGAATTTTCAAACCACGATTTTCAAAATTCTGTCTATGGCCGGCCAGTGGTGTTGTAACAAGAAACTTTTTGTTCAACAAAAATTTATATACTTCTGAGCTAGTCTATGACGAACACACTACGCAACTTAAACCAAAGACAAATGAGGAATCGAATTTTCAAAACACGATTTTCAAAATTCTGTCTATGGTTGGCCAGTGGTGTTGTAACAAGAAACTTTTTGTTCAACAAAAAGTTATATACTTCTGAGCTAGTCTATGACGAACACACTACGCAACTTAAACCAAAGACAAATGAGGAATCGAATTTTCAAAACACGATTTTCAAAATTCTGTCTATGGTTGGCCAGTGGTGTTGTAACAAGAAACTTTTTGTTGAACATAAAGTTTCAAGTTTCTTTGGAAAACATGAAACCTCTTTTGAAAGAAAGAAAGAAAATCCATTTATTTATCCCATTTACATACACTTATTAAAAGGAATAAAAAAAACATAAAAGGGGCCAAAAAGGTCCCTGTCTCAGCATTTTGGATTTTGAATAAAGAATAAAACGTGAATGTAGGTTCTAATCACAGAACTCACACAAAATCATGGCTTGGACAGCAAAACCGCGCTTTTTCACTACTTTCCATTTCGGCTTCCACTTTTCCTTCAGTTTCTCACTCTGAGACATCTCGAATAGAACTGAACTATCTCTTTTGAAACTTCTATCACTTGTTTATCATTTTCTTAATTGGTTTTAAAATAGTTTTATGAGATGTTCGTATCTCATAATGGGTAAAGCAATTTGAGGATAGGTAAGCATTTCTCCTTTGATGCGATTAGCTTAGATAAGATTTTGGTTTTATAATTGACACAAGATAAGGTGAGACAATCGAGGGTAAAACTATCTTTGTAGCTATGATAAGTAATGAATTGTAGAAGAACTAGCGACTAATTTTACGAGTTTTTTTTTTTATTTATAGGTTCACAAAACTGGTTTTTACACAGAACAAAGACAAGGATTAACTTATAGATTATTTAAACTAGAATGAGTGTAAAACCTACTCGTTGTGAACACAGCTTACTTAATTTCACAAAGAAAAACTTTTTATAGGTTTTTCGCGAAATCCACTGACATTACCATAGAAATCAAATAAAATAATGTCCTCCTAGCCGAATTTCGACTACGGCGGCCAGTCTCATCGGAGACTATCCAGATGCGCAGCAGATTTATAGTGTACAATTGTGTGCGCAAACTGATGTCCTGCTCTCTCAGTTCGTATTCAAATTGAACAGGACAGAGTCAGGGTTCTATTCAATCTATTACTAAAAAAACAAAATTATGTCTGAATAAACAAACTTTTTATTATTATTATTACAAAATGTCATGATCTATAGGTAGTACAATTTGGCTCAACCGATTAGGTACCTACTTATTCTTTGGGGGGGTGAAGGTGGATTTCCCCCAAATAGTAACAGAAGGTGATCTCCTCTGAACCGGGCCCGACCCATCTGGTCCACTGAGCCCGGTGGTCTTTCGACCGACAGTTGATGTCGGATAGTTGTATATAGTCAGTTGTTACTGAATCAAGCGTTTGCGCGATCTAGGAATAGCTTCTTTTTGCTTTTTTCCGATTGTTTATAACGACATCTAGCGGATGTTTATTGAATCGCTTAGGTAGGTTTTTACTAGCTTCAGTGTTTCGCTGTTAGCGCCTCTATTGACAAGTTAGCCTTGTAGTTCGGCCGTTGTCGCCTAGAGGTCGCCTACAAGTCTTTGTTCGTGAAAACAATCACGTCGCGCCTATGGCCCGTATTGAGTAATGTTCGAACACAGTTCCTAAGGAACCTACTAACTAATAAATAATAAACCATGTGCAGTAACTCACCGGCTCCCGTGGGCGGCATCTCCGCCAGGATTGAATTGCAAATCTCGCGGTACGGCGTCGAGCGAGTGGGCGTGCAGTTCAGCAGGTATCTGGGAATTATGGATTTATATTATAATTAAACACATTAATAATATTGTCATGTCAGACACACTCATAAATTATTTTCAATTTTATTCAATTCAAAATATCTTTATTTATAATCTTATCTGTAAGAGTAATAAAAATCCAGTGTACATTCATCCTAGACAATATTATTCATAAATATAAACACGTTTTTAAGCGCTATGCGCTTTTTCAAACATATTTAAAGAAGGAGCATTAACGAATAGTGACATACCTAGGCTATTAAACCTGGGTTTAATTTTTTCACTCTATCTTATTATGACTCTTGATGCAAGCTTTAGTTGAGCATTACATTTTATTTACATAAATTATAGTTAGATTTATAGCAAAAAAGCCAACACAATTATTTAATTAGCTTTATGTTTCCTTTTTGTATAATGTTTAAATGTGCCTAAATGTAATGTGTTTTTCTAGTAAATATATTATTGTATTGTATTGTTATATAACTACATGTAGGTAGGTTTTCGCTATACAAATACAAATACAAATACAAATCATTTATTGATAACTCCAGGTTACAGGTCAAAAAGGTGCAATATAACAGTTATATTGACTTAATTTAATGGTAATAATTTGTATAATTAATAATATGCATAGAAATAATAATAATAATTAATTTAATTTATTTATATAATAGGTAATTCGTAGAACTCTGCTACAGAATAAAAAATACTGTCTAGAAGCCATTTCTTCAGTCGATTTTTGAAAACCATTGTGGAAGTTGCATCTTTAATAAAGTCCGGCAGCCTGTTGTAGACCGAGGGACCCATTATATATACGGACCTCTCCGACTTGCGCAGCTTGTGCGCGGGCGTGACGAGGACGTGAGCGAGCTTGTTACTGCGCAGGGCGCGGGCGGTGTTCACTCCTCTCCTTTGGAACTTATCGATGTTGTTGTAAGTAAAAATGGCCACTTGGTATATAAGTTCACAAGGGAGAGGCATGATTTTCAGCTCTTTGAACAAGTCTCTGCACGATACATCGTCATCTACGCCGACGATCGCACGAACGGCTCGCTTCTGCATGACGAAAGCCCGCTCGACATCCGCGGCACGCGCCCACAGCTCTACACCATAGGTAAGGATGCTGTGGACGGTCGCAAAGTAGCACGACATTACAACGCTGCGAGACGCGGTGCCAGCGAGCCGCCGCAGTGCGAAACAAGTCCGTCCTAACCTGGAGCAGAGCTCCTCTATATGTACCTCCCAAGTGAGTCCACTGTCGATGTAGAACCCTAGAAGTTTTGTGTTGTCGACCATCTGCAGTACAGTGTTACCAGCGATCACGGTACAGGGTGGCGATGGTGCGCCATTGAGGCGAAATGTCATAAAGCAGGTCTTCTCCCTATTGAGGGCTAAACCGTTAGATTTAAACCATTGCTCAAGCCTTCGGACTACATTGTTCAGTCTAAACTCAAGTTCGAGTGCTGACGGCGCGGTCACGACTGCCGCTACGTCGTCGGCGTACATGTAAACCTGCGTGTCGCTCACGGACTCAGGCAGGTCGTTGAGCAGCAGGCTGAACAATGTGTTCGAAAGGCAGGAACCCTGCGGTACCCCCATAGAGTTCACCAGCTCCACTGACCTTAAACGCCCTTGGTCGCCAACCACTGTCTGCGTACGGTGCGACATAGAGGAGGTGAGTAAGGAAAGCACCGGGCCACGTATACCATAAAACTCTAGTTTGTTGGCGATCAGATGGTGGTCGGCTGTGTCGAACGCGCGCGAGAGGTCACAGCTCAGCAAGGCGACTTGCTGGCCCGCCTCGCGCGCGCTCAGCACGCGCCACAACACTTCTCGGACCAGATCTGTTGTTGCACGTCCGGCCCTGTACGCATACTGCCTGTCGGACATTGTGTTTCCTTCTCCTATAAAAGATAAAAGCCTCTTGTTAAGTCCTACCTCAAATATCTTACTTATCGCTGGTACCAGAGATATTGGTCGGTAGGACTTCATTTCCGACTTCTTGCCTTTACCTTTATATAAGGGGGATATTTTAACCCGCTTCAGAGTCGCAGGATACACGCCCTCCCGGATACAGGCGTTAAATAAGTATGCTATGACATGGTCAAGCGATTTGACGATGGTACGGAGTAGGTTCGACGATACTCCGTACAAGTCCGTGCTATTTTTTGGTGCAATGTGGAACCTCACTATTTTGCCGATCTCGTCCGCGGTGAAAGATCTATAGCTACATTTTTGTCTGTATTTTTAAAACCTTGCTGTGAGTTCTTCTTCTGAAGATGCGCTACGTTTTATCCACCATGAGATTACCACGAGAGAATAGCCGCGCGCAAAAGTTAGTTAGGTATATTGAAAAGAGGCAAAGTTTGTACTTTGTTTCTGATGGGTAATTTTAAGGAATTACTCAACCGATTCAGAAAATATATTAACTACTAGGTGGCAATGCTTCCAGCATTCTGGGCACTCTGCCTTCTGGTGACGGCAAGAAATAGATATAAGTGTATATATTAGTTGTAATTGTTTTATTCTGTTACTGTATTTTTCTATGATTTCTGATAAATAAAATTTATTCTTATAGTAGGTAGGAAAACGGCATAGTTCTTGGCCATTTAGGAAAATTGGCTCACTCATTTTTGAATAGTTATTTTTTATGCTCTTTTTATCAGACTACTAGGTGACCGACGCCAGGGACGGCCAAAAGCAAGGCTATGGACCATCATAAGAGACCTCATAGCCGACCTGTAGACAGCACACCTCACCTCACCTCAACAGCCTGTATTGGTCCACTGCTGGACGCAGGCCTCCCCCTGATAAACGCTTTATTGGCTTTTATCTCATGGTGTAATGCCCATAATCCCCAGGCTGGGCATGTGGATCGCAATTCGGTGGTAGAATTGTTCTGCAGTTGGCGCTGCTGCCCGCCCCCGGTGGATATCCCTTAGTCGCCTCTCTAGACACCCCCGGGAAGAGTTGGGGTGACAGCACACGGCTTGTCGAACTTCATGGGCGATTTGTCGGTGTTGGATTAATGCAGCGGACCCTGTCTGTAAAGGGTTCGGTCTTGTTGTTGGTATAACCCCGAAACCCTTTGGGTATTGGTTTATATTATTTATGGTTTGTGGTAGTTTTGTAGGAAAAGTCACTAGTTTTTGGTATGTAAATATAATCACTGGTAAACTATGAATAATATAAACTTAAACTGATTGACTTTATGGTATTTAAATGGTAAATTTATGGTTAGAATGGTATTGGTATGAATCCGCGTTCTCGGTGGTATGCTCCGGCGCGAACTGTCTGTATTTGGGTTAACCGCGAGCGGGGGCGCGTCAATTGCTAACTGAGCAATATCGCGTATTCGCTGCGTGTTCGGTTTTCGGTTTAAAGAATTTATTCTCAATAAAAACTTAAACAGTTTACTTACAATAAGATTACTTATTTCTAGTTTCTTTATGGCTAGCGCTCAAACTTTATTATTACAATATTAAAATTTTATTAACGCTAAGATGACATGCAAATAAATCTTTAACTTTATAATTAAAATAGAATGCGAGCAAAGTTATTATTTTTACAAAAAACAAATCTTAAACCATAAAAGAGGGTAGGGTAGGTAGGGGTAGGTTATATTTGTTGTTGGTTGTGTTTACGGTTGTGTTGTGACGTAGCTCGGCGCACTGTATTGTTCTACCTACCGTCCTGAAAACCTGTTTAACCTGAAAACTGTCACATAACATACCTGTATCTATCCACAAAGTTCTGGAACGATATCCTAATCGGATATCCAGTCTGCCGGATCTTGATGGTATCCAGCATGCCGGTATATCTTGCCTTGTATAATAACTACTTATTTGAAAAATGACATTCCTAAATTATCTTATTCCATAAATATGAAGTTTCAAAGTTGTCAATCTAACATGAGCGAACTCAAAATAATTGTATCGACCTGACAGGGTTTTTATGCATTGTGTACCCACTAAGACTACCTACACCTAAGAAAAATACCTGTATGCATAAAATCACAATAAATGATATGAATATGAATATATCTCAGCTGAGATTTTATGACAGATACGTTTTGACATCACCTTATTTTACTATTGCGCCTGTTACTATTATTAATTGTGAATTTTTGACATTATATAAAATGACAATGTATCGAGTACTAATTTGAACTTACTATAACATTAGCATGCTAATTTTAGTAGAACATAATTGAAACTAAAATATTATTAACATCTGTAACCTACATTGTGTTCAAGCAAATAAACGATCTTTATCTTTATCTTTATCTGAGAGAGCACGCACGGCATGTCGAACTTCATGGGCGATTTGTCGGTGTTGAGCTTAATGCATCGGACGATCCCTGTCATAACATACCTGTATCTATCCACAAAGTTCTGGAACGGTATCCTAATCGGATATCCAGTCTGCCGTATCTTGATAGTATCCAGCATGCCGGTATACCTCAGCTGCGAGAGCACGCACGGCATGTCGAACTTCATGGGCGATTTGTCGGTGTTGGGCTTGATGCAGCGGACGAACCAGGGGTTGCAGCGAGACATCGATTCTAACAGGCTGTGCAGGCTGTCTGAGAACCTGGGGAAGATATTATGGGAATTAAAGAATAATGATCAGAAAGAAAAAAAAAAAAAAGAAAGACTGCAGGCAGATGCTGGATGCGGCAAGCTGAAGACAGGGCGCTATGGCGCTCATTAGGGGAGGCCTATGTCCAGCAGTGGACTAATTTAGGTTGATGATGATGATGATGAATGATAATCAGAGAAAATGCAACAGTGAAATGTCTCGTTAATACAAACGCAGAAAGCTCATTCCACTCTTTGGTTAATATTTATCAACATTTTGACACATCATTTATTTTTATATATGACGACCTCTGTGGCGCAGCGGGCGAAGGTCCGCCTGCGACGCAGGATGTTGCGGGTTCGATTCCCACCTCGGGACAAATGTTTGTACGATCTGCAGACATCTGTCCAGGGCGTTCTGGATGTTTTCTATGTAGAAATAAAAAATATCTATCTATGTAGTGTATTGTATTAAGTATATCAGTTATCTAGTACCCATAACACAAGCTCTGCTTAGCTTGGGGCTAGATAATGCTGTGGGAATTGTCCAGCATTATATATTATTTATTTATTATCCCTAATTTAAGCAACTGTTCTTAACCTAGTGTTAACAGCGTTCAGCGTTCTGTTTACTACGATCGTTACGTATTTTTGTTTGTTGTTGTGTTTTTTGTACGTAGCGTGCGTGATTCTTTGGTTTCATAAAATACATAAAAAAAATTAACCTACTTGCAGATTATCCGAGATGGAATTGAAACCGCGTCTCAGACGCACATTCCAAAAAGACGAAAACTGCTTATTGTGGAGTGGACAAAGCAGGAAAAATAATTCCTGCCACAAACGTTGAATGACTATTCCTGGATGTAGTTTTACCTACTTTATTTTTTTTATTTATAGGTTAACAAAACTGTTTTTTACACAGAACAAAGACAAGGATTAACTTATACATTATTTAAACTAGAATGAGTGTAAAACCTACTCGTTGTGAACACAGCTTGCTTAGTAATGAGTTGTATCAATAAGTTCTTATTAATGAAAAAAAAGAGTACATAGATATACAAATAAAAGGTTAACAAAACAAAAATAATATGTTGCTTACAGGCTAGGAAGTCTTTTAAGAATGGAGGCTGATGCATAGATCAGAAGTAAGTCATCAGAAGTATTATTCTCTCAACCTCTTGAAGTAGGTACCTTACCTACACGTTTTGTTAGTCCTTTATTTGAATAAATAATGATACCTACCAAAAAAAGCAATATAATATATTATAAGTTGATCTCATTGTTATTGTACCTACTATAAGTTTATAGATCTCATCGTAAATTGTAGATTTTGTGATTTCTATATTGTTTATCTACTATTTAATTTTTACTCTTCAAGCATTTGTTTAATATCCCCTTACCTTTTGTATTTTACTTTTCCTTTTATTTTTGTAGCTACTTTGTCCGTCCAGATAGAAAAAGAACATTTTAATTTGTTGATTGTTGTTATTGTGCACGCTGAGGCGTCCTATATAATAGAGTCACATAGATTTAAGAACCATAATAACTGTTACTAACTTGCATTGTGTGAACTCATGTTGGATGCCCTATATTAATAAATAAATAAATAAATAAATAAATAAAATAAAATATGTCTACATTTTGACAGGTTGTATTGTAGGAAGAACACATGCGATTAATTGGAGAATATTGGCTATCTATACTTGTAGTGGCACTGAGGAATGTTAAACGTTTTTCGGTTACAGATAGTTATTCATCTATATATATAAAAGAAAGTCGTGTTAGTTACACTATTTATAACTCAAGAACGGCTGAACCGATTTGGCTGAAAATTGGTGGGGAGGCAGCTTAGAACCAGGAGACGGACATAGGCTTTGTTTTATCCCGGAATTACCACGGGAACGGGAACTACGCAGGCGAAGCCGCGGGCAGCAGCTAGTTTCTTATAAATGTACGCTTACCTCGCTGCCACCGTAGGCGTCCTCGGCTTCATGGTAACGAACCGTCCATTGGCCCCCCTCGGCAGCGTCTTGTTAGCATCATGCTGAGCCCTCAGCTGAGCGGACATTTCCGCTACGAGCGGCACTTCGCTGCTGCACAGCAGCTCCAGAACATCCGCTCGCAGGGCGTCCCTGTTCTTATCGAGGAAACCCTCCACGTTGTACCATACTTGGCCTGCATAGTGTTTTATCTGAAATAATATATAATAAAATTTATTGTATATTGTATAATTAATAAAATACTTGTAAATAGATAACATATAAAGTGCACTAAATAAATAAATACTATAAATATAACAATTTAGCATGAATAGCAAATAAATAAATGAAATATTTAGATTCGGTTATAAAAGTAGGTATTCGTTGTTTAATCGACTTCAAAAAGGAGGAGGTTGTATGTATTTTGTTTTTTTTATGTATTTTCGCCTATTTCTCTGTTAATTGTGGATCGATTTTATATAGATAGATATTTTTTTAATTTAAAAGACGATGTAAATATTAAGGAATTTGAGTTTTTTCAAAACAATCAAATTATAATTTATCACACTAGATATATCCAGCAGATTTACCTACTGATGGGTATAGACCACCAGAAGTTTGTAAAAAATGAAAAGCCAGCGGCGCCAAAAGCGTCTAGTTTCTGAGATTTTCAAAATTAAAAATAATTTTTTCATTGAAATTGACGCCTTTGGACATTATTCGATAAGATATTATTTATTTGTTTTAGAGTCTTTCTTTCTAGTTTGGATAGAGCCAAATATATATAACTTTTACTGAGCGGGTCGACTTTGAAAAAAAAAAAAATTGACCGATGTTAGGTCGAAAACCTTCAAACCCCTTTTTAAATCGTATAAACTGTATGAATGTATTTCGAACACGGAGTAAGGAGAAGGTGTGAAAAATTCATCTCTTTCACAGATATTGAAGCATCGTATTATGTTATCATAATATTGAAACGAAACTGAAACCGGCCATTGTGTGTATTTTGGAAAACAGCGTTTTGAAGATGCAGCTAAGGGAGGGTATTAATCTTAGGGTCCGTCCACATGTTTGCAGAGTAAATATTTTATCTTCAATGTACTGCAACTCAAAACGAAGGGCGCTCGCGGTGAGGAGTAACATGCTCGCACGCCGCTTCACAAACTGCAGCGCGGACGTCAAGAACACCTTGTTCCGTGCATATTGTCTGGGCATGTACACATGCCAGCTGTGGTCGAATTTCACCAGGAAGGCCATAAACACGATAAGAGTCCAGTACAATAACGTGTACCGAGCACTCATGAGGCTGCCGAGATGCTGCAGTGCGTCGAGCATGTTCTCCTGAAGCGGGAGTGCCCGACTTTTCGCCATCGTCCGTTCACGCGTCGCATCGTTCTGGGGTAGATTGGTCCGTTCCAAAAATAGCATTTTGAAGGCTGTCTCTGACCAGGTTTACAAAAATCGTATTTTGATCCATTGGATTTCCCTTCATATGGAGGGAAATAGAAAGTGACGTGCGGTAACTTTAGCGCCGTGTTATTTATATTTTAGTTTATTTTAATTGTAATTTTATTTTTGTATATTTTTAACTGTTATTTTGCCAATGTGATATGGGTTTTTTGCCTGAATTAAACGAATTTAATTTAATTTTATTTATTTATTTTAAAACCCTATCTCATTGGCACGAGTAAGTAGAAGTAAATAATTAAATAATGCAGGACAATTCACACAGCAATATCTAGCCCCAAGCTAAGCAGAGCTTGTGTTATGGGGACTAGATAACTGATATACTTAATACAATACACTACATAGATAGATATTTTTATTTTACAAAGATAACACCCAGACCAATGGAACACATTTCTGCAGATCGTACACAAATTTGTTCCGCGGCGGGAATCGAACCCTCCTGCGTCGCAGGCGGGCCTTCGCCCGCTGCGCCACGGAGGTCGTCAATTAGAACTTGACGGTGGCGTATATGATATTACAAAATACCTAAATAAATATTTTGGCTAAAATTAGAAATTAGAACAAAGAAAATATAATTAGATATATACATATGATTGGAAAAGTAGATTGGATTCAGGTCTACCTACCCCAAATTCGTTAGCTCCGAGTCTAGGTCTCGAGTAAAGCTCGTTCAGAGCGTGGTTGTAATGGCACTTCTCTAGGTATGACGCGTCCGAGGCGCGAGGGAAATTACTCTCATCGTCCAGCAAGTGAAGGATCCCTACTGGCTTCTTGCTGAGCAGCTGGATTACTGAAACAAGGAAAGTAACCCTTAGATCTATGGCGAATAAAGCTTCAAATTCGTTGCAGGTAGCCTCTCTCATTTAGACGCAGCTGGTGGTGGTGGACTTTACAATTCGCAAGCGAATATAGAACTAAAATTTTCTCGTCTATCTGGGAGAGGCTTAAAGATCTGGTCTTCTGTGAGTTTGCAAACTTAGTTGAATCGTAATACCTCATTCTACCAAGTAATGAATTGGCCGTATAAAGTGTAGTTATTTAATTTAATTCAGAGATTAGATGCAACAAAGTTGTTAGGTAACCCCGTGCAAATAAATGTGTAATATGACAAAGTGAATATTTATTTTGACTTAGAGCATTGATATGTCAATGATGTGCTTATTTTTTGTTTTAAACAAATTCGATATGTCGCAGCTACCATGCATTCTTGTTTGTATTGAATGAGATATTTATCATTCCAACTATTTTGACGCCAACTAAGATAAAATGCGTCTAAGTTGGACTATATTTTTTCAGTGATTCTACATCCAGCACCCCTACCGCACAGCAGAACTAAGCAAATATGGACTCAAACTCGCATTTAGATACAATTTACAACAATACGACAATGCAAACGTAATTTCAGATACATTTTACAGTTATAAATTGGCTTACCGCAAGCTTCAAGCGACTGGCCCGCGAGCTGTCTGTTATCCGTCAATATAAAATGCATCTAAATGTCACGAGTCAAAGACCATATTTTAATGGACATTTTTGTGCTGTGCGGTCTAGATCTGCGAGAAACTTCTTAGGTAGCGCAACCAGAGATGCCACGACTGTCTTTTGTTTCTTCTATACTATCTGAAATAACCGAGCTGGAGAACTTACCAGGAGAGTTATCATTCCACGTCAGGTTCGACCACTCCAAGCGTTCCTTCTGGTACTCCTGCTGTTCCAACTTGAAGATATGTTTGTTGAAGTAATGTTGTAAGGTTTCGTTCGCGTAGTTTATGCACAGCTGCTCGAAAGAGTTCTCTTCCAAGTCTTCAAACCCGAAGATGTCGAGGAGAGATATCCGATGTGCGTCGTGGAGGCCCGCGCGGTGCACTATGGAGTTTATCCGGAGAACCAGCCAGCTGAATAACGAGGAGTATAGAGCCTTGGCGAAGGCGTCTCTGGCGTCTAGCGCTTGGTCTATCGGGAGAGGCGATCTCATTCTTTCCGCTCTAGCAGCAGTCACCCTTGTCGTCAACGCTCGTGCTAATGCTTCCGCTGGGACCTTCAGTAAATGAGCTGCCCAGCGCACTTCAGCACCCCCGCCTAGTTGAACTCCTTCCTGACCGTGCCTTAGCTGTCTTCTGTGGAAGTACACGTTCCCCAAATGTAAGACTGCTGCAAGAACTCTGATTATGTCCTCTCTCTCAGAATCCCCGATTCCTAGGACCTGCATTGCTCCACAGAGCGATGACCAGTCGGCTCCAGCGCCGGCGCCTCCGGAATCACCCCCTTGATTGAGGTAGAAATAATGCTCAGCTGTCAAAAGACCTCGTGCTTTCCTCTGTTCCTCATCCAAACCAGCTAGGAGCTCGTAGAACACATGGTAGTTCCTTTCCCCCGGCGACTGCGTGACTATCCTCGACTTTTCCAATAAATAATGCGCGACTCTCGCTCCAGCCAGCGCGCCATCCTTGAAATATAATTCTAAAAGTTTCCCGAAACGACTTGAGTTGTGATTTTTTGGCGTCCTGGCATTTCCGAAGGCTTCCAACAGTGGGGCTGCTTCTAAGATCTGCTCGGAGACGGGGGCTCGGCCGGGAGGTGCGGGGGCGACGGCCGCCAAGAACTGCACGGCCAGTTTGGTGGACTCGGTCTTGCCAGCACCGGACTCGCCTGAGATGAGTATGGCTTGCGGCTGCGGTAGGGACGCGCGCGCTGCGGCTGCGATGGCGAACAGGTGAGGCGGGAGGTCGCCCAGCGCTTCTGCCGCGTGGTATCTGAAAAATACAAATTAATTGTAAGCTTTTTTCCGTCCGTCATTCTAGGCTTCAGCAATACGATCGCAAGGACGCGCACACCTCACTGTGCTAAGACCAACGATTCCGCCGCTAGAATTTTACCTACAGTTTATAGGAGAGACTTGAGCGATAGTAAGCTAACTTATACTAGTCCATTGCTGGACAGGCCTCCCGTAATGGACGCTACATCACCCCGTCTTCAGCTTGCCGCATGCAGCATCTGCCAGCAGCCTTCACAAGCCATCATCCTCCCTGGCCGGATGCGTACTGCGCCAGGTAGTAAGAACATGATTCGATGGAATTAAGGATTTTTACGTATGGAACTTCAAAGTCAAGTTCAAAGTCGCTCAGCGAGCTATGGAAAGAGCTATGCTCGGAGTCTCTCTGAAGGATAAAATTCGTAACGAATACATCCGACAGAGAACCAAAGTTATCGACATAGCTCAAAGAATTAGCAAGCTGAAGTGGCAGTGGGCCGGCCATATCTCACGAAGAACCGACAACCGCTAGGGTAAACGTGTTCTTGAGTGGAGACCACGACTCGGCAAACGTAGTGTAGGACGCCCTCCGGCCAGGTGGGATGACGATCTGCGAAAGACTGCAGGCAGATGCTGGATGCGGCAAGCTGAAGACAGGGCGCTATGGCGCTCATTAGGGGAGGCTTATGTCCAACAGTGGACTAATATGGGCTGATGATGATGACGTATGGAACTTACCTCCTAGCAGTCTGCAGTCCATACAACGCATCGACAGGCCGGTACGGGTTGACAGCCACCAGAATAGACCCCGCGTACGTGTAGATCAGGCCTTGTTCGTATCTGAGCTTCAGGTTCCACAGTAAGGCTGCCTCGTGGAGGTCGTGAAGACGGGTCATGTCGTCTACCCCCGTGGGGCCTAGCTCTTCGCGAGGCCATACCGGGTCGCCTTCCTCCTCCCCGTTTCCCATTTGGAGGGCGAAGGTTTGGGGCTAGAATAGAAACGGTAGGGAGTTAAAAATCTACTAAATTATTTGAAGTACATATGTACAGGAGACAGACTTATTAAGAGTTCGACTATAATGCCAAAACAATATTGAATCAGTCGATAGGGCTCTATTGTATTGGCAACATGAAGCTGAGGCAGGACCTTTTTGGTTCACATCAGAATAATACTCTTTGTTTTATATGTATTTTAAGGATTTTTTTTTAGTTATTACTATTATTTTTGTGTGAGCTAATAAATTGATTTTCTTTCTTTCTTTCTTTCTTCTATTGTGTTTGTGGTTTTATAACCGGATCCTCGTGTTTTAGCAATGACAATGTTTTAAAATTATCCTCTCACGATCTTCAAAATAAATAAAATGTACCTATTAGCATACGGTCACACTGCGTCATCTCAGCGCTCATCGCGACTTACAAATTACATAAATATTATAATCAACGCTTTATTTCTCACTGTCTCACTTCAGCAACAACGAAACCGGCACAAAAGGCCAACCAGACGGAAAATTACACCGTCTGCCGGTGACATAACCTGAGATCGCAAATGCATCAGCAGAGCATCTCGCGACCTCTGCGCGTTCGCTGTCGGGATCATTGAAAACTGCGAGCGCAATGCTCGCTAACTTGTAAGCTCTTATAATAATCTCTTATAATTATCTCTTATAATTAGCTCTTATAACCCTTTCACTATTTCTCCAAATATTTTCCGTTACTTGTTACTTCCAATGGACACATAACCATGTACTCATAGTGGAAACTGTAGGCTTAAGTTACTCAATAACTTTAACATATTAAGGTTTAATAAGCTGTTAGTTTTCCTAAAATATAAAAATAAAATAAAATAAATAATTATCTTTTAGTTACTTTTCTCGATTAATGTTTAAAACTTAGCATGTAAATATGTCTTTTTTGTTATTTTTAGGCACCCCTAGAGGGTCGTGACGTGACACGAGTATTATGGTTTCCGCTGAAAACAAGCGCCGGGTGCATGCATTATTGTGTACCCAGCACAATGCTGAGCGAAAACCATGTTTGCCTTGAGCTCTGCTACGCACAAAATTTAAATTACGTAGCAATAACTATTAATATAATTCAACATATTGTGTAGTAGTTCGTAAGGTAAATATTTCATTTAATTTTTTTTCATTTCATTTCATTTCTCTTGGCAGATTATTAAAATCAAAATCAAAATCAAAAACTCTTTATTTCCATAAATACAATAAATGTACACTTAGAAAAGGTCAAATTATAAAACTATACACTGACACGGAAATAAAGTGACATTTTTGATTTCTGTCGCTTCGGTATGTAGACCAAAGTAAAGAAGCGACGAAGAAACCTTTAGCCTGTTAGTTGTTATTTTTCGAGTTGGAGCAAAACCCGTTCCAAGCTTTTTTATCTTCTAGATAATCTGATATTTTATAGTAAGCCTTTTTGCACAGCAAGGTTTTGACAATTTGTTTGAATTTATTTACTGATAATTTTTGCAACTCACTAGGAGTTTTGTTGTAGAAGCGTATACATTGCCCTTTGAAAGATACATTAATTTTGTTTAGCCTAGTTGTGGGCACAGCGAGTTTATGTTTATTTCTGGTATTAAAGTTATGTTTATCACAATTTTTAGGGAACAGATTTTTATTTCTTTCCGTGTCACAGTGCTGGAAGAGCGTTGGACCACGGTGACACGGATTACGTCGTCGTAACTCGTAATGCTCGTAATCTCTTGGTGCGAGATCCGCGCAGCTACACGGTCGAGTAAGCAATAGCTGATCAAGCCGGTTGATCAGCGCGGTACTGTTAGCTGACCTTCTTATTCGTGACACATTAGCAAATTCAAATTTGATTTGATGTGCTGCCATTAATATTTATAAGCGAACTGGCATGCAAGGCGTGCCGTTGGCAGGCTAATCCTCATCGGCTAAAATATATCAAAAGTTTACATAGGGCCGTATTCTACACAGGGTTGTTCAAGACTAATTTTTACAATTTCTTTGCAGTGAAATGAAATGAAATGAAAACATTTATTGAAAAAGAAATACACAATAACAATGGTTAACTCAATGTTAAGCTAAAGTAAGGTGTTATCAGTTTCTCGTCAAGTAAAATTAATATAAATTAAATTAAATTACATAAATTACCCAGTTTAAAATAGGCATGTAGAGATCAGGAAAAGGTTCGTCTTTGAGTAATTACAAATTGTTTATAGTCATTGACTAGGAATTCACTTACAGAGTATATGGTTTTATCGAGCAAAAAAGTTTCACATTATTTAAAAATGATTTTTCACAAGTTATGAGTCGAATTCACAATGGAAGTTTGTTAAAAAGTTTAGGGCCAATTACTTCCGGCTGCTTTTTAGAGATGTATCTGAGTCTATGAGCAGTTGATTCTATGTAAGTACATTTGATGTCTATTACTGTATTACTGTATGTGAACTATGAGTTAAGTTATGTTTTCCCTTACGCAGGATTTATTGGCGACGATAAATTTTGATTTAATGAACGATAATGTCCGCTGCCACACCGCAGCAGTGACTAGACAGTACCGACAGACGTCTTCCATGTCGGCATTCCCACACTAGACTGGCCAGCCCTTATTCCTGACTTACGGAATTTAGTCGTCTTTGTATACATCAGTGCAGTGTGTTGTATGTTTTATCTTAATCTCCATTTAAAGTCAGTATAATAATGCTATCCTTTCATTACCGATGTAAGCGGGTTAACTACGAACCTTATTTGTGTTGGAAGAACACCAACGATCTTCATGAGAAGTCGAACTGCAGTATGGAGCCGGGTGTAGATACTGTTAGTTCCATATGTACCCAGGGAATACCAACACCCGACACAGAAGGATCTTTACGAGATGACTCTCACGCCCTACAGCATCTACAAGGAGTGCACCCCCCCACCACCCCCACCCCCGGCGCTCACGTCGGGGGCTAAAGGCGCGCTCGTGCGCAGTGCTCGGAGAGATGCGGAACGCGCGCGTCTAGAACCGCACTCACCCTGAAGATGTCCCTCGTTAAGGGATGAAACGTTCTTCCAACACATAGTGCACATAAAAAACCCCACATCCACACACAACACACACCTACAGGAGAAAATTGATTACATTTAAGTTTCTTTTTATAATATAAGATATGTATGTTCTATTGTATCCAATTAGGTAGTCTATAAGTTAATTTCCACAAGGCAAGAGCGAAACCCCCTAACACAGGTATCTCTATACTTAAAAGGGGGTTTCCAAAGCAATCTAAAGACATGTATAGATTAAGTTAACGAAATAAACAATTTATTATTATTATTATTAGTTAACCCGCTTACATCCGTAATGAATTCCTCAAACTACGATAGTTTTTATAGTAAAATGCGATCCTTCTATGGTCGAGCTTATAGTTACGTGCAAATTATGTTTTAATCGAGTAAAAACTATTACATTTTCAATCAGAGAGTGTAGGCATAGATCCTTCAGCGAGGGAACCACTCGTTCTCTCCTTTTCATCTTCCTCGCACTCTGTATCCTCACACTCGAAGACCTCAGGATAGGAACAACTTTAGGCGTGGTGGGCACAGGTGCAGAGTGCCTCTTTCTCTGTCGCCTCCGCAGTCTGCATGAAGAGTTGGAGTCACAGGAACATGAGGAGAAATGAGATTCAGGAGAGCTGAGGGGAGTGGGAGCAAACCGAACCGTTCGGCCCTGCATCAACGCATTTTCCACTCTTGGTATATCTTTACGGCTGATCTTTGAGGAACACAATCTGACTTGAACCGTGCATAATTGGGTAGTTCATGGCTTTAGCTAATTGCAAGCAAATCATTGCGTATGCATTCCACGTTTTCTGCCTAGCTTTGTATGCATGGCAAGGTTAGGTATTCAGAATAGTGTTTCATAATGATGACAAATATAATTTGTCGAATGTTTCTTTCACCAATCGACGATTCCATCTTCTAAAGTTATCACATCTGCCTTAATAACCTACTTCAAGAAAGGAGGTTTTAACACGCATATAAAGTTTATAATGATATTCACTCAGCTACTCCCGTTATTTTTATTGACACAACACTTTGTCTTGTACCGTATGGGTTCCACGAAACCACAACCAGTTTCGGATGAAAAACTTGGTCTCGTTTCGTAAAACGTGGCGCGTGGTCCGCAAGTTACGGATAACTGAATGAGCCACATACCATGCAACCAAGAACTGTTATGGTCAGGCTCGTAGGATAACGGAGCTGGGACCCTGTGTTTACTACGCTACGGGATTAAACGTAGGAGTTACGGCGAGCGCTTTACGATAATGATTATGACGCTGTCAGGCAAACACGGGCTCTACGCTGAGATATTTAAACTATAAGGCTTGGTAGGCCAGCAGAGGCCGCATTTGAGTGATTTTTAAAATCATCTTAGACTTAGAAAACAGTGTTTAAAATTCTGAAAAAACTCGATAGAAAAAGATTCCAAAGTTACCCCTTTTTCTAATGTTTTTTCAATACTATAACTAGCGAACTACTGATATTACACTTTTTTTTGTTATCAACTAAGGACACTTAATATTTCTAAACAAATTCGGAGAGTTTGACTTGATAAAATGATTTTCTTAATCACTATGTATAAGTAACTACAAAAAACACGAGCGCGGCGGCTTAGCAGGCGCGCATTTTCCCTTACGCCTACTGCTGCAGGACTACCTGGCCTTAATAGCCTACAGTGGTCTACAGAATGTATTTCGATCATAAACCATATTGCATTATACACAATATACTCAATATTTTTATAGCAAACATGTTATACATGGGATCTTATAGATGTGTTTCAAACATGCACCCCGATAGGGCACGGCAACATTTAGCTAGGTAGCTAATACTTATAATCTAATTATTTATTCTAATTATTCTAAGCACAATAATATTAATAATTTATTGGGTACAAATAGGCTTTATCTATCCTTATTACTAATGAGATTTAATAAGGTAATTTAAGTTATAACAATTTATCTAAAAACTTTTGTAGAGAATAAAAACTATGTTTGATCAGGAATGTTTTCAAGAGAGCCTTAAACTTATTTATTTTTGTTTCATTCTGTATGTCTGAAGGAATTTTATTATATATTTTGATAGAAATGGCGTAGGGTCCTGAGTGGAACATTTGCAGTTTAGAGAAGGGTATATCTGGTCTATTGTTGTGTCGGAGGTTTTGTGGTATTGTGTAAACTTTAAAGAGGTCTAGATTTTTTTTAACAAATAAAGTTATTTCTAATATATGTATTCCTATAAGGGTTGCTGTGATTATGACGGCCTAGCCAATAGTCATACCGATATCTAACTCTAGAAATCGATTGCCCAATAACTTGACTGGTCCCTCCGGTAACGCCGCGCCGGGAAGTGGTTAATTGCACAAAATGACCCGTGAAATCGGACGAGGTCTATTCGACATTCATACACGAATTAATACTCATATTCATTTATTCTCCGTAGGAACACAAGGCACACTTGGAAATGTCACTTTAAATATAAGGTTACAATTTGATGTGCTTAAGGCGCTGCCGTGGAAAACTAAGACTGTCAGATTGCATGTCAATATTACCAAATGTGGTCGGCAGAGGCGCTTATTTTTAACATAGACTTATGCCAAATTTATCTGTTGTAGAAGAGGCAAACTTTTGTTTTATTTTGGTTGATAGCACAATCACAAGGTAATAATGTAATGTTAACTAACATTTGCCCGCGGCTTTGCTATCGTTGCATGTAAAATACCTTAATAAAACCTATGTCGCTCATTGTAGCTTCTCTATTATAATAAAAATTACATTCATCGATAGTTATTCATAGAAATCAGAAACACTTAAAAAAATAATATCATCTTCATGCATGTTAAAGTGCCGACAATATCACCGACCATTATGATAATACTTTATACATTAAAAAAATATACTAATTTAGTCAAAACAACTGAGGTCTAAATGGATTACAAAAGTGTCAATCGTTGAAGATATTTCGATTTGGTTTTGGAGGGCTTTCTCAAAAAAAAATTAAAATATAAATAATGCTGAACAAGCCACACAACATCATCTAACCCCAAAGTAATTAGAGCTTGTGTTATGGTATACTTATTTTGATAAACTTATTAAATACACTACACACTAGATATTTTTTATATACATAAGACATGCAATAAAGTGATTATGATTATGACATCCAGAACACCTGGAATAAATATCTGCAGATGGTACAAACATTTGTCCTGAGGCGGGAATCAAACTAACTGTAACCTCCTGTGTCGCAGGTGGACCTTTCCCCGCCGCGCCACAGAGGTCGTCAATCAAATAATCAGATATGAAATGAAATATAACAGTGCTTTATTTCCTTTACCCCTTACAGGAGTCTTGGACACGTCAATAAATTCAAATAGTTCAAGAGTAAAACTGGGAAATAAAGTGATTACTTTAATTTATTGTTCACTTCAATCTTTTTAAGGTAAAGTAAAGAAGCGAACAAGAAACCTTTACCTTGTTAGGGTGTTAGTTTTCGAGCTGGAGCAATACTATTAGCAATAGGTACCTAAGTTTTTTATCCTCTAGAGATAGTCTGATATTTTGTAGTAAGCCTTTTTAACAAAGGATATGTTTTACAAATTGTTTGAAATTATTTTTTGATAACTTTTAACTCTTTAGGAGTTTTGTTGTAGAATCGTATACATTTCCCTTTAAAAGATAATCTATAAATCGATACTATAAAAATATATATCTATAAAAATATTCGTAAAATAAAATACGTGAATGTTGGAATGCTGAATGATGAATTTCACGGATATAATTTTGTACACAATCTCAGTAGGTACTACTCGCTTACATAATTAATTTTATTTTCCGGAAATAAAATGCAACAATCATGAAGATAGTTTTAGTTTAGATTGTAATTCTACAAAATAATCATAAAAACCACAACAGACCATGCCTTGCTATCCAAATTGATATTCATACCGATATAAAGTATTCTTTATTATGTTGCTGCCTTCCAAGAACTCATGAGTGATTATGATTAACATGAGTGATTAACAATAATTTTGACAACTGTCATTGGAAATACAATTGTTTTGCATGTTTATTACGTTTTTAGCGTCTTTAAACATCTCCTTTACTTGACTTCTTTGTTACGCTAAAAAAAAATTGTTATATTGATGTCAATGTACACATATTGCCAATAACAAAAAAGTTATGACAAACCGCTCCGATGAGGTTTTTCTATGAGTTATTAAAAATTTAAAGTAAATTATTATTTTTGAGTATCTGTCCTTTTGAGAATCTCTCTACTCTAAGAGAACAAACCGATAGAACTACGAGTAATTTAAATTTGCCTGTAGTTCTACTGGTAGAACTACGAGAAAAAAAAATGCAAATGGTTGGTCCTAAGTAAATCAGTTATCTAGTAAGTACCCATAACAAAGCTCTGCTTAGCTTCGGCCTTGGTGATGATGTGTGAATTCATCATCATCAGCCTATATAAGTCCACTGCTGGACGTAGGCTCCTATTTTAATTTTTCAGCATTGTTTATTTATATATAAGGTCATCAAAATCGCCCTACCTATTTAACATATTTTAACTCGACCAATACTTTTCGTGCTGTAAACATGTTGAGTAATACCTACCTATCTAGCTACCAGAGATAAAACCACTATAAACCTATTCTACTTAATTGGTAGGTCTGTCAATGAATAAAATTCCTGCAAATTTCTTTTGGCTTAGCTTCAATCAAATATAGACTTTATTTCAATGACGAATGAACCATTTAACCCGCAAAACAAAAGTTGTCGAAAATCGTAATTCGTCCGTCGAACCCAGCTGTCATCGCGAAAAAAGTTACATAACCTCACGTCCGTCCGAGGAGGCATCCAGCCTCCGAATGAAGCAACTGGAAGCTATTTTGAGCATATATTGAAAGGGATGTTTGAGTAATAAGGTTGAAATTCTATTGGCAAAATATTATCATTTTTGCAATTACTTCGCTAAACGCCTTACAAAAATGTGTTTTTTGGGTTTTATTATGTTAATGGTTTTATTTATTTAAAACTTTTTACATATTTCTTTTGTTGATAAAATTTCCTTTCATATAGTATTAAAATAATTAATGGTTGTCACTCAAAATATTGAGCATTTCGAGTCGAAAAATTTTTTTCTTGTTCTTTCTTGTGATTTTTTTTTTTCAAGATCCTAGATCGTTTTCTAAAATATTTTTGTATAAGTCTTTTTTCCATACATTTGACTATACACTGTATTTTTTTTTGGGCTTGTAATATGTCGGAGAACGGCTAACGGTGCGACGAAAAAGTGTACTTTCTACGGTGTCGCTGTTTGGGTAGCGTCTTAAATTATAATTCAAAGCCATAAAACAGACAAGACAGAAAATAATCAAGGAACTTAGGAATATATACATACAAAAATAAGTAAATTTATAATTAGATCAGCTGTAAATGGGCATCGTCAGAGTCATGTAAACAAAATACCTAATAATAATTATAAATTCATGGTGCTGCTGTAAAATGGCATTGTCTGAAACAGTTTAATTCTAATAAAGTATTAGATAGGTATGCAATTACTGTACCTAGGTGAAGTGTAGCTGCTAAGGTGCATTGTCATTTCTCATTTGTGGACTAGGCTATGATAAAATAAAATGATCTAACGTAATCAAAAACTTATTCAATGTCATTAGCGTTACATTATCTATATCTATATATATAAAAGAAAGTCGTGTTAGTTACACTATTTATAACTCAAGAACGGCTGAACCGATTTGGCTGAAAATTGGTGGGGAGGCAGCTTAGAACCAGGAGACGGACATAGGCTATGTTTTATCCCGGAATTACCACGGGAACGGGAACTACGCAGGCGAAGCCGCGGGCAGCAGCTAGTATTGAAATAAAGCAGCTTGATGCGCATTATTGACGGTTGTTTCGAGCAATCTTTTCACTCGATTGCCCATCGTGATGTGGTATAGGCGTCATGGATAGTATCGGTTGTAAAGCCCATCGAATTGCGATCGGTGTATTGACTAGGCCAAGACCGATACATCTTTAAATAGTTTGCTTAATCTTAGAACATAACTGTATAAAGTTATGTTCTAAGATTATCTTTTTCTGTTTTCTTTTCTTTTTTCTCTCATTGTTTCCTGTGTTGTATGTAACTTCTCTATCTACTCTTGTCTGTTTGTGTTTTAATTGTATTGTTGTATATTTGACCATCTTTGTGCCACCACACGAGGCCCTGTCTGAAAATCAGCGCCGGTACTCGCTGTGGCTTGTAGCGGCACAATGCTGAGACAGGGACCTTTTTGGCCCCTTTTATGTATTTTTTGTTTTTTTATTCCTTTTAATATGTGTATTGGGTCAAATAAATGGATTTTCTTTCTTTCTTTCTTTCTAAATACTTGCACAGACAGACTCATCTGTTGCCCGTCGTAACGTGCGTGCTATAAGCAAGATTGGTTGTATGAAGCGTAAGAAATTTCAATTGGTGCTTTGTCTGGCCGAAAACTGCTAAGTAAAATTCTCATACACTCAAGTTGTGAGTGTAGAATATCTACAGATAGGTAGAAAGATTACTGGCCAACAGTTTAGAGATTTTCCCCCAACTGGAGAAAACTGGAATTAACCTGTTCCTAGTATTATATTATCTGTGCCTGTTCGTAGTAAGTAGCTTATTACCTAATGTCACAGATATATTATTACATTAGATATATTATACTAGAAGTAGTGTATATATCAGTTATCTAGTTCCCTTAACACAAGCTCTGCTAATATAAGTTTCTTTGTGAAAGGCGTCCTAAATTGTACAGCTCTGCTTAGCTTGGGGCTAGATAATGCTGTGTGAATTGTCCAGCATTATTTATTTATTTATTTAAGTACTTAATAATAGATAGTATTATAATATCTGTGGTAAAAGTAAAGCAGCAGAGAAGAGGTCGTAAATTACCGATCGGATTCTGTTCATTTTGTTCGAGTAGGTACCAGGCGAGTATAAATTAGAGGTGGTGTTGAGTCAACTCTCTATCAACATTCCATCGCCGGCCTTGTGAGTTGCGATCACTCGGCGTGCCTTCGCGACCCAACAGATTACTGCCTCTACCTGTCTTTGTATGTGGCATGACGCAAGTCATTTGCGACTTTGAATGGAGACAAAGTTTTTTTTATATTCATCTGTAAGTGACTTCACGGTGAGGGCAAATCAATTTAAAAGCTACTATCTGGGAGGTTTTAAACTTGCAGTCGAGAGTTACTGGCAACTAAAACTACACTCGCGTGCAACTGAATCGACTCAAGCCATTGCATTGCACATGAATCAGATTTTTCGAGAAACGGCTTTTCCGATTTACATACAACTTTTTTTATTTGAAAACCTGATATTTTTTCTTTAAAATGACATATTAGTATGGTCCTTACTTCCGAAGGTACGGCGGGTGGAGGTGTGGTCAAAACATGAGCGTATCACAATGAGCTCGCTGCGGTACCCACTGGTTGAGAGACTAAATCAACTTGAAGGCTCAGGTGACCCATATTTCTTATCAGTAACTCATTAGACTGACCATAGTTCACCGTCAAGCCTGGCTTCAATTTACTCGAGAACACCTTACCTGACTAGTGAGCAATGGAGCTCCGTCCTGCTTATTGACGAGAGCAGAATACGTCTCCGGGTAACGGCAGAAGAGGCCGAGTACAATGGCGTCCAGGGGAACGGTTTTCCCAATGCTGTTTTGCTGAATCTACTTTTTGTGCAAAAGTACAGCTTGAGTCGATTCAGTTGCACGCGAGTGTAGTCATTAATGCCATGACTACGCTTGAATGACACAAAGGTCAAAGATGCAACCTTGGGGAAATCACAGGTTAGGCTGAGATCTTCAGAAGCGACCGTAAATTCTCGAGGTAGTCATCGTCACGCACAGTACGTGACCCGTTATTACTTCCATGTGACGTAACGTAGTATAAACAAAATAGTGTAATAAACGTAATAACTTTATCGTCGTTGCAGAAACTATTTCCGATAGTGCGCGTCGTAGCGTAGCATTCGGATTTCTAGCAAACAATTGCAGAATACAAAGCAACATGGGTCTAAAATAACTTGGCTTCTTTGTTGTGCGGACAAAAACCAGGCATGTGTGTCTGGTTTACCAACTTTTCTACAAAGGTGAAATTATTCCCAGGAGCCTTGTATCTGACATTCCATTCCATACCTACCGCTAAGCAAATTCTTTTATCGTCTTGTCAAAACAGAGATCTAGAATTGACTCACAATCGAGTTGTATAAAGGGACTAGTGAAATGGTGCAGCTATTTCAAGGTTTTCAAGTGAACAGCTATTGATATTTCGTTTAGAAGTGGTTCTGTCTTTGACTTGCAAGTTGCAGCTTAGGTAAGAACTTTACTTGCACAAACTTAAGTAAGAATATGTGTAGCTTTAGAGAGTTGCAAATACTAGGTAAGACTTTCACTGCCTAGGATCTCCAGATGCGTCATCGTGGGCACCATAAGTCTTATAAAAGGCTTTCACTGTCCAGGCGGCCCTCCGGCTCGCACCACCACCGCCGTCGCCAGGAGCAGCTCTACCTTAGCGAGTGCGTCGTAAAATTAGCTAGGAAATAGTAGATTGTTTTACAAGGGACTAAACCATCCCATTATAAACGAGGTTGTTAAACTCCCGAGCGTAGCGAGGGAGGATGACAAGACCGAGTTACTTTTACACATCTTTTACATGATACTTTTCACTTCGATTGCGAGAAAATAAAACAATTCAAAATTAAACAAGTTTCAGAAATTTTATTAATCTCTATCTAGCCCGCAACGAAACAGTTCGCATTCTACCGTGAAGGGAAGAATCAACCTTCATAAAACATCACCAAGAAGGTTCTATTTAAAAAAAAAAGATTGACGAAGCACCAAGAAGTAGAGTTTTTATGTAAGAGAACGAATGCTTTGTACGGGCTGATGATTTTAGACAAAAATTAAAAAGAAAAAATACTTTTTAGCCCTAGGTATTAAACTCGAGTTTTAGGCCCGCTAAGCTACACTATTATGATACACTTTTTGAGCAAGAAAAGTGAAAATATTATTACTGTTGTGGATGTAGTCAGAAAAGAAAACAGATTCAGATGCAAATAGTAAAAACTCGCTGCTGTCACAGTTCAGATGCTAATAATTTTGTTATCTCGAAACGTTTTATTCATGAGGACCAGCTGCATCATAAACACCGACTATTAAACAAATTTGCCGTATGTGTCCTACAAGCAAACCAGTCGTTTCATTGCTTCTGCACAGTAAAATTTGCTTTATTTTAAGCAGACTGCATAAAATGTAAAACAAACAGCACTTTGGCTGACCCTTTGTCAGGCGAAGCCGAGATGCTGTATAAACTAGCAGAATTAAGTCTTAGCTCTTAAGGGTCCGGCGACGGATGAATTTCCCATACAAACGTAATACCAAAATGATTTGTAATTTGAGCATATTTTCACCATGGTCTGCTATTATTTGTATTAAAATAGTATTTCTCTAGGTTCCTGCCACAATTTTTTTTCAAAATACCTTTCTGAAATGAAATTAAACCGAATCGCAATTTTACATTAAAGAATGAATGTATTCTTAGTATATGTGTAAATGAGTATTTTGAAAAAAGTTTGTGACAGGAACCTAAATAAATACTATTCTAATACAAATAATAGCAAACCATGATGAAAACATTCTCAAATTACAAATCATTTTGGTACTACGTTTGTATGGGAAATTCATCCGTCGCCGGACCCTTAAGTTGTTGTTTTTGTTCATTTGTCTACTAGTAGAAAGATTTAGTTTTCTTTAGTTTCGTAGTTTTTTTTTCCTTATCGTCTAGTTTTAGATAGTTATAATTATAATTAACAACAAATGTATGTTTTTGTGATGATTTTTATGGGACGGTGTGGTCGCAAAGCGACAAAGTCCTTCGTTAAAAAAAGTAGTGTCAGGGTTTATCGACCCTGTAGTGTATGTCCAGGTAAAACCATGGTCTACATACATCATCTCGTAGGTCGAGGCGTTGCGAATCATCTGTCACTGTCACTTGTCAGACGGACATAGCAAGAAGGCGAGAATCCGGGCTGACAGGCGAATGGATGCCGACTGGAGGTGAGGTCCATGCTGATGCATGGAATTGCAATGCCTTTACTGTGCCCCGATGTATCCCTTATCATGTACACTATCGGTGTTTGGAACCCCTACAGACCCCACTGCGACTATAAATGCGATTTATTTATTTATTTATTTATATTAATAATATTTATTTATTTATTGTTTAGGATTGAGCCTAAATACATCCATCTCTTTCTTGGGTCGCTCTCTTCTAACACTGCCTTGCAACGGGACGTTTAGGCTCCCGGTAATTTACTCTATAATAAATCAATGTAATGTATAACTAGCCCTAAATAGTGTAAAACAGTGTGTGACTCAATACAAGTGAAATCCCATACCAAACGTCTTTAAATCAACCACAAATCCCATACAATAATAATAAGCGATAATTTAGTCTCTCAGATTGGAGGGTTCAGAATGAAATTGGTTTTATTATTATGTATAATTTAAAGATAATTTTTGTGTACTGTATTGTTAATTAATTATAGTTGTAATATATGTATTTAGCGTAGTTAGTGCTTTGGTTTAGACTGTAAGCCAACTCCTGTTTTGTTTAAATAAATAAATGAACTAGAGCAGCAGACTCGTTTTCCCCCCACAGCATACCGAACGATGGAGGTGCCGGCAGGACAGAAGCCGGCGGTAATTCAGTAATTCAGTAACATTTCTTCACACAAGACATGGTACAAAAAAATTGGTGGAATAATACAGTAGAGCTGCATATCTCGCCCGAGTACAGACACGTGAATATTTTAGGAGTAAATAGTACTTAACTAGTTATATAAATTATAAACATTAAAATTAGATGTCATTGAATTAATTGGATTATATAAACGCAAATATTAATAATTTTTCTGCTGAACTCACTAGGTCAAAACTTAAAATTAAGGTAGGTAAACTTCTAGAGAATAAAAACAATGTTCAATAAATAAATTAAACAACTTGCTGTTGAATAAGGGACCCTTCAGTTCTTTTACATTGTTTGGCAATTTGTTGTAAATTTTGACAGCCATGTTTTAACAGTTACGACTATACAATTGCGTTTTTTTTGCGGGTATTGCTAATCGATCTTTATGCCTAGAACTAAATTTATATACCTGTTCAAAAGTTTCAAATAATTCTTTATGTGATTTGACAAATTTACACATCTCTAAAATATACAAGCACGGCAAAGTTAGGATTTTATCGGTGGCGTGGCCATTATATTCATTTGTTTTGGATTTGGAGTTGGGAGTGTTAGTCGGCCTCTACTTCGATAACTCATTCGTTTCTTATGTTACGAATAAATTTGTGGTTTGTTGATCAGTAAGAAACATTCTAGCATTGCGCTGACGAGGTGCCGACTTCCCACAACTACCACACTAGGAATCGTCACCGACTAATGCTACCCAAAATAAGATTAGCTAAAGCAAAACACAAAATTGACTATATAGGAGTGAAAATGTACAATAATCTGCCGGACTCTATAACTAGTGCCGCGTCGACTGCAATATTTACGAACAAACTAAGGAGAATCCTAGTGGACAGGGCATACTACAATTTAGAAGAGTTCTTCGTTGATAAATTTGCTGACGCCGATGTCGTAGATCCACACTTATAATATAATACTTAAATACTCTTGGTAAGATTACCAAAGACAATTATTTGTACTTACTTAGTTTTACATTATTTTGTACCTAGCTATACTACTTTGACATGTAAGAAAATTTCTTATAAATAAATAGGTACCTGAAACTGAAACATTCGTTTCTTATGTTACGAATAAATTTGTGGTTTGTTGATCAATAAGCAACTTTCATAGCATTGCGCTGACGAGATGCCGACTGGCTGGAACCACTGGGTGTGCATACCTGTCCGTTGAGGAGTGCGCTGACGAGGAGCACGCGCGCCGCCCGGTGCAGCTCCACCAGCTCGCCGGGCAGCGGGGCGGCGGCGCCGGCTGGCTGGAACCACACCGCCGCCCCCTCCGTCCACTCCGTCAGCCCCCCTGACCCCGCCATCCTGTCGACAACGAGACATACTATTAATACTTCAGTTATGCTACAGCATTAGTAACGATTATCAAGATAATAGGTAATAGGCTCCTCTCTTGGGTCCCAGAGAATCCCTACGTAATAAATTCAAAGAAATAAACATAATGACAGTACCATGTCCATATATTTCTGAAAACTTGTACACTTATCATCATCATCATCATCATCAGTCTATATTAGTCCACTGCTGGATATAGGCCTCCCCTAATGAGCGCCATAGCGCCCTGTCTTCAGCTTGCCGCATCCAGCATCTGCCTGCAGTCTTTCGCAGATCGTCATCCCACCTGGCCGGAGGGCGTCCTACACTACGTTTGCCGAGTCGTGGTCTCCACTCAAGAACACGTTTACCCCAGCGGTTGTCGGTTCTTCGCGAGATATGGCCGGCCCACTGCCACTTCAGCTTGCTAATTCTTTGAGCTATGTCGATAACTTTGGTTCTCTGTCGGATGTATTCGTTACGAATTTTATCCTTCAGAGAGACTCCGAGCATAACTCTTTCCATAGCTCGCTGAGCGACTTTGAACTGGTGGACCAGCCCTACCGTGAGTGTCCACGTCTCAGCTCCGTAGGTCATGACGGGTAGGACGCACTGATTGAAAACTTTAGTTTTCAAGCATTGTGGTATGGATGACGAGAAGACTCGACGTAGTTTCCCAAACGCTGCCCAGCCTAGCTGGATCCTCCTCCTAGCCTCCTTCTCAAAATTATTTTTACCCAACTGCAGAATTTGCCCAAGGTAAGTATACTCGCAAACAATTTCGAGAAGATGGCCATGTACGACGACCGGTCCCGGATCAATGAGGCCACTCATACACATTGTACACTCATAGAAATATAAATCGGTTCCCTAAAAATAGTGATAAACATAATTTTTATACCAGAAATAAACATAAACTCGCTGTGCCCACAACTAGGCTACACAAAATTAATGTATCTTTTAAAGGGCAATGTATACGCTTCTACAACAGAACTCCTAGTGAGTTGCAAAAATTATCAGTAAATAAATTCAAAGAAATTGTAAAAACCTTGCTGTATCTACTATAAAATTTCAGATTATCTAGAAAATAAAAAAGCTTGGGACGGCTTTTGCTCCAACTCGAAAATTAACAACTAACAGGCTAAAGGTTTCCTCGTCGCTTCTTTACTTTAGTCTGTCATGTCTGTCACATACCGAAGCGACAGAAATCAAAAATATCACTTTAATTCCGTGTCAGTGTTTAGTTTTACAATTTAACCTTTTCTAAGTGTACATTTATTGTATTTATGGAAATATAGAGTTTTTGATTTTGATTCTTTATCGTTCCTCACGATTAAAAATCTACTTCTATCTGTAGACTTTGCTATACATGCTGCCCAAATAAACTGACATCAATAGAGTGGTTCGTACAGAACATTGAACTTAAGGCTTGGTAAGCCAGCAGAGGCCGCATTTTTGTGATTTATAAAATCATCTGACACTTAGAAAACAGTGTTTAAAATTCTGAAAAAAAGATATAACTTACTTAAGGATCTAGTCTAGTCAAAGTCGCATTCAATTACAAGATCTAATAAACTTCACTCGATAGAAAAAAATCCCAAAGTTACCCCTTTTTCTAACGTTTTTTCAATACTATGACTAGCGAACTACTGATATCACACTTATTTTTGTACTCATCTAAGGACACTGAATATTTCTAAACAAATTCGCAGAGTTTGACTTGATAAAATGATGTTTAAATAACTACAAAAAACACGAGCGCGGCGGCTTGTCAGGCGCGCGTTTTCCCTTACGCCTACTGCTGCAGGACTACCTAGCCTTAAGATTTTTATTTTTATTTTTATTTCTTCAGGAAAAGCTAACGGCTACAAAATGTATAGTTATTTATCTAAAATTAGGTTTACATAAAAATATGAAAATCTTAAATAATAATGCAGCCCACGACGCAATTCACAGATTGCTGTATGAGGTGTTACTATAAAAGTTCCGCTAAAGTTAAGTTTTAAGTTTTTAAACAAACAGAACAAACGTTGGAATATTAGGATGTTAGATAATATTATAAAATTAGAAAATACAATAAATTACTTGGTTGGTTGGGTGAAAATTAGAAAAACAAAAAGACTTTAGTATAACTACCGTAAATTACAACAAATTTAAACTGCTACAATATAGTTTGTGTAAAATAAGTTTTTTAAATTGACTCTCACTGCATAAAAATATATCAATGTCCAGGAAATATTTGTTATATGACTCTACCATTCTTCTAATTGGTGTACGCAATCCTGAGTTAGTGCGGCACGTATTGAGTGCAAATAAGCAACCGGCACGTACTTTCCTAGTATGTACTGTTCTGGGGACAGCATAACAAATACTCTGCACTAGTTCAATACTGTCGAATTTGTTACGGACGATCTTATAAAGTGTAGTAGCTTCCAGATATAGTCGTCTGGACTCCAGAGTGAGCATATTATAATTGCTGATAATTTGGGACGATGGCATATACTTTTTGTGACACCTATAGTGCATTACACGCAAGAATTTACGCTGAACTCTCTCGACAACCTCAATATACTTTTTATAGTAAGGGTTCCAAATAGGAACTGCATATTCAAGTTGTGAACGAACAAGTGTTTTATACAAATATAGATACGTGTATTCATGTTTGAAATCAGTAGAAGACCTCATAATGAATCCATACATCTTGAAGGCCTTATTAACAATTTCTTCTATGTGCTGATTTAGACATACCTTAGTGTCAAGCTGTATACCCAAGTCTCTCAGTGAAGTTACTTTGGTGAGACGTGTGTTGCAGAGATTGTATGTGAATTGAGTAATGTTTTTCTTTTTTGTGAAGTTGATGTAGTTGCACTTGGGAATACTTAAATGAAGTTTGTTGTGAGTACAGTAAGACGTCAGCCTATTGAGATCCTCTTGAAGAGCGATGCAGTCGCTGATATTTGAAATTGTTCTATATACTTTAAGGTCATCTGCGTATAGTAAGAAGTTGGAATTTTCAAAACAGTGTCCAATGTCATTTATAAATATAATAAATAGGAGAGGTCCAAGGATAGATCCTTGGGGAACCCCAAAGATGTGGGCATTTGTTTTATTTATTTCATAGTGTAGAAGTAGCCAGCCTTATTTTCGTAGAAAATCTAAAATAAATGTTTGAATCCGATATGCTAGCTAACATAACGTGTAACGGTGAAACCATTTGGGAAAAACGTTTCCATAATTAATACAAAGCAATTAATTTTGAGAGACGAAGAGCGCGTTTATGTCTTTTCTATGGGTGTGAGAAGGCCTACTTTAGAACTCGAGCTAATTTGATTCAACATATTCTTGGTCGTATTTTTAAATTGCTATTGAAATTGAAATGTTGCCTAGCTAGTTTCAATTGCAGAAAGGAAAGGTACCTTGTCATAACATTATTACAAGGTCATTGATCTTGATCTCATAATCTTGTGTTCTCCAATGTACGTAAGTAAATATTTTTCCTCAGATACAGAATGGTTAATCAAACACACAAATTATGAATAACATTTTTACTTTTAATTTAAACGTTTTACACATACTATATTAACACTACAAGCTACACCATCCAATATGCCTTATCAGTTATCACAAACAGATAGGATAGGGTTGGGGGAAAGGTAAACCACAGGGCGGAGGCGCGGGTGAGAAACATATCGGCGGCGGCGGGGCGGGCTGGAAGCAGACCGGCGGCGGCGCAGGGGCTTGCAGACAGAAAGGCTCTGGCGGTGGAGGCTGGATGCACATGGGCGGCGGGGGCGGCGGCTGCACGCACACGGGCGGCGGACCTGGGGGCTGCACAGTGATGGGAGCCGGTGGAGGGGGCTGCACGCACATCGGCGGGGGGCAAGGAGGCTGGATTGACAACGGACTCGGCGGAGGCGGCTGCACCATCACCGGCGGAGGACACGGCGGCTGGACCAGCATCGGCGGCAGCGGGGGCGGCTGCACCGGCATAGGAGGCAATGGCGGCGGCTGCAGCATCATCTGCCCCATCGGAGGAGGCTGCAAAATGAGCGGCGGCGGCGCCGGAAACTCTATAATAATCGGAGGAGGCAGCGGAAGATCGACGATCATCGGCGGAGGGCAAGGAGGGTTCACGTACATCGGAGGAGGCAAGGGAGGGTTCACGGTCATCGGTGGCAGCGGAGGAGGATTCACACAGATCGGAGGACCGGGGGGAGGAGCCACCGTGATCGGCGGGAGCGGGGGAGGGCTGACCATCAGCGGCGGAGACGCCGGCGGCTGAACCGTGATGGGACATGGCGGAGGCAGTTCTAAGTACATTGGAGGGAGTGGTGGAGGGTTCACGCAGATGGGCGCTGGAGTCGGAAGGGTCACGAAGATTGGCGGGGGTGCTGGCGGGCCGCAGCAGGGGCAGGTGGGGGCTGCGCAAGGACAAGGGGGCAAGGCAGGTGGTAAACTCGCAGGTGGAAAGGCCGGGGGTAGGCACGGTGGTGGGAAGGCCGGTGGTAAGCACCCAGGTGGAAAGCTATAGGGTAGAGGCGGTAACGGCGCCGTCGCTGGTGGTAGCGCGTACTGGTATGCGCCTATTGCTGTCAGGTCGTACGGTGACACTGCATAGTACTGAGCGGTCACTGAGCACTGTAAACAAAATTCGCATATTAGTAAAATAGGTACATCGAATTTTATTATATAAATAAAGTTTGTAGCACTTGGTGTTAAAATACTTTTTAAAGTAAAGTAAAGTAAAGTAAAATTTATTGCATCAAATAAATAAATAATGCTGGACAATTTACACAACATTATCTAGCCCACAGCTAAGCAGAGCTTGTGTTATGGGTACTAGATAACTGATATACTTAATACAATATATTACATAGATAGATATTTTTATTATACATAGAAAACACCCAGACCAACGGAATAAAAAAAAAACATAAAATACAAAAAAATAAAATAAAATACAAATACATGTAAATAAGGTACATAGGTGGTATATGTTTAGATTTCAGATTTCAGATTTATTTATTCACCATCTTATAACAATTTGTGCTATGTTAGGTAAGTCTAAGAAAAGTCATTTACAGTTTTAAATAAATACCTAAGTATGACACAATGTATTTCTACCGTTGCGGCGTGCAAAATCTGGATACAATAATACCAATTTCATTATTATAGATTAATTATATATATTAATTGAAAATTTGAATAAAAAAACTAGAGATTTGTTATTTACTTATATCTAAAAAATGTTTGTCCGTCATGAAATCATTTCAATTCAAAATAAGAAGTAGGTACTTACCAGAAAGAGTGTTCCAAATAGTAAAATCATTTTGTTTTCCACCTTGATCGGTGGCGAAGACTGCTTGCTTTAACCTACAGGTCATCACATTTTATACTGACATATTTCTTCAGAGCACTGATAATAGTTTTTGTCATCTGATAATTTTCTAGCAGGTGTATTTCAAAGTCAAGTAACACATTTGATTAGGGTGATAAAGCACGAATGCGCTTGCGTAGAGATAAAAGATTATAAATGCAGTTTATATGTTGAATTGCATTCCAGGTTGTCATATTGAGAGTGCAGTGTTTGCATGTGACTCAGACCAATCCTTGGAAAAGGTGGAAACACAGCTAATGCAGCAGGCAATGTGTTCAAGGTTACCTATTCAAATTCAAATTCAAATCATTTATTGCAGGAAATATGGTCATAATACAGGGTCTTGAACATTAGAATAGTGTCACATACTTCACCAAAACACATTGGCATGCAAAATTTCTTATAAATAGGTACATCTGTAAATTGTATTAATTTAAATTGTAACAAGATTAAACCATAATTGAACAATAGACAGCAATAATGTTGATTACTACTTATTTCTAAATTTTAGTTCCATAAGTTCCCTAACACTACACTTGAATTGAAATCAATAAATAAATATAAATAAATAATGCTGGACAATTCACACAGCATTATCTAGCCCCAAGCTAAGCAGAGCTTGTGTTATGGGTACTAGATAACTGATTATATTTAATACAATACACTACATAGATAGATATTTTTTATTATACATAGAAAACACCCAGACCAACGGAACAAATTATTGAATACCTACTCAATCTATGCGTCTTGTTTTTTGTCTATTTGTGCTTCTTTAAACAAGGAAATATTATTGCTGTGATAGTTCTACAAACAACGAACAAAATAAAGTTACACATATTCTTGTTCCGTTTTTGTCATCTTGGACCGGAACCCTGAATGAAAATCCTCTTCCATGCTGGTGCTAAGGGTGCGTTTCCACTGACCTTGACTGAGCGGACCTTGAATTCGCCAATCACAGTGCTCGAAATTTCCACTCCGCATCAGCGGAGTTGCGGACTTTCAAATAAAATATAAACGCATACTAAAGCTGGTAGATAACAAAATTATGAGATCGATAAAAAGGCGAAACCTATATTTGACGACCTCCGTGGCGCAGCGGGCGAAGGTCCGCCTGCGAAGCAAGAGGTTGCGGGTTCGATTCCCGCCTTCGAACAAATTTGTGTACGATCTGCAGAAATTTGTTCCGTTGGTCTAGGTGTTTTCTATGTATAATGAAAAGGAATATCTATCTATGTATATAATGTATTAAATATATCAGTTATCTAGTACCCATAACACAAGCTTTGAGTAGCTTACTTTGGGGCTAGATGGTGCTGTTTGGATTGTCCAGCATTATTTATTTATTATTATTATTATTTATATACAACACCTGCTGATGGTACAAGTTTCAAGTTACGTCAAAAATACCTATTTATATCGAGAAACTTCTCGCTCGCATAACTGGTCCATTTGACGAACGTATAGGAAATGAAGGTTTCACTTTCCATAATCAGATGTTGGCATACTCGCGTGATGATGGTCCTTGAGACACGGTTTCTAAGCTAATTACTATCTCTACATGATCAAAATTATCAATAGCTATTTTATGGCGTTCCTCGTAAAATTGTTACGATAAAATTCATTTATATACTTTCAAGTTAAAGAAAATCTGTCACCGGAAGAAGTGCGAGTTGTGTAGAATTGTCAACATCGATCAAAGATTCATAATGATTTAAAAAGCGTTCATTTAGTTTTCTTTAGTTTAGTAGTTTTTTCCTTATCTTAGTGTCTAGCCCTTAAATGCGCGATTTTTTAAATATGGTTGAAAAAAATATATTTGTTAGTACATAGGCATAACATGGCATGAAAAATAATGAAAAAAATCCAGGACTGATTTTACTATAATATTTTTTCAAAAAATCCTTTGTTGTATATATACAACAGCGCGCATTTATTGAGAACATGCAAGTATAGAGGAAATAAAATACAAGTTTTATTGCAAATGTATTTATTTATGGGATATTGTCGTATTTATAAAAACAATTGTTTTTTTGCTATCACATAAAGAGACCTGACATTTTTCACATATTTTCAGGGTATACCCTGAGCATTTTGGGAACTTGCACCTCTGCTGTTTATCCATCCAAACTGCCCAATGATATATCTGGTCCAATCTAACTTTTTTTGATAGAATAGCTTGAGCTGGGCCTCTGAACTTCTTCATCTCAAGTTCTCCTTGTATGGAACTTCCACTAGGCCGACCACGTTTAGCGCCATTTGCAGGTAGACCAATCTGACATAGGGTTTCAGCAAGTTCTAGCCTGAACTTCCCTAAATTGAGAAGTTTGCTGTTGCCTTTTATCTGATTTATTCTCATGTACATTACCTATGAATTTATGATCGCTAAGTCAAGGAAATGGTAAAATAAATGCATGGTCCACTTGCGACTTTTCAATGTGATGTGATAACGACCAATGAAATAATCTAAGAGGTCTTACCCCTCCCATGCGCGCAATGAACTCTCGGATAACCTTTGGGCATGGAATAGCGGCTCTTTCTTTCTTCGCTTTATCAAATCGTGGAAAAGAAAAAGGGAAAAAATTCGTACGGCGTGCTGCAATTCACCAAAGCTTCCGGTACTTGTATTTCTCCTCTAAAAATCAGCCTGTTTTCATCCGTAACAAGGTTTCTTTTTCGCCAAATCACAGGTCTATTGTTCGGTCATCTAGAAGTTCCTTGCGATGGCCTGGTGTCTTGTTCTTCATCGTGGTCTTCCAAAATGGGAGGGTCTTACATATCCTCATAGTTATCTTGAATAAGAGGAGGATCAGGCTCCACTTCGGTCTCCATTTCATCATCATTTTCGAGGTCCCATAAAACGTCAGGAACCACTTGGTAATAATTTACTTCATCTTCAACCTCTGAGTCAGACCCATCAAAGCCATCTTCCGAGTCATCCAGTATTTCTAAATATTGCCGAATTTCGCTTTCTAATAAGCGCGGCATGCTGAAAACCAAAGAAAGAATCCTTCATAAAACATGCATTTATTTACCCAGCAATGCGCACTGTCGTTTTATTACAACACACCGATTTTTGCTCATTTCTATAAGGATATCAATTATTTTCAATATTTTTTCACTTCTACATTGAATTGAAAATATAATCATACAGATAATAATATTTTTGTAAACTTACGTGATTATTATCGAATTCCAAGGACTGCTACAAAACTTGGTTCGCGCCAAAACTAGAACTTTCTTCAAAGTGACATTTCACTTTAAAATTTTGTTATAAAAAACAACATTTTTATCATTGCCAGAATAAAAAAGCGTTTGTAATTTCTTTCCAAAACAAGAATTGGTAGTATTATTTAGAAAAAAAAATCAGAAGTTCCTCATAACCTATGGTTTTTAGTATGTCGTAAATATACAACTCCACGCATTTAAGGGCTAGTTATAGATAGTTGTAATTCACAAGGAATGTATGTATTTGTGATTATCATATAATTGGTATTTACAATTGAAACAATTGAGCTAACTGCAGACCGTTGCAAACAATCTACAGGTAACATTTTTTTTTTCCTTTTTTTTTCATGTCATTTGTGATGATTTTTATGGGACGGTGTAGTCGTAAAGCGACAAAGTCCTTCGTTAAAATAAAAAAAAGCGTTGGCAACATCAATCTATTATATGAGTGTCTTTATTTATAGAGACTAAATACGATACTAATTCCACTTGCCCGGTCTATTCTTGGGGTTGGCTTAGCAGGTAGACGATGCCATCATTATGCCAATATCTATATATATAAAAGAAAGTCGTGTTAGTTACACTATTTAAAACTCAAGAACGGCTGAACCGATTTGGCTGAAAATTGGTGGGGAGGCAGCTTAGAACCAGGAGACGGACATAGGCTATGTTTTATCCCGGAATTACCACGGGAACGGGAACTACGCAGGCGAAGCCGCGGGCAGCAGCTAGTATGTATATATTTGTTAATTATGCAATAAAGACGTGTTAAATAATAACTATTTTATCTAACCCAGCACTGTACTTGCCAAACACCATTCCATCACTACGACCTCCATGGCGCAGCGGGCGAAGGTCCGCCTGCGACGCAGGAGGTTTCGGGTTCGATTCCCGCCTCGGAACAAATTTGTGTACGATCTGCAGAAATTAGTTCCGTTGGTCTGGGTGTTTTCTATGTATAATAAAAAATATCTATCTATGTAGTGTATTGTATTAAGTATATCAGTTATCTAGTACCCATAAAACAAGCTCTGCTTAGCTTGGGGCTAGATAACGTTTTGTGAATTGTCCAGCATTATTTATTTATTTATTTATCACTTTCAAAACAAGGTTTACTTCCAGCTCGATCGTGACAGGTACGTGTTCAGTTGCATACAAAACCTTGAAATTGTGGTTTAAGCAAATGAATGCAATCCACGACCTGCGCCGGCGCACGCGACCCGAATAGGGTTCATTGGAAGCCAACAATGGCTATTACTTCCGCCTTCCGAAGACATGGACTCCACGCGCATACTGATAGAGTCGATATACACCCGGACAAATGTGAAAGTCAGCTGAAAGTTGACCGAAGCGGTTTCTTGACAGTTTTCTGACTTTGGACGGGATTTCAAAAAGGGACTTCCAAAAGCCGCGCGCTCTATAAAATACAAAAAATTGCTCCCACTCTTCACCGAAAATGAAGCCACGCTCTGGCTTCATTGTCGGTGAAGAGTGGGAGCATAAAGTAAGTAGGTACCTACCTTCCTTCCTACCTTTCATATTAATATTTTATTAGGTACTAAAGTCATTTATAACGGGATATTTACCATGATTTGAGTTTTGAGCTTTCCGTGTTCAGTTATTCCGTGATCATGGCGCATGAAACTGTGCCGAAATATTGGAAAGCTCAAAACTCAAATCATGGTAAATATCCCGTTATAAATGACTTTAGTGTTAATAACCATGATGGATTTAAAAGTTTTATTAGGTAGTTTTAAGCTTGAGTCGTCACGCCATCAGTGAGGCATTTTGCTTGTCATATTCCTTACAAAGCAATTGACGCACAAATCAGTGCACCAGGGAAGATTTATCGATGGAAATAAATCACACTCTCTGATCAGCATGCGTGTCTTTATCCCAGTGGAATTTTATAATGATCTATTTGTGTTAAAAATAATAATGTAGCTTAAATTACCTACCTACTCGGTAGGTCTCCGAAACTCACCACATAAACAAACAACGCTTTCTACGTTAAACGAAAATTTAAGCCTAAATCGAGTTTCATTGAAATTGCAATTAAGATTGTATTGTGCTGCCAAGTTATTAAATGTCAGTGGTTTATTATGATTTGCATATGAATGAACGAGGAGATGCTTTTGAAAGAATCGTAAATAGAAATGTAATTATACTTACCTACTAAAGAACCTATGAAGTTCCTAGAAAAATCACATAATCAGAAAGGAGTTAATAAATAAATAATGCTGGACAATTCACACAGCATTATCTAGCCCCAAGCTAAGCAGAGCTTGTGTTATGGGTACTAGATAACTGATATACTTAATACAATACACTACATAGATAGATATTTTTTTTATTATGCATAGAAAACACCCAGACGAATAAAGTGGGCAGTCAGCTGAGTTTGAAACAAGTTAATAGAGATACCAACAATGAGAGAGAAGAAGCACGTTTCCATCTGCAAGAAAAACAATATGACCGTCTCAATTATGCTAAATCTGAATCGAAAATTACAATTGCAAAATGTCACGGCCGAGTGCATTTCGGATCCATACTAAATAGATATGGCTAATGTGGCTTGGCTCATAATGTTTTTGTCGATCTTAAATTATAGATATTCGTGTTGGCCGACTTCTACACCTGCTCTACTTTGCTTTCTGCTATATAAAACAAATTCGCTCCCACTGTCTGTCTGTCTGTCCGTATGTATGCTTTGATTTTTAAAACTACGCAACGGGTTTTGATGCGGTTAATAATAGATAGAGTGATTCAAGAGGAAAGTTTATATGTATAATACATGCATAGTATAGTAGAGAAACACTGATAGTTTTAGAGGTTTCTAATGTGATGTCGTAAATAAACACATTTTTTTTGCGCTTACATTGCAAACTCTGGCTGAACCCTACGAGATAGATCAAAATAATGTACTACAGTATTGTACACCTTAAAAAGGTCTACAAAAAAGTTCGCGATGGTATATGTCTATCTCTTAGGGATAACCCACAATAACCATTTTTATCCTTTACTTTTTACGAGAAATAATGTCTTATTTACGAAGCGATTTTAAGCAATACAGCATTAATCCTGATCCAATTAAGTACCTTAAATAAATTCCGGATTTTAATATAGATCAATATGGCCCTGTACAGCATGTAATTTAAATTATTTTAAATGAATATTTTTGAAGATATTACAGATTTAAAATGCAGGGACATAGCAGTTGCGGCGGTACCGGCCGGGGGGCCGATTCTGTAGTATTTTTATATGATTCTGTAGTATATTTAGTATCAGCATTGCATCCGTGCGAAGCCGGGGCGGGTCGCTAGTTTGTAATATTCGTCTAGCAAGCATTGAAAACTTTTATGCTTTCTGACAAAATCTTTGCAGAAAAACAACTCTTCTCGGTTACTATAAATTCGTCTAAAACTGTCATCAATCGTGCGATAATAACAGCTGTCGCAAGTTTTTCGCAGTAGAAGTTATTAATTTCTGTAATGATGCCTGTTTCAGAGATTTACGGCAGCGTGGCACGGCCGTGTCTCATTCACAACTTTCTCAGTATTGACTATTGACGCTGTCCGCAGAAACGATTCTGCGAGTGGACATTATGTATAGTACATTGTAAACATCATTCAAACATCAGCGGTGTTGGGCAGAAACCACATACAAGCTGTTGGTCCGACTGTGTTCTGTCCCGTTACTGTTGATTGCCCATTTACCCTCGGGGCATGAGTGAGGCAAGTTTGCAAAACACGACACTTCAAATGTGATCTTGAGTGTGCTGAAACTTTACGACTTTCGACGATGCTGACCAGCTATAAAAGACCGGGGTTGAGACTACTTGAGACATAAAAATACCGTGGTTCTCAAGAACTGGTCTCGAGAAGACCAAATTGACCTTCAGCGGTAACTCAGGATGTTCGGTTTCTAGATGAAGATAAGTTAGCCAGCACGCTACTTGCGGAAACTGCAAAAATGCGGACAAAACTATTGGAAGTCATTAAAATTACCCAACACTGCAGCAACTAGAGAATTATCGCTAGAATTAGATATAGCAAAGAACTTCTATTTTTGCGTCACGGTTTACTTGGTGTTTCATAAAAGCTGGCTCGAGGTTTTTGAAGGGAGTGTTGTGTGGTACGAAGCGGAAGGTGTAAATTCAAGAAGAATAGAATACTAGTCTGGATTTCTCTAAATTTGATTTACTAAATTCACAACACCGTCGTCGCCGATGTCACTGAACTGTTATAAAAGCGTAAAAATTGCTAATCTTGCCTTTTCGCGTATCGATTGCATAAGTTGCGAGTTAATCTGTTAGGTGTGGGATCGAGGCCGTACAACTGTGTCACTAGAACAATGCAATGTTTGATAGGGAGGTACCTACTTTGAACATTGTTTTCTACCGAGAGGTTTGCATGGATGATTCACGAGGGATTTTCGTTGAAACAAAACACTACCAATGCCATTTTGGACGGATTTGTGATGTCTATGCGTCCTCTTCGCAGGGGATCATGGCAGGGAATTATTGGAATAAGCCGTTTATTGTGACTATCAATATTGATTACTTTGATTAGTCAATTTGTGCCTGCCCATTCATATGCGTCACATTACATTTGTGTCTATAAAATCAAAGAGTTTAAGGGGGTCAGGCGACGGATGATTTTCCTATACAAACGTAAAACCAAAATGATTTGTAATTTGAGCATATTTTCACCATGGTCTGCTATTGTTTGTATTAAAATAGTATTTATCTAGGTTCCTGCCACAATTTTTTTTCAAAATACCTTTCTGAAATGAAATTTTACCGAATCGCGTTTTTACATTAAAGAATGAATGTTTTCTTAGTATTTGTGTAGATAAGTATTTTGAAAAAAGCTTGTGGCAGGAACCTAAATAAATACTATTTTAATACAAATAATAGCAAACCATGGTGAAAATATTCTCAAATAACAAATCATTTTGGTACTACGTTTGTATGGGAATTCATCCGTCGCCGGACCCTTAGATTAAATCATTTATTTGCAGACAACCGGTTACAAGTTGATATGCTTATATGTATTTAAAGTTTCATGCAATGACTTACCAGCTAAAGCTTTGGTGTGCAAAATTATTTAATAATAAAATAGAGACATTCAAATCGGAAAATTAATTAAAATAATGTCTAACTATAAGTAGGTATATAAGAGAAAAAGCATTTCGTCTTCTTCAGCTCGAACTAATTGAGGCATATTGCTCTGAAGGCGGCAAGAAGATATAAAATAAAATTCATAAAATCACCACGGTTACTCAACATTACAGTCGTTTTACGTAATAAATCACTCTTTCACTGGAATTTAAAGAAAGTTGTAAGAGAAGATTTAAAATTGGCTTAGCTGTGTCAATTAATACGAAACAACGCTATAAAATGCATAATATTATGATTATGATGGATGGTAGAGGCATTCACTTTACGCAATTAATTTTGGCAAAGGGTATAATTTAATGTTCGGAGAAATATTTTTAGGTAGGTATAGGAGAGAACGTAATTTGTGAATTGGCAAGACTAAACATCATTAAGTAATAATAATAATAATAATGCTGGACAATCCACACAGCACCATCTAGCCCCAAAGCTTGTGTTATGGGTACTAGATTACTGTACATATATTTAATACATACATTATATACGTAGATAGATATTTTTTATTATACATAGAAAACACCCAGACCAACGGAACAAATTTCTGCAGATCGTACACAAATTTGTTCCGAGGCGGGAATCGAACCCACAACCTCTTGCGTCGCAGGTGGACTCTCGCCCGCTGCGCCACTGAAGCCGGCAGTTAAGTTAAGGAAAAGATCAGAAGGTGGCTTCTCACACTTGACTACGACGCTACTGAAGGTCTCTTATATATTTTAGGCTGATTATGTTAACACTCGCCCTCCCCCCCCCCCCTCCCTTCCCCTTCCCCTTCCCAATATTTTATGTGACATGTTTCCATCAGATAATGTAACTTATAAACCTGTTTTTATTTAGGTAATTTTACTATTTCTTCTACTTATTTTAATATCGATGTAATAGGTAATTATTACTATTATTTTAACTAATTTAAATCACTGTTTCTTAGTTTGCCCTGGCTCTGTACACTTAATCTATGAACGGTAAACATATTTTGTAAACAGGCCTCCCGCGACACAGGCTTGCCTCGTGCAAATGTATGGTCGAAATAAGTTTTCTAGCAAATAAATATATAAATGATAAATAATGCTGGACAATTCACACAGCATTATCTAGCCCCAAGCTAAGCAGAGCTTGTGTTATGGGTACTAGATAACTGATATTATACTTAATACAATACACTACATAGATAGATATTTTTTATTATACATAGAAAACACCCAGACCAACGGAACAAATTTCCGCAGATCGTACACAAATTTGTTCCGAGGCGGGAATCGAACCCGCAACCTTCTGCGTCGCAGGCGGACCTTCGCCCGCTGCGCCACGGAGGTCGTCAAATATTTTACTTTACTTTTTTATCATTGTTGTTTGAACTGACTATATATAACATGAAGTAGGTATCAATATCAGTCTGTAGTCCAACTTAAAAGTATCAAAAAACATTGAAATGGAACGGACATTGTTGAACTGGTTCAACCAAAATAGCAATCAGTGGCCAATAGCTTCACAGTTTCATAACATCCAGTCAGTCCGGAGTATCAACTATCAATTATTATAGAGCAACTAAGCACATTATTGCAATATTACTTTATGAAATGAGCACGAAAAGTAATTCAATGAACATAATGAGGTAGGCGGTCAACAGACACCGTCGAACGAAAAAAATAATCAACTGGATACCCTAGCGCCTTCACATCTTGCAGGGACATCGGTAAGGGCCGGTTCTGCAGCAACATCAGCGGAGTCCCTTAAACGGCGAAAATACGCTAACCTTGACCGAGGTTACCTATTTGAGCCGTTTGGGGTTGAAACCCTTGGTCCTTGGGGTCCTGGGGCACACGCAATTTATAAAGATCTTACCAAACTTCTTATAGAGTCCACAGGTGATCGGAATGCTGGCTTCTATTTCGGTCAAAGAATTAGCATTGCCATTCAACGTGGCAATGCTGCCAGCATTCTGGGCACTCTGCCTTCTGGTGACGGCTTAGATTTTTAAGAAATAGATATAAGTGTATATATTAGTTGTAATTGTTTTATTCTGTTACTGTAATTTTCTATGATTTCTGATAAATAAAGTCTGAATACATTGCATACTAGCGCCTTCACATCTTGCAGGGACATCGGTAAGGGCCGGTTCTGCAGCAACATCAGCGGAGTCCCTTAAACGGCGAAAATACGCTAACCTTGACCGAGGTTACCTATTTGAGCCGTTTGGGGTTGAAACCCTTGGTCCTTGGGGTCCTGGGGCACACGCAATTTATAAAGATCTTACCAAACTTCTTATAGAGTCCACAGGTGATCGGAATGCTGGCTTCTATTTCGGTCAAAGAATTAGCATTGCCATTCAACGTGGCAATGCTGCCAGCATTCTGGGCACTCTGCCTTCTGGTGACGGCTTAGATTTTTAAGAAAAAGATATAAGTGTATATATTAGTTGTAATTGTTTTATTCTGTTACTGTAATTTTCTATGATTTCTGATAAATAAAGTCTGAATACATTGCATACATAGTTATAAACTAGGTAGGTACTATTAATTTCGTATTTTTAAGTGATATTGATATTCTGAAAAGTTGATATAAAATGACGGTGACTTGAAAACACTCACGTAGCAAGCAGTAGCATGCATAATGAAAAATAAACAATGACATTGAAAATCAACAACAAATAAGAAAGATTATTACAATTTTATAAAAACGAACATGATTAATCAAGAACTCTTCAACCAGAGCACGAGCGTTGATCATGTTATGATACAAGGAAATAATTACCCAAGATGAATAAGAAAAGCAATAAATGATGTGATGCGAACATTCCGAGAAATCATCACATGTCAACTAACGGGAGACTATTAATAATGAACCATCTTTTCTAATGGTTATACGAAATAAAGCAGCTTAGGTAACTTGAAAGACACATAGTAGGTAGGTATCTACGTTACAGAGGAACAATTACACAATATATCACTGTAGGTAGGTGTACCTTCGAATAATAGACGAGATGAGACAATAGAAGTGTGGGACGATAGTAGGTTCAGGATTTAACCCTTGCCACTTTACAATCACAATAGCTTATGAATTAAAAACTGGCAAAGGAAAAACACAACAAAATTGAACCTAAAGTTCTACAACTAAAGCTTTTTACACCCAACGATAGACCAGCGCAACGAGAACCATTAGAGTAATTGAATCCTCCATTGAAAAGTGTTCCGCGAACCATGACAATAGGTTAGGAAGGTCAGGTTGCACTGGCGACACTGGCTGAGAAGTCAACAGAGTCAAGACAATGTGTAATTGGTGCGTCTTCACTGTGTAATCTTGTGGCAAAGCGGTCATTAGGCTTGTGTGCGGTAAAAACAAATGGGTGAATTCAATAGCTTCATTGATGAGACATAACATCAACACGATAAATTTGATTCCGAAATACGGTGAACTATTTCAAAGGTATCTAACGTTACTAAGCTAGGAATGGTAAGAATGCTTAGCCAATTACAGAACCAGAAATACGTGATTCATATTACTGTAATTATTTTAGTTAGCTTATTAACTAAGACGTTATGGTATTACGTGTAATGTTACATTATTTGCAAAGAAATAATACTTTAAAACAAAACAGAAGCTAAGACAAAAGTATTCGTAACCTTGGAAGAACTTAGCACTCTTTCTAACAAGAATAAAGCGTCGAACGAACGCAACAGAAATACGGGACAGGGTCAATTTCAAGTGTGAGAACAATTATATTAGTTTGAATTTCGATAAAATCACCAAGGATTTGCATTTTCTCACGACATTTAGTAGCAATTTGTTGAGATTGATAACAGAGCATTCTTCCTGCTGTTAGAATTGGCCAGAAGCAAATATAAAATTAACGAAGAAAAAGTAAAAGCTGAAAACATCCGCATTGTTTTCACCGAAAGATTTATGCGAGTGCGTCCTAAAACACGAAGCCAAGCTTGTTAGACAATTGTTATTCTCATCTCATCTACAGCAAACATCCGCAACTTTCTTGTGCTTCCGTGAAACGTCGCGCGAGTGATGGAAAGTTGCCGCGCCCTCCAATACCGTTACTCAATGCTTCATCCATCCATCTCAGAACTGTCGTGTACTTATTGTGTAACTGACCTTTACCAGACTTAACACCGGTTCTGCTCGTGACATACGCTCATTTCAAAAATATCTACCCTTGCGAAACTGTTTCGTATGGAGTGCGCCAGGGAACCACACTCTGACCTATGGTTTTCTTTATTCACAAGCTTAGTACTAAAGATTTGAGAGTAGTGAAGGTTGATAAAACTAGAATATCAGGAAAACATGAAGGAATTATCAATCGTCAGTAAAATAAAACTCATCTGCAAATTAGAAAATTACACCAGATGTTCGCATAAACTTTCTAACTGTCGGTCGGTCGCTAACTGCGTAACCATTTCCCCATTATAACGACTATATTACGTACGGTATTAGCAGACGTTCAAAGCATTGTGAACAAAATAGTCAGCTAGCATACGTTCCTAGTGTTCCATCCTACATAACATTCCAGATTACACAGGGTCGCGTTTTAATACTTGTTTTACGAAGACCAACGGAGATTACAGTCAAGCAAACAAAACTCATACTCATACATTAAACTCTGTTATAGAATGTAGCCCTAAATAAAAGAAACAGGTGTTCAGAAAGATACCAGCGTTCGTTTACTTCTTGATTTACATCAACATCAAAGATCAAGGGACACTACGCTTTAATTTGAGTAGAACCGTTCACAGATAGATAAGGCGAAGAAAGCTTTAACCGGTTGGCGATGTTGGTCAGTGTGAATAATCAGATACAAAATAGATATTTATTTGCTACAGTCAAACGGTTGATGTTGAAAACTATAATGATGTGTTTATAAATGAGTAAAATGTCAGAGCATAATTTAAGGACCAGATTTTTGATCACTCAACGAGAGAGATCCTATATACCAATCAACAAATTACAATGTTCTTTTTTTAACTGGACGGACAAAGTAGCTACAAAAATAAAAGGAAAAGTAAAATAAAAAAGGTAAAATTCTTATAACTAAAAATTAAATAGTAGGTATACAATATAGAAATCACAAAATCTACAATTTATGATGAGATTTTTATACTTATACCAATGGGATCAACTTATAATATACACACACACAACTTATAATATATGTGTGCTCACAACAAACGTCATTAGACTACACAATATAATTACAATTCGATATATATAATGCAAACCTACAAGAACCGGACGTAGGCGGAGATATCTCGTGTCACCAAGCACCAATACCCTGTAGACATGAGGCGTGCGTGCTTGTCGCAATTACGAAAGAGATAGCCAACATTAAGTTAGAGAGTGCTTGCTTACATGAACCAAAGATCAAAATCCACTTAGCTGGAAGTAAAACCCAAGTTTGTTGAAGCTTAGTGGACAAGGGGAATATTAGTACCTAGTTTATTTATTTATTTATTTATTAAGGGCACCCAACTAGAAGTAACACAATAGATCACAAAATTAATACGACAAAACTTAAAAACTAGTGCACTCTAAATTACAGGTAGCCACAACATGCATATAAAACAAGGCAACTCAACTAAACACCTAATCGTAACATGTATGTAATAAATTAATAATATTATGGTTAAATCAATGTAATTTATATAAATTTATATAGGCACGAGTACCTATGATACCTGGATATGTGAATCGCAGGTTGTACAAGTTATGTCAATTATAATAATAAAAATGACAGATAGTGTAGAAGGGAAGGGAAGGGAAGTATAAAGGTTGAATGTAGTGTCGGCTTGAGAGAGGGCGCTGCTAATGTAAACATCGGCTCCGTATAAAATTAATCGAATAAAATAGTTTAAGTGTACGTTTCGCTAGAAATAAACAATAATTAGATAAATAGTGTTATAAATCACAAGTGACAGTGTTTTCCGAAGAAACAAACAAACATTTACAGTGAAATATGAGCTAAAAGTACAAACAGTGATTACAACTACTAGTACCCAAAATCACCGATATAAATCTACAGAAAAGTCACCCACAACCCCGAGACCCTGTTATCAAACTCTTGTCCAACGAATGTACCAAGATTATCGCAGTAAGTCATCAAAAGAAAATTTTTCGTTCATCATAATATGTGTTTGACGGTATTGTGATAAATGTGTGACTCATTGCAGTAACGAACTTTTCTACCACTATCAACTGTCACAACACGTATGGACTAAACAATAATTTCGACTGTCCACGTAAGATCATTCTGGTCAAGTGGCTCCACGGTAGGATCTACGATCAGAAGGCACCGAGATCGTATCTCTTCTCCAGGTGTTATTTTTGCATGAAGATTTTCATTGCTAACACCATCTAGCGAGTAGAAAAGGCATTTTTCAACGCCAATAATGGACGAACATGAAAATGTCACCCTAAGACGAGCCCATACACAATTGACCATGAGCATAAACGAGTCCAACATGAGCATCGACAGCCCGCTAGATGTCACCACCAATAGCCTCCCGGACCTCTCAACCGATGGTGATCAACTCCGTACCCTATTACAAAAAATTGAGCATCTCGAAATACAACTCAATAGTGCTCACAGCGAAATAGAACAGTTATTACTGCAAAATCAGGAATTAGCAAAAACAAACAAAGAATTAACAAAAAAAAATGTTCTATACAAAAAACTTGGCCACAGTCCAGCCAAATTTGTTACTCAAACTTTGTCAACACCACGAAATAAAGGCAAGCAGCAATCAAAACCTAAAATAAACAAACAGACGCAAACTGAAAGCATAAAACTAAAAGAAATCGAAGTAATATCAGACAAAAAAATCATAAAAAAACTCAGACAAGCACAGATATATGCGAAAAAACTGCCCAAAAGCTAGAAAAAGAAACCCAAACTCATTTTATATCGACTATAGAAAAAAACACGCAGACAGAATATCAAGATTTGAACCCGCACCCACAGGCTCCACCTGATGAGACGCACAACCTAACCCGGACCAGAGTCAACTTTACACTGGCAGCTACTAAGTTGAATAAGATTTGTTTTATTAGCAGCGAAAAAGCACATAATTTGCAACACAAAACTTTTGTTGAAAATGAGCAGATTAAAGGATATGACATCTGTCACTATAGGAAACCGGCCGGTGGCATTCAATTTTTACTAGAGGGAGTCGCTGCGAAACTAAAAGACTTTTCTATGCAGGATTTCTGTGTAGTATTCTTGGGAGAAGACGATTTTCATAACACAAATAATAACCTGGAGTTGGTTATGTATATAAGAGAAGAGTTACAGAAAGTCCAGTTCACTAACATTATAATATGCCTACCAACTTTTAAATGCCATAAATACGCATCGATGTTCAATTGGCGAGTGGAAAACTTCAATAATCTACTTTACATCGACAATGAATCAAAACAATACGCCTACCTACTAGACTCCAATTTAAACCTTACATACGACTACAAAATGTTTTCAAAATTTAATGGAAAGGTGAATATTCGTGGTTTTCGAGTCATTCTACACGACCTGGGAAAATTAACCAAACGTATAAAAGATGAGCAGAACCAATCCGGTAATACAACATCCTTGAATGACGGAGCCAGAAAGCAACAAGAACACGACGAAACTCAGTTTTTTCTCGAATAATTTTATAAACATAATGCATCAAAATATTGCAGGATTACTCCATAAATCCGACCTATTGACTCTATACATAAATGAAATAAATGAAAAACAATGTATCGACATAGATGTACTCTGTATCACAGAGCATTTTATTACAGCAGGACAAGAAGACCTACTTTGTATACCTAATTATAGCCTGGCAGCATGCTATTCTAGACCTAAAAATCGAGGAGGTGCGTGCATTTTAGTCCGAAATGGTATTACTTATAACGCAATAAATGAAGTAGCTAAATTATGCGTGGAAAGTACATTTGAGTGCTGCGCTATCGAACTAAAATCTTATAATATAACCTTAGTGTGCCTGTACAGGGTGCCTCATCCCAAAAGGCTAAATGCATTTTATGACATATTAGAAGAATTATTAAGGAAAATTTGTAATACAAAAAGTAATGTTATTTTATGCGGCGACTTTAATATAGATATTTTAAAAAATAGTCGCTTATCTTTAGAGTTCGAAAATTTATTACTCTCTTATAATCTTAAATTAAAAATCAGAGTACCTACTCGGCTATCGAGTGGAAGCTGCATTGATAACTTTGCTATAAACACTAAACGTAATTGTAAATGCCAGGTATTAGATATCGGTCTATCAGACCATACAGCTCAGCTTCTTACGTACCCGGTTTGTAGAGTCTGCAAGATCAATAGTTGGACCATATTTAGAAGAGATCTTAGCTGTGAAAACAAGACAAAATTCAAACAATGCATAGAAAGTCTTTCTTTCTCTGAACTATATCAAGTTGAAAATACGAACGATGCATATAACTTGTTTTTTGATACATTTAAGCTTTTCTACGACCTGTGTTTTCCAATTATAAAAACCACTATAACAATCAAAAGAAAACCAAAATGGCTATCTAAAGGAATTAAGCTCTGTAGTAAAAAACAAAGATCACTGCTATGGGCGTATCGCCGACAATCAAGTATATCAAACAAATCAAACCTAAAAAAATACTCAACGAGACTAAAAAAAATCATTAAACTGACGCAACTGTCACAGAATAACCACAATGTCGAAAAATCCCAGAATAAATCTAAAACAATATGGCAAATAATAAATAGTACCAAACAAAACCTACCTCGCGAAAATATAACAAGTATCACACTAAACAATAATGATTATAACGACCCAAATGACATAGCCACAGTGTTTAACGACTTCTTCATAGACCAAATAAAGACATGCAAAAATAAATCCTTAGAACATACTAATAATATAAATTCAATTCCTAATTCAATATTTATCTCTCCCACTATCCCTCTTGAAGTAGAGAAGATCATAAAATCGCTTAAGAATAAAAAAAGCACTGGGTATGATGACATTTCTATTCCGGTACTTAAACTAGTTAGCAAATCTATATCTCCGCAACTTAGTTACATTTTCAACCTTGGCATATCAGACGGCGTTTTCCCTGAAGCCCTGAAACCTGTAGTTATAAAGCCTCTTTATAAGAATAAGGGCTCCAAGAATGATATAAAAAACTACCGCCCAATTGCACTCACTCATATAACGCATTGAACTCTTTTATGGAAAAGAATAATATATTAGTTAATGAACAAAACGGCTTCAGAAAAGGCAAATCTATAAATATAGCAATATACAATCTGTTAAGTGAAATCATTAGAGGGGTGGATAAACGGACACCTATATGTGCCCTATATATGGACATGACAAAGGCATTCGACTATGTAAACCATACAATACTCCTAGAGAAACTATACCGCTACGGAATCAGAGGGAATGCTTATAATCTCCTTAAATCTTACCTTGAAAATAGAACGCAATTCACAGAGATAAGAAGAATAAGTACAAAAACCAAAGAAGAAGTCAAATATATGTCTCAGGGTAGAACAATCAAATGCGGTGTACCACAGGGAAGCGTCTTAGGACCATTGCTATTCTTAAGTTATATTAACGACCTACCCGCAGTCACCAAACATCCCATGGTACTTTTCGCAGATGACAGCACCGTAATAATTAAATGTTCATCACCTAAGACTTATGAAACGGAAATAAATGACACCCTAAACAATATAATCGATTGGCTAGATAGCAATAATTTAAATGTTAACCTTGAAAAAACAAAAATAATGCATTTTGCACAACGCACTCCGCTACCCAATATTAAAGTCATATACCAGAACCAAACAGTAGAAGATACATCCAGTACAAAATTTCTAGGTCTTACAATTGACAAACAATTAACCTGGAACTTGCAAGCTATAGAAGTTTGTAACGTACTCAGTAAATATGCATACATGCTCTACAAACTTCGAAAAGTTGTTGGTATAGAAACACTAAAAACGGTCCATCATAGCTACGTTTCCTCTAAATTACGGTACGGCATTATGTTTTGGGGACATTGCACTGAAAGGGAAATAATCTGAGCGATGTATGGCCTGAAGACCACAGATAGTTGTAGGCCCTACTTTTTGTCATCAAATGTATTAACACTTCCGGCTCTCTACATTTATGAAATAGCGGTTTTTGTTAAATTAAACAGTAATCTGTTTGACAAACCAATCAACACACGCAGTAGACGTGACCAGCTTCGCCTGTGTTCAGCTACAGCTAATACAGCATTGCTAAAAAAAAGTTTTTGTGGTATGGCGCCAAAAATCTTCAATAAATTGCCAAACAATATAAAGTTGCTTCCATTGGCCGTGTTTAAAAACAAACTTTATAAATTTCTAACGACAAAATGCTATTATCATGTAAACGAATTTTTATTAGAAAAGGACATTAAAATTAATTAATTAGTAATAAAAAAAAAAAAAAATTTTTTCTCTCGTGACTAATTTTAAATGATTGTATTATGTAATATAATTGGATGCTCACATGATGTTTGATTATTAAATTTTTTATGTAGTATTAATGTTTTTTTGAAAATGTATGATCCTAGGAAAACTAATTTTGCATGCCTAGACTAAGGCAATACATGTACGGTACTTACCTATTCTATAACCAAGACCATTGTGACCCATGTATGCAAATAAATGATTTGTATTTGTATTTGTATTTGTATTTGTAAAAAAATGTACGTTATTATGTCTAGTTAAGGTATGTAAGTGTCACCGAAATGGTGCGGACCGGTGCGATCCCCGACCTGCATGCCCATATGGTATAAAGAACTTTATTCTCATAAAAACACAGGGTTTACTTAGAATGAGATACATAAGAAAAAAATAATCTAGGTTAACAATATTTAAACTAACCACTGGGACCTAAAATAAGTTCTAACTTAATATTGTTTATTCTTAATAAATATTACATAAGTAATAATATTATAAAATACTAAACATTATAACAACTAGTAGGTACCTACTTAGATAATTATGAAATATGCATATGGGAATATAGCGTTACCTTCCAATAAGAGCTTATAATACACTGACGACTGACGACCTCAGTGGCGCAGCGGGCGAGAGTCCGCCTGCGACGCAAGAGGTTGCGGGATTTGATTCCCGCCTCGGAACAAATTTGTGTACGATCTGCGGAAATTTGTTCCGTTGGTCTGGGTGTTTTCTAAGTATAATAAAAATATATCTATCTATGTATATAATGTTATCTAGTACCCATAACACAAGCTTTGAGTAGCTTACTTTGGGGCTAGATTGTCCAGCATTATTTATTTATTTTATATAGGCGCTTATTATGGGAGGACTAGGTTGTTTGTTGTTGCGGACCAGAGATATGTAAATATAAACTTTTGGCATGGTGGCTATATAACGTCACACGACCATCACAACAATTTTATTCAAGAATCTTTTGGTTATTTACCAGTCTTCTTTTTCACAAGAGTGTGAGGCACTTTAGTGAAAAGCGGACGTGATGTGAGGAAAAGCGTAGAGACACTACAAATATAGCTGTTGTTTGTGCACCCTTTAGTAAATGTTGTGCAGTCCTGTTAGAAGCACACATTCTATACGAAGAAACTTTATACCTAATTGTTATAAAATAACGTTTTATTATGTGTATTGTTGGCATTGCCTTATAAATAAATAAATAAATATAATTTCGTACCTGCTTGTCCAGGCCCTCAGGCCTTACAAAGTTGAGTGAGGCGGTTAGCACTTTCTTTTCAACTCCATTTACAACCATAAAGTTCTCAATAATTAATGTTTTTTTGGCATTATCTTGATTTGGCTCTTTTGGCATTTCGATGGGTATAATTATAATATATTATTATAATCATGAGTCGAATATGTTGATTGGGATCTCGCAGAGTTCATAAAATGTTAATGTGGTCAACTTAATAATACTTACTGTTTGATTTCATCCATATTTAATTTGAAATACGAATCTTCTGTCTTCGACCTGGACCTGACGTGGTAGTTTATCAAAACCTTGTTAAGAAAACACTCAAACAGAATAGGGTATTTTACTCTGAGAAGAAATCTAAAAATATATTATTGGAGATAGCTTAGGCAAAAAGCAGTCGGAAAACGTTAGTTTTAGTTCATAAAATAGCAAACTAAATTTTAAAATTAAATTTAAACGTTCCAGCTTTTTTAATCTGTTTCATAACACCATTAAATAGTAGTCGCCAAATAAAAAAAAATAAAAAAAAACTGACGTCATGACCGCAGAGCAATATGGCGTCCACTGCGTCCAGCGCTTTCCTCAAATTTGCAAATGCAAAATTAAAATGCATTTTTATGTCACTTTACGATTGAATAAAAATTTTGTGAATTTTTCGTGGTTCATTAGCACTATAGAATCTAATTGAGACACTTTTCAAAAATGGGTGTAATACCCTATTGTGACAGTTTCCAAACTCGCCTAACTACTCTACGACACCATCGATAGCGGTAATTCTAGATATGTCATCAATGGGTTTCCATCGTAACGACATAACTGTTCCGTTGACATAATTCTGCAGATAATGACATGCTCTTGGCAGGTGCTGGTGGCAGCGAGGTAATGATTGGGACAACTCGCGTGGAACTTTCAATTTGTTCGGCAATAATTCTGGCATGTGGAGATTTGCGACAAGGGCAAATAACTGTCATTATGCGAGGGCTGGGCTAGTTAGAAAAATAATCAATCAAAATCAAAAACTCTTTATTTCCATAAATACAATAAATGGACACTTAGAAAAGGTCAAATTGTGAAGCTAAACACTGACACGGAAATAAAGTGATATTTTTTGATTTCTGTCGCTTCGGTAGGTATGTAGACTAAAGTAAAGAAGCGACGAAGAAACCTTTAGCCTGTTAGTTGTTACTTTTCGAGTTGCAGCAAAACCCGTCCCAAGCTTTTTTATCTTCTAGATAATCTGATATTTTATAGTAAGCCTTTTTGCACAGCAAGGTTTTTACAATTTGTTTGAATTTATTTACTGATAATTTTTGCAACTCACTTGGAGTTTTGTTGTAGAAGCGTATACATTGCCCTTTTAAAAGATACATTAGTTTGGTGTAGCCTAGTTGTGGGCTAGGATAGGAGTGATAAACTGGGCCGATTTGAGAGGATTAGTTCTCAATATAGTGGATTCTCGAAGGAGCAACAATTTGAAACTAAATACACTGAAAAAAATATAGTCCAACTAAGACGCATTTTATCTTAGTTGGCGTCAAAATAGTTCGAATGATAAATATCTCATTTAATTCAAACAAGAATGCATGGTAGCTGTAACATATCGAATTTGTTTTTGAACAATAGGCATATTAATATTATTATCATAGAAGTAATTAATTTATCAGAAATCATAGAAAATTACAGTAACAGAATAAAACAATTACAACTAATATTATTATTACTACTATTATTATTGCCATATTAAACATTTATTTGCACGGGGTTAGCAAACAACTTTGTTGCATTTAATATCTGAATTATATTAAATAACTACACTTTATAAGGTCAGTTCATTACATGGTAGAAGGAGCTATAACGATTTAACTAAGTTCTCATAGTCACAGAAGACAAGATCTTATCAGGCTCATATGGATTCATGTGCGTGATCACATGAGACCAGATCTTAATCAATGTAAACAATTTTTTTTTCAGTGTACAAAATGTGTATAGATAGATTCGAAGCACAGAAAAAGCTAACTACCTATTCTAGGGTGAGGTGACCCCAGGCTCAAATAATGTAGCTAAAATTGTCTGATTAAATTAGTAATTAATGAGATATATAACATCACGTAACTTTGGGCGTGCAAAATAATAAAGAAACCCAAGCGAAAAGTCCTGCCAAAGTTTTTCCAAGAGAAAAACCTGTTGCCCAGACTCTTAAGAGACTGGTGCCTCTGGAGACCACACACACACACACACACACACATACACCAACACTCACAAATTATACAATGTTTTTATGTGAATTTGTTATAGCCAGTAATAAAAACCATAAATAGATTAATAAATAATTAGCTTGTAATTTTATTTAGTAATTAACGTAATTTAATTCGACGACCTCCGTAACGCAGCGTCCGGTCCGCCTGCGACGCAGGAGGTTGCGGGTTCGATTCCCGCCTCGGAACAAATTTGTGTACGATCTGCAGAAATTTGTTCAGTTGGTCTGGGTGTTTTCTATGTATAATAAAAAATATCTATCTATGTAGTGTATTGTATTAAGTATATCAGTTATCTAGTACCCATAACACAAGCTCTGCTTAGCTTGGTGCTAGATAATGCTGTGTGAATTGTCCAGCATTATTTATTATTTATTTATTTATTATTTATAATTATTCAGAAATCTAGGAGACGCGTTAACACTACCACACCGTTTGTTTAGCTTCGGTAGTGTTATCGTTTCAATATGTATTTAAGATCCTGTAAAAATGTTCTGAACAAAGATTTTAACCCCAAGTGCATTTGCACACGTACGAACGTACATTCTAAGTAGAAACGTACATTCTCGAGTCCCTTTACCCGTCACAGTGCACTGGTCACCTTGACCGCTGCGCCCGCGCCGGTCAAGCCGATTCAATCGTAACCACACCGTGTGAATATCTTACTAGAAACTGATATTAGAAAGCCGTGGAAACGGTGACTGGGTTGTCATTCATGTGGTCTAGCACTATTTGGTATGAACTGGTGTCTAGCTTAACCTATTGAGGTATTTATTGTCATGATGTCAGGTGCCATGTTTACATCTATACTAATATTATAAAGAGGAAAGATTTGTTTGTTTGTATTGAATAGGCTCCGAAACTACTGGACCGATTTGAAAAATTATTTTACCATTAGAAGCCCACATTATTCCTGATGAACATATGCGACTTTTTACCGCGGGAAAATGCTTCATTCCTACGGGAAAACGGGTAATAGGACAACGGGTGGTAAGAATGCAGCTAGTATCTGATAAGTGTAGTGTAGTAGGTACTTTATAGATGGGGTGTTGCGTGTGTGTGATCATTGGAGTTAAACAATGAAGTAAAAAGTACTGTAATGTGAGTTCTAAAGAGTTAAATGCGTCAAAATCTTCAATCAAGTGTTTCAGAGTATACATTACCTAGTCCGGTCAATTTAGACATCAGAGGTTACAAAAATTCGAACCCAACTGAAAATTGGAAAGAAATTTAATACACCATTATAAATGAAATTATGATGTGAAAAGTCCTCATCCATCCGAGACCTAGACAAAAAATTACTCGGTGTCAAAGATCACAGGGTTTTTCACGATTTTTAGCAAAACGGTAAGTTTTATCATAAAATTAGCTGAGACTAAAATTGTAGATCAGATAATTTTCTATAAAAAATGTCTTTATACTTTTTTTCCTAACAGTCACGGTTTTTGAGAAATGCTGTTTTGAATTTTATAAAGGTAAAGATATAAATCGTAGGTAGGTAAAGATAACCCATTCTAAAAATGCACGCCCCATGTACTATAAAAACTATCGTAGTTTGACGAATTCATTACGGATTTAAGGGACGAAACGTTGGTGTTCTTCCAACACAAATAAGGTTCGTAGTTAACCCGCTTACATCCGTAATGAATGCACGTCCCCCTCCACAAAACGTCATAGGAACCTACACTCGGCGTGCATTTTTAGAATGAATGAATAAATAAATAAATAAATAAATAATGCTGGACAATTCACACAGCATTATCTAGCCCCAAGCTAAGCAGAGCTTGTGTTATGGGTACTAGATAACTGATATAACTTAATATAATAAAAAATAAAAAAAAAATCTACACATTTGCTCCTCTTGGAGTCGAGACCCTAGGTCCGTGGGGTACCGAGGCTCTTCGGGTTTTCAAAAAATTATCTCTCGCGTCTGGTCTCGCGACGCGTGACCCGAGAGCTGGTCAGTATCTGGCACAGCGCATCAGCATTGCCATACAGCGGGGCAATGCAGCCAGCGTCTTGGGGACGCTTCCGACTGGTATTGATATGGATCAGTTGAGCTACCTGTAGATTGTTTGCAACAGTCTGCAGTTAGCTCAATTGTTTCAATTGTAAATACTTAATATAATACACTACATTGATAGATATTTTTTTATTATACATAGAAAACACCCAGACCAACGGAACAAATTTCTGCAGAAATTACACAAAATTGTTCCGAGGCGGGAATCGAACCCGCAACCTCCTGCGTCGCAGGCGGACCTTCGCCCGCTGCGCCACGGAGGTCGTCGAGAATGGTTTATCTCTAGATCGCTCGGTCGGTATGTTTTGAGAATGCGTTCGATAGTTCCGCCCGTGCATCAAACAAAACCAATGTTAGCAATGAAAGCCAGGATACCCAAACAGGAAATCGATACCTACCTATAGATACCTAGGTTAGATAGTTGCGTATTGTGTGCCTTTAATGGCACGGCTTGCCTGCGAATTGACTTCTAATCAAAGTAAATGATTGTTTGAGTCGTAGGTCATAAATAATACCTAGATATGTAGGTATTGGAGTCTCTTTGTCACTGAGTAACAGCAGACGACCTCAGTGGCGCAGCGGGCGAGAGTCCGCCTGCGACGCAAGAGGTTGCGGGTTCGATTCCCGCCTCGGAACAAATTTGTTTACGATCTGCAGAAATTTGTTCCGTTGGTCTGGGTGTTTTATATGTATAATAAAAAAAAATATCTATCTATGTATATAATGTATTAAATATATCAGTTATCTAGTACCCATAACACAAGCTTTAAGTAGCTTACTTTGGGGCTAGATAGTGCTGTGTGGATTGTCCAGCATTATTATTATATTATTATTATTTTCCAAGTAGGTAGGTATTTAGTTAGGTTCTCTACTCATCCAAGTCACACATGGGACTGTGGTCTCTGCGAAAACAGTAGATAAATTAAAAATACTTTATTACAAACCAATCTTTTGTCGCTTAACGAACAAATTTTTGTAGGGTGTCCCGAAATTCGACATTTCACGGATAATATTCAGGAGAAATATATTTTCAGTAAGAAAATTGCTGAAGAGTAGATTACAATTTTTGTAATTATTACAAAAATATAAAACGACAGCTGCATAAACTTTTGTGCGTTCTTTAATAGGTGTTTATTGGATATTGGCCACCTTCATTAAACCCACTTGATTGACGTTTGGTAACGGGGATTTGAAAAATAATAACCAATCGTAAATTAAACGATACAGGGTCTCGCTCGTCAATCAAGTCAGAGGCCACTTCATGTGATTATAGTCTGATTAACTTTATTTGAGCTTGGTACCAAGGTCAAGTAGGTATTTACTTGTTTAACACCCGCCATAATACACACTGTTCTGAATAAGATAGGATAATATCCACCAAGTAATAAGTATGTAGTATATTTAGCTACTTATTCAATTCCATTATTTTTTTAATAGTAAATACAGGTAAATACATTCGTTTTATTTTTTGCGAGAATGGCGCGCATTGCATCGATGATGTAGCACCTATACAGTTTCACATTAGTGAGCAGGAGCAATAGTTTCACGACAGTACTCGCCTAATTTGTACTCAGATCTAGAATCCAAGATATTTTTTGTAAACAAAGATTTACTAATATATAAAAATTTAACAAATACTGGTAACAATAACAGACAACAGCCAGGTATCAACTGAAAACAAAAACATCAAGAGCGCATAATCGCACATGCTGAGAAAAAAGTACACATTTAAATCAGAACATTCAGTACACAGACAAATGAAATCATGAATGAAAGGCCTTATTGCACTCTGATCCACTGAGATAATCCATTAATGGATTAGTTTCCTTTCTGATCCATAGGTCGGGTGGATGAGCTGTCAAAACAAAAAAATAGTTTGGTACTTCTGCGATTTGCTCCGATTAAACCAGATATATATTTGGCGACCAATATCGGTGGCCACTAATATTAATTAGGTTTCGTAACTCCGTTGTTGACAAAAAATATCTTGGATTCGAGCAAAGTTTTCAGTTTACACATTATTATGGACCTGTCACAGACATGGACACCTAGCAAATAGCGTTGCGTTGTGAAACATTTGCGCGTCTCTGCGTCTGTTATTGGAGGTATGTCGCGTTACGAAACCGGTTGGTGCAGTGCAGTGGTATTTCATTACAAATACACATGCTTATTGAGTATTTAGGATAGTTGAATATGGAAAATGTAAGCCTTTTATGGTATTTCATTCCATATCCCTGCTAACACGGGCCGCTGGAAAATCGCTCGCGCGAAAAGCGGTCTAATCGGTGTTTCTAACACTAAAAACTGAATGAGTTAAAGGCGATGCAGCGATGTGGTGAAATAAGGCTCTTGATCTTTTTGCTATTTTAGATGTAAAGCTAGCTTATTGAGCTGGTTTGACGTGTTTTTATCAACAAATTAAAAAGCATTTAAGTAACAATAATCGTTTTATAGGATGATGAGGTCATCGTTACATTTTCCACTTAATTTGAAACACATAAACATAGTTTGTTTTAATGCACGAAAACAAGAAATAAATACCTAGGAACCTGATTTGGTTAATAAACAAGCGCAAAGAATATGACTTCGTACAAAAATAATACCTACCTAAGGAGAAGGCCTTGTTTTGAGGGGTCCATGGAAAACTTCAGCGAATGTAAATTAAAATTTCAAAATATTTTCGTATTAATCGTACAATCATTAATAAATGAATGATGAGATATATAATGTGGAACATAGCCTAGTAGTCTAGAATACTTGAATAATCATTACATTACCTACTGACATGTTTTGGTCAGGTACCTAGGTACCTACGTACCTTGCGACATGCCCAAAGTCCGAAATCAGTAGCGGTTTTTTGGGTTGTATAATATCATTTGGTTCGAACGAGATTCATGTAAAATTAAAAAAACTAAACTACATTAGACTCTCAGCTAGGGTTGAGATGATTTAAATAATTTTTTGTTTTCCCTGCAATGAAAACAGAAAGCAGTTAAAACGTACAGCAGTGCCCAAATAATTATCCTTCGGTACGCACGCGCAGTGTAATCTACCTATACCTGCTCCCCTGGTTGAGGATTCAGGGAATCCTCTGAAATTAATAATTTTCTCGAATTTTCGTTGTTTCTTTAATACATTCATTCCATAAAGTTTAAATACTGTAAGATGCCGGGGAAAAAAGATTCGGGAGGACATAGTTATCAAAATATAAAAAAACTATAGCCACAAGCTACAAGTATAAAGTGATGTGCAAAATGCTTTAAATAATGTTATTTTAACAGGAACTGAACAACAGCGAAATGTTGCCCTAGTTGCGAGTGCCCTTCGCTCAGGTTCAACATCTTCCTCATCCCACAAGGATGCTGTTACCAAGTGCCTCGGTACTGGAAAGCAAACACTCTCTTCAGTTGTATTCCGTTGAGAGACACAGGGGAGACATAAGATGGACACTTGGTGCCAGACTTAAAAACCATATACTCACTCTTAGATAGGTACATTATATTTTAAGATCATGATCTATAGAAAACTTCTCACATATATTGAGAAACTTACAAAGACCATTAATTGAAGGGCTCAACAGCACTATGGCCTGATATTATTGAAGCATCCAGCATCCAACACGCTGCATGGATAGACCAAAGAGACTATAATAAAAATAAAAAAAATCTGACTTTAAGCAAATTAATCTGTTTTTTTTTTCAATTATGATTTTATCAACACTTCTCTTAGCTCAGTTTCTGCCATGTTACTCTCGCTACAGGTAAGTGATTTAAAAATGACTAGTTTCTGCACGCGGCTTTGCTCGCGTTGTGTCTATGTTAACGTCCAAAGGTTATTTCTTTCCCATGGGAACTGATTTATAGGATACAAAGCCGGTCTAGAACCACATCTATGCAAAATATCAGCGTGATCCATTCCGTAATTTTGACGTGAAGAAGTAACATATCCATCCATCTATCCATCCAAACTTTCGCATTTATAATATAAGTGCGGTGATGATGGTGAATTCTAACCAGAAATGCTCTTCAACTCACAGAGATCTTGGTGGAACTGGAACCTTAATCGTCTACGCCTAGACTATACGTTAATAAATATATCTGCCAGATAAGCGAGAACATGATCGGTGAAATCCGTTAGAATCCATTGTCGATTAGAGACAAGCCAACGCGCTTTCTCCAGTAAATCGTCCAGCACGACAACAGTCCGAATTACTTAACCGTGGACGATGTGTTCATCTCGTAACTCATGCACGAAGGTGCTGATGCTGCTTGCATTCCATAGCATTTCAAAAATTTCGATCACCACTAAAAAGATTACGAATACGATCACATCGATAGCGAGGACTTCCTCGCTCCTCTACTTAGAGGAATGAACTTTAAAATTAAAGAAAAAGAGCAATTTTAAATTGAAATCCTGTAGTTGTTTGTATGTGTACAATATAATAAAATTGCACGATCTATACACGTAAAACGTGACTTGATGTCATCGCTTTATGATCGAATGCTCGAAGTATGCATGGATAGTACAATATAAGTACAAAACATAAATAATTAATTATTTATGTTTTGTACCTATCTACCCAACCTCTATATTGGCATGGCATGGCAGTCAATGTTGCTGTTTTCTATTTAAACTTTATACCTATTACCAATGATATTATATATAAACTGAGGCCTATTACAGAACTAAATATGTAGGTACATAGTATGTACCTACCTGTACCTACCTATTTAGTTCTGTAATAGTAGTGTACTAGGTAAGGTACATACATTCATAACTTGATAGAGCACATCATCTTTAAAAGCTTAAATGCGACGAATCTAATAAAATAAAGGGTCAGCTAAAACCAAAAATCATTTTATATGTAGGTTGGTATCTGCTTCTACTCTAAAAGTACATACAACCTACTCACAACAAGTAGGTTTAGGTTCAAAATTTTAGGGATTCGTCAAATGGGCCTTAGGTGAACCAAAATGGCATAAAAGTAAAACTGAATACCTTTATGAAACATATTCAACCTTGCAAGTTGCAATCACGAAATCGGAAAATTTTTACAAGCTTAGCGAATCGCTAAATGAATTTAAAAGTACCTACCTACCTAGGTATGGTTGGTAGGTTGATGAAATTATTTATTATACCAATGCGAAATAGGTACTTAATTGGGGGAAAGTTGTCCAATAACAGGTTGTTAAATGGGTCTAAATCAAAGCCAAACCCAATGGCTTGCAGCTAGCAGAAGTTTGTCAGTTTTTAGACGGATTTCGCGTCTAATTTACTCATAAATGTAGGTACTTATGTAGATAGGTATAGGTACGCTTAGAAATGTTAGCTCAGCTGTATGGAATTTAGGACTAGCCCATAGCGGAAGCTACCTACCGGTATTTGGGTCGCTTTGCTCAAGCCATGCTGCTTTGAGTAATCGAAACTATCTACATGTACGTACAACCTACCTAGGTATAGGTAGGAGTTTTAGACGGAGAGGACTAGGTAAGGAAATATCCCGAATTTTTCATAACATTATGGTCACTCTAGCTTTACAAGGTACTTGCTTAGAAAGGTGCGTATACACCTATCATTTACCAAAGTACCTACATCCTAATCTAGGTAAGTATCACACACAGATGTAAGAATCTGTGGTGGGTACCTATCACAGATCACTGTGGTACATACCTACACCTACCTACCTACCTAAGTACCTATGTTTTTTGATTATTTGGTGTGCAATAAAGAAAGTTGTTAGAAGGTATATATACGTACATTAAATACCTATGTACATTAGATGTATAGGTACATTTAAACTATACCTATTGGATGGATGGTTTAGGTAGGTACCTAACTTAACATACCTAACTCCCAATGTTTCTACCTACTTACGATGTACACATAGCGGCACGGCACCCTACCTACCACACTACCGACCCTGTGCTACCTACTTATTTTATAAGTAGTTAATATACCTAGATTGATTTGGAAGGTGTTTTTACCTATTGGTATACCTACCAGCTTTATATATGTACCCAGTACCGTTTAGATGGGCCAAAGAAACTGGGTTGAGCAAAAAAGACAAGCAATGAAGGCTTCAATGCAAAACCCAACGTCACAGACACGTAGAGCCTTCTATAACAAAACTTACAGGGAAAATTGTCGAAACACCACAGTTCCTTGAACTTCTCCGTCAACTTTCACTAATATTCATTACACAAATTGAAAGCACAATAATTTCACTGGTTGATTGGCAAATAAACACTTGTAAAACTTTAGTTTACACACATTATTTACTGTAGTTCGAAAGCTGTGCGCGGACCACCGCTTCTCCGCGCGATTTGACTATTGAATTGATGGTTGTGTGTCTCACTCGGCTGTGCTAGCGCAGGCCGCATTCCACAAATAAAAATATGCCTCTCTCGCTCAGGTGGTGCCCAAAGTGTTTTGTGCGAAAGAGATGGGATGGAGGCTTAGTAACAGGTATAGTAGGTAGGCCCGTTATCCACAGAACAGGTAAGCGCGCGAATATTAAAATTTGATAAAATATGTTTTCGAGTATTGATGATCTAGCTAGAGTTAAAAACAGAAGTCGGTATGGTATACGTTATGTAGATAAAGAATAGAATTGAAGATGACTGCAGCATAGCATCTGATCAAATCCACCGAGGCTTTGATTTTCTATCTAGGTAGATAGGTCCCCAGTACCTACCATGGAATAGGTAGGTAGGTAGCCTAGGTAGTTACTTCTACTCTACCTCCTTCTCCTACATACCTACAAGGATATAATTAAAGGATATACAACTTAGTACCATACCATACCATAAGGTATAGTATTATAATATCTGTGCCCTAAGTGAAGTTTGACCATAATTGACGACCTCCGTGGCGCATCGGGCGAAGGTCCGCCTGCGACGTAGGAGGTTGCGGGTTCGATTCCCGTCTCAGAACAAATTTGTGTACGATCTGCAGAAATTGGTTCCGTTAAAAATATATATTTATGTAGTATATTGTATTAAGTATATCAGTTATCTAGTACCCATAACACAAGCTCTGCTTAGCTTGGGGCTGGATAATGCTGTGTGAATTGTCCAGCATTATTTATTTATTTAATTAGATACACGAGTCGCTGCATCATCCGAAGCACAGTAGGTTACACAGTAGGTATATTTCTGTGATCCGAAGAGATGAAGGAGTAACATAAGGAATAAGGGTGAAAGAAAAACTGCAAATGGAATAGGGTTTGATTATTTATTATGTGTAGGTATTCTCATTTCCCTAATCTCGGGCACTATAGCTGGTAGTGGCCCTGGTCGGTGCGTGTGGAGCCGAAGCCGGCAGGGCAGAGGCCATATGATAATATGATATTATACCTATTACCTATAAGAGAGTAGGTATCGAAAGGCGAAGAGTACACACAGCGGGTTTCAGCGGGTCCTCGGGAGCACAATATCAATATGATATTGATTGATACATCCGAACGAAGATCATATCCGTCAGTGCAGAAGTTATTACAAAGGAATGAAAACTAGCCGTATACTCTTGTAAGGCCTGATCAGACCCATTTTTGTCGCCATTTTCCGAGACTTTTCCCTTAGTGGGAGGACTGAGTTACGCTATTTATTCTCAGGTGTCAGGCAGGGGTGATGGGTGGTAGGTGGACTGGATGGGTTTCTAATCGGGCTACCTATGTACGGGGGAGAATAGTCTCGATACTGTTAAAAGCGTTATAGGTACGGTGGTGTTCCGAATGCTTGTTGAGGATGGGTTCCCCAAACTGCCGGCGAAACGTAAATGCCAGAGAGGAACTCGTCGAGTGCCTAGGTAGTATGTTCTGTGGAGTGGAATAACATTGGCGCAACCGAGTTATGGGTGTCGAGAGCTGCGGCCCCGATATCACCATCACGAATACTGCCTGTGAGCCAATGATATTATATATAAACTGACAATCTCATTGCTGTGAGCGCGTTTCTTCGCCATTACGCCATCAGATTAATAAAATAATGTATCAGCTAGGATTTGCCCGTAGCAGGACAAAGGCCTCCCTCCTTCCTTCTGCTATTGGGTTGCCATGCCATTAGGGTTTGATTGAACTTCAAAATTCCAAAACCGTAGTCAAGAACAAAGAGGAAGAAAAGCGCCCCCTTTTGTACAAATCCTCAAAACCTTATTTTGTTCGTCCAAGCTCAAAACCTTGGATCAGAGAGTGATTTTGTTCGTCCGACCGAGCTCAAAACTTACGAAATATTTGTCAAGTCAAGGCAACGTTAACTTCAAAAAAGTTAGAAACTGTCATTATTGAAATGCTGCCTTTATCACTCTTTTGTTAGATCTAACCTAAGTTTCGAAACGTAAGGTGCAATGCAAAACTCTTACAAACAAAAAAATATTCTCGTTCAACATTCATGCACTGAATGAAAATAAGACGTACCTAGGTATGTTTTTTATAAACAGAACTATTTTTGAAGGAAAAAAGAGCCTTCTGGCAGGCAGCTGATTACAAAGACCAGTCATTTTAGCCAAAAAGTCGACTCAACACGATATTCTGTTTAACTTTTGAGACAAATTTTATAACGTAAAAATGAAGGCGTTTACGAGTTTCCAGCTGGTTGTATCGGAATTCGACTGAAGCGTAGAAAGAGTATGCTATAGAACACGCGCAAATGCTATCGCATTCACACATAAAGAGAGAACGACTTATGCCTATAACCTAAGAAGAAATGAGATAGAGCGAATGGCTTGCTATCACTTTCTCGCGTGCCGGTTTTTTCATTGAAAAGCAACTCTAGTTGCTAAACAAATTTCCTACACATCGACGGAGCTCGACACGAGAATCATCGAAATTGTTGTAAAATTTTGATTTCTAAGTATAAATGTGAATAAAGTGTTCCTGTGGACATTCCCGCACCTAAAAACAATAAAAACTAAAGGCAACAATGGTGCGGTGCTGTGTTTTCGAATGTACAAGTGACAGTGAAGCAAAAGTGCCGAATTTATCATTCCACTCGTAAGTACAAGTTCTTTTGACTACAAAAAGGTTCAAAATTTACAGATTCATAGATTTACATGAACAATTAAGAGGTACAAGGCTCAAAAGTTATGTTTTATGAAAATTTTAATTAATATAACCTAACATTGCGAAAATTTAGGGTTGCCTGCACTAGACAATAAAATTCCCCAAATGGCGCGTTGAAATATATTTGAATACGTACATAACGAGAAACATTATCTTAAAACTAGTTAATGCCCGCGGCTTCGCACGCATTGTTTCTATGGAAACGTTTAAGGGTGTGATTTCTATCCCATAGGAACTGATTTATGGAATAAAAAGTATTTTAGAATTAGATACCTGTATGCAAAATTTCAGCCGATCCTTTCAGTAGTAAGTAGCGTGAAGAGGTAAACATCCATTCATCCATCCATACAAACTTTCGCATTTATTATTTAAGTGTCATGTTTTTATTTGTTACAGATTTCCTGCAGATAAACATCTACGTTTGCGTTGGAAAGAAGCAACGGGTTGCAAAGATTGGGGACCCAAAATATAGTCCAAAATTTGTAGTAAACATTTCTATGAAAATTTATTAATAAAAATGAAACAGCGAACTTATCTTTTCCCTCATGCTGTTTCAAGGCTGGTACGTAATATTTATAAAAAGAATGAAACTCTGTTTAAGACTCTGAGAAAGTTTGTCATACCTACTTTGTATTATAATCTACCTTCCAAACAAATATAGAAATAACCAATCAAAATATTTAAATATTGGGTAGTATTGCTTTTATATAGGGTGTAACAAAGAGTAAGGACCAAACTTTAGCTTCGATCAAAGACCACAGGAAAATATGAAAATTTAAAACAAATAAATAAAAACGAAATTATCACTAGACTGGGTAATGAATGAATGACTGTTGTCATTTGCTTATTATCATAAAACCGAGGAAAAATGCATTTGTTAGACCTACCTATCACATCTAAGAGGCGTTGTCCGCTGCGATGACGTCGCGGGTCGTTGAACTCCACGGTCAACAACCCACGACGAAGGTGTTTTGTGTTTTAATGGAGTTGTAAAGAGGTACGTAGGCCTTTTTAGTTTATTTTACCTGAAAAGAAGCACAACATTTAGTTTACTTTTTTTTCGAAACTATTCGGGAATTTTTCTTCGGTTCTATAATCAAGTCGGAACCCACCCATGAAAGTTTAGTGCTTACTTTTTGTTACAACCTGTATATTATTTATAATCAATAATTATGATTCAATATTCTTACATACCATAATATAGATTTAATTTGAGAAAATTAAATCTGAGAATGTAAAAGAAATGCAATCCAGTTTAAAAAATAATAAATTTTATTTAACTAAAGACTATTTGATTTAATTAAGAACATATTGAAATAATCGTCTTAAAGACTGATCATACATACTTATTAATTATAACAGAATATAAATATTTGGATTAGTAGGCAGGAATGTTGGTAATATTGTGGTGTAAAAGTGTCATTTAATTTTGTTGTATTTGCACTTTTTTCTTTTTAGCTGCATAATAATTTTAAAAGTGCCATTAAATTTTGTATTAAAGGTTACCTTAGCAATATCTAAACCGTAAGATTTAATTTATTAGGAGAAATGTGATTTCGAAGTTGGCTAAGCCTGGTTAACGTGTAAGAATTTAATTCCCTAATGTTAAAAATGTTATTTAATTACTATTAACATAAAACTATTGATATTATTTTTCTATATTCTAGTGTTTAAAATTATTTCTACTCGTATCGTAGGTAATAAGTGAATATACCTACATAACAAAACAAAATTGATAGGTTCCTAACTAAACGTTGTTTCCTTTCTAGGCTTAGTTAAATTAAATGTTTACCTATTCCCACATTCGTACCTAATTTAAGTATATACTTATATATTTATTTACTAGAAAACTAATAACTTTACTGGAACTGGAACGATTAAACTTAACCAAATACACAAAAAAGTTAAAAGTTTGCTTTAAATCCTAACAGAACAGGATCAATAGGTTGTAAGTGCGCAAGTAATAAAATAAGACCTACCGGACCGAGGAATACCTGCAGGCTGTAACAAAAAGTAAGGACCTAAACACACCAGTACTCAAAACATTCACTACAAAGGTCAACCAAGGTTTGGTGGAATTTCCTGTTCTGAATTTGAACACCCAAATTTATGAACTGGAAAATCGCAAATCCAATCCACCAACAGAGACATGAAATAAGAAACCTAAAATCGGGGTAATAAAATTGCATGGCAACACTTTCCCCCCACCACCTTGCAATCTTTGGTCTTGCTCATCGGCACGCTTGCCACACATCTGGTTATATTTAATCTGTGGACTGAAGCAACTATTATTAAAACATACACTGCGACTAACTGCTTACTTTGGCAAAATTAATTTTGTCGAGTTGGTAGCATAGCAGTTCAGAAAAAAATGACAGAAACATGACATGACGTAATGTCAAAATAGAAAATTAGAAACTGACGCGACGTAACGCGTAGTATCTCTACCTAGTCTGTGGAAACAAACGAATAGCACACAGAACACAACACAACAATAATTGCTTTCTTTCTATCTTCACTCACGCTTTTTTACCACATAAAAATATGCCAAAAGTTCGCAGAAGCCGTAAACCACCTCCTGAAGGATGGGAGCTTATTGAACCAACTCTGGAAGAACTAGAACAAAAGATGCGAGAAGGTATTTACACCATAACCTAAACATCACTTCTTACCTACGTTTTTGTTTCTATTCCATCCGCGTTTCTATTCATTCACATTAAAGACTTGGTATAATTCATACCGACTAATATTATAATATCGTTACCTTTCAGCCGAAACTGAGCCACACGAAGGAAAACGCAAACAAGAATCTCTATGGCCCATCTTCAAGATCCACCATCAAAAGTCCCGCTATATCTACGATTTATTCTACAGACGCAAGGCTATCAGCAGAGAGCTGTACCAGTATTGTTTGAACGAGAAGATTGCTGACCAAAACCTCATTGCTAAGTGGAAGAAAACTGGCTATGAAAACTTATGTTGCCTGAGATGCATACAGACAAGAGACACAAACTTCGCTACAAACTGTATTTGTAGGGTGCCAAAGAGTAAGTTGGAAGAAGGAAGGATCGTAGAGTGTGTTCATTGTGGGTGCAGGGGGTGCTCAGGATAAATAGAACTGAATTTAGATTTATTAAGTTTTTAACTGTATACCTGTCCAGTTACCCTATAACTTTCTGAATAGGTTCATCATAGGTATAATAATTCTATCATAAGAGTGTATTCATATCATGGAGTTGGGTCACACAGAAATTCCATTGCTATTTTATTGTAAAGTGATAACAAATATTTTATGCTATAACAATTGTTTAAAACTTGATACTACGCTATACATTTAAGATCAACTTATGTAGAGGAACTCTTATTGACTTTCATAATGGATATCAACATAATAAGTGTTCATTTCATAAGTTGAGTCAAGATTCATAAAATTTTGACTACCTTGGATTCCTGACCAAGACTTGTTGAACTGTTTGACTGATGTTCTAAATAAATACTAGAAAATAAATTGTAGTGTACATTTCTTTCAATAGGTTAATGGATTTCCTAGACATTACATAATACTGTTTTCTGCTTGCAGCTTAACATGCATTGTTTATATGGAAATTTTGTAAGTTATTTCCATACTAATGGAACTGATTTATGGGATAAGAGGTTTTATTTCAATCCCATTCAGTAGTTTTTGGGGTGAAGAAGTAACAAACATCCATCGATCCATCTAAACATACAAACTTTTGAATGTATATTATTTAGTGTGATAGTCAATTGCACAGGAGCAGGAATGGTTAAAATAAAACTAGTTTTAATCTGAAAAAATTATATAATTACAGACATTATTAATGTCACAAGAGGCAAAAATGTTAGGCTTATTGTTATAATCACAGAAATATGTTGAAATTTATTGCTGTGGTTATAATAATAGGTTTCCTAAATCTAGACAAAATTACTTGAGCAAATGCAATCAGTCTTGTCTTTATAAAACTCTGGAACACAGGAAAAAACAAATAGTAATCAACTGTTATTTTTACCATAGAGATATTTTATCATTATTCAATTTCAAAAAATAACAAACAACTAAGAAAATTTATATCTTATTTAAATTTTACCATTTAAAATGGTTTGTGTTCTGAAGCACTTATTTATTTGGTATGCAATTACAGACCAAAACTACTTGAGACAATGTAATTTCTATGATACTATACACATACACTGCAAAAGCCTGCATAATGCATGCTTTATAATATAACACAAATGAATAGGAATAATAGGGCTGATAACCTAAATAAGAATAACAAAAAATTATATAGTTTTAAACAAAATAATAACAACTTTTCGTTTCAACAAAACAGCTTTCTGTAGAACAAAATACAACCTACACAACAAGCCAAATCCAACAACAGCTAATTAATATGGCACATTTTTACTACTTATTTTAATATTAATCCTGTGAATTGCACAAAGCTTTAATTCACAGCATTAATAACACCTTTAACTGACAAAGCAATAAATACAAGTAACATCTTCTTTACTAAGAAAATGTGCTTACATTTGAAATAGTAACATAGTAAATCTATTACTATGTGATTGCTACAACTGTATTGGCTTGCATTGCAAAATTCAATATATGTATTTAATTAGGTTTTGGTAGAGTGAGATCTTAATTTCTTACATTTTATCTATTAATCACAATCTTATTCAATTTTATAATAATGTTAAGATTTAAATAGTGATAGTCTCGTTTTCTACTTGCTTAGCAAGCTCTATAATCAGCTCCTTATAAATATGAGGGTTCATGTTCTTTCCCAGCAAGTATAAGATGAACCAATCTCCGAATCCAAAACGCCTGACTATACGGCTCACAGTGCTACGTCTCACATATCTTAGTTGACCGATAATCATCAATGTACGTAGAGGACGCAGGGAGAATACCATAACACGGAACAGAACTGCCAATATGGACAGAAAAGAGAGGATTATCAGCCAGAACCAAAGGATCACGAAGATCTTCTCATTGACAATATTCAGAGGGAGAACGCAAAGTCGATCTTTGAGCTGCATAGTGCCGGAAGGTCCGTAGGTCCTGAGTGAGCATTTAGTGAGTTTGGGGAAGTATTGGTCCATGGGGCTTACATTCACGAAGTAGTCATCAGTGGTCTCTCGCGACATTTGACTGAATGCTACCACAGCACCCCCATAGTTACGAAAAGCTCCACCCAGGAAAATGTCGATCAGGAAAATCTGGCCAACCTGAAATTAAAGAAAGAAAATTGATTATTTGTTCTCTAAAAATTGAAAGCTACAAATTAAAGCTTGCTACTTACTATATTAAGAATCTTACAAATAAAATTACCTAGTTTTAACTAATATAGGAATAAGTGTCTGTTTGTTTGAAGAATTTGGCATTATTTGTTTATTTAATAACTCTTTTATTTATTTGGGAGTATTTGAGATTTATGACCCAAAAATAAAATATTCCCAAATACATAGGTACTCTAAAAGCAACATTGAATCGAAGTTTGTAACAACCTGGTTTATTAGAAAACTAGATGGTTAACATGATAAATAATTTGCAGCAAATTATTTTACCACTAGTTTTATACTCAGTAGAACGCAGTATGCATTAAAAACCACAGCGAACTAATTAGGCCCTAGTGAAGTAAAATGTAATGTATTTGACTTGTCTAAGGACTTATTTTGCCTAAAGAAATATTTAAATTTGAAATGGGCACAGCATGACTTTTTAAACAAAGGTCAAATGTTTACGACCGATGTGGCGTGGCGGGCGAAGGTCCGCCTGCGGCGCAGGAGGTTGTGGGTTCGATTCCAACCTTGGGACAAATGTTTGTATGATCTTCAAATATTTGTTCCGGGTGATCTGGTTGTTTCTATTTATAATAAAAAAATATCTATCTAAATTATTAATGATTAATTGTTAAAATAAAGTATTACATAACAGTTATCTAGTACCCATAACACAAGCTCTGCTTAGCTTGGGGTTAGATGATTCTGTGTGGATTGTCCAGCATTATTTATTTAATTACTTTGATGCCAACATGCCCATTTCTCATTATAATTGAAAGTTTCTTACCACATTAGCAAGGTTCAGTAGCTCACAGAAGGCATATCTCAGGGCATACATATTGTGAGTGTGGAGGTTGCTGTAGCTGAGATAGGAAAGCAGTTCTCCACGGCGGTACTCTGACCAATCCTTAGAGACCATTGGGCTGGCTGGAATAGAGAATAACAGTTTTCTACTCGGACAGACAACAAATGTTTAAGAATTGGATGAATAATGGTGTTAAGGGTCCGGTGACGGATGAATTTCCTATACAAATGTAATACCAAAATGATTTGGAATTTGAGCATATTTTCACAATGGTCTGCTATTATTTGTATTAAAATAGTATTTATCTAGGTTCCTGCCACAATTTTTTTTCAAAATACCTTTCAGTTATGAAATTAAACCGAATCACATTTTTACACTAAAGAATGAATGTTTTCTTAGTATTTGTTACGCTGCATGTAGGCTTCCCATGGTTAATTAATCTATTATTTCTATGATTTTCATTTTAAAATTATCAACTGACCTAGATCTGATGCCAGCACCTTCAGTCGGCCTCCCTCCCAGATCTTCCACAAGTAGCGCGGGATGTAGAACATAACAGCCTGTCCCAGCAATACAAAGCAGACCCACTGGTAGTATCGATGCTTTATCTCTTCGTCGTGGGGTCCGTGTTTTGGTCCTATACCAGGGTAGGACATGTTTTTTCCTTCAATACCTGAAATCAATGTATAGAGGCTTGATGAATGGTAGGATTCAAAACACGACCATATCAAATAAACTTAGGTATCAGAAAGCATTGTGGGCGATCAAGCGCCTGCAATCTAAGGCTGACATGACATGCACGGGTATTGCTCCCTCTTGCCTGCCAGACTTGCGCCAAACCGAACACAAATACTACCTACGTACTGGCGCCTTGAAGTCTTTGTGTAGGATGAGGTTTATGTATCATCAGCTTCCCCTGCTTTGACGAGCGTTAGCATTGTTTGGTTCTCTTTTGCCTGCCATTGACCAGCCAAGCAAAAAGTCAAAACTTACCATACAGGTTACTCTTCAGCGTGTAAGTTCCATAAATCCAGCAATAGCTGTTCACAGCATCCTTGTCTCGGGGCTCGCCCTCAGCCATGCAATGGATAGGCTCTCCAAAGAACTGCTTCGAAGTCACCAACAAAGTGAAAATCAACAACATGATCACTGTTATTTTGTAGTGCATTCGAAACACATTGTTATCCGTACACACATTGTCGAACTTCAGAAAGGATCGAAAGGGCATAAACAGATCAATCATTTTGGATTATTTATACACAATAGGCGCAATGATAAAGAAAAAGATTTTCTTCAAAATGCCGGCTAGGTACCTACCCGCTTTATTTTCCGTTCTATTTGAAAGTTGAACGAACTGAATGGGATTGAACTGAGAATGAATGATTAGATGCGGCGGCGGGGCGGGATGCGCCAAGGATTCTTCGAAATCAAGTTTGGAAAAAGATAAACACGGACGACTAAACTGTTAAGTTAGTGCTGATACGGTTTGAAAAAACTAATAAATTGCAAGCAGGCATAATGTTCGTACAGTGAACTGTATCACCGTTCATCAAGATTTTCTTTCCTTTATTTTTTGAAAAATGCTTAAGGTATGGGTAGAGAAATGCATATGGGGCCAACCTAGCGGGTTTATTTGTCAAACTAGGCCTAGATCTCAGTAGGTATTACCTACTCACGGGAACAACATTTTTTCTTTTGTTCCTTATTGGGAAACACGATTGCGAAAAAAAAAATCATGAAAGTGCACTGTTTTGCACCTAATTTGGTCAGGAACCCTGTGGTCTATAAAAATATTTTTGTTTTCATTCATAGGTACTAATTCTTTGGTTCCTTAATACAGTTTCTTCAGTTGTGTAGTTTTCTTGTAAATAAGCACAAAAAACATTTTTGCGCTTATGCTATTCCAAAAAAGTACGCTCCGTCCCGCTCCTATGAATGCGAAATCTTATACCTATCCTTTTCTTATAATGGTGCAAAGCGCCCTCTTAAGTCAAAGCAGCTCTTTGTCAAAACATTTCAAAAACCGTATTTAAAAAAAAAATTCAACATTTAAAGCCTCCACAGACTACATATACACCGCCGGGCGGCGTATGTTTAGTCTCTTATATAAATTCACGCATTACAACCCGCCCGCACGCCTTCGCCTCCGGCCCAACCACGGTTTCTGTGTGTAGAGCTTTAACAGTGGTATCTGAATGATATTTTTCCATAAAACTATGAAAAATAATTATTGGAAAAGATCCCTTGATTTTTAATAGTCTATAGGTACTTTTGGTAAAGCAATCAAACCCAGTAGGTGGTACAAGGAAGTTTATTCAGAAAAATAGGTATAATAAGGTAACATTGGATTGTGAGTATTTATCTGCCTGCCTTTACAACATTGCTCAAGCGTAGGTATTCGATTGTCAGTGTTTTGAATGAGTAATTATTACTAAACATCTTGAAATTATAATATTATAGCTTGAAAAACGCAGTAAATCTTTGGCTAAGCATAAAGAAAGGGCATAAATAGGTACCAATAAAAGAGAAACCTTCAAGCGCTTGCTATGTATAAAACAAAACATTGTATTTTCCTAGACCTTGGACAAGTTTATTTTGGAAATCTAACAATGACATAAACATATTATTACCAAGCCCACTACCCTTAAACCCGATTGATTAACCCACGAGATAATTTTTTGCGGTTTTTTATAAATTTTACGTTCTACTAGGAATAAAATTAGCGGTAAAATAGTTTGCTGCAAATCGTTAACCATGATAACCATCTCGTTTTTTATGAAACCATGTTGTTACAATCTTCGATTCAATGCTACTTTTAGAGTACCTGGGTACTCTAAAAGTAGCATGTATTTGGGAATTGTAGATTGGGAAGTTTTGATTTTTGGTCTAAAATCTCGTATGGTACTCACAAATAATAAAAGTTATTAAATAAACAATTAATAATGCCTAATGCTTCAAGTATTTTTGATTTTGAATCGAGGTTAGTTTTATCATAGATTCATAGATAGTGGTTTTTGATTTATGGCAAATATTTATTCCGCTAGTTTTATTCATAATAAAACGCAGAAAATATTAGAATCAAAAGAAATCTCCTGGGCAATATAAATTTAACGCCCTTAAGTTCCATCAGCAACCATTTTAATATTAATGAATATAAAATCTTTGGTTTTCTTCAAACCGTAATAAAGCTGGTAAGATACCTATCTACTCAGCCCGTGAGTACCTACTGCTGGTATGGGTCTCCTCTTTATTACGCCATACTGTCTGATCCTGTGCCAACGGTAAGTGACCAACCCTACCTACCTACCGTAAATGACTTGCCTCTGCCGATTAGATCACTGAACGCTGAACGTGCCTCCTCTTATTTGAGAAGAGGAGTTTTGGCAGTATCACCACAATGGCAGGTGGATTGATGATCGCAGTAGAGTTGTTAAAAATGCACAGAAGGAAGCTGCTGCCCTTCCTCTCGTAGGTTCCCTTAATCGATATAGTCCCACCCACCCCACTGACGCCCCAATCAATGGGGTGGTTGGGAATTCACCTCTTCCGGCATCCATGGGTCGAGTTGGAGAGGTTGAGTCTTCGCCACGAACGCCACGGCTCTACCGCTTTTAAAATAAATTTTATTGACTGGTAGATAAGATATGTCTAAAATTGCTTCTTTTAACAATCCATCTTTTTAGCTTGGCTGTGTGTAGGTATTATGCATTTATTATAAAACTGAACCAGGTTGTCTGTCTATGCAGAGTTTGCCTTATAAAGAGCCACTTATCTACCTAGGTAAGTAATTATTACCTAATAAGTTGGTGAAAACTTGCCTACCTACTTCTGTTTTTATTTGTCATGTTGTTGTATAAATAAAGAACTATATTTTTATGTCAAAACATGTCATTATCGTATGTAAGTACAGCTTAATTAGCAAAACTTATTTACCTAACTTGAACACTTTCTGTGAGCTGGGTTTACAAAGAACTTTATCTATAGTTTGCTTTTGAAGCCCGAATCTTCATTACTGCTTTGGCTTGGTTGCCCTTCTTCAAAGGCAATATTGCCAAGAGCAAAAATATTATCAGGGTCGAGAGCTTTTTTCGCTGCAAAAAGCAGTCGGTGGCCAGGCTCACTAACTGTGTCTAAATACCATTTCTTCCGAAGTTTTCCAACACCATGGTGATGTGATATTGATCCTGAAAAAAACACAAAATCAACTAACAAACTGACAGACAGTCTGACTTCGTGTTGGTGTCGGTAGTGTGGACGATCATTCATTCAATTCAATCTTTCAATGCAGCCCGCTCATATGAACGATCATTCATTCAATCTTTCAATGCAGCCAACATTTTATTAAAAAAATACGTAAAAAAAATTAAAGGAGAACATCGAATCATAAAAATATGGCAAATTCTAATTCTAAAAACTAGCCAGACCAAAAAAAAACTAGAAACCTTTATTTCCCGCCAATTTTTACTTGAAACCTCCGAGATCGGGCGAACTAGCGGGAATTTAATTGAAATCATTCAATAGGTACACATTTTGTTTATCTCCAATTTATTCAATACACATGATTCAATTTACCTACTTAGGTATTTATAAATCTGAAAGATTTTGGTTTTTGATTTTAATTATTTAGTTGGTGTTGGCTTCTTCTTCTTAATCTTAGTATTAGGTAAGAAATGTTTTAACCTACCACCGCTCGCAATGATTTCGTCCCTCGCCGCTATCTCGATCTCCTCGTAGGTGGCGACGGGATCCTGGCAGTTGGAAGTGTCGTGCGCGAAGTAGAAGTAGATGCAGCAACCGGCATCGTAGCTGTGAGAGAGAGAGAGAGAGCTGTGAGATACGCTTTTAGGACAGATTTCTGGTAGGTACTGGGAACATACCTACACAAATAAATATTTACCTACTTAAATACTTAATACCTACTACTTAATCTGTAGATGTAATAGGAACGAACTGCCTGTTATATTTATTGTGAAGTTGTAGCATTATAAATAATAATGTACATTATTCGGTTAATAATAAAAAAAATTGCTTGTTTTGTTTGTATTTATCAGCAATAGCGGTGCTTTCCCACTCTTGCTGATAAATCTGACCTCCATCTTAGACCACATCTTCACTTACTTTAAGTGAGTTGGTGGCCAAACGCTTGACCATTCAATAAAAAAAGAGTAGGTATATTATTAACTGTTTTAAATGTTCCCGTGGTTCGACGAAAATGGCGAGAGGGGGACACCGGAGAGGTTTTTAGTGGGTATTACGTCCTTCTCAGGGCGTCGAGTCCCACATAAATAAATAAATAATGCTGGACAATCCACACAGCACCATCTAGCCCCAAAGTAAGCTACTCAAAGCTTGTGTTATGGGTACTAGTACTAGATAACTGATATAATTTTCATTAAATACATAAATAGATCGATATTTTTTTATTATACATTTTATTATACATAGAAAACACCCAGACCAACAGAACAAATTTCTGCAGATCGTACACAAATTTGTTCCGAGGCGGGAATCGAACCCGCAACCTCTTTCGTCGCAGGCGGACCTTCGCCCGCTGCGTCACTGAGGTCGTCGATATAATGTATTCTGGTCCCCCAGACCAGTTTATTCGTAAATGAGTTACCTCGCCGAATAAAAAAAAAGTTATAAGTAGTAGTAACCTAACTGCGTAACGTTGCTATCATTATCTACCGTTTTAGTAATAAAGGTACCAGAGGATGGGTAGCAGCTTCGTATGCCTTCATGCACTCGTCTCGCAGCCGCTTCTTGACTACTGACATCTCTAGCGACTCTGCGTCAATACTCACGTCTGCGTCAGTCGGCAGGAGATATAGAAGTGCTTGATGGCTCGCTTGATGCACTCGTCTCGCAGCCGCTTCTTGACTACTGACATCTCTAGCGACTCTGCGTCAATACTCACGTCTGCGTCAGTCGGCAGGAGATATAGAAGTGCTTGATGGCTCGCTTGATGCACTCTTCTCGTAGACGTTTCTTGACTACTGACATCTCTAGCGACTCTGCGTCAATACTCACGTCTGCGTCAGTCGGCAGGAGATATAGAAGTGCTTGATGGCTCGCTTGATGCACTCTTCTCGTAGACGTTTCTTGACGTTGCTGCAGAGCGCTAAAGTGCGGTCCCAGGGGACTGAGGTCTCGAATGATTCTGCTACCACGTCGTATTCCATTGCTACGTCCTGGAAACCGGGAAAATAAGGACATATTCACACAGATGATTTATAGGTATTTATCGCGTGCCTTTGTTTTTATTTCCCCTTACGTTATCCGATTTCATCCCTAATAATATGTTAACAAATCGCGGAGGTTTAAAAAGTTTTCTTTCCACATGGCATTACCAATCCAGAGACCAATCCAAGACTGCAGGCAGATGCTGGATGCGGCAAGCTGAAGACAGGGCGCTATGGCGCTCATTAGGGGAGGCCTATGTCCAGCAGTGGACTAATTTAGGTTGATGATGATGATGATGATTACCAATCCAATGTATGCAGAACTTGTGTAATGGGTACCAGTACCTGATAAATACAACTTTAAGTTGTTTTTTCAAAGTTTAAGTTAAAGTTTAGTTAAATTATAAGAAAAAATGTTTAATAGGTAACAGCAATAAAGGCTAATTTTATTTTATTTATTTATTTTATTATGTTTTTTCAAAATTCATAAATTTTTCTACTTATAAAGCCAGGTCTAAGGTCCGGGACAAATATTTATCAGATCAGGTATACTTCAGTATTTGTCCTGCATCGGGAATCGAACTCGCAACCTTCTGCGTCTAAGGCTGACTTACGTCTACTGCGCCACTGAGGTAGTCAAAATATGGTTCTTTTCCTTCATAAAAATCTTAAATACCTATCTTATTATAATTACTTTATTGCACTGAGGTACAAAGGGTGGGCTTAATGCCGAGGCATTTTCTACCTGCCGATCAAAAACACATCTTTTTACAGGGGGTTGGCGTGCTAATTAATACATACATGTTTTTAATTTTTACTTGTTCACTTTTGATTGAGACTCAAGGCCAAAAGTGACGGTCTATTCATAAAAATCAATGACCACTCACCCTAAGATATGCAATAACGAAGGTTAGCGTATAACCCGTCTCTCCATTAGTCGCGCCAGCCGGAACTCCACCGTAAGTCGCCGCAATAGCGTTCAATTTCTTTTCCCTATCAGCCACGTCTTCGGCTGAGCCCTCCATCAGTAAAGTGACCACGCAGAGCTTGTGAGGGTCGAAACCCTTGATGCGAGTGATGTAGAACTTTTTGATGCCGTCTAGGATCAGGCCGCCCCATGTTGAATGCTGCTTGAGGGCTTGGCCGAAGCGAAACTGGAATAAGATAACATATAATAAAAATTTATTAACAGTAAAATTTATGGTGTAGTCTCAGTAGTCCGGTTAAAATTAACTCAACCGGACTACTGAGTCGCTCGATGTATCAGTAGTCCGGTTGAATTAATTAACCGGACTACTGAGACCTTTTTTGCAACTGTTATTTCGGTGTTGATGATACATTGCCGGCTCAATGTACTTATCGAAATATTTTCTTTCGATCAAGTGACGGCAGATGCTGGATGCGGCAAGCTGCAGACAGCGCGTTATGGCGCTCACTAGGGGAGGCCTATGTCCAGCAGTGGACGAATATAGGCAATGATGATGACGATGATGATGAAGTCATCATCATCATCATCAGCTTGGGGCTGGATAATGCTGTCAAAATCAAAAACTCCTTATTTCTATAAATACAATAAATGTACCTACACTTAGAAAAGGTCAAATTATAAAACTATACACTGACACGGAAATAAAGTGATATTTTTGATTTCTCTCGCTACGGTATGTAGACTAAAGGAAAGAAGCGACGAAGAAACCTTTAGCCTGTTAGTTGTTATTTTTTGAGTTGGAACAAAACCCGTCGCAAGCTTTTTTATCTTCTAGATAATCTTTAATTTGAATTTATCACGTAGGGATTCTCTGGGACCCATATTATAGATTGCACGAACAGCCCTCTTCTGCAGCACAAATACGGTGTTAATATCTGCAGCGTTCCCCCACAGCAGTATACCATAAGACATAATACTATGGAAGTAGCTGAAATAAACTAGTCTAGAAGAATCAACGTCTGTAAGATGACGGATTTTTTTGACTGCATACGCTGCAGAACTAAGTCTCTTCGATAGCTTATCTATGTGTGTGAACTGTCCACATTTTTTTTAAATAAGTAATCGTTATCTGTCACCTGTTCGTTGTCCATCAGTCGGATGCTAGACGGCTGCAGTCTGTGACGCGCCACCTCCCGCTCGAAGTGGAACCCTGACTCCCAGTCCGGAAACACCAGGGAACCGTACCGTGTTACTGGAGGAAGCGGACGGATCTTTATCGTCACCTAGGACATAGAGATAGATACACTATTTATTTGCCACCACACACACACACACACACATACATTTACATAACACATCTTTACATAGTATAAAACAAAGTGGCTCCCGCTGTCTGTCTGTCTGTCTGTCTGTCTGTCTGTCTGTCCCTATGTATGCTTAGATCTTTATAACTACGCAACGGATTTTAATACGGTTTCTTTTAAATAGATAGAATGATTCAAGAGGAAGGTTTATATGTATAATACATGCATAATATAGTAGAGAAACACTGATAATTTTAGAGGTTTCTAATGTGATGTCGTAAATAAACATATATTTTTGCGCTTACATTGCAAACTCTGGCTGAACCCTACGAGATAGATCAAAATAATGTACTACAGTATTGTACACCTTAAAAAGGTCTACAAAAAAGTTCGCGATGGTATATGTCTATCTCTTAGGGATAACCCACAATAACCAATATTATCCTTTACTTTTTACGAGAAATAATGGCTTATTTACGAAGCGATTTTAAGCAATACAGCATTAATCCTTATCCAATTAAGTACCTTAAAAACATTGTGCATTTAATATGGATCAATATGGCCCTTTACAGCATATAATTAAAATTAATATTTTCGAAGATATTACAGATTTAAAATACAGAGACATAGCGGTTGCGGCGGCGCGCGGCGGTACCGGCCGGGGGGCCGATTCTGTAGTATATTTAATATCAGCATTGCACCCGTGCGAAGCCGGGGCGGGTCGCTAGTTAAAAATAAATACATATTTAATCTTAAATTACATAATTATGAACCTAGGAAATGATCAGATTCAGAAAACCTTGTTACAAATATGTTGATGATGATGCTTTGGAAAATGGTTTAATTGTGGACACAATTAATCTAAAATGAAACTATGTCGATCGAAATTGATTTATTTCTACCTTTATTTTGAAAATGTCTTCACCTTCATGAGCACACAGATCCCCTAGTCCAATCCAATGATGCTATCCATCCACGGTTGTCTGGTATAGATCGCTCTTGAACGATAAGACCGCCACTTGTCACTTAGATTTTAAGCTGTTTTGCTCTATTGTTTCTATCGATAAGTGTGCAGTAAAGAATTTTCTATTTATCTGTCTTAAAATTCCGACAAAATTAACTTTTAAACCTAACGAAAAAACGTTAAACTACACGTTGTCATTCGATTTAGTTTTTTTAGCTTAGGTTTAGATTTAAACTCTCTTATAATATTAGGATGAAACAATATTTAGCTTAGGTTTAGATTTAAACTCTCTTATAATATTAGGATGAAACAATATTTAGCTTAGGTTTAGATTTAAACTCTCTTATAATATTAGGATGAAACAATATTTAGCTTAGGTTTAGATTTAAACTCTCTTATAATATTAGGATGAAACAATATTTAGCTTAGGTTTAGATTTAAACTCTCTTATAATATTAGGATGAAACAATATTTAGCTTAGGTTTAGATTTAAACTCTCTTATAATATTAGGATGAAACAATATTTAGTAACAATTCCGCGCAGAACCAATGGATTTCCGCAAAGTAACGCCTGAATCTATTTTTTTTTTAAACTCTCTTGTTTAAGACCTGATTGTCTAAGGCATGACAGACATTACAAGTTTTTTGACGCATCGGTCGTCAAAAAAACTTGACGCGGCGGGCGAGTGTCCGCCTGCAACGCAGGAGGGTGCGGGTTCGATTCCCGCCTCGGGACAAATTTTTGTACGATCTGCAGATATTTGTTCAGAGTGTTCTGTAGGCCCTAGACAACAATCTCCGTGCTAGGCCTACTGGTCGTTTTCTATGTATAATTACTATTTATTTATTTTATATATTTATGTTGGTTTTCTACCCTCTATGTCGATCATTATAAGTTACCTCGGTGATGACGCCGAAGGACCCCTCCGACCCCATGATGACTTGCTCCCACTCCGGGCCGCACGAGATACGCGGCACGCGACAACTCTTCTGAAGGACCCCGCGAGGTGTCACCACCTGGAATTATTACATTTTTTATCAGACTTGTTATGACTATAACAGTTTAGTAAACGATTTTAGACGACCTCCGTGGCGCAGCGGGGGAAGGTCCGCCTGCGACGTAGGAGGTTGCGGTTTCGATTCCCGCCTCGGAACAAATTTGTGTACGATCAGAAATTTGTTCCGTTGGTTGGGTGTTTTCTATGTAAAATAAAAAATATCTATGTATGTATATAATGTATTAAATATATCAGTTATCTAGTACCCATAACACAAGCTTTGAGTAGCTTACTTTGGGGCTAGATGGTGCTGTGTGGATTGTCTAGCATTATTTATTTATATTTAGGTATTTATTTACGTTAAAACATCAGAGAGCCAATTAAAGATTTTCACGTATAGTGACAATTTAACTAATGACATGTAAACATAAATAGAAAACAGCTCAAACGACAATGACGTGGAATAAAAAGTTTTATCATAAAGGAGAGTGTATCTATCTCGTGGAAGGATAAACGCTTCCTGTTATCCAGGAAAAATACGTTCTGGCTTATCTTAAGTTTTTATTATTGCAAGGTATTCATAAAAAGAAAAACATTTGCAATTATTTGAGGAAATCTCTTAAAATTACCTTTACCTTGAGGAGCTAATCAATTATAGGTACCTACTTACTTTTATAGTTAAAGTAACACTTCACAAAATATTGTATCAATAAATAAATAAATAAATAATGCTAGACAATTCACACAGCATTATCTAGCCCCAAGCTAAATCAATGAAACCTTTTTAGGGTTCCGTACCTCAAAAAAACGTATTAACGTAACTTCTTAGATCCTCGATATAAATAAAAATTCTAAGTAACCGCAATCAAAAGTTACAGCCGCTATTTTCAATTATTTTGAAATTTTCATGGGAATCACAAGCGCAGAAAACCTATAGGGTACTTCCCGTTGATGAAAGAATAAAAAAAATTGGTAAGAAGCAAGGTCTTATAGCACAAACAAAGGGAAAAATCCGAAAACCGTAAGTTTGTAATAGCTACTTGAACGTCCGGGCGCGCGAGCGACTGTAGCCTCAAACGTTTTTTTATTTTTATTTAGATATTAGTTATTTTATTAATTTTGTGTAATAAAGTGTTCATTCATTCATTCATTTATTCAACGTCCTCGCGTTTTTGTCGCTCACCGCGGCACTGCCGGCCGCGAAATTTTCGACAAAAGCGTTTATAACTTAGAGAAATAAAAAATATCTACTGAAAGATAAAAGAATGCGAAATCCAATTTTAATTTCAATGAAACCGTTCATTTGTAGAACATAGCGTAAATACACGCTTTATTTAGCGATATGTACAAATTTAAGGAATATTTATTTCTAGTTTTATCTTTAATAAAATGAAATAGTTCTTGCAAAGTTTTATTTAATTAAAAAGGAGATTATCTACCCTTTCAAATGTTACCAATATCACATTAAAATCATTTTCATCTGCATCAAAATATTTATTTATTTATTTATAAACGAACCTTATATTCTTATATGTTAAAATATTTAAAAAAAAGCAGTGTTAGGACAGACCATTTTTTTTTTCATCATCATCATCAGCCTATATTAGTCCACAGCTGGACATAGGCCTCCCCTAACTCCCGCCATAGCGCCCTGTCTTCAGCTTGCCGCATCCAGCATCTGCCTGCAGTCTTTTTTTACTAACCTTCGTATGAACAACAATATCTTCAATATTCCCGTATGTATTCTTCTTCATGCCGCTGGCCCTGGTGGCGACCCAGCCGCCCAGCGTGGAGAACTCATATGAGTCAGGCTCGTGTCCCACCGTGTAACCGCGCGTGCGCATCTCTCGCTCCAAGTCCTGCCCAACTATACCTGCCTGGAAGGTACAAAATTTGTTACAAGAATCAACTTGTCCATGACCTTTCGTGGAAAGGAGAAAGGAGATAGGAATGAATGAATGAAAACTTTATTGTACTCGTAAATAACATTAATAAAAATCTTATATCTAAATAAATTAAAAAATAAACAGTACAAAAGGCGATAGGTGGAAGGAGATAGGTAAATAAATAAATAAATAATGCTGGACAATTCACACAGCATTATCCAGCCCCAAGCTAAGCAGAGCTTGTGTTATGAGTACTAGATAACTGATATACTTAATACAACACACTACATAGATATTTTTTATTATACATAGAAAACACCCAGACCAGGGGAACAAATTTCTGCAGAACGTACACAATATATTCCGAGGCGGGAATCGAACCCGCAACCTCCTGCGCCACGGAGGTCGTCAAATCGATTCTGATAGAATTAACCATGCGTGTACTAACCTGTATGCTGGCCAGGAGCTGTTCCTTATCCAGCCACAGGATGGTGTTCATGTTGGTGGTATCCAGCACCAATATAGGTCGAGGTTCGTTAGCCGGGCACGTCACGGCTCCTGACACGGAGGTACCACCTCCGAATGGAATGATCACGAAGTGGTGCCGGCTTGCGCACTCTACTATTTTCTCCACCTAGAAAATGCAAGGATTGAAGTGTGAGAAAGATGATACGTAACTGTATCTCCTGTCTGAAAGACTTTTCAATAGTGCATTTTACACCAAGGCGAGAAAGTGATCAATTCCTACCGAGTGTGTCGTTTTGGCCTTAAAACACACGAGGTAGGAATCGCACTTTCTGCCGAGTGATAAATAGTGCTTTAGTTATACTACACCTTCGAGGAAAATAAAAAGCAGAATTAATTATTAATTGAAATTTAGAAGAACTTACCGCGCCCAATGATGTTGGTAAAACCTCATTGACCGCGCCAGCCTTTGGGTTCTTTTTTCAAAATATTGTTCGGAAATCGGAGGAGGCCTAATGGACTTGGAGTAAAAACTTTTTGTCGTTTGACCGAACGAAAATAACCATAGCTACCGGCCGATCTTTTTGGAAATAAAAAAATAAATAACACGTTAGAAATGGATTTCCATACACTGTTTCCTCCCGCTAAAACACGTGAGAAATGAAATTCCATAGAGTTTTTCCTCCCGGTTTCCTATAGGCCTGCAAAGACATACTTTCTATTCTATAAATGGAAAAGGAAAAGGCAACTTTCCGAGCAGGTGTAGTATAAAAAATATTTCCTTTTATAACTGCTATATCCTCTCAGATGATAGAGCCTACGCGCTGATACACCCCTTCGAGTGTCAGGGTTTTCGCCAGCATGCTGCCCGCCAGCGCGGAAATGGGATGTGGTGCATTATTTCGCTGATTTCTTGATTATTACATTATATCATTTATATATTTAGATTCTCCTTGAAATTTCCTACAAAACAGCGTGTAAATATTCTGATGTTGTGTAACGTATATTATATATATAATAATATCTCCTTTCATAACTGCTATAGACTCTGGGAGTGTCTGTCAAGGGTTATAAGCTCTCGCAGGGTCGAGATTTCAGCCTCAGTAAAGGCACAGATATTATAATACTAAAAAGTTAAATACATTGTGCATTTATTATAAATCAATATGGCCCTTTACAGCCTGTAATTTAAATGAATATTTTCGAAGATATTACAGATTTAAAATGCAGGGACATAGCGGTTGCGGCGGTACCGGCCGGGGGGACGATTCTGTAGTATATTTAGCATTGAACCCGTGCAAAGCCGGGGCGGGTCGCTAGTTGTAAAACAAAAACAATGAGTCATGAATTAGACAACTTTTAAATAACCTATGACTTTGACATTTTCGATGTTGATACCAAGATTTTAGGTGTTACAAAATCTAATGCAAATAAAGATTTGTCGCCTCGCACCTGTATTAACTTATTTAATCAGCCAAATACTGATATATACATTATCAAACAAGGACATTGACACATAAGTATCAGAATTTGACGACCATTGCGTGAAGAACGCGGCACTAACAGAAAATATTTGTATTTTTGATTTACATGACAGTTGGTAGGTAAATTACCAAGTGGATACATGTAAAGGTCAGTTGTAGAAGTACTGACGTTTGTAAATATACTTCACTTCTTGTCCTCTGGCGAACCACGTGACGAAGATGCGAAGAACGCAATTCTTAGGTCAAATTGGTGGGCGGTTACCTTCTGGAGAGTTGCGTCGATTATTCATTGTGTAGCAAGTTTTTGTTTCAAACTATAAAAGAGCGAGAGAGAGCTATACGAAGCTGCATCTCTTTAGCCTTTTTTATTCGGCAAGGAAATTTGTTTACGAATAAATTGATCTTGGGGCAGAATTATGAGGGACTCGATGCCCTGAGAAGGACGTAATACCCACCAAAAACCTCTCCAATGTCCCTCTCTCGCCATTTTCGCCGAATCACGGGAACATTTAAAACCTTCGCGGCCCGACTGGCGTCCCCTCTTCCTCCTATGCATGGTCGGCGAGCCCACCGATCCACACACTCGCCGACCCCATTCTTCCATCACCTTTCCTCCCCTCGATTAGGACACAGACTCTTTAGCCTGCTGCGTTATCGCCGGCATATGAATTACATAAATAAATAATGATAAATATAAATAAATAATGCTGGACAATTCACACAGCATTATCTAGCCCCAAGCTAAGCAGAGCTTGTGTTATGGGTACTTGATAACTGATATACATAATTCAAAACAGTACATAGATAGACATTTTTTATTATACATAGAAAACATCCAGAACGCCCTGGACAAATGTCTGCAGATCGTACAAACATTTATCCCGAGGCGGGAATCGCACCCGCAACCTCCTGCGTCGCAGGCAGACCTTCGCCCGCTGCGCCACAGAGGTCGTCAGAAATTTGGCAGGGAGGTAAACATCCCCGGGACGAACAGCGCGACCGACAGAAAACCGCGTGCTAAGTCACGGGCAGAAGCTAGTAATGTTATGAAATTGAATCGCACTACAAAAGTTTTGACATAAAAATTTAAAGGTGGTATATAAATATATTGGCTACAGATTATATGAGCGCCTTTATAGGCAGTTCTGTATAACTCAGTTCATTAAAGAAAGGAATCTAAAATGGCTGCTTGTACTTGCGTTGACAGGTAGTACAGTTAGCAAATAAAATTGCAAGTCGAAGATTTTTCTTCAAATTGAAAATAATAAAAACATGACCGTGTCGATTTTATTTCAAACTAGTTTGTACCAGCGGTTTTGAACGCGTTAGAATTGAAAATTTTAAAGACATTGTGCCATCTATTATCATATTTATCATCAAGGGCGTCGCCAGCCGATGGCGCAGGGGGGGGGGGGGGGCAAGTTGACTTTACCAACTACAATTCATTTTTTTCTATTTCTCTATGAATGAGAAAAGTAGGTATGAATTGTAGGTAAAGTCGACAGTCCATGAAGCTTTTCACTTGTACTACGAGCCTAACATCTACAGCGATTGTAATAACAGCAGTATCATAGTACTATATACATATATATACTGTGACAGTACATAGTCCAATGTGTAAAGCTACACGAGCACGAGCTCTTGACTATGCAATAAAAAACTTGTTAATAAGTTATAATAACATTTATTAGAAAAATAGAATAAAAAGGAGTTTGAATTTGAATAAGTGTACAGCGTACAGCGTATTTTTTTTTCAATTACCAGATTTTAATATTATAGTGGTCGTTGTTTGTTTATATTACGTTAATTAAAACATAATTTTCGGGGATTCATTGTAAACTTCTCGACCACTTTATTATTAAAATCTTGTAAGTTTCCATGTATAAGTTTTCGGTGCACACTCATCATGGCCAAACCATTGAGGCGATTTTCACTCATAGTGCTTCTTAGCCAGGTTTTTAATCTCCTGAGGCTGCTAAACGCTTCAACGATAGAGTAGAGCAGGCAGAGCTTAGTTGAGCGTACGGAATATTAGGAGTGGAATTGGTGAATTCATTCGAGTTTCGACGTACGGGAATGATTGTTCAAGGCTTGAACTTGAAGCAAATCAACTCAAAGACTTAGGACTTTGGTTGCATTATATTTGGCAACTTTTTTAGAATCTCTAAGGGGGGGCAGCTGCCCCTCCCTGCCCCCCCTTGGCGACGCCCTTGTTTATCATACGATCGTTATTGTTGTTTTTATCGGAAAAAGTAGGAACTTTTTTAAGGGATGAAAGGCTTTTCTCTTTCTCTCTTTCTGTACACCTGAAAACGAATAAAACAAAATTTCAAGAGGATCCTTATTATGAGATGTTGGTAAAAATAAAAGAACGAATATTTTTTCTGGCAGCGGTACGCGCGAGAGTGAGTATAGACTAGGTATATACGTGCACTAGTGTGCAAGCGAGATAGCACGATAATCACCGCCATTTTAGTTTCCTTTCTTTAATGAACTTAGTTATACGAATCTATTATTGGACACATATATCTAAGATACTCTTTCTTGAATTACGTTTTTGAATAAGTATTTACATATAAGTTGCTGCTAGATTATCTTATATGTAAGCAAATAACATAAGTTCAAACTCTTTGTACCTAACCTACTATTGACAAGAAATTTACTTGGAGAAATTTACCCTTATGCGAATCTTTTTCTGAAATAATGTTTTTAGGGTTTCGAGATCGGTTTCGAAATCTTTATGGTCTCGCTTTGTCTGTCCTTTTTCCCCTCTTTAATAACACAGCATCTTCCGCAGCTATCAACTTGGAATTTAAGAAAAAAATTCCATACAAAATGTGATGCCGAAATTTCAAGAGACCTACAAGGTCAAGTGGGGTATCTAATAAAAGGTATTAGTTTGTATATTTCAAAACAGTTTTTAAAATTTCTTTAGGTTGTATACTTTTCGAAATATTTTAATAAAAGTCGAAAAAATACCAATTCCCCCCTATCTCCGAAGTTTGCATAGTGATCCGTTTGAAATGTTAATAATGGAGCGTTTGTAGAAATGGATATATATTTTACAGGAAAAATATAGAGAAGTTTGTAAAATGAACACTTTTTGAACAATGGTCAAAAAGTGGGGGAATAATTTTCAAAAGGGGGGCTAATCAGAAATGGGAAATCAAATCAGAAAAGGTATCAGTTTGCAAATTTCAAAACAGTTTTTGTAATACGTATAAATTACATACTTTTTGAAAAATCTTGAAAAAAGTCGAAAAATTTACCATTCCCCCCAATCACCGAAGTATGAGCGATCTATCTTAAATGTAGGTTGATTCATGTTATTTTTAGGTATTCATTAAATAGCGATGTCCATAAGGTACCGGACCTTTAGTATCGTATAACTGACTAACAACGTTCGAAACCCTTGGCGCGCGAGTCACACTCGCACTTGACGGATCTTGTTTAATAAATACCTACCTAAACGATGCTGCTAGATTATCTTTTATTGTTCAAACTGCATGTACCTAACCTACCGTTGACAATAAAGTTAATTGGCCATTGACTCTACCTTTATTCCGATTGTGTGACCACAACAAAGATGTTAGCACCATCTGTTAAATTAGGTTAAAATTATCGACTTGGTTATTTTATTACTAACAATGTTATAACACACTGAAGTACCAGTTATAACCAACCGTATAACCTGCGTGTTCAAAGAACGGGATCGTGATTGTAGTCATCTCTCATGCGGTCTTGCTCAGTTCGAATCCGATCTGCTGTGCGATTACGGTAAAATATCCCATTCAATGGATCGCCAATCGCCATCCGGGGAGACCGGGTATAAACAATTTCTGTTTCCATCACATGGTACGAAAACAAATACATACCTACAATTTTCTAGCTGGATTGAGTCAACTGATGACGAAGTTGTCAATGTCATCATTATCACAAATGTAATGTAAACAATTTATGTTTTCATCACATGGTACAAAAACAAATACATACAATATTCTATCTGGATTGAGTCGACCAATGACGAAGCTGTCAACGTCATAATTATCACAAATGTAATGTACCTACGTAATTGTAATTTTCTATTTTGTTTATTTGTTAATATTTTTGATCCATGTCGTTCAAATTCATACTTATGTTACTCACAATAAACCTTGTTTTGCTCGACTACCTTTTGTTCTGCAATATATGTATTTCCTGTTTGTAACGTTGAATCAGAATTAAGTACAGTAAACCTACAAAAATAAGTCAAGTGTGAGTAATACGACAATTGACTTTGACTTAGGTTATATCTTGACGTTGTAGTTAAAATTTCATTTCCAGAAAGTTGTATGGATTTGTTTAGTTCCGTATTGGAAACTGAAATCGTTTATGCCCCATCTCCCCAGATGTCCCATTTAATGGAAATGGGAGATTTTAGCGTAATACACGCACGGCTGAGCGGCACTCATTTCAATCCAACTCATTCTCAATCCCATTTAAGTACGCAGGTTATAGTATATATTAAGCCGATAGATATTTGGCCGTTCGCTTACAAGACAGATAAAAAAAAGCTTTAAATTGTTAACCGTTGTATGCCGAAGCCGTTTGTTGCTGGCTTAGAATTAGCACCACCCCAACTCTTCCCGCCGCGGGTGCCGTAAGAAGCGACTAAGGGTTATCCACCGGGGGACGGGCAGCAGCGCGTCCTATAGAACAATTCTACCACCGAACTGCGATCCCCAACCCACATGCCCAGCGTGGGGATTATTGGCATTACTTCTATGAGACAAAAGCCAATAAGGCGCTTATCAGAGACTGGCCTGCGTCCAGCAGTGGACCAATTTAGGCTGTTGAGGTTGAGGTATGCCGAAGACCTATGTCTAGCTGCATAAATAAATATAAATAAATAATGCTGGACAATCCACATAGCAGCATCTAGCCCCAAGTTAAGCAGAGCTTGTGTTATGGGTACTAGATGACTGATATACATAATATAATACATTACATAGATAGATGTCCCGAGGCGGGAATCGAAACCGCAACCTCCTGCGCCGCAGGCGGACCTTCGCCACATCGGTCGTGCATGTGTGATATGAACGGTATACCTGTTTTACTACAAAAACTATCGTAGTTTGCCGAATTCATTACAGATGTAAGCGGTTTAACTCGCGGGTATACCTGTCATGACGACCTCCGTGGCGCAGCGGACGAAGGTCCCCCTGCGACGCAGGAGGTTGCGGATTCGATTTCCGCCTCGGAACTAATTAGTGCACGATCTGCAGAAATTTGTTCTGTTGGTCTGGGTGTTTTCTATGTATAATAAAAAAATATCTATCTATGTAGTGTATTGTATTAAGTATATCAGTTATCTAGTACCCATAACACAAGCTCTGCTTAGCTTGGGGCTAGATAATGCTGTGTGAATTGTCCAGCATTATTTATTTATTTACCTGTTCTGAACTCTCCGGCCATATCACAGCATCAGGGATTCTCTTCAGCTGGTTCCTCCTTAGATCCGAGATATCCTTCAGAGTCTGTCCATGAGACCTGATCAGTCTATCCATGCCATCGACGCTGACCAGCGCAATAGTCTCCAACTCTTGCCTGACGTCATCTGCGAAGCGGCTGGTCTCGAAAGTCTTCGGAGGTTCTGGGATGAATGGGTCCCTTGCGGAGTCAATGCCGCAGTTTTCTTTCGCCCAGTTTGCCAGGAGCGGTAGGGTCTTGCCGCCTATCGCATATCTGAAAGAACATGGTCAAATTTATAGTTTTCTTAGTATTCGTATGAAAAAAAAAATGCTGGACAATTCACACAGCATTATCTAGCCTCAAGCTAAGCAGAGCTTGTGTTATGTGTACTAGATAACTGATATACTTAATACAATACACTACATAGATAGATATTTTTTATTATACATAGAAAACACCCAGACCAACGGAACAAATTTCTGCAGATTGTACACAAATTTGTTCCGAGACGGGAATCGAACCCGCAACCTCCTGCGTCGCAGGCGGACCTTCGCCCGTTGCGCCACGGAGGTCGTCAATGAGTTAAATAATAGATTTTAGAGTTACTTTGCGGATATCGATTGCAATTGTTACACCGCCCGCGCTCCCACAGAGCAAAGGGCGGGCGGGCGGACGTGAATTGCATCTTCTTCGATTCTTTACGCGGAATTATTTTTTCATCCTAATATAAAACTGCTTCATCAGCATTATCTATCCTTGCAAAGTTAGATAACTTTATTTTATGTTTATGTAAGTTTATTAAATTGTTTGTAGGTTATAAATGTAGGTATTATAGTATGTAGTGTAAGTATTATTTTATATTTTATTGATATTTTTCGGGTGCCACCGTCTATTTTGTTCTTACATGTCCAGTCCATCCCAAGGTTGCCTGGAAGAGATCGCTCATAGCGATAAGGCCGCCTTTGTACTTCGTCTACTCTTAGCATTTATTTCTGTATTGTTATCTGTCTTTGTGTGGTGCAATAAAGTATTATCTATCTATCTATCTATCTATCTATCTATCTATATATGAGTGTTAAATGTACACATATACATATGTGTTAAACTATCTGGCACAAGTTGATAGTTCGGCTGAGCCGCGGAAGGTTCGAGTCTGTGCAGAAAACGGGCTTCTACCGGGGACCATTTCAAAGGGCGAGAGTATTGCCAGGGCGTTGACGGTAGCTTAGAGGTGCTTCTTAATTATTGCGAGATGTCTTTAAGCATCTTATTCCGAAAGACAAATATGTTGAGAAACCATAAAGGTGTCAATTCAGATGTAGCCAAAACTAAACGAAACTAATTTTAACAGTACTCAAATTGACGCCATCCCTTTTCCGTCCCTTTCATATTTTTAGTCCTTTTTAACATAAAAACATAACATGAAATCATTTATTTGACACAATTACAATGTTTCAGTATAATATTGAATCGGTAGGGTACTAAACTAGCCTAAGCTGTATTTCAGGATCCAGGAACTTTATAAGCAGAACCTTATAAAGTTTTGCACATGTGCCTTTAATTAAAAATAAGAAAACAACAACTAAAAACGAAAATAGAATAAAAATTAAAATGAAAAACCTACTTATAATAAAGTACTTCGAAAAATCTTTTATGTCGATCGTTATGAAAGGGACGGCATCATTTTTGATATGGTTAATTTTAGTTTAATTTTGTCGAAATCTGAATTGACACCATTATCTCGTAATAAAAGGATGACACATGACTCTACTATCTGACACATCAATAGGAAATCTATCACGAGGAACAATTATTCATTGTGTTCTTAAGAGTCGTATCGAATCAACATGTCTGTTCAAATAAAACAATAAACATTGACTGTTAAAACAAACAAAAATGTACACACTTGTTACAGCAAATATGTAAACACAAGTTAGTTATACATTTTTTTTTAATTCCAAATAGACACATGTATTATAGTCTATTGCCTAATTTTGTGAAAATTTCGTACCTATTTATTAAATTTTTCGAAAACTAAAGGGCGGGATTTTTTTTCAATATTTTTCCTGAATTCAGTGTTCGATTCTACACCCCACCTGAAAGTTTGGTTACTTATTTTTGTTACACCCTGTATTGATGCATAACTAATGGGCATAGCTAAGATATTCATTTAGTTTAGGGCTTGCTTTATTTACAACACGTGTTTCCTAATTTCTCGTTAGGAAATCTTTTAGAGACAACTCGAGATGATGGTCTTAATTCAGATGTCCCCAAAACTAAAATAAACTAATTTGACAGCACTGAAAAGGATGCCATCCTTTTTATTTCAATCGTTATGGAAGGGATGGCAACATTTTTAGTCCTGCCGAATTGGTTTATTTTTTATTATCATAGATGTAAGTAAAATTCTGTAGATATGGTACGTTCTTTCAGCGCTATTTCAAAAATGGCCTGTGTTGTGTTACAACTAAACCCAAAGACACGCTATTTCCGAATCTATTGCAATATTAGGTAGGTACGAATATTATATTGCAATAGACTGGAAATAGCGTGTCCTAATGAACAACAATGATGGAAAGACGTATCTAGACTTCTAGACCTAAGTGCGATCGAGACAACAATACACGCGAAACACGTACGCCGGTCCGACTGTGATTGAGGTGGGTGGACCTAATTGGACCTAATATGAGCGTTCCACTTTCGAGCTAGTGCCCAATCTCCCGAATTTTACTTACATCGATGTTTATTAAACTTATAGTTTAATTTTATTTGAGAATTGACACCGATATGGACCAAAAGCAAGGCCAGGTAGTCCTGCAGCAGTAGGCGTAAGGGAAAACGTGCGCCTGCCAAGCCGCCGCGCTAGTGTCGTTTTTAGTTATATAAACATGAAAGTCATAAATAACGGGATATTTACCATGATTTGAGTTTTGAGCTTTCCAATATAATTACATGCGCCATGATCACGGAATAACTGACGGCACTGCGAGTGAGTTGTTATTGGCAGATATATCGATCTACCCTCATTTTTTTTTGTCTTTTGCTACGAACGCTACTACTACCACCGGTTTCATTATCGAACGCAACTCGATCACGACACACAACACTTACGGTATCAGAACGCGGCGCGGTTGGTATATCACTTCTTCGGTTTAAAAGTTTTATTTAAACATGGTGATTAAGAAAATCATTTTATCGAGTCAAACTCTGCGAATTTGTTTCGAAATATTAAGTGTCCTTACTTGAGTAAAAAAAAGTGTGAGTAGTTCGCTAGTCATATTATTGAAAAAACGTTAGAAAAAGGGGTAACTTTGGGATTATTTTCTATCGAGTGAAGTTCATTAGATCTTGTAACTGAATGCGACTTTGACTAGACTAGATCCTTAAGTAATATATTATAACTGTTTACAAACGTATATACAGGGCGTCCCACGGGTTTGCCACATGGAGGGAAAGTACCTTGAATATTGTAGTTGGCACATTTTACTGAAAGATATATATATAGACTGTATATAATTTTTTCAGAATTTTAAACACTATTTTCTAAGTCTCAGGTGATTTTAAAAACAAAATTGCGGCCTCTGCTTACCTATCAAGCCTTAATAGCTATTTAGGTGGCGCTCATCGTCAGCTAACCCGTGTCAAGTCTCGTAGTAACTACAATTTTGGTTGTATTTTATTTTATTTGTTGTTTTTCTATAAAAAGGCTTGCTATATACAGTACTCTTATATCTATATTCATTTTATAGAAATATTCTAGTTTTAAAATAGTTTTGTGTTCATAGAAATCAACTTCAAACGTAACAAAGGCATCTACCAAAGAACACCCACTGTACATAAAACAAGAACCGTCAAGTGCGAGTATACTCGCGCGCCGAGGGTTTCGAACGTTTGTCAATAAATATGTAACAAAAGTACCGGTTAGAGATTTTGCAATTTAACGAATACCTAAAATAGTAGGTACCAACCTACAGATATCTCTGCATGCTTCGGTTAAAGTGGGTAATGGTAAATTTTTCGACTTTTTCAAAATATTTCAAAAAGTATGAAATCTACAGAAATAAAAAACTGTTGAAATGTTTAAGTTGATGCCTTTCATGTCTCGGTGGGGTAGACTCCGCTTTTGAAAGTTATTCCCCCTTTTTTGACCATTTTTCAAAAAGTGTTTTCTTTTTACAAACTTCTGTATATTTTTCCTGTAAAATATAAATCCATATCTATATGCGCTCCATACATATTATATAGATCGCTCTGCAATCTTCGGAGATAGGGGGGGAAGGGGATTCGAGTATTTTTTCGACTTTTTTCAAAATATTTAAAAAGTATGACACCTACAAAAATTTCAAAAACTACTTTGAAATGTACAAACTAATACCTTTCATTTGATACCTCACATGACCCTGTAGGAATCTTTTAAATTTTCGGCATCACAATTTGTCTGGAAAATATTCATTTTCATTTATTTTTCTTTAAGTCTGTACAAGCGCACGAAATTTATTATTATTTTAAATTTTAAGTTGATAGCTGCAGTAGTTGCTGAGTTATTAAGGAGGGAAAAAAGGACAGACAAAGCGAGACCATAAGGGTTTCGAAACCGATCTTCGATCTCGAAACCCTAAAAACTGCGCCCATTCAGTTAAACGTACTTATATGTATGTTATATTATTAACTCAGTGACTTCTTCACTGAAAGTCTACAAGTTTATAATATAAGTACATAATATAACAAGTTTAAATGTTCATTGTTTGCACGGTTCAATATTCTAGTCTATTTTAGTCGTTGTTTTGTGAGATGAAAGACATAAAATTACTCAAACAAAATGACCAATTTCATAACATAAAGTTCTATTGTTCAAATACGTTTAACAAATTTACGAATAACAATGTTTTATTGCCGCAGAAGAAGTCCAACATAGAAACAAATAGAACGCACCTATTTTTTAACAACCGAAGTAGAAAACGTATGGTGTTTGCTAAAGCGATTTTGACGGCATTGAAAAATATTGACATTTGTAGCCATTAAGTTATTGTTTGCAGTTTGGCTTTACGACGATTCCGAGGATCTTCAAGAGTTACGAAATAGGATTTCATCATAGAATAAATAAATTGTATTTTTACACGTAGATTCTGAATATTTTTATAACTCTTAATAATAATAATAATAATGTCCTCCTAGCCGAATTTCGACTACGGCGGCCAGTCTCTCGGAGACTAGCCAGATGCGCAGGACATATTATAGTGCACAAGTGTGTGTGCAAACACAGGTGCACTCTCTGTTCCTTCACTCTCATAATCCGATGGGACGACAGATTGACACGATCGGGGAGAGGTTAGGCGCAGGACCAACGGCTTAACGTGCTTCGTTCGTAGAAGTACTAGTAATATTATTATTTATTCTAGTACGTGATCACTTTCTGCTGGGTGCCCCTTAAAGCCGTAAAAGCTCTGATTTATTTATAGGATAAAAAGTAGCCTATGTGACCAAAATTTCAACCCGATCCGTTCAGTAGTTTCAGCGTGAAGAGGTAACAAACATCCATCTATCTATGTAGTATATTGTATTAAGTATATCAGTTATCTAGTACCCATAACACAAGCTCTGCTTAGCTTGGGGCTAGATAATGTTGTGTGAATTGTCCAGCATTATTATTATTATTATTTACTTTGTCCGACCGAAGAGTCTATACATACATCCGCTTCCATCTTATTGAAATTGAGTAACTAAACTAAAGTTACTAGATAGATAGATAGACTTATTATTGGGTACACACAAACAGCACAGGAAAGATAACAAAAGAACAGTAACATAACATTATTTATAGAACACATAATTAGGTAGGTAGGTAAGCAGGTACACAATTATAAATTATAATACTATATATCTATATATATAAAAGAAAGTCGTGTTAGTTACACCATTTATAACTCAAGAACGGCTGAACCGATTTGGCTGAAAATTGGTGGGGAGGCAGCTTAGAACCAGGAGACGGACATAGGCTATGTTTTATCCCGGAATTACCACGGGAACGGGAACTACGCAGGCGAAGCCGCGGGCAGCAGCTAGTCTATATATAATACTAGAGCCTGGATTGCGTCAATCATTTGCCAAAGCATCGTTTGTCGATGGTCTGCTACGCAAATAACCTTTAGGAAGTTGTTTGTGTAGTTCTAACAGACCAACCTTTGGAAAACACTAGACAGTAGGTAGACATTTTGTTGGGAAATTCGACAGATGTTTAATGCTCCTAGTAATGCTACGCGTAGATTTCATAAGTTTCACACTAATATTATAAATGCGAGAGTTTGGATGGATGGATAGATGAAACTACTGAACGGATCGTGCTGAAATTTCGGTCACATAGGTCATTCTAATCCTGGAATCAAACATAGGCTACTTTTTATCCCATAAATCAGTTCCCATGGGATATAAATCACATTTAAACGTTTCCATAGAAACAACGCGTGCGCCGCATAAATTAGTCTATTATAATGACAATAAATAATAAATAATGCTGGACAATTCACACAGCATTATCTAGCCCCAAGCTAAGCAGAGCTTGTGTTATGGGTACTAGATAACTGATATACTTAATACAATACACTACATAGATAGATATATTATTATTATACATAGAAAACACCCAGACCAACGGAACAAATTTCTACAGATCGTACACAAATTTGTTCCGATGCGGGAATTGAACCCTCAACCTCCTGCGTCGCAGGCGGACCTTCGCCCGCTGCGCCACGGAGGTCGTCAACCAATCTAGTTGAACTTGTTCTATAAGGTTTTAAAAACTAAGTGGATTAAACGAGATAGAGTAGTCGAGGCAGGTCATTGCATTTTGATCGTCGATTTAAAGTTTAAAGTTACATTTGTTACACTCCTAAGCCAGGAAACGAAACTGATGAAGTAGGTATTTTTTCGTCGTTTGATTAGACGATACGAAACGCGAGGTTGCTTATCCCAAAATATTTATTTATTTATTTATTTATTTATTTATAAAAAGTAATTACGCTATTTTTACAGGGCTAGGTTCCTAATGCAAATAGTGATACACGAAACGAGTGTTTCAAATGTTCTGAAGCGAGCTGAAAAGTTTTCGGAGTTCTGGTTATATGCTATGCGAAGCAGGAACTTCATCAGAACAGTTATAGGTACCTTTTAACACTGAAAAACAATATAGTCCAACTAAGACGCATTTTATCTTAGTTGGCGTCAAAATAGTTGGAATGATAAATATCTCATTCAATACAAACAAGAATGCATGGTAGCTGCAACATATCGGATTTGTTTAAAACAAAAAATAGGCACATCATTGACATATCAATGCTCTAAGTCAAAATAAATATTCACTTTGTCATATTAAACATTTATTTGCACGGGGTTAGCAAACAACTTTGTCGCATTTAATCTTTGAATTAAATTAAATAACTACACTTTATAAGGCCAATTCATTACTTGGTAGATGGAGCTATTATGATTTAACTAAGTTCTCATAGTCACAGAAGACAAGATCTTATCAGGCTCATAAAGATTCATATGCGTGATCACATAAACTCGCTGTGTCCACAACTAGGCTACACAGAATTAATTTATCTTCTAAAGGGCAATGTATACTCTTCTACAACAAAACTCCTAGTGAGTTGCAAAAATTATCAGTAAATAAATTCAAACAAATTGTCAAAACCTTGCTGTGCAAAAAGGTTTACTATAAAATATTAGATTATCTAGAAGATAAAAAAGCTTGGGACGGGAATTGCTCCAACTCGAAAAATAACAACTAACAGGCTAAAGGTTTCTTCGTCGCTTCTTTACTTTGGTCTACATACCGAAGCGACAGAAATCAAAAATATCACTTTATTTCAGTGTCAGTGTATAGTTTTATAATTTGACCTTTTCTTAGTGTACATTTATTGTATTTATGGAAATAAAGAGATTTTGATTTGATTTGATTTCAGACAAGATCTTAATCAATGTAAACAATTTTTTTTTCAGTGAAGCTTGGTTTAAAATTCAATATATCTCTTACAATGCGGTGACCGTGTCGGCATTTACTCTTTCAACTCTTGATTCCGTTCTTAATTGCGCTGATCACAGAGAAATCTTAGACCCATATTGAACTGAAAGTTTGCTCACTCATGACTGTATGGTTTATTTGCAGAATACAATAATTACATGCCAAGATCTTAAAGCTGGCTTATTCCAATAATCCCCTGCCATGATCCCCTGCGAAGGGGATTTCTGGACTTTTTGTCCAATAATCCCCTGCCGGTTCAAAGAGAAGAGGCGCAGGGGATTTGTGGACAAGAGTTCCAGAAATCCCCTGATCCACTTATTTACACCGTAAGTAGTTCTTCGTTCTTGAAATAATCAAATGCAAACAACTAAGTAACCTAACCTTATAAGTAGAACATACGAAAATATTAACATTGCATTCAGGAATTTCCGACTCACAATAGGGTTTCAGCTGATTTCGAGTAGTTTTTTGTGCTGTTTTTTCGTGGTCCCATTATTTTGTTCCATTAATGGGAACACGAGGGAGAACTATTTCTTGTAGTCCCATTAGTATGTGCGGTTGTAGAAATTTTTCTCCAGCTATGTGATGACAATGTATTCGACTAGCAAGCAGGTGTGCAAATATTAAATCTGTCATTATTATTATAAGGTATTAATTATAGTTTAAAATATCATTAACTAATTCACTTAATATTTAAAATTTAAGTATTCGTTTACACTATACAAAAAAAATTTGAAAGTAACCAAATATCTAACCGTTTCATAAATAGGTTTATATTCAAATCCTTCAATTTTTCTGGTAGCTTGTTATAGATAATTATGCACATGTTAAAATCATTTTTCTTATAAATATCCTTGCAACATTGAGGTTTGTAGAGCAAGTTTTGAAACTTGGCCCTTTTCTGTGGAATCATAACATCCCCACGTTTAGTAAAGTAAGCTGGGTAAGATTTGACAAATACACAGACTTCTCTAATGTACATGCATGGTAGAGGCAGGACTTTACAATCAAATCAAATCAAAAACTCTTTATTTCCATAAATACAATAAATGTACACTTAGAAAAGGTCAAATCATAAAACTAAACACTGACACGGAAATAAAGTGATATTTTTGATATCTGTCGCTTCGGTATGTAGACTAAAGTAAAGAAGCGACGAAGAAACCTTTAGCATGTTAGTTGTTATTTTTCGAGTTGGAGCAAAACTCGTCCCAAGCTTTTTTATCCTCTAGATAATCTGATATTTTGTAGTAAGCCTTTTTACAAAGGATATGTTTGACAATTTGTTTGAATTTATTTATTGATAATTTTACAATTCACAAATTAATTATGTCATAGAAAAGCGTTACTCAAGTCTTTTTAACCCGATTAGATTAGGTTCAGAATAACTATTGATAGGTACGGGTGACTAACGCTTACAATGCAATTATTTATGTTATTTTATTTGAAGTTTGTACCTATGTACTTTTAAATAATTCATAACTTATCTACCTACAAAGGTTCAGAATAACTATTGATAGGTACGGGTGACTAACGCTTACAATGCAATTATTTATGTTATTTTATTTGAAGTTTGTACCTATGTACTTTTAAATAATTCATAACTTATCTACCTACAAAGGTTCAGAATAACTATTGATAGGTACGGGTGACTAACGCTTACAATGCAATTATTTATGTTATTTTATTTGAAGTTTGTACCTATGTACTTTTAAATAATTCATAACTTATCTACCTACAAAGGTTCAGAATAACTATTGATAGGTACGGGTGACTAACGCTTACAATGCAATTATTTATGTTATTTTATTTGAAGTTTGTACCTATGTACTTTTAAATAATTCATAACTTATCTACCTACAAAGGTTCAGAATAACTATTGATAGGTACGGGTGACTAACGCTTACAATGCAATTATTTATGTTATTTTATTTGAAGTTTGTACCTATGTACTTTTAAATAATTCATAACTTATCTACCTACAAAGGTTCAGAATAACTATTGATAGGTACGGGTGACTAACGCTTACAATGCAATTATTTATGTTATTTTATTTGAAGTTTGTACCTATGTACTTTTAAATAATTCATAACTTATCTACCTACAAAGGTTCAGAATAACTATTGATAGGTACGGGTGACTAACGCTTACAATGCAATTATTTATGTTATTTTATTTGAAGTTTGTACCTATGTACTTTTAAATAATTCATAACTTATCTACCTACAAAGGTTCAGAATAACTATTGATAGGTACGGGTGACTAACGCTTACAATGCAATTATTTATGTTATTTTATTTGAAGTTTGTACCTATGTACTTTTAAATAATTCATAACTTATCTACCTACAAAGGTTCAGAATAACTATTGATAGGTACGGGTGACTAACGCTTACAATGCAATTATTTATGTTATTTTATTTGAAGTTTGTACCTATGTACTTTTAAATAATTCATAGCTTATCTACCTACAAAGCTCAAAAACCTAGGCAGGAACAACATTTAAAATTTCGGATTTGATAGGTCATGCATTGTATGCAAATATAGTGCAGAGGTTCTCTGTATACGAGCGTGCGTAATAAAACACTATTACCTTTCATAATCAATAATAAATTATGCATATCATTAAGTTTGGTAAATAGGTAAGTTTATCTGCATATTACGTATGCACCTCAATGTTCAAAAGTGGGTAGTAAGACATGAATATGAATTAATTATTAATATTCCTTTAATTTATTCCCAGTCAAAGGTGGGTGTTTCACCTGTGTATGAAAGCAAGAAGATTGTTTACATTTGTTAAAAAGGTTGTCTGCCTCTTCTGATCTTTTTTTCTAATAAAAAATATAACAAAATAATGCTGTACAATCCAAACAACGTCATCTAGACATTTTTATACTTAGTCATTATTCCTGATAGACCTAAGTCGTCAAAAGCAAGGATACTCTTTTATCACAAATTATTAATTTATCGCACCCCTAGAACAAGACAAAATAAATAAATAAATAAATAAATAAATAAATAATGCTGGACAATTCACACAGCATTATCTAGCCCCAAGCTAAGCAGAGCTTGTGTTATGGGTACTAGATAACTGATATATTTAATACAATACACTACATAGATAAATATTTTTTACTATGCATAGAAAACCCAGACCAACGGAACAAATTTCTGCAGATCGTACACAAATTTGTTCCGAGGCGGGAATCGAACCCGCAACCTCCTGCGTCGCAGGCGGACACGCGCCCGCTGCGCCACGGAGGTCGTCTAAAATGTATGTGATGCGTATACACAAGAGTGAATATAGTGAAAATCTCGTGTTGGTGAATGGCGTACGATAATTTTTGCATTATTATTTTGATTTAACTCAATGTTGAGGATATTTTTTAATTTTGCGTTTTGTGAATATTTCGAAATAAAACAGTATTGTTTACGAACGTGTATTAGACTTTTATATTATTCCAAAATAGTTCAGTATTGTTTAAAAAAGGCGAAAAACTCCTATTTTCACTTTAAAACCATTTATTAACTCGAATAAACTATGTAATACTCATTCAAACTGGATTCTTTAGATGAAACATTCAAAAACTTAGCAATAACTATACAACAGCTGAAAACAGTTTTTCATTGATACTGAAAAAAGTGATATTTTGACTAAGCGCTGTCTTGTTCTAGGGGTGCGATATTGACATTGATTTATAATTATTTTGAAATTGGTTATTAATCAAGTTATTAATTTATTCATTTAATATTTTAGTCTTATCTAGTCTACGTTGGGAGTGGCCATCTTGGTCTAGATTTTAGCATAGGTAGGTACTCTACATCCAATATAATATTGATGAGTTAAAAAGTGTGGGAAGCTGCAAGCTGACAGAAGCAATTTTCTAAGTAAAATAAAAATATCTATCTACATTATGTATTGTATATATCCAGTCATCTGATACCCATAACACAAGCTAAGCGTGGGGCTAGATGATGCTGTGAGCATTTTCCAGCATTATTTATTTATTTATTATTTTAATTAATACAATAATTATAAAAACTAGGCAGGTACTTGAAGATGAAATTTTGTAACCACTGAACGTCTAAATTACAGAACGGATAAATAAATTATGGTGTAATTACTCTCATCAAATGTGTCATAGCGTAATTACTCGTCTTCTTTGAGCCGAAAACCGAGCACGTCGGGTATGCCATAAGCCAACAACGTAACTTGCGGTTAAAGGGTGAAAATAAAACCAGTTAATGAATATCAAAAAATAGTAGGTACCATAAATAGGCTTCTGACATGCCACAAGCGCTCATTTCAAATGACGTCATAATTATTAACTCAAGATTTATCGCAACTTGCTTCGCTCGCGGTTGTTTCATTTTGCACAAGGTTTTTTGGTGTTATGTTATCTAATATTCGACGCAAAAACAGCGCTATTTAAATGGACTCTCTCGTAGTCAGTTTTAAGCACTTTGCCAATAGCTCTAAAAAACTTACCAGGTTTTTGAATGATTTTTTGAATTATTACTAAATGTTAAAATTGATAAATGCATAACCGGTCGCTATGAAGTCTGGCTTACACTTAGCCGAATTTTGTGGGCACGGCCATATCCTAATTAAACAGAATACTGGTAGAAAATGTCTCGGCATATCCTATCCTTTGTACCATAATTTAATAAAGTTTTTAATAAATAACACAAACTACCATTCTTATTTAGTATAAAGTTTTGCAATTGTATTTGTTTATTTATTCTGTAAGTTTATTAAGATAACCTCTGCTTTAATAGGTTTAAAACTGTAAATTTGACGTTACCAATTGTTCCAATGTGTGTTCCTATTTTTAATAAATGAAGTGAACTGATTCCCTCACAGGCACAAGTGAACACAAAATAATAGTAAAGGAGTTGATTTGACTAGAATAAAATGCAAGATGGCGACCGTTTGTAAATTAGCGGGAAGTGGCAATTTAACGCGCCTACTCACATCGGCTCAATCTAGATTTGTCTAGACTTTTTTAACGCAGTTGGGAATAGGAATACCTATCAGTCGCTCACTCAAAATAGCGTCAATAATTTACATATAAAAAAAAATAAAAAAAAATTATATCTAAAACTTAAAAAAAAATTAGTAGAAAAAACAAAAACAATGCCAAAAAAAATTAAACTAAGCCAAAAAAAGAGCATTTTTAGCATAACCCAAGGACGAGGGGTCGTCACCCCTCGAGTTGATGCCGGGGTAAAGAGGCCAAGCCACGAGGCCCCCCTCCGTGCCCCCACAAGGGCCAGAATGGAGTTCAGTAGTAGCAAAATAGAGTCAATGCGAATGCTTTAGAAGTGTAGGTTAGGTACCTATCCTACCGCGTGCGATTAGTACGTATAGGCAGGTATAGGACGACCTCCGTGGCGCAGCGGGCGAAGGTCCGCCTGCGACGCAGGAGGTTGCGGGTTCGATTCCCGCCTCGGGACAAATGTTTATACGAACTGCAGATATTTGTTCAGGGTTCTGGATGTTTTCTATGTACAATAAAAAATATCTATCTATGTGTATTGTATTAAGTTTATCGGTTATCTAGTACCCATAACACAAGCTCTGCTTAGCTTGGGGCTAGATAATGCTGTGTGAATTGTCCAGTATTATTATTATTATAGGTCACCTATACTTACTCAGTTCTAGAATTCTAAATATTTTTTGTCAACAAAGTGATTACGGAACCAAAGAACTCTTGATGGAAAATATTTTACGACACTGGTATAATCGGAGTAAATCGCAGAAGGTCGTAAAAATTTTTGCTTTTGACATTTATCCTGTCATTTGTCTCTCAACCGTTTCGAACTCGAATTTGCACCATTTTAGAGTATCAAATCTAGTCTGTAATGGCATTTGTGGGTCTATTTTTTGCTATCATGCTTTGTTTTTTTAACGATTATCTGAGCGTCTGGTCTCGCGACGCGTGACCCGAGAGCTGGTCAGTATCTGGCACAGCGCATCAGCATTGCCATACAGCGGGGCAATGCAGCCAGCGTAGCGGGGACGCGACGACTGGTATTGATATGGATCAGTTGGCTTCAATTGTAAATACTAGTTCTAATTTATTTCTATTATTTTATTGTAATTTTCTTTGTGAATAAAGGCTCTGCCCTTTATATTTTATAGAGTGTTCATTCATTCGTTCATGATGAAAATCTTGTAACCATGCTAAGCTGCGAAATGTGTCAAAACCTTCCAATAGGATCGATAAGCTATGAAAATTGAGTTAGCCTAGGTTTGGTTGGTCCTCCCGAAAAGCGGGTTTTTGCCAAAATCAGCCAGCTTGGCAGATGCATTGGGAATTGTAGTAGATGCGGTCAAAATACACAGACGGAAGCTGTTTAGCTTAGCTTGTGGAAAAATAACCCTTAGAATGAATGAATGAATGAATGAACACTTTATTGCACAAAAATTAATAAAATAACTTATATCTAAATAAAGTAAAAACGTACAATAGGCGGCCTTATTGCTTAAAGCAATTTCTTCCAGGCAACCTTATTAGGATTACCAAAAGATACAAGTCACTTTCTAGTTGGTAGTGCACATAATACAGGATTATACTTAATGCATACATACAATAGATATTTGTATTAAGTATATCAGTTATCTAGTACCCATAACACAAGCTCTGCTTAGCTTGGGGCTAGATAATGCTGTGTGAATTGTCCAACATTATTTATTATTTTATTATTTAATACAAATACAAACATACCTACAGATAATTTCACATACTTACATAATATAGCTGACTCTGCTACATAGTTTTTAACTTTTGCGGTAGTCAGCCCACAATTGTACTCTATACTATTTATTGTGTTCCTAATAAAGATTTTTGTATTTGTATTTGTATTTTAATAACCAAGCTAAACTGACATCTAAATGACAGGTAGGAAGGAAATGACAGGAAATGTTCTTTATATACCTGTCTCCGCTGAAGGATGCTGTTTCTCCATGGATTGTGAACAGCGAGTCCTTGTAACCCCATCCGTACCATTTCAGCAGTTCTTGTCTGGAAATAATGAATAACTTTCGTAAAACCGAGTGATTATGTGGATCTCAGACCCTTCTGACCCGCATGTTCTGACCCTATCTTTAAAAAAGTACCCGTTCGACCCGCTTCGTTTTTTCATGTCCCGTTTGACCCGGTTTTCTAACAGGTACAGTCAATGGCAAAATTGGTTTGTCATCGTTAATAAAATAGAACCAAATTATATTATTAACTTTAACAAAAATAAAACAAATTATTATATGGGCAATTAGGGTTTTTTTTTGTCAAATGGTTAACACATCCAATTTTTATTCCAGTGCCGGTTATGCACCTGGCGCGTCCACCGTGAAATGTATGCGGCATCTGGCAACACCTTCAAAACCACCACGATTTTCATATAATGAAAATCATGGCGGTTTTGAAGGTGTTAAACACATCATCAACCTTACTCAACAGCTTATAATGGTCCACTGCTGGAAGCAGGACTTGATAAGCGCCTTATTGGTTTTTATCTCATGGGGGAATTTCCCATTATCCGCACGCTGGGCATTAGGGTTGGGGATCGCAGTTCGGTGGTAGAATTGTTTTGCAGTGGGCGCTGCTGCCCTCCCCCGGTGGAATCTCTTAGTCGCCTCTTACGACACCCGCGTGAAGAGTTGGGGTGGTGGAAATTCTAAGCCGGCACCACACAAACACTAAACACAATGCCATGCATCAAATGTCGTTTATAATAAGTCACTTCCAATAGTTTGTATTTTCAGACGTACGATAAGTACTTAGTTTATTTAACAAGAACAAAATTAAAAATTTTAAAAACCCCTCCTACAGATTTTCATGAAACATGGCTAAGAACACTCGGGATAAAATTATCTACGACACAAAAAAAAAACTAAACGAAAATCGGTTCATCCGTTTGGGAGCTACAATACCACAGACAGATACACGGACACACACGTTAAACTTTTATCACCCCTCTCTTTTTGCGTCGGGGGTTAAAAAGAGGTACTTTGCTTACAATTTAAATTACTGAATCCAAGTGATTCAAGTAAGTTTAATATAAAAGCAAAATTGTATTGTTTGTGTTCTTGAAAAGTTTCGTAGCAGCGTAGCAGCCCCGTAGCAAGTCTCTACGAAGTTTTTTCATTTTACTGAGTTTTAAATGTTTGTCGTTAAGTTGTGAGAACATAGGTCTTTTTAAAAGCCCATTAATAGCCATTAAATAATAACTTTACTTTGAAATTAGGTACTTTTAAATGGACCAGCTGATAGAGATCAACAAGCTACCAAACGTAATGAAAGACATCCAATCCGATTCCCTATTCACAAATAAATTAAAACAATTCTTAATTGACAAATGCTACTATGACGTAAATGAATTTTTAAATGACAAAATAGGCAAACTGACATAATAAAAATTATTTTTTTTTTATTTCAATAAATTATTTAACAACAATCTAATTTATCCGTACTAACTTTGCGTACCTACCTACATAGCTACATTTTTGCTAAAATACGTGTTGTCTTAGTCCTAAACAATTTTATTTACTTACAGATTTTATAAATTTAATCAGACTTGACAAGTAGGTACTACTCACCTTAGTACCTACATATTTTTTTTCATCAACAACAACCTCGGCCTGCCTTCTACTTGTTGCAACGCCCAACAGGGTTCACATTGTGATACTTACCCATAGATAATTACTTACTTTACAACCAATGTGATGACAACAATAAATATATTGAGTATTGAGTATTGAGATCTAGCCGATAATGTAGTTACCACGATAAAATGTGTATAACCAAATCAAAATCAAAATCTTTATTTCCATAAATAGAATAAATGTACACTTAGAAAAGGGTCAAATTATAAAACTAAACACTGACACGGAAATAAAGTGATATTTTTGATTTCTGTCGCTACGGTATGTAGACTAAAGTAAAGAAGCGCCGAAGAAACCTTTAGCCTGTTAGTTGTTATTTTTCGAGCTAGAGCAAAACTCGTCCCAAGCATTTTTTATCCTCTAGATAATCTGATATTTTGTAGTAAGCCTTTTTACAAAGGATATGTTTGACAATTTGTTTGAATTTATTTATTGATAATTTTCGCAACTCACTTGGAGTTTTGTTGTAGAATCGTATACATTGCCCTTTAAAAGATACATTTATATTGTGTAACCTAGTTGTGGGCACAGCGAGTTTGTAATAATAATCGTGAAAAGTACGAAGAAATGTTAAAGTAACACTCCGTAAAATAATCTACGTTCTAATTGGGTGTTTGATTATTGTGTTAAGGAAAAACATAAATTCTTTACTTACTTATAATACCGCCTTTAATTTTGTTTTATTGTTACCTAATCACCGATAACTCTTATCGGAATACCTATTACCTAATTCTCTGCATTGTGTATTTTATTCGATGGAGTAATGATGCAAGTAGTTGGTAGGTACATATTCAAATATGTAAGTATTTACTAGCTGCATTCTTACTACCCGTTGTCCTATTACCCGTTTTCCCGTAGGAATGAAGTATTTTCCCGCGGCAAAAAATAGCCTATGTTCATCAGGAATAATGTGGGTGGGCTTCTAATGGTAAAATATTTTTTCAAATCGGTCCAGTAGTTTCGGAGCCTATTCAATACAAACAAACAATCAAATCTTTCCTTTTTATAATTTTAGTAGTTTATGTATATAGATTTGTCCTAGAAACGAGTGGATTTCTTTGTGGGTGCAGAAAATCGGTCGCCTATCATTTTGACGACCTCAGAGGCGCAGCGGGCGAGAATCCGCCTGCGACGCAAGAGGTTGCGGGTTCGATTCCCGTCTCGAACGAATTCGTGTACGATCTGCAGAAATTTGTTCCATTGGTCTGGATGTTTTCTATGTATAATAAAAAATATCTATCTATGTAATGTATTATATTATGTATATCAGTTATCTAGTACCCATAACACAAGCTCTGCTTAGCGTAGGGCTAGATGATGCGGTGTAGATTGTCCAGCATTATTTATTATATTATTTTATTTTCTGCTGCCCGTTTTTAGACGAAAACATACCTAATTATGTTTACCAGCGCAATTAAAGGGTCCATTATCTCATCAAAAGCTTCTAACAGTTTATTTACATGATCATCTCGATAATCATTTGTCGATGATTTATGTCATTTTCTACGGATACTAGATCTTCAATGAAAAGATGGACATGACCTTATTGTTATGTTACGTGTTATATTGTCAGTAGGTATGTTTGTATTGTATTGTATGTTTGTATTGTATTGTATGTTTGTATAAGAATAGGTACTAACAAGAATAGGCCTTGAGTGTAGATTAACGCAACTAGGACAGATAAAATTGTAAACTGGATGAGGTCTCGAATCTCGATTATCTATGGTGCTAATAATTTTAGATAATAGAGTTTGTATGCATGTTAGTTTATAATGGGTTCAGGGATTCTCCGCTCCTACTGGGCCGATACTAAATATTCCTAAATTATAGCTAAAAGAACAATAAAAAAAAACCCTTCCGACAATGAATTCTTGAAACATTGCTAATAAAACGCGGGATAAAATTATCTACGACACAAAAAAAACGGAGCTACGATACCACAGACAAATACACAGACAGACACGTTAAACTTATAACACCCCTCTTTTTGCGTCGGGGGTTAAAAATAACGAACGTATGCCCGAATTAGGAATACTAAGAACACAGTTTTACTGTTTTTTTATTTTTTCGTAGACCTATCCGAAATTAGCGGTTAGAAATTAAATACATTTGCTAATTCCTAATATTATAAAGCCGAAAGTTTGCGCCGTTGTGAGATATTTAGGCTACCCCAAAATTACTTAGTAGAGTTTAAATTATGCAAAGATAATATAGTTCTACCTAGATCAGGAAGAACACATGCTTATTTTTAGCTCGTTTAAGACGCGTGCGAAGCTGTGGACAGAAGCTAGTTAATTATGTTTAAAATACCAATATTTGTCGTTTCACGTTGTTGTTTCAAAACAACGAATATCTATGTTACCACTCATGCTCACGCCATAGGCTATTTATTCTACGTGAACAGAAAAAAATATCCCTAAAATAAAACGAAAAGGAATCCTTGCTTACTGATTAATTAATTAATTAGGTAATAATTGATAATTTTAATTACAAATCCGTGCACCAAACCGATGCACTAGTTACAATCGTGAAGAAAATCTGTTAGGGCTGTTCGTTTTTCTTCCTTATTAGGTACATATTTGTATAAAAAAAAAACGATATATAAAAAAATTCTATTAATCTAATTTGTTGGACGATAAAACAACGTTTTACTCAAAATTACTTTTAAAATTAACCGCGGCCAAAAACGGTCGTATAAAATAAAATATTTTTATCAGTCGACAAATATTTTAAAATGCATATTAGATAATTCTAGATAGCGCGTAAAATATGGGTCACTACATCGGAAAAATGTGTGATTAGGTACTTCGATAAGATTACGTACACTGTAAAGTATTTACCTATCTGAGGAGGTAGGTATAGATACTTGAGTATTCTGTGATTAAAATCGATACACACAGCGTGAGTAAGAAAAGGGTGGCTTCCCCTAACATGAAAAGTACCTATCTATATAATAGGTAGGTACCATGAACTTTACCCATTCTCCCCTCAAAATTTCGGCGGGAAACAAATAGGGAAATAGATACTTCCTGACTTTTTGTAATTATTCTCTATTGCTACAAACAGTGGGATATTTTTAGCAACTGTTGTTAGTTATAACTAGAAACTGGAGCAGTTTTAGTGATCGCTCGGTGTAGTATATCTGCTTATTGCGGTAGTCCGGTGTTTTATTAGTTTTTAGTATAGAACACAAAATTTGTACTTAACATTATGAACTTTAGTATATTCTCTATTTATTTTAGAAGTTTGTGTAAATAATTCTGTAGTTTTATCGCAATAATCGATAAAAACTTACCTTCGTCTAGGGATAGCACTTTTCACTTTGATATTCGTACTGTCATTGCCACTGCATTCGCTACTTATAATTTTACCACTGTAGCATTTATTTACACTAACTTGTGTCCTATTATTTTCAGTACTTTCTGTATTTTTTTTCGTGTTATCGGGGTCGGTTTTATTTGCTGACATTTTAGCAACGAGCGACGATTATGGATTTCAGGCGGACGGCATTTGTAAGGATTTTTATAAATCGCGCAGCCTGCCGCGCATGCTTTGACATTTGCTCTGTCGATAAAACAGGGCAGACTTTAGCGCCATCTACAGTATGAGAGTTTGAACGTGTACGTTGAAGAAAGAGGTTTGCTTACGGCAGCTCCGCTATAAAAGGAGGTCGGTTATAAAAAGGTAGCGCAGTTATTTGTTCATGTGCATTGCAACAGATGGCACCACGGGTGTATTTAAAAGATTTTTGTAGAGTTTCATGGCAGCTTCGTAATAATTTCCCTGCGATAAATTTAGGTAAAATGTCCCATATTATTATTTACTATTAAAACATTGCCAGAGATGGGTAAACTTCGAGCATTGATTAAGATGGTAGAGTACCTATTCCATCGTTTTTAACCTCCGACGCAAAAAGAGAGGGGTGTTATAAATATAACGTGTCTGTGTATCTGTGTATCTACTGCGGTATCGTAGCTCCCAAACGGATGAACTGATTTTGGTTTAGTGTTTTTTGTGTCATAGATAATTTTATCCCGTTTTCTTTCATGAAAATCTGTCGGGAGGTTTTTAAAATTTTTAATTTTGTTCTTGTTCAGCATCAATCCTGATTTGATCGACCTAATGATTGACATCATGACATCATGACATCATGCCTAGTTTGGAGCTACATGATGGATATTCTTTTATTTATTAACTGGGCTCAAGTCCCTTAGGTAGGTACTACCGTTTTAAAACCCCGTCTCGCCCTACCTATCGTAAGTAGCTTACTAATCAATGAAACTATTTCGGTAGATTTTGTTTTATTTGTTTGAATGGCCTTATTGATGAACCCTAAAATATACCTACCCTATAGAAACAGCCTCAACTTTATATAAAAATTTCAACGAATAGGTGTTTATTTGTAAAACGCAATCATATATTATATAACCTACTACTTTGATGGTAAAGAAAAATGCTAATTTATTTAACTACCTTAGTGCCTTCTCATCTTGACATCGGTAAGGGCCGGCTCCGCAGCAACATCAGCGGCGACCCTCAAACGGCGAAAATTCTTTACAGAGGTTACGTTTGGAGTGGAAATCTTTGGTCCTTGGGGTCCTAGGCCACACGCAATTTATAAAGATTTTACCAAACTTAGTCTCTAACACTAATACATTTGTAATGAACTTAAGCTTTCTCCAGGGTTAGGTACCTAAGTTATTTTAGATTTAATACCTCTAGTCTATGACTGTTTGTTTTATATGGTTAAAAATTAATGTTTTTTTTTCCTTCTAGGTAATTTTGATACCAACTTCAATTTCTACGAAGATCTCTTTTCCACAATAGCAAAGCAACTCTGTTTAAAACTGTACGTGATTTAAACTGGTGGTAATACAATAGGCTAGTTTCCTAAAAGTTATAATTAGTCCGTCGGTTAAATTATCAGAAGATATTGGACAAGTATTTTTTCTTTTATTAATGAAGTTATAGGTTATAGCCAGATAAGGTTCCGCGTGACGTCATACCTTACGATACTTTTTAGGAAGGTGTGACGTCACTAGCCTTCACTCCCAAACTTTGACGCGCCTGATTGTTGTCATTTTTTGTTTACGCTTCCGATTGGTATTGATATGGATCAGTTAAGCTACCTGTAGATTGTTTATAACAGTCTGCAGTTAGCTCAATTGTTTCAATTGTAAATACTAATTATATTATAATTTTCTTTGTGAATAAAGGCATTTTTTGTTTGATTGACAAGAGAAAAAATAATGTGTCTGTTGATAATCGAACTGACGAACTACATAGAATAATATTTATTTTACCCAGGACACTACCACTATCCTATTGAATAAAGATGGTATAAAAGAAATAAAAAAGTATGATAGATTTTCGTAATATTTATTTTTGATATAAGTAATTCTAACCCATAGGTTGTACAAAAGTTTTACTAATGCTACAAGGGGTTAAAACACCTAGTAAACAGTAACTAGAAAATTATATTGTAGGTACCTAGACGTATCTTAAGATAATAAGTAATTATAAATTATTAAAATTATTCACGGGTATTTATCGTGTTTCTTTACCTATTTTTCCCGACGTTATATATACTCCAGTCATCCCGTGGCCACGACAGAGTGTAAACCTGTTGAAACGTCGGGAAAAATAGGCAAATAAACGCGATAAATACCCGTGAATAATTTTAATAATGTGTGAGTATAAAGTATTATAAATCCATGCCTTAACTAATAAATGCATAAATGATGAACCAAAATCTATCAAATTTACGAATTATCGTTGTAGAGTTTTCTAAATCTACTACCTACTGATTCAGAAGATAACAGAGGGGTAAGTACATTTGACGTTAGTTTCCTTTTCCACCTGTTCCGATTAGTTCAACTATAAGTTCAACCAGTTGAACTAATTGCACCAAAAAATTACCGTTATTTCAACTTTGATATTTTTTTGTAAGAGTTGAACTTTCTGGACAACATTGATCCTAGTTCAACTTTATATTAATTTTTCAATCACAAAAAGCTATACAAGCAAGTTACAATTCTTCGTTGATAATAAATAAATAAATAATGCTGGACAATTCACACAGCATCATCTACGTACGACAATCGCGACACGGTAAAGCTTAACATCTCAACTTCGCCCGGTTTTGGGTGATATCGTCAAATATTTTAGAGACTACGAAACTGAAAGACGTGTATTTGACGATGTCTCCTTTTTGTATGGGAGGATTGCTTAGTTCCCCTGTCCGTTACTAACGTTACTAACGTGAAATAAACTCGCCTCGCCTTCGAAAATTCGAAAATTTCATATGGTTTCTAATTTATTTGCGAATCCCTATACTTATTTAAATTACAAATTCTTACCCTAAACCTATTATGAAAGCAAAAGAGTAGGTATTTCAGATAGTTTTCAATCTTATAAAATCTACAATGTTGTAGATATGTAGCAGGTTATCATAAATTCGTGATACAGTCTCAATATCAAAACTACAAGCACCTATGTAATAATAACTTATTATAACGAACCTTCTATATACAACAGTCATTTAAGTATCCTAACATAAAATGTGTTATGTAAGTAAAAAACATAACTTTTAATAACTATTCATGTAATACATTGTAAGTGCAGTTAACATAAAATCATATATAAAGTAAGTTGTAAGTATATGCTGCAGAGATTTGTACAAAATAATAAAGATATTTCTATTTGACGGGGTAAATTAACAAAAGCGGGATATGTAACTAAAGTGGGACGTACAAAAGTCGCTCTATTTTCAGAACAAGTTGTGTGAAACTTTAAGCACTAAGCAATTTTTTTGACAAGCAGCTTAATTTTGACGATGTTGATTACATATACCTTATGCCTACAGTATTATGTATGAAATATGAAAATTGTTCAAGTAATATATCTAATGAATAATCGGACCTTCGAAAGAATCTGACAGCCTCTACGTGGCCGGTATCAAACCTCCAAAATACAATGCAAGATGACTATTTTTGTAAGTTCAGTGAACATCGATGTAAGTAAAATTCGGTAGATTGGGTACTAGGTGAAATTAGGTCCAATCAGGTCCACCCACCTCAGTCTGAGTCGGACCGGGGTGCCGCCGTCGATCGTGTTTCGCGTGCTTATTGTTGTCTCGGTCGCACTTCGGTCTAGGTACCTACGTCTTTCCATCTTTGTTGCATTCACTTAATATTGCAAAAGATTGGAAATACGTGTCTTTGCGTTTAGTTGGCAACACAGGTTTTTTGTTGAGCGCTGGGACATCGTACCATATCTACAGAATTTTACTTATATTTATGGTTCTGAATAAAATTGTTTTGGTCACGAATTATGTAAGTATAAATATCGTAGTCAACTAAGCGACTGTTTGTTCTGCTGGAGTATACCGCAAACGCTTGTGGTACTTGACATTATTCTTGAGAACGTAGAAAGACTTGGGTCTTCCATTGCCTGGGTAATACTTCCTAACTGGCTTGCTTAAGGGGACATAGTACGAAAGACCATCGATGGCGTTCGGATGTTTGACCTCCTTCGGCCAAGTAGGAGTAATTTCCACGTTTACTACAGCATCATCGTCGTCGCGTCTGGCTTGAGGTCTGTTCTTGGCCATCTTATGCAGCTGTGGGATGTTCCAGTGGTATACTTTAGCTGGTTTACCGTTGCCTGTCATCTGCAGAGGTAAGGTCCTGGCTGATGCCGGGGCGGGGTCAGGTCTGTTGTAGTAGGCTGTGTTGGGAGGTAGTTTGATGACGAACATTCTAGAATCTCCGGAGGCGTGCCTCCTGCCTTGTTCTGTGAATCGTTTCCGCGAGTGAGCGGCTGGTATTCTTAGCTTCTTGAGGCCGAGAGAGCTGAGCAGTTCGTGCGTCGTCTGGTCTTTGCGGCTCGTGAGTTTGTGGTTCTCGTGGCTGCTGGCGGTAGCTGCCAGGGCTACTGTGATGCTGGCCAGGAGCAAGGTCGTCCTGTAACAAAAGGAAAGAAACTGTTATTTTATTGAAGTTTCATAGTATTGTTGGATTTTTTTATGGATACTGAGAAGTCTTTGAACCATTCTAATCAAATGGACGAGGTTTGCTCTAAGATTTTTCGATGATAGAGTTAAGAAATAAGTGCGTGGAATGTTGTGTAGATTGTCCAGTCCATTACTTATTTATTTAAATCAAGTGTTTGTTTATTTATTAAACTTGCAGAAGCCTTTATTCACAAAGAAAATTACAACACAGTGGAACTAGTATTTACAATTGAAACAATTGAGTTAACTGCAGACTGTTGCAAACAATCTACAGGTATCTCAACTAATCCATATCAATACCAGTCGTCGCGTCCCCGCTACGCTGGCTGCATTGCCCCGCTGTATGACAATGCTGATGCGCTGTGCCAGATACTGACCAGCTCTCGGGTCACGCGTCGCGAGACCAGATGCTCAGATAATTTTTTAAAAACCCGAAGAGCCAACTAAGTTAAGTATGTTTGTTACAACTCGCAGGAAAGAGACGGGCTAATAAAATTTGTAGCAGGCAATTGTTAAGTGATCGATGCTGTTGTGAAGCCAAGCTTATAACTGGAAATCTATGGTTGGATGGAATCCATTCTTATTCGTAAGTGCTGTAAATGAGATAGTGTGAAAAGCTTTTCCCGTAAGTCCGCCATCAAAACTTGTAAGGAATTTTACAACGGTCTTCGGCCAAAGCTCGTTAAAAACACATACCTAATTAACATAGTCTTTAAGCTTTGTAAGAGTCTTTAACTTACTAGAAGTTTTAGGTTTTAAGGTATTTGTATATTTATTAACAAGGTGCTTAACGTCGTGTCCTATACATTTGTGATAAAATTTCGTGTTGAAAGTCAATAGTTAAAAAGGCCGGATAAAATAACCAATGTAAAGCCGGACTTGTAATACGTATTCTCCGGTTTTAAATACGAAGTATTTCTTTAATCGAATTCTGTTTTTTGTGGAAACCCTTACAGAATATATTTCTTGATTGATTTGTCTCCGTGCTGACAGGAAAACCAGCTCAATCTAGGCCAATAATTCCAATCCTGGAGACTAAATTCCTTATTGCCGTACGCGACAATCCTGTTTGCGGAATACCGGATAGCCTTATTGGTCTCTTTGACTTCTGTCCACTTAGTGGCACGTGCGTTGGTTATTGAGTAAGCTCGTTTGACCAACTTAGATGTTCAGATGGACAAAAATGGAACTAAGGGCGTTCCTTCAAAATTACGCTCTGATGCTAAAATAGTGGCGACTAGCGCCGATGTCAGAATAGAATATAATCGTTTATTCACAGAATACATGTCAATTATTACAATGCTGTTGTTGTATCAGTGGTATCAATGTAATACTGCAAGTAATCTTGGACTGGTGTGTGAATTTTAATAAACCTACCTACGTAAACAATAACAATGATTAAGAATTAAATGTCTGATCTGCCCAAAATTAAAATATTCCTCCACGCAATAAAAACAATGAGTCAACAATGAGACAAAGAGTAACCATTTATTGAGTCTATTTGTAAACAATGGCAATGGCATGTCCTTTAATTCCATTGGTAACTTATTAAATATCTTAATTGCCATGCAAAGCGAATTTCGTGCGAAAAGCGTAGTGTTGATTTGGCATAAAAAACTTATTTTAATGTCTAGTATGCCTAGATAAAACTTATTCCTTAGTTTTGAAATAACAGAGGAAAAGATAAATTGGTGGCTAGGTTCCGATGAGGTATATCATTATCTAATTAGATTTGATTTGAGATTCTGGTTATGGAATGGAACACCCACGCTCTGCGATCAGTCGCCACTGATTTTACAAAATAAATACCGTTTTGTTTTTAGTGCATCAATAAGCTCATCATGCTGTTTTTCGTGTTATTATTGTCTATTACAGTAATTGTCAATTTTTGAGGCGGAAGTCTACAAAATTCCAGTGTGTTTGGAAGTTTTTTAAAGCGACCTCTGTGTTGCAGCGGGCGAAGATCGACCAGCTACGTGAAAAAATGTTTGTACGATCTGCAGATATTTGTTCAGGGTGATTTGGAAATGTTCTATGTACCTATAACAAAAAATATTTATCAATGTATATTTATTCTATTATGTAACTATATCAGTTACCTAGTACCCATAACACAAGCTCTGCTTAGCTTGTAGTTAGATGATGCTGTATATATTGGTTAGCATATTTATTTATTTGTATTTAAATTTTACTTCATAGCCTATTTTTATTCATTCATCAAATGTATGCTGCCACTACCATTGAAAAATACCCATTCCCATTTGAAATGTATGGAGCGTTTATAGATATGGATCTATATTTTACAGAAAAAATATAAAGAAGTCTGTTAAAAGAATACTTTTTGAAAAATGGTCAAAAAGGAATAATTTTCAAAAGGGGGGCTACCCCACCGAGTATCAAATGAAAGGTAACGGGTTGTACATTTCAAAACAGTTTTTTGAATTTCTATAAATTTCATACTTTTTGAAATATTTTGAAAAGTCGAAAAGTTTACCTAAGCATGCAGGGAGATCCATCTAAAATGTAGGTTGATACCTACTATTCTCAGGTATTCGTTAAATTGCGAAGTCTCTGACCGGTACTTTTGATACATATTATTGTTGACAAACGTTCGAAACCCTCGGCGCGCGAGTTACACTCGCACTTGACGGATCTTGTTAATTCACCTACCATTGCAATACTCATTATTTAAATAGGCTGCCAACCTCATAACATAACCCTACTCCCGTTTGGTAGTCGGGTAAAATGGTCGGGTAAAATAGAAAGAATCTGTTGGTTAAATTGGTAAAGGTAAATAGACATTTTGACAACACATTGAGGCTTGGTTTAAATCTGCGATTTGAGACTTTTTGTCCAAAAATTCCCTTAGCATCTCATTTTACTGCCGTAAAGGGATTATTCGACAGACAAAATCTTAAATCCACTTTACCACATTAATTATTTTGGTTGAAGGGGAATAAGACAAAAATCTAGAAATCCATTTCAACATCTAATTTATTTTAGTACAGCATAAGCCAAAAATTAGGTAGGTATAAGATATGAAAAGAGGAAGTCCGAATCGGCTAATAAGTGCTAATGTCGGATTCTCAGAAGGACCTCTGATGGTTATCGAAGCATAGCATTTCCATCAGTTACTCAGAAACGAGAGTTTACAAATTATGAGTCTCTCAGTTAATAACGTTACGCTGAGCAACGTATTTTAATGACATATTTCTTTGAGAAGTATCTCATTAAGGCTACAGGAAATGTCCGAGTCGCAATGGTGTCGCATCTAGAGTCCCATGCTGCTTCGCGCCAGTAGTGAAAAGGGAGAGAAAAGGGAGAAGAAAATTAGGTACCTGCAGTTTTTGTTGTATTGAAATGTTTAGTGACAACTTACCAACTGTTCGGAACCCATGAATACTAAGAACCGATCTCCCACAGCTAATATTAATTCAGGGCAGAGCCGTTTTTGAGTTTAGTTTCAAATAAAGCTTCTCTAAAGAACGATTACTGAAAGTACTAACAAGTTAAAGAATTTAGACCTGGCGTCTTCAGAAACCTGTTCGTGATGATGGGTAGAACATCCTGTTCACGCATTGTCAGTAAATTATCAATAACCCTGTATATCGTAAGGGCCAATTAAGAAAACATACAAACATATAAGTCCATATATTTCTGCCATTAAAATATACAACAGTTTACCGTTAGAAATAAAAGATAAAAATTAAAATTAAAATTCAGAAAATACGTAGTATCAAAAACACATCATAATATCAAAGAATATTTTGACAGTATCCCAAAATTTAGATAGTAATCATTGATATTTAACTCCTATTGTTAGAAACCTCTATTAATTATAAAGAAATTGTGAAATTCCTATAATTTTAAGTTTTTAATGTTAATCACACTAATAATATAAATGCGAAAGTTTGGATGGATTAGATGGATGGATGTTTGTTACCTCTTCAAGACAAAAGTACTGAACGGATCGGGCTGAAATTTAGCATACAGGTAATTGTAATCCTGGAATCAAACATTATAGGCTTACCTTACTTTTTATCCCATAAATCAGTTCCCATGGGATATAAACCATATTTAAACGTTTCCATATTAAAACGCGTGCGAAAACTAGTATCTCTTAATTTTATTATTGTATGTCCGATAAACAAACTGTTGAACAATTTAAAAATAAGTTAAGACCATCTTTGTACACAGTTTGAACAATAAATGTTTCTTATTCTTATTTTTATTCTTAAACCAGAGGACGGGCAGAAGCTTCTTTCTGTGTATTTTTATAAATAAAAAATAAATAAAATATTTGGGGGAGGCACGTGGACGAAGCTAAGTAGTCTGATGAGGAAGAAGGTCACATACCTTCTTCCGTCCTCAGGGTAGTTCAGGGATGAATGATGGTGATAAGAAAATCTAGATGTAGATAAGTATAAAAGTTAGTATAAACATTCAATTTAAGTTGCAGAACTTTCAAGTCCATTTAAGCTTAGAAGTACAAAATAAAACAAGCGTATACAGTTTTGCATAAATAGTAAAGCTGAAGTTATGTCTTAAAGCTGAAGATAAATCAAGTAAGTGACTTTGCGCTTTGTCGTTATAATAAACGCGTTAGGGCAGTCATGAATCCGGCTTTAACCGGCAAAAAGTAATTAGTTAAAGAATAAAGAAGAAGTAATTCCTAAATTCTACGAAATAGTTACATTTGATTATATTTGACACACGTTTCTTTAAATTAATTCTTTTTATAAATACTTTTATAGATATAAAACTGTCGAAAATTACTTTTACAAATCAGTAACTTCTGTTCGGTTTTGCTCACGCGGGCATAACCGAACAGAAGTTAGACAAATCGTCTTAGTAATTGTTTTTTTTATATAAGATCTCTAGTTACGTAGATTTATCAATTACAAGCTAACTAGAACTCTTCATAATATTATATAGATAGATGGTTCGCGTAGAATGTAACGATATCCGTTCACATAAAACAAAGATAATGGTTCCATCCAAGCCATGCACCACTATAAATAAATAAATAAATAATGATGGACAATTCACACAGCATTATCTAGCCCCAAGCTAAGCAGAGCTTGTGTTATGGGTACTAGATAACTGTTAAACTTAATACAATACACTACATAGATAGATATTTTTATTATACATAGAAAACACCCAGACCAACGGAACAAATTTCTGCAGATCGTACACAAATTTGTTCCGAGGCGGGAATCGAACCCAAAACCTCCTGCGTCGCAGGCGGACCTTCGCCCGCTGCGCCACGGAGGTCGTCAAACTATCAATGTGAGTAGTAAACTTTTTAGTCCGGCTTTATAACATCAGCCAACAGTCCGTCTTTTCATATTGCTTATGTTGCGACATACAATGTAGAGGCAGTTTAATCCCATAATAATTTATAAAGCCTTAAGCGGGCATTTGTCCATATTTGTACATTACGGACAAACTAGCCATGAAATATTGCACTATAAACTTATTATTCCTAGAAATGCTGTAAAGAAAATTGAATTTCTCCAAGATTGTGTAAATAAGTGTGAAGAAACAGTTTACTTGAATATCTCAGCAACTACCAAAGCTGTTAACTTAAAATTTTAAAAATTTTACAAATTGTGGGGTCGAAATTTGAAAAGAGGCCTTTATGATCGAATGGGGTATCAAATGAAAGGTATTGGCTTGTTTAACTCTCGAGTTGCAATAGCCTTTGAAACTTGAACTCCGTGAAATTCAACCGGTCATTTCTTACGCAACTACCCACATGGACGAAAAACAAATCAATTAGTCATTTAACATTATTTAGTCAACCATTAGTGCTTGTGATTAAAGACATTAATTGGCGATGCTTACTTTTAATAAACCAAGATTGCATCTTTAGTTCCCTCTCATAATTCAATCGAAATAGTTTATGACGCTATAAAATATATTCGAAACTATTTCCTTCAATAGCTTCCACCTATTCATATTTCAGTCGGCTAACTGGAAACGTCTTCCTCGCTATAACAACTATAAATAAAAATCAAAATCAAAATCAAAAACTCTTTATTTCCATAAATACAATAAATGTACACTTAGAAAAGGTCAAATTATAAAACTATACTATTATATTATATAGATAATTGAGTAATACGCACCGTGGAATCCAATGGGTTAGTAAGTAGTTATTTAAAGTCCCGTTCAAACTCATTCCTCTCACAGTTGGTTCAGGAGTAGGCCCTGAGGCTGTGTAGGCGGGCCCTAACACCGCTGACCGCTTGACCTCGACTCCCGGTCAGCGAAGGCGCACCGCCGGTCAACGCACTATGAACGCGTGCCCATAAGCAATGCACTTTGTCGTGCGCTTTCGTAAGATGACAGAACTGGTGCTTTATTTTGACGACCTCCGTGGCGCAGCGGGCGAAGGTCCGCCTGCGACGCAGGAGGTTGCGGGTTCGAACCCCGCCTCGGAACAAATTAGTGTACGATCTGCAGAAATTTGTTCCGATGGTCTGGGTGTTTTCTATGTATAATAAAAAAAAAACGATCTATGTAGTGTATTATATTAAGTGTATCAGTTATCTAGCACCCATAACACAAGCTTTGCTTAGCTTGGGGCTAGATAATGCTGTGTGAATAGTCCAGGATTATTTATTTATTTTATTTATTTATTAGAATTTCAGAGGTGGTTAGGGCATGCTGATTTTGTTGGGCAGACTAAAATTTTTTATTGGTACTTTATTGATTCATTATAAATATAAATATTCTGTGTAATTTGATTATTGACAATGCCCATTTACAGCAGATAGGTATGAATATTACTTTTTTGTTTTGTGTTACTTTATTTTATTTATTTTATCTTATTAGTTATTTCTATTATAATGTAAAATGTTAACTTAACCAAGTGCGCTCCTACGACGAATAAATATATGAGTATGAGTATAAATGTAAGTGATAACTATGAACCTAGTATCTGTTGAAAAACACCTAACACTCACCCTGAACAAGTCCCTAGTTAAGGGATGAAACGTTGGATGGTGGTGGAAGGTTGTTCCAACATGAACTATATTATTTTATTATATTATTTATTATATTTTATTTATTTATTTTATATAGGTACGGAATGTTTTACAAACTGTTGTTCATCGGTAATACTGACAAAAACATGAGATGACGATTTTTCTAGGTTAGGTTTAGCCTAAATAAGGTTCTAAATAATTGATGAGTTCCTATTGCCAACTCCTTGTTACTAAAGTTAGTGATAAAATACTTAAGTAGTAGATAAATGTAATCAGTAAATAGGCATTTTTTTGATGCAGTGTTATTGAAGATTAACCACGGAAAGGTCTTTCCGACTCTATTTGTGCTGTAAAACCTTCGCAATCCAACACCATACTAATGGCGGAGTTTACCCGCCGGCCGACTAAGAATGCAATATAAAAGGTAATAAATTTGCCGCAATAATTATCAAAACGGCTTTAGAGCCAGCCACAGCATTATTGTAATTATTCATAATTTTATGTGTTTCTTATGATACCGGTATTCATGCGGCATTCCATCTTCTAACTGCAGTCCGATGTTATATGGCTATAAATATAATATGAGATGCTATAAATACATTTAGTTCATCGTTTTAGAATAGCATTTATTTATACCATCAACGCAATTAACACACATTTTAAAATTATTAAACATTTAATTTGATACTAAAAAAATTTGACGGCTGGGAGAAGTTCATCGTTCGTCAGTTGTGGCACCAAATATACTAACTCATGCTGAGACTAAGATGAATATATTTCTATGCAATTTGAAAGAATGTAATAAAAATTGTCTTTTATAGCCTTGCTTCCTACCCTAACCACATCGCCGGTTATCGTTCTGCGCGACCACAGCATTTAATTCCATTCTTCCTTCGCTATGAGAATTTATCTTTTTTTTAAAAGGTTTTTTAGGTATAGAATATTGTATCAATAGGTGAACCCCCGATAAGATTAAGGCTTATTATTATTAATATTGAAATATTTAGATATAATCTTTCAGTAAATAGGTTGAAGTAAAACTTTTTGCAGAGCGTATTTAGTGTGAAATGAATGATAAAAGAAAATTTTTAAGAAAAAAGCCGGAAAATATATCGGCTTCTCTAAAAATCTGTCATTTGTGTACAGAACTATTGAACAAGACAATGTAACAAGTCTTTAAGCCTGTATAATGAAAGCTTGCCATAGAAAAGCTTTACTCAAGCATGGGTTAAATTGTCTAAGAGCATGGATCGATACTGGGCAAGTTTTCGTAATACGTTTCATTTTCAAATCATTTCAAATCATTTATTGCAGGAAATATGGTCATAATACAGGGTCTTGAACATTAGAATAGTGTCACATACTTCACCAAAACACATTGGCATGCAAAATTTCTTATAAATAGGTACATCTGTAAATTTTATTAATTTAAATTGTAACAAGATTAAACCATACAACCATACGGGCCATAGAGTTGTTCTTTTTCTATTTGCTCAGTCAGTTTCGCATTTTCTTACGAAAAATTTCAACGGACACAGAGCTACGAAAGCACATACTCACATAACGTGAAACAGTGACGACCTCCGTGGCGCAGCGGGCGAAGGTCCGCCTGCGACGCAGGAGGTTGCGGGTTCGATTCCCGCCTCGGAACAAATTTGTGTACGATCTGCAGAAATTTATTCCGTTGGTCTGGGTGTTTTCTATGTAAAATAAAAATATCTATCTATGTAGTGTATTGTATTAAGTACCTATATCAGTTATTTAGTACCCATAACACAAGCTCTGCTTAGCTTGGGGCTGGATAACGCTGTGTGAATTGTCCAGCATTATTTATTTATTTATTTATTAACAGTACATTTATTTGTGAAGTGTTTCTACTTGGATGTCAGCGTTTTATTTCCAATTCTAAATTGTCCAATTTCTAATAATTATTTCCAAATTATGTTTTTCCTAGATAGTAGGTACCGAGGCTCCTCGGGTTTAAAAAAATATCGAATGGTCTCGCGACGCGTGACCCGAGAGCTGGTCAGTATCTGGCACAGCGCATCAGCATTGCCATACAGCGGGGCAATGCAGCCAGCGTAGCGGGGACGCGACGACTGGTATTGATATGGATCAGTTGAGATACCTGTAGATTGTTTGCAACTGTTTGCAGTTAGCTCAATTATTAATACTAGTTCTAATTTATTTAAATTGAATTTTCCGAATTATAAAATTTACACATCTGATCTATCCACATTTTTGAAATTCCATATTCTGTATTTTCCAGTATTTTCACACAATCACTACCTATTAAAAATCTCTATTAATTTTCCAGTTTCCTAAGAAAAATCTCCTACTTTTCAGTACATCTTCCTTTTCATACCTTTAAATTTTTTATTGAATTTATTTGAGAGAGCGGCTCCAGAGACGCGGCACGCTTAGATATACAGGGTGTGTCAAGACTACGAAAAATGGGGGGTGCAATCAGACCATGATTTTGAAAATATTTAGGGAACAAAACGGCGAAAACTATCACTTAAAAAATAATAACATGTTAATTCAGGTCTAGACCTAAATCTGTACAAAATTTCAGCCCGATCTCTTCAGTAGATTCAGTGTGAAGAAAGTCTACATTCATAAGATTTTTATGATTAGCGATATTTTTATCAAAATGCTGTTTACTGGCTTCAAGACAGCCATCTAAACCTAACCATATCTAAAGTGTAAACCTCAGTTATGGCTAGACACGGCGAGATGAAATGAGAGATTAAAGTGTTGACCGCAGCTGTAAAAACGTTCCATTCCTATTTAATGTACATTCCACTGAGTTTCAAGACGATCCAACAGATTAGAGAGGTAATGAATTCAATGATCCGCTTATTAACAGTGATTACTATAAAATAACTTGAGCTCAATGAGCGCCTCAATGAATCGTTTAAATTACCGATTATCCAACAATTATCCAATGGAAATTACTAAAATAATTTATCCGAAGACATTGTATTTCAGTCAACTTTAAAGAGTTATTTTACTTATTTGGAGGCACGAAATTGCATGAATACCCGATAGTCAATGCTCGTCTAAGTTATTGGAGAATTCCACAGATATATATATTTATTACCCGCCCCGGCTTCGCACGGGTGCAATGCTGATACTAAATATACTACAGAATCGGCCCCCCGGCCGGTACCGCCGCAACCGCTATGTCCCTGTATTTGAAATCAGTTATATCTTCGAAATTAATCATCTAAATTACATGCTGTAAAAGCCATATTGATCTATATTAAATGCACATTGTATTTAAGGTACTTAATTGGATAAGGATTAATGCTGTATTGCTTAAAATCGCTTCGTAAATAAGCCATTATTTCTCGTAAAAAGTAAAGGATAATAATGGTTATTGTAGGTTATCCTTAAGAGATAGATATATACCATCATTGATTTTTTTGTAGACCTTTTTAAGGTGTACAATACTGTAGTACATTATTTTGATCTATCTCGTAGAGTTCAGCCAGCGTTTGCAATGTAAGCGCAAAAAATGTGTATATTTACGACATCACATTAGAAATCTCTAAAATGATCAGTGTTTCTCTGCTATATTATGCATGTATCATACATTAAAAACCTTCCTCTTTCTATTAAAAAAAAAAAAGACGGGTTGCACTCCGGGAGTGCCGGCAGAAGTGAAAACTTGATTATTAACGTTGAGCATGTTTGATATTTTGGAATGGTTAGGGAATAATTTTGCACCAATTGCTTTATCAGTATAAAAGTACTATCATTTATGTGGTAGAATACAATATTCATTTATTGCGCTATCGTACACAAACATGACAATTTATATTACATTAAAAATTTAACACTTTAAAACTATTACAATTATTTTACATTAAAAAGTTTATCTCTCCGAAAAATCAACTTTCATCCATAATTTCAACGACTTTTTCACGATCATCATTACCAGAACTATCATCGCCAATCTCTAAAACTGATACGATAGGTTTATGGTAGCTGAAGTAAGAAACGAACAGTTTTGATTCGAACCTATTTAAATGTCTAATAAAGACCGCATCAATAGTAGTTTTGTATTTCGTTGTGCTAAGATTGCGATCATTCGACATAGTTAAACCAAATTCATTATTTAAAAATTCAATTAATAGTTGATTTTTATCGTCTGCGAAGTTTATGTTGAAATCTCCACTCAAAATGTGATAGCTGTCTACTCTCCATCCGTCTTACGCTTTTTCGATCAGGTCACGTGTCCTGACGCGAGTTTAAGATTTTATACCCATTACAGAAAAAGTGCTCAACGCCGCTAAAGAAGTTTTCACTTCAAAAAACCGCATCGAAATCCGTTGCCTAGTTTTAAAGATCTAAGCATAGGGACAGACAGACAGATAGACAGCGGGAGCGACTTTGTTTTATACTATGTATAGATATGGGGAATGCTAGCGAATTACCGGAGAAGACGGGCGGGTTAGTTTATGCGAAAATTCTATTGTGGTGTTGGTCTTGAACGACGGTGACTGGGTTTGATGAGCAGAACCAACGTCCCACACCATCCATTGGAAACACTGACGATTAACGTGTCCAATTGTTGGTCTGGGTGTTTTCTATGTATAATAAAAAATATCTATCTATGTAGTGTATTGTATTAAGTATATCAGTTATCTAGTACCCATAACACAAGCTCTGCTTAGCTTGGGGCTAGATAATGCTGTGTGAATTGTCCACCATTATTTATTTATTATTTATTTAATAATGTGGATGGTTACGAAGTTATTGATGAGTTTCAGTCTGTAGCTTTTCATGCACTGATCTCACAAAATATGTATACTCTAAAGATGCGCGACTGCGAATGATCTGGCCAGTCGAATGAACGACTACTAATTTACTCATTCGACTTGAATATTAGTAATATACTAATCTTTAATGTCGAATGACAACTACTAATTAGTGATTACTAATGTCTCTACGAATTGATCGAGGCGTCGAATAACGAATTGAGTTCGACTGCCCGACTCTACTACTGACTACTCGAGTAGTTGCCATTACTAGTTAACTAGTAATGGCAACTACTCGAGTAGTAAATAGTAGTTACTAATTTGGTTAGTAATGGCGAGTCGGGCAGTCGACTCGAAATCAATTCTTTATTCGACGCCACTCGCCATTACTAACCAAATTAGTTACTAATTTGCCCTAGTCATTCGAATGGTTCGAATGATTTGTGAAGTCGATTAATTCGAATGAAATCATTCACAGTCGCGCATCTTTAGTATACTCTTATAATTTATTTATGTTGTGGAAAGCAAGCGGGCGATGAGGCAGCTCCATAGTTTTAAACTTTTGCTGTCTCTTCGTTCATTCGAAACGTAACTTATCTAGTACTTTATTTTAAATAAATTATTTGTATCCTTTTGTATTTTGTAATCCCGCATTGAAGAAGTTTTTTATTTTATTTCTGGTCCAGAAGAATTTCCTTTAGTACTTACTACTTAGTTATGTAAAGAAGTAAATAGCCCTCTCCGTTTATTATCCGTCAGCGCATTTTTTTTTTTGACTGAATGGAAGAATGCAATATTTCGTTGACTTTCCTTCTTTTTTTTTAAAGGGCAGAAGCCTTTATTCACAAAGAAAATTACAATAAAATATTAATAATAAATTAGAACTAGTATTTACAATTGAAACAATAATTGAGCTAACTGCAGACTGTTCCTTCTTTTTAACACTATCTTGACCCAAGACACTATCTTGGCCAGTTTACTTCCCCGTGTCGCTGGTGTGATGGCTGGATGGCTGGGCAGTGAATGCGTTAAAAATAGTGATGCGAAATCGACTCGAAAAGTATTTGGACTAACGAGAGCTTCGATATTTATCGAGCTGACCGATTACGTGTGTATGAAAAATTGTATTCTAACATTAAATCAAAGAAAATAAATGCGTGAACGCAGGTAGAGTACCTAACTTTCGCAAATCGCCTTTATTTTTATTTTATTTTATTTTGTTTTATTTGGGAAATAAACAGTACATTATACATAAAAATACAAAACTTCAATAAACATAAACCAAAAGAATTTCCTCTATTAATTAAACATGTAAAGCTAAATGAACAGAGCAATAAAAAAAATAAGATGAAAAAACCTACAAAACATAAATAATTAATTTTACAATCTAAATAGAAAAAAAAATAAGGCTATTATTACAACTTAATAATTAATTTCCTGAGTCCTCGTCTTTACCTACTTATAATATAACATAGGTATGGTAAGACGTGTGAAACAGTAAAATAAAATCATTCAGCCTAATTGAAAACCCTCCTTTTTATGAAGTCGGTTAAATAGTCAGACCTCCTGGTTAAAAATAAAAAAATTAACGAGGTGTCATCTTGCAAGACACGACGCAAGCGCCGCCGCCGCCAATTAGGAACCTATTTACCTCGCTCCCAGAGGATAATGGGCTTCTAGTCTATTTTCACTGCAGTCTGGTTTATGTTAATTAATTTTACTTGATTTAGTTGGGGACACTCTTAGGACTGTAATTTAGTTGAGGTAATTCTTTGTTTATTGCACAGTTGTGTTTGAAACAGGTAAGGAAGCAAGTTCTCCGCAATTATGTTGTGATTATTTTACGATTTGAAACTGATTTTTGCGTGTTTTTGAATCGTCCACAAAAAGTATAATTGCCTTGTAAAATAGTTCAGTTGAATTAAATCATAGACAGAACACGAGAGAGAACAACTTGGACATATTTAGGTAGGTAATTGGTTTTTTTTTTAATAATTGGTTGTCATTAATTCAGCCAGAATATGTGCAAAAACGTTTGGACATATTGTGACTGTTTTTAGACGAAAATTGAAAAAGGACAAAACGCCTGCGTTTCTCGGACTGAAAATACACCCAAGTAGATAGGTACAACAGGTAGGTACCGAGTTCTGTGTGGTCTCGTAAAGAAAGTCCCTCCCTAACCAACGCGACTTCCGGTCAAAAGCCAAATTCTAATCAGATCTAATGAGAAAATGACAGACAAGCATTTCCTGCGAAACTGATATTTCCACTCGTAATCAACTTACCATAACCAAAGGTCTCAGGAAGTACAGTATCTTATCTGTAAGTGATTTTGTATCGAGAAATCGATCAAGTAGGTATATAGCTGTTTGAACCCGCTCGATGTAGGCGAACCTTCTACGATGAGGAAGTGGAATGGCTCGTCTGGTACAGCTTCATACGTCCACCTTATCAGGCCACAGGCGCTGGCTTATCAAAAGATAAAATGTTTCACTTGACTTGACTTCTTTGTTAAAGGAACGCTGAACCATCGATTTATAGTCTATGGATGGGCCTTAACAATTTAACAAACATACTTTTTTGGCTATATATTTATATTATTTGTACAAATAAAGGATGATAGAGAATGATATATAGAGGGGTCGAATGGAGTTGTCAGAGCTTTTCAGTAAGAAGGAGTTGCCAGCAAGTTTAGATATACCTAAGTTTCAGGAAAATTCTCTCCCGTCTTACGTATCCAATAAGGTTGAGAAGACCGACCATCAATAGGACCAGGAATAACATATACTTTGGAAACTTTTTGTGAAGTTTTTACTTTTTGTGAAAAACGCGTGCGTAGCCGCTCATGGTTATTTTTTCATTTTTCAATTTTATACTTGAATCTTCGCCCCTTTCCTTATAAATAACTATATTTGTAAGGAAAATGGCCAAGATTCAAGCACAAACCACTTGCATAAACCACTTGGCTTAGAATGTTAGTTGACACAAACGAGGTAAATCTAAGAAATAATGACGTGATTTTTAATTGGAACTTTGCTTCAGTTACCCAATTTTTAGGAAAAAAGCTATTCACTTGCAACATTGTGAGTGAAAGCACTGTATATACGTGCTGTCAAAACACACATGGATCGGTTTTTGGCTCAGAAGAACGATCCTATGGAACTGCCCTAAGCATGTACTTTTCCTGGATACCTATGTAAACAAATCGGTTGACAAACATGGCGGATTAGGGATGTTCACTTGTTCGTCTAGTCGATAACATTATATCGATGGACGAGCTTGTCTTTTTAATCGAGGGCTACCGTTTTTGTGCTCATCAGTTGGCGCCACTGTAAAGTAAGGTCAGGACAAACTACTAATAGGCGACGGGAAAATATATTTACATTTATATCATACCAGCGACCCGCCCCGGCTTCGCACGGAAACCTCTAAAATTGTCAGTGTTCCTCTACTATAATATACATGTAATATACCTACATATAAACCCTCCTCTTGAATCACTCTATCTATTTAAAAAAACACCATCAAAATCCGTTGCGTAGTTTTAAAGATTTAAGCATACATAGGGAAGGACAGACAGACAGACAGCGGGAAGCGACTTTGTTTTATACTATGTTATGAAGAGCGCATTTCTGAGGTAGTGCCATTGAACCAAGTCAGGATCGGATAGTGGAATCCCGGAGAAATCGAAGGAAACCCTGATTTTCAGAATCAGAGCGGGATCCGAGGGTATACCGGAGGTGAAGCAAGAGCAGAATATGTTTTAATAAGATTTTTTAATAACTATCATAGGTAAACAACATACACAATAAATTTTTATACAATCATTTATTTTCAAAGATATAATAAAAAAAAACAATCATACTTTTTTTTTGAAAAATGTAAGGTAAGGTACCAGATAATACATTTTCAATTTCGTGACAGTATCCTTGCAACAAACCCTGCAATTACATGTGACTACAGACCTTACCTAATTTATCGATAACGTTCGATGGTCGATGATGTTCGACACTAGCACCGGTTTTTATGTCTTCGATGTGAATGAAATATTGAGAATATTGCGGGTTTCTACAGCTCACAACAAAGATGATTCAAAATAACAGGTTTTTATACACTTTATATCAAAATTTATCAAATACACTATACACTATACAACAGTTTAACGAAATGTTAGCCACTTGCCGGTGAAAGGTCAGATTCGGCCTGTTTTTGCTTTGGCATAAGCCACAGCATGCTACAGAACACTTCATGGTACCTTATATATATGATTTTCAATTAATATCACAGTTTGGCTCAATATTTAAGTCGAAAACACGGGGAAAACCTAAAAATATCTCAGAATGACATCTCCTGACATGTAAACAAAACCGTAGACTAAAATGGCGTCCGTGACAGCAAAAGTACATCGAAACCAGGAAGAGGGCGCTGATAAAAAGAGTGTGTATGCGTTTTCCTAACGTAAAACCACTGTTGTGAGAAAGAGACTGGTAGTCCATTATTGCTTCCGTGTCAAATTGAACAATAACGGCAGTTCCATAGGATCGTTCTTCTGAGGTTTTTGGTTACACTAATGTCAAATTGTTGAATGACAAACATCCCTCTGACAGCAGCGAGTTTTGACTCTATGCCACTTGGTTACTACCGTGACATTTTGTATTTGACATTATGTACGGTTGTTGACCGTACGACGAGTTATCTACACTTGCGAGCTTTAAAATAGAATCGAATTTCATCGCGAGTTGATCAAAACAATTTTTTTACAATTTATGAACAATGAACTATAGATTGTGGTATATCATTTGAAAGGTAATTTTGTTACCTTTCAAGTGATATCAAGAAGATTTAAAATTAATTAAATTGGCTACCTAAATTTTGGGAATTATTGCAATAGGTCGAAGTTGCATCTATCGGCTTCTATCGGCGCCGGAGCTGGATGAGCTGGATTTCTCCCTCGTATCCGCTGTTTTAGCTCGTCCCACATATGCCAGATTGGGTTCAAGTCAGGAATAAGGGCTGGCCAGTCTAGTGTGGGAATGCCGACATGGAAGACGTCTGTCGGTACTGTCTAGTCACTGCTGCGGTGTGGCAGCGGACATTATCGTGCATTAAATCAAAATTTATCGTCGCCAATAAATCCTGCGTAAGGGAAAACATAACTTAACTCATAGTTCACTGCAAAGAAATTGTAAAAATTAGTCTTGAACAACCCTTGAAGCGATTCCAGTTTAAAGCTCGCAAGTGTATATGGAACCTAGTCATAGGATCTTTGTATCTATTGATGTTGAACATATTTATAAGCTTTTCATATAATTCAAGGTGTAAGCTGAGAACGGTGTATATTGCTAGGTATTGCCTATGTTTTCATGTTTCATAGGTTTTATGGCAATTTCGCACCATGAATGGAAACTTATGTGCTATTGGAGTTGTATAGAGACATTTACAAGTTTTACAAGGCAGTTCTACCCCGTTTTAGAATAAATGGTCTTTAGTTATGGGATAGCGGTTTTTACTTTAGTGGCATGTGTTGAAACGGCATATTACTTTTTACAGATCTTACAAAACTTCTTATAGAGTCCACAGGTGATCGGAATGCTGGCTTCTATTTCGTTCAACGAATTAGCATTGCCATTCAACGTGGCAATGCTGCCAGCATTCTGGACACCTTCTGGTGACGGCTTAGATTTTTAAGAAATAGATATAAGTGTATACCTATATTAGTTGTAATTGTTTTATTATATTGTAAATACTCATTATCTAATAAAATATCTTCTCTTTTTACTAGCAAAGCTGTTATTATAAAATTAACTTTAATTTTTATTATATCAGTAATATATTTGAAGAAGTAGGTATTTTGGTAACATCAGGGTACAGTAGAGCAGGGTAGAGCAAATGAATGACAGAAAAGTATAAAAATAACACTTATATTACAAAGAGTAAGTGATACGGATCAGTTGAGCTACCTCTAGATTGTTCGCAACAGTCTGCATTTAGCTCAACTGTTTCAATTGTAAATTCTAGTTCTAATTTGTTTCTTTTCTTTCATTATAATATTCTTAGTTAATAAATAATGGTTTTAAGTAGGTAGGTAGGTACTTATTAATTGTAAAGTTGTTGATAACAAAAACTTAAATTAGTTTAACTTTATTATGGCTATATCTTATTTAATTATAATATATTTTATATGGTGACTGATGCTTATAAACTTTTATAACTTTTCTATAATAGCCCCACTTCAATGAATTTATGTTCAGTTATAAACAGTATGCAGGGCAGAATGTATTTAACCAAGAAACCAGTTGATTTGCATAAAAATGTAATAGAACCTTACATATCCGTAGCTTACGTGCCAATTAACAGTCCATCTTCTGAATACGCCCACCTCGCGAGTGGCACAGGGCCGGACATGCGGTGCCTAGGACTTATTCCTGTCCTTCGTGACATGCCGTGAGAATAGATGGATAGAATAGATAGATAGAATAGATAGATAGAATAGATAGATAGAATAGATAGATAGAATAGATAGATAGAATAGATAGATAGAATAGATAGATAGAATAGATAGATAGAATAGATAGATAGAATAGATAGATAGAATAGATAGATAGAATAGATAGATAGAATAGATAGATAGAATAGATAGATAGAATAGATAGATAGAATAGATAGATAGAATAGATAGATAGAATAGATAGATAGAATAGATAGATAGAATAGATAGATAGAATAGATAGATAGAATAGATAGATAGAATAGATAGATAGAATAGATAGATAGAATAGATAGATAGAATAGATAGATAGAATAGATAGATAGAATAGATAGATAGAATAGATAGATAGAATAGATAGATAGAATAGATAGATAGAATAGATAGATAGAATAGATAGATAGAATAGATAGATAGAATAGATAGATAGAATAGATAGATAGAATAGATAGATAGAATAGATAGATAGAATAGATAGATAGAATAGATAGATATAATAGATAGATAGAATAGATAGATATAATAGATAGATAGAATAGATAGATAGAATAGATAGATAGAATAGATAGATAGAATAGATAGATAGAATAGATAGATAGAATAGATAGATAGAATAGATAGATAGAATAGATAGATAGAATAGATAGATAGAATAGATAGATAGAATAGATAGATAGAATAGATAGATAGAATAGATAGATAGAATAGATAGATAGAATAGATAGATAGAATAGATAGATAGAATAGATAGATAGAATAGATAGATAGAATAGATAGATAGAATAGATAGATAGAATAGATAGATAGAATAGATAGATAGAATAGATAGATAGAATAGATAGATAGAATAGATAGATAGAATAGATAGATAGAATAGATAGATAGAATAGATAGATATAATAGATAGATAGAATAGATAGATATAATAGATAGATAGAATAGATAGATAGAATAGATAGATAGAATAGATAGATAGAATAGATAGATAGAATAGATAGATAGAATAGATAGATAGAATAGATAGATAGAATAGATAGATAGAATAGATAGATAGAATAGATAGATAGAATAGATAGATAGAATAGATAGATAGAATAGATAGATAGAATAGATAGATAGAATAGATAGATAGAATAGATAGATAGAATAGATAGATATAATAGATAGATAGAATAGATAGATATAATAGATAGATAGAATAGATAGATAGAATAGATAGATAGAATAGATAGATATAATAGATAGATAGAATAGATAGATATAATAGATAGATAGAATAGATAGATAGAATAGATAGATAGAATAGATAGATAGAATAGATAGATAGAATAGATAGATAGAATAGATAGATAGAATAGATAGATATAATAGATAGATAGAATAGATAGATATAATAGATAGATAGAATAGATAGATAGAATAGATAGATAGAATAGATAGATAGAATAGATAGATAGAATAGATAGATATAATAGATAGATAGAATAGATAGATATAATAGATAGATAGAATAGATAGATAGAATAGATAGATAGAATAGATAGATAGAATAGATAGATAGAATAGATAGATAGAATAGATAGATAGAATAGATAGATAGAATAGATAGATATAATAGATAGATAGAATAGATAGATATAATAGATAGATAGAATAGATAGATAGAATAGATAGATAGAATAGATAGATAGAATAGATAGATAGAATAGATAGATAGAATAGATAGATAGAATAGATAGATAGAATAGATAGATAGAATAGATAGATAGAATAGATAGATATAATAGATAGATAGAATAGATAGATATAATAGATAGATAGAATAGATAGATAGAATAGATAGATAGAATAGATAGATAGAATAGATAGATAGAATAGATAGATAGAATAGATAGATAGAATAGATAGATAGAATAGATAGATAGAATAGATAGATAGAATAGATAGATAGAATAGATAGATAGAATAGATAGATAGAATAGATAGATAGAATAGATAGATAGAATAGATAGATAGAATAGATAGATATAATAGATAGATAGAATAGATAGATATAATAGATAGATATAATAGATAGATAGAATAGATAGATAGAATAGATAGATATAATAGATAGATAGAATAGATAGATATAATAGATAGATAGAATAGATAGATAGAATAGATAGATAGAATAGATAGATAGAATAGATAGATAGAATAGATAGATAGAATAGATAGATAGAATAGATAGATATAATAGATAGATAGAATAGATAGATATAATAGATAGATAGAATAGATAGATAGAATAGATAGATAGAATAGATAGATAGAATAGATAGATAGAATAGATAGATAGAATAGATAGATAGAATAGATAGATAGAATAGATAGATAGAATAGATAGATAGAATAGATAGATAGAATAGATAGATAGAATAGATAGATAGAATAGATAGATAGAATAGATAGATAGAATAGATAGATAGAATAGATAGATAGAATAGATAGATATAATAGATAGATAGAATAGATAGATATAATAGATAGATAGAATAGATAGATAGAATAGATAGATAGAATAGATAGATATAATAGATAGATAGAATAGATAGATATAATAGATAGATAGAATAGATAGATAGAATAGATAGATAGAATAGATAGATAGAATAGATAGATAGAATAGATAGATATAATAGATAGATAGAATAGATAGATAGAATAGATAGATAGAATAGATAGATAGAATAGATAGATAGAATAGATAGATAGAATAGATAGATAGAATATACTTTATTGCACAAAAGTTGTACATAGGCGAACATAATGCTAGATAGCATTCTCTACCTGCTAACCTTTGGGTAGTGTGGACAACAATTTTTTAGGTAGTGCTAGATTACAAAAATTTATAGAAAAACAAGAAAAAAATTATAATAAGTACGATTAATAATTTGTGTTTTTACCATTAACATAAGTAAATACACATACAAACATAATAAAAAATAAATACTAGTCAGATTAATACATACTTAGTAGATACACAATAATACATATATATTTTACGTACCGAATTATTCTTGCGAAAGAAAGTGGTTATGAGAATTGGCCTGGAGGATCTTTCATCTCAATGACTCATACTCATACTCATATATTTATTCGCCGTAGGAGCGCATGGCACACTTGGTTATGTCAACATTTTACATTTTGATAAAAATAACTAATAAGATAAAATAAATACAGTAACACAATACAAAAAAGTAGTATTCATGGGTATCTGCTGTAAATGGGCATTGTCAATAATCTAATTAAACAAAATAATTCTAAGATTAATTACTAGAGCTGCTGTAAAAGGGCATTGTCAAAAAAGATTCTATATAAAATTTATAGCATTTATCACAGAATCACAGAACCCCATGTACCAGGTTCCTGACAAAGGAGTGTTAAGAGACACAGCTTGACCTGTCGACTGACTCAGGTTCGAGATGCATATCTAGGAAAATCAAAGTTAACGGGGGAGGTACCTATTATGGAATATCAAAGGATTTTTGATTATGCAAATTAAATAAAAATGTCAAAATTAAGAATTAAAGATTAAAAATTGTTGTTTACCACATGTCAATTAATACTGGAGTCGTCAAAGATTTCTTGTAAAGTGTAATAGGTTTTTCTTATCACGATTTCCTTCATCTTTTTCATAAATAAATCACAATTTAAACTTTTAAGTTCAAAACTAATTTTGTTGTATACTTTTACACCAATACAGAGGTAACTTTTTGACACTTTAGCCAGTCTACGGTTTGGGTTCTTAATGTTACCACCATGTCTTGTGTCATAATCGACTACGAGCTTTTAAAAAAATCTACGTTAGCAAGTCATTAATTGAAAACTAAAAAAAAACAGACTCGTTCACCGATTTTCACTTTTTGTGAAAACAACAAAATATGATATTATATAGGTAAAAATTCAATTTTTTAAAACACCGACAGATTTTCATAGAAAATGGCTAAGAACACTCGGGATAAAATTATCTAAGACACAAGAAAACTATATGAAAATCGGTTCATCCGTTTGGGAGCTACGATACCACAGACAGATACACAGACAGACACGTTAAACTTATAACACCCCTCTCTTTTTGCGTCGGGGGTTAAATATAAATGGATTTATAAACTGACGTTATTGGACTGATTATCTCTAAAACTGTTTCAATAAATTATGTATATGTATAATTCTAACTAGCTAACCTATGTAAAAAAATATATAATGAAAATTACAGGCCTCATCGGAGACTAGTCAGATGCGCAGAACATATTATAGTGCACAAGTGTGTGCGCAAACACAAGTGTACTCTCTATTACCTCACTCTCATAATCCAATCTTAAATCAATCCAATCATAATCAAAGGTAGACCGACACGACCGGTGGAGAGGTCAAGCGCAGGACCAACGGCTAAACATGCTTTCCGAAGCACGGGATAATAGAAGAGACCTGAAGATAGTAGAAGAGTACCTACCTAATATTTATACAATGCTGGAAAATCCGCACAGCATCATGTAGCCCCAGAGGAAGCAGAGCTTGTGTTATGGGTACTAGATAAACTTTATATATTACATTACATAGATAGGTAAGTTTTAGTGTACATAGAAAACACCCAGAACACCCGGAACAAATATCTGCAGATCATACAAATATTTGTCCCGAGCCCGGACTTTCCCCCGCTCCGCCTCTGAGGTTGTCGCCTCAGAAAAAACTGCTAGAATAGGTGTGTCTAGAAATAACAGGCTGGTACGAAACATATGGAAATATACAAACTTTCTCACTACAAAAAGCTAAACCTAGACTTAACACCTATGCCTAATCAATGCAGATCAGTTTTTCCAAAGGCCTTATACAGAAAACATCCAGATCTACAAATATCTACATATTCTTCATGATACATCGCTCTTAACACTTTCAAGACCCATGAACCACCTAAAGTCATTTATAACAGGATATTTACCATGATTTAAATAAATAAATAAATAATGTTGGACAATTCACACAGCATTATCCAGCCCCAAGCTAAGCAGAGCTTGTGTTATGGGTACTAGATAACTGATATACCTACTTAATACAATACACTACATAGATAGATATTTTTTATTATACATAGAAAACACCCAGACCAACGAAACAAATTTCTGCAGATCGTACACAAATTTGTTCCGGGGCGGGAATCGAACCCGCAAACTCCCGCGTCGCAGGCGGACCTTCGCCCACTGCGCCACGATGGTCGTCAATTTGAGTTTTGGTTTCCAATATTTCGGCACAGTTACATGCGCCATGATCACGGAATAACTGACGGCACTGCGAGTGAGTTGTTATGGCAGATATATCGATCTACCCTCATTTTTTGTCTTTTACTACGAAAGTTACTACTACCAAACATAATCATGGTAAATATCCCGTTATAAATGACTAGTGCTAATAATCATGGTGGATTTAAAAGTTTTATCATGACCCACCTAGTCTATTTACCTACAGCTCCTTCTGCGACGGCGAGACGGCGCCGCCCAGGCGCTGCTACGCAAAAACTACTGAACGGATCTGGATAAAATTTGGCACAGAGATAGATTATAGTCTGGAATAACACATAGGCTATATTTTATCCCGGAATTCCTACGAGAACGGGAATTACGCGGGTGGAACCGCGAGGCGCTGCTAGTGTGAATAATACACTAACACTTTCATGGCCCATGACGCACCTAGTCTATCTGCAGCCCCTTGTGCGGCGGCGCGCCCCTGCTGGGCAGTGAATGCGTTAATGACGAAAGCAACTCGTAACTACATTATTGGTAGTTACAAGTATCCTATGAGAGTTATACGAGACTGCAATTTACCTACAGAACAACATCGTCCATTTCTAATGTTGATTTCATTTTCTCGGCGTTGTTTTCTTTTCTATCATTATTAATAAGAAATGCTTGGTGTAATGAAAATGGTTCGCAAATGTATAAAAATATTGGTCTCTAAATTCTATAACAAAAAAACGCAGAACAGTGCACGAATATGTAATATTATAAGTAGGTAATCATGATGTTAATTAGTAAGGGCAAAAGCCTTTATTCACAAAGAAAATTACAATAAAATAATAGAAATAATAAATTATAATAATAAATATTCATGTTGTTGTTTCGTTCGATGTAGTTAGGAACCACCGGAAAAGCGACATCGATTGATCTAAGATTGGAATAGAATACTACATTATATAGAATGGTCATGTACCAAGACGGTAATAACCGCAGTTACGGAAAGTAATGTAACGTGTTACACAGCGAACGTTATTTATTTATATATTTATTTATGGCCCATAGCTCAGCTTTAAGCTCCAGCATGTCACCATACTGTAGCGCTGCTATTCTGCTAAGGGCTGCATTTAGGTCACGGACACCTTGGTAATCCAAATTAAAAAAAAATAAAAAAAAAATAATACTTATAACATTACATTGGTATTGATATGGATCAGTTGAGCTACCTGTAGATTGTTTGCAACAGTCTGCAGTTAGCTCAATTGTTTCAATTGTAAATACTAATTATATTATAATTTTCTTTGTGAATAAAGGCTTCTACTTATAACAGAATAAATTCAATTAACCAAACACAAAACATACGCACCTAAAACTCCGGTTAAATTTAAAATAAATTAGAATAAAAAGGATGGATACCACTAAATTACTTACTATATCACACACCTATGATATTGAGCCGTTTAAAAGACCTTTGATGAGAGGAAGACCGTAAAAGTTAGAAAAATCGTTAGCAGTACGGGGAAAGAAATCTCTCGCAACGAGCAACGAGATCTATAGATTTTAGCACACGACGCACATTCGTAGATTCCAACTATATTTAGGCAGCGATTGGCTAAAAGTAACTTTCGAGATTCCAATAGAATCGCCATCTCCTCAAGGTAGACTAGAAAATAATGCAATTTAGATATATTTAATAGGCTTTAAGGGTCCGGCGACGAGTGAATTTCCCATACAAACGTAGTACCAAAATGATTTGTTATTTGAGAATATTTTCACCATGGTTTGCTATTATTTGTATTAGAATAGTATTTATTGCTGTGCCACAAGCTTTTTAAAATACTTATCTACACAAATACTAAGAAAACATTCAGTCTTTAATGTAAAAATGCGATTCGGTTTAATTTCATTTCAGAAAGCTATTTTGAAAAAAATTGTGACAGGAACCTAGATAAATACTATTTTAATACAAATATTAGCAGACCATAGTGAAAATAATGCTCAAATTACAAATCATTTTGGTATTACGTTTGTATGGGAAATTCATCCGTCGCCGGACCCTTAAGCTCCTTGATCAACTCCAGGAGACACATGAAACCTTCTCGCAAGGCTCTTCCTGAAACAATAGAAATGTTGATGTCTGCCAAACCAAATAGAGAGCGAGTAACGTAGGAATACTAAAAGTTAGAATGATATTTATGTACTTAGTATTATTTTTTAGCTTTTTTAGCGGCGGCGGCGTAACGTTTCGTGCTCGCTGCGAATGGTAGATATATACATAACGTGATACCAGCGGTCTGTACCCACGGTTTCATAGGTTGTCAGCGCATTTTTCTTATACCTATCAAAATATAACACTGTAAAAATGTGCTGTGGCGGATGCTGTGTGCCTTAGAATTTGCACCACCCCAACTCTTCCCGCGGGTGTCTAGAGAGGCGACTAAAGGATATCCACCGGGGACGGGCAGCAGTGCCCCCTGCAGAACAATTCTACCACCGAACTGCGATCCCCAACCCGTATGCCTAGCGTGGGGATTATGGGCATTACCCCATGAGATAAAAGCCAACAAGGCGCTTATCAGGGGGAGGCCTGCGTCCAGCAGTGGACCAACACAGGCTGTTGAGGTTGATGTTGAGGATGTTGCACGAGGATTTGCTGAAATCTGGAAACATCTGGGCCCACCTCACAATGCGACGTCTTCAAGAGCTGTTCGCCATTTTTGTTACAGTATTGTCTTAGTCCTGTTAAAGCATTTAAAGCGATAAAAGTAAGTGGCAAGTATTTGTTTTGTTTAGTTTCGAATGGACGATAGTCTAAGATTAGATATTGGTTTTGTTTGCTTACAATACAATGGAAATGGAGGCAAAAATAACTTTTTACTCGAATAAGTAATCTAGAAATCATGAAATCATGAAACCTACCTTTTGTTAGAAATTAATTTCATTGTCTTTAGTCTATGCATAACACTGACATAAAGATGACATTACATTGACAGATGCTTCATATTTGACGTTGATGTATTAAATCTAAAAGGTGACCAGCTTGCTATCTCGCTCGCTCTCTTTTGCCTCCAGCTGTAACGACGGCTAATAATCTCTATATATATAAAAGAAAGTCGTGTTAGTTACACTATTTATAACTCAAGAACGGCTGAACCGATTTGGCTGAAAATTGGTGGGGAGGCAGCTTAGAACCAGGAGACGGACATAGGCTATGTTTTATCCCGGAATTACCACGGGAACGGGAACTACGCAGGCGAAGCCGCGGGCAGCAGCTAGTTAATGATATATGATCGAATCGTGTAAACTACTAAAATATATTGTTGTTTATAGTATTCATAAGACAATACAAACGCAATGCATCAATAAGACGACTTTAGTTAATGATTTAATCGGGTATTTATCGCGTACCTTTTGTTTTTATATCCCCGACGTTTCTACCGCGTTACAGTGATCGTGGTCACGGGGCGACCGATCGCTGTAACGCGGTAGAAACGCAGGGGAAAAAAACAAAAGGTACGCGATAAATACCCGATTAAACCATTAAGGCTTGGTAGGCCAGAAGAAGCCGCATTTTTTGGTTTTTACAATCATCTGAAGCTTAGAAAATAGTATTTAAAATTCTGAAAAAAATATATATATTACTTAAGGATCTAGTCTAGTCAAAGTCGCATTCAATTACAAGATCTAATGAACTTCACTTCATAGAAAAAAATTCCAAAGTTACCCCTTTTTCAAACGTTTTTTCAATACTATGACTAACGAACTACTGATATCACACTTTTTTTGTACTCAACTAAGGACACTTAATATTTCTTAATAAATTCGCAGAATTTGACTTGATGAAATGATTTTCTCAATCACTATGTTTAAATAACTACAAAAAACACGAGCGCGGCGGCTTGGCAGGCGCGCGTTTTCCCTTACGCCTACTTGTGCAGGACTACCTGGCCTTTTAACTATGTTTACAAATCGCGAAAGTTTAAAAAGTTTTAAGACGACTTTATTTTCTGCCACAACCAACCGCAGGCGAAATCCATCTGCTGCTCACTCAACACCTACTCAATAGCTTTTGCCTCTTCCATCTCCGTAAGTTTATTTATTGTCATTTTTCACTGACATTTACGTAAGACACATTATGACAATGACCTTTGTGATGACCCAAGAAGAGTAACAGGAATGCTGACACCGTAATCACGGGCCTCTTTGAATAACAAACAACAGGGCAGCCGGTCTTTTCTAGGTAATATTTAAATAGTCACTGATTGTGTTAACAAGGTACAGAAATGTTAATTAATTACGATGTTAAGTTGTAAGGTATCCGCCTGGGGAACTCGTGTTTTAAAACCATTTGATGTAAACTATGTCGACCTCCGTGGCGCAGCGGGTGAAGGTCCGCCTGCGACGCATGAGGTTGCGGATTCGATTCCCGCCTCGGAACAAATTTGTGTACGATCTGCAGAAATTTGTTTCGTTGGTCTGGGTGTTTTCTATGTATTATAAAAATATCTATCTATGTAGTGTATTGTATTAAGTATATCAGTTATTTAGTACCCATAACACAAGCTCTGCTTAGCTTGGGGCTAGATAATGCTGTGTGAATTGTCCAGCATTATTATTATTATTATTATTTACAAGACGAAAAGAAAATAAAGGAAAATTTTAATTAACTTAACCTAACCAAATAGGTACAAAAAGTAAGAATTTTTTTATAAAAATAATTTAAGACATTTATATGGTTCTTAATTAATTAATATGACGCTATCTATATATATAAAAGAAAGTTGTGTTAGTTACACTATTTATATCTCAAGAACGGCTGAACCGATTTGGCTGAAAATTGGTGGGGAGGCAGCTTAGAATCAGGAGACGGACATAGGCTATGTTTTATCCCGGAATTACCACGGGAACGGGAACTACGCAGGCGAAGCCGCGGGCTGCAGCTAGTTATAAATAAAATTAAGTAAAGTGTACATCAGCCAGCCATACAACAAGTTCTGAGTTATTTCGTAGTCCGAAATGTTGATGAAAATTTCTAAGAAATTAAATAACATCGCAAAAATTTACGACTTCGGTGGGACTTGAACCCGCATCCTTCCGTCAGTACCGGAATTTGCTAACCAACTACACCACGAGGTCAAGTGACGCTGGAGTCAAAAATCTTTGCGACTTTCTACGGACTGTAGCGCCGTTAGCTCCAGAAGGATGCGGGTTCAAGTCCCGCCGAAGTCGTAAATTTTTGCGATGTTATTTAATTTCTTAGAAATTTGCCAGAGTGTGAGGCTTACGCACTATAAAATCAAAAACTTTAGTTGATGAAAATGTCTAGCAAATTGTCTGGTGAGAATAAATGATTCATTTCATCTGTACACCTTCCCTTGAATACTGGGCACTGGTGTTGCCATACAAGTATAATGTATAACCCGTTACCTCGCCCACTGCCCCGTTCTTATTTCGGCCTGTTTTATGCATTTTATAATAAGGCTAAGGGCTATTACACAAAACCATTAGAGTCTGTACTCATTATCGTGTTCATAAACTTGATCGGTTATAAAAGTTGTATCCATCGGAGATCGGAAACTGCCGATGTTTGAAATCTTTAATAATTCTCTGAAGTTGATTTCGTTCGGTCACAGATATAATAATGCTATACTAGTTTCGCCATCTGTCAAGGAGTACCGCTTACTATTTACTATCATACAAAATAATCATGAGTATTGATAAGTTCATTTTAATTCCGCAAGGAGAACTTCGATATCAATGAAATTATAAAATTTATGATTATTTTAATTTAAAGGCATACAAATTCAATTATATTGTACTTAGGGGTTTTTCCTAAAAGAGTGCAAACATTTTTGTAATGATATTCTATATTGTTTTGTCAGTTTACACAAACCTCGATAACTAAATGATACACCTAACGCCATCCATTGTCATTTTTTTGAACCAATAACCTTTTCTATGAAATGAGACCCCATGGGTCGGTTAAAAAAGTAGTGAAGTTTAAAAAAGTAGTGAAGTTTAAAAAAGTAGTGAAGTTTGTTTCGTTTGGTTTCTCTAACACTTTCATAGCCCAAGATCATGTATATCTGGAGCGGCTAGCGGCTAGAGGCTGGGCAGTAAATGCGTTTATAAAAGAACAAAAATAAAAATTATAAAACCCCCCGTCAGATTTTCATGAAACCTGGCTAAGAAAACACTCGGGATAAGATTTTGTCTATGACACAAAAAAAAACTAAATGAAAATCGGTTCATCCGTTTGGGAGCTACCTACGATACCACAGACAGATACACAGATAGACACGTTAATTAAACTTATAACACCCCTCTCTTTTTGCCTCGGGGGTTAAAACTTAGTCTGATTTCGTGTGACGACCTCTGTCTATTTCGGTCTATTTTTATTCTGTCTTTCTGTGTTTCTCTCTATCTCTGTCTATTTTTAACCGACTTCAAAAAAGGAGGAGGTTCTATGTTCAGGTGTAGGTTGTTTTTTTTACTTTTTCTATGTATGTTCGTCGATTACTCCGTTAATTGTGGATTTGGATGATTCTTTGGCTTACGGAAGGATGCGGGTTCAAGTCCCGCGGAAGTCGTAAATTTTTGCGATGTTATTTAATTTCTTAGATAGAGACTGTTCTCGAGATGATCTCATAAAAAATATTACCAAAAGATAAATGAAATGCATTTGCCCGAAAAACAGTGTACCTAAATATTAAATAATTTGAAATATTTTGAAGACGGATTTTAGATTTAATAACAATCAATTTATCTTGTCTTACAGCCAGTTATGCGTACGCTGATCATCTCTATATTTACTTAACTAATTAGTGATTAAATTTTTTGTCAATTCGGCAAGAAAAAAAAAGGATTTGACGTACGAAAAACTTTTGGCTGTAAACTACTCAGAACAGAGATAATTCAGCAGCTGACATGATGGATAATTTTCGACCAGTTCGGTACTTGATTTTGTGACGCACTTGATAGCACGTTCCCTTACTGAGATAAACTTGTTGTTGAGAGAATACTTTTATTGCACACTAAAAACTAAGAAAAAATTTACAAATGAAATAATTATAACCTAAGAGACAATTGGCGGTCTTATCGCTCAAGAGCGATCTCTGCCAGACTCTAGTATGGATAGGATCGTCGGATATGTACATGGGGTAAGATCTGTGTGCATCAGTTATGGTACTACTTAATAAATAAATAATAACTAGGTACCTACTCAAAAATATATAATAACACACTTCAATAAAAATATATACATACATACACCTATTCCTATAATATATACATATTATATACTTACAGCAGCAGCAGGACAAATAGTAAAGTTTCGGTTTCAAGTCCCGTTTAAATCGTAAAAGATTTTTTGGGATATAATTTAAATTCTATGATGTATAATGTTTCGGGCTGTATAAAAATAATTTAAAGGGCAGACATTAAAACACCACTTCTTTGACATATTTGTCAACCATTTCCTTTGCTGTATGTACACGGCTTTATAGACGAATGAAACATTGCTATAAGATCCTAATTGACAGGTGCACAGCAACTAAACCAGTTTCGACATACGAATAACAAAATAAAGAGATGCAGATATTTTAATGACCCATCTATCATAGCTATAACTCCAAGCGCCATGGGCGTATAAAAAACTGTAAAAAGTATTACAAATTGAAATTTATGTGGGTAATTGTGCAGCGGATGAAAATAGACCGTTCATTTTAAGTAAGGTTTAACGCTATAATGGTGAACGCACACCTGTCCGCGCCGCACTCGCCGCACGCGCCGCACGCGCCGCACTCGCCGCACGCGCCGCACTCGCCGCACTCGCCGCAGTCAACGAATTTTCTAATTCTAGAGCTGAGTTGTTGAGTGCGACGAGGGCTTACTCACTATAGTAACAAAAACTTTATTAATCTTTATATGAAATAGTATGCAACATCGCGTACTTATCCGAGGCAAACGATCCGCTTTTCCGTAAACACAGTACAGGAATGTAGTACGGGATTGTAAGTATAAGGACAAAGGGTGTGACAGACGGACAGACAGACAGACAGACAGACGGACAACAAAGTGATCCTATCCTAAGGGTTCCTTTTTTATTTTGAGGTAAGGAAATACAATACAATACAAAAATACTTTATTGTACACCAACAAAAATACAATAAAAGAGACATTAAATAAGACACAAGTACAATGGGCGGCCTTATCGCTTAGAAGCGATCTCTTCCAGGCAGGAAACCTTATGATGTATACGATTCGGTGCGGCGCTTACGATGCGGACAAGTGCGCGAGGCCATGAGGTCATTCGATGACTGCGGCGCGTGCGGCGAGTGCGGCTAGTGCGGCGAGGACAGGTGTGCGTTCACCATTAAGAACTATATAAATAATGTAGAATTTCGTAGGCTATTAGTCGAAGATTGATGTTTACAAGATCGCCCCAAGCTTACAGTTTACGATTATACGATGCATGGAAAAGTGATGTGTAAATGGCAGGTTTCAAATAAAATGGAGCAGAATACATAATACAAAATGTAAGCAAGATGTAAGCAAGAATTACTTTTTTCTCTAGAGAATCCTTGCTTCCGAGCTGTTTGCCTTTTTATTAGGAATATCTTAGTATTTTGTAATGGTTGTAATCCTTCGATTTGACCGGTTTTGCAGGACGAGATTTCTTACTAAATTATAGAGGAACATTATAAGGGTCAGTTTCCGTGCGCTGTGAGAGCGGAAGCGGAAGCGGGTTTGTATCCTGATGATCTAGGATCTGCACGTGGCCTAGCAGAGTAGTCAGCCGGTATGTTATCCAGATATTTATGTATGCAAAATTTCAGCTAGATCCATCAGTAGTTTTGGCTTAGTCTTCAGCTAAACATCTTGACAACGCCACGAATATTTTTGTCTTAATATTATTACCTAGTAAGAAGTATCTAAGATAAGATTAGAAAGATAACTGTGGTGTTAAATAAAATGTCTTACCGATTTCAATAAATTTATTTATTTGATTATATATAACAGTCTTATAGAACAACTTACCTACTCAATTATTTCAGAAAGCAATCAACGAACTCAATAATAAAACAATGATTTTTTAATATTATGTGCCCCTCATGTGATAAACGTTCGATAAAAGCCAATAGGCGCTTATCAGACTTTCAAAATCGCTTCAGGTTCCGCTCGCACTCCCACTGAAAACACACCCTGATGCAAATTAATCCATTCCACACGCAAGTGCTCCATAAAAGATTGTAGTTAGATTGTAAACCACAACATCAATTTGAGTTTGATGACATGGAGACAGAAATGTACTCACTCTAAACCTAGCGGTAAAACCCATGTGTGGGCTCAAATTTGGGTCAAACACACCAACCACCGCCAGAAAATATGTAAGAATACTTTAGAAGGAAGGTATATGATTTGACCAATGCTGTATTCGTCGACTTCTGGATTGGTCCACCAAAAGAACATAAAAATCTTTTTGGTTAGCCCTTCATGCTGGCTGTACCGAAGGTATATGATTTGTTTTTATACGGACAATCCACACAGCATCATCTAGCCCCAAACTAAGCAGAGATTGTGTTATGGATACTACATAACTGATATACTTACATTACATGGATAGATATTTGCCATTGCATAGAAAAAACCCAGAATACCCGATGCAAAATCTGCAGATTGTGAAACCTTTGTCCAAAATGACAAATTCATTTATGCTCTTATTTGGTATCAACCAATCATATTTATTGGTTTATAGGGTAAAATGTCCGGTAGGAACTAATATTACTTGTTGTTTTTTCCTAGAACATACTTACCTACCATTTGCTGGGACCGTGGTCCATGTTATATTTTTTGAAGTGCGACACGGTAGGCAATTACTGTACTTAACTTACATAAATACTAAACTAAAGTCCATCACAGGTAGCTATAATATATAGCAATAAATCATAGCAAGGCATAGCGCGATATATCTTCTGTACAAATTTTCGAGTGACCACACACGTAGCTATAATTTATAAGCTTTATAAATATTATAATTTCTATGACGTCACCAAGCTATGCTGTAATTTTATTGCATAGCATAGTCTAGCTATAGTCTGGTATACCAAGAAAACTAGGCCGACCATCGTGAAATGAAGGCAAACTATATAAATTAATACATCTTTTGAGCTTGCTTTAATATACATTATAGCACAGTATAGCACGGTATATTGCTATATAAGTGTTATAGCTACGTCTGTGATGGGCATAGGTGATAATTTGATAAATTAGAGCACGTTGAACTCTTTAGTACTTAAACACGCAATTTTTTTTGGTTCCCTTTCATGAAACCCTCGATTCACACAATATATTGATGATTCATCAGTGTAAAAATAAACCTGTCAAAAACTTGAGTACGATTTAAAATTCACCTTTTTATAGAATTTCCGCTGATTTGGGACGAGTCAAGAGGACTCTCATAACGGGTGATTTTGTAAAACACTGATATTTTATTCGGTGATGTAAAGCATCCTTTAGGTCATCGACCGAAGATAAATTATGCCACTTAGAATGTTCAATATGTGCTGACCACTTTAGAGCCCACAGAGCTAGTTTGCTTACCGACTGTGTGTGTACTACTTTCGGACATAGAGTCGCTACCTCTACTCACAAACTTTTTGAGTCAAAGATACTTTCCGCCTTCTACTAGAAACCCAAATAAAAATCAAATCAAAAACTCTTTATTTCCATAAATACAATAAATGTACACTTAGAAAAGGTCAAATCATAAAACTAAACACTGACACGGAAATAAAGTGATATTTTTATTTCTGTCGCTTCGGTATGTAGACTAAAGTAAAGAAGCGACGAAGAAACCTTAAGCCTGTTAGTTGTTATTTTTCGAGCTGGACCAAACTCGTCCCAAGCTTTTTTATCCTCTAGATAATCTGATATTTTGTAGTAAGCCTTTTTACAAAGGATATATTTTTGACAATTTGTTTGAATTTATTTATTGATAAATTTTGCAACTCACTTGGAGTTTTGTTGTAGAAGCGTATACATTGCCCTTTAAAAGATACATTTATCTTGTGTAGCCTAGTTGTGGGCACATCGAGTTAATCCTTATTTCTAGTATTTATATTTATGTATATGTCGCTATTTTTAGGGAATAGATTGATATTTCTATGAGTGTACAACAAGTTTTCATAAATATATTGACATGGTACTGTCATTATGTTTATTTCTTTGAATTTATCACGTAGGGAAAAACAATCGTAGACCTCGAGACAGGTTCAATTTTATTCTAGTCCTACATCGATCAACGTTTTGGCCGCGGAATATTTCGGATTATTTGATCGAAGTAGTCCTAAATAAGAAGATCATCAAACAGTTATATAATAGTTTGTTTGTATAAAGGTTTTATGCACATGACTAAGACCATAGATTAAAAGAATGACCTCTTTCGACATTAACCTCCTTCGATCATTTCTTCCTGACTCATTCATTACACTTTTACGATAAGTAAAAGTATTGGAATTTCCTGAATGCTTTTCTTTGGTGACTAACGAATTTAATATGGAGGTCGGTTGGAACCTGTTGTTACCTCTGTCCAGGTCTCGACCTGGGCCTAAATACCTACCTTCACTTATTGAAATACCTTTTGCAGTTGTGATAATGACTTCCGGAATTCATATTTTTCTTTTTTTTGCATAAAGTAAGAACATCCTAAATAATATAGTGTACTTTTTGCACAAGTTTTGGAGCATTCTTATTTTCAAATTCATATTTTCAAGCCATAGAGAAAAAAGCATAAACAACTCGTAGGACTCGTTTTTTTTTACGGACTCAAAATGAGGTTTATCTTAGCTTTAAGCACAATGATTTACACCTGTGGATCCCCAGAAGCATTACAGTTAGGTTATTACAGAAGTCAGAAGTCAGAATATTTTTATTGTAAACCGTTTGTACAATTTGCTGTTACAAAAATGATGGTACAAGTTTTCACAGTTTGTCCAACAGGACGTGCAATATTTATTTATTTATTTATTTATTTATTTATTAAGAAACGTACATCTATCCTAACAGGCACACCCAATGCGATAGAGTACCTCATATTCTAGTCTTATTATAATAAAAATGGAAATCATCAACATTTACAGAATACAATATATTATAATATAACATAGGTAGGACCTACAAGAAAAAGTGAAAAAGAATCTAAAATTAACATGACCCAAAGAATAAATGTCTACTAAATAACATTTAAATTATCGATACCTACAACAAAGTCTCTCTGAGAATACTCTTGTAAATCATAAAAAGGGTGGTACAATTGGAACGATCAATAATAAATAAACTTGTGAACCATTGCATTACCTATCTAATACTATGGTATACAACGACAAATATGTAAAATGATGCTGTTATAAAACCAGTGAGAACAAGATCCATTCAAATAAAGACAGCATAAACTAACTGTAAGGAACGCTAGCTTCTGTGGGAGTTTATTGCTTGTTCTCAACAAAGGATTCAAATCGTGTCCCCGCGCTAAAGATGCACGACTGCAAATGATCTGGCTAGTCGGATGATCTACAACTACTAATTTACTTATTCGACTTGAATATTAGTAATATACTAATCTTCAAAGTCGAATGACGACTACTAATTAGTAATTACTAATGCCTCTACGATCGAGGCGTCGAATAACAAATTGAGTTCGACTGCCCGACTCGAGCAGTTGCCATTACTAACCATATTAGTTAGTAACTTGGTTAGTAATGTCGAGTCGGGCAGTCGACGAGAAATCAATTCTATATTCGACTCCACTCGCCATTACTAACCAAATTACTTAACTACTAATTAGCCCATTCGAATGGTTCGAATGATTTGTGAAGTCGAATAATTCGAATGAAATCATTCACAGTCTATATTTATATTGTTTTTTTCATCAGCTGACATAAATTTTTATTATTATTATTATTATTATTTTTATAAGAAATTTTATAAGTATTAGATATATTGATTTTATCTTTGAATAATATAAAATGTAATATTTAATTATTCGTGTATGACTAGTGTGATTAGAATAGTAATTCTGTACTAAGTCAATAAATAAATAAATAAATAAATAAAGTCGCGCATCTTTACCCCGCGCTGCACACGGGGGTCACCGAATCTGATAGCATTGCCTGATGCGTGATACAAGGTTGGGAAGTTGGGAATGAGCTGTAGGCACGACTCGGATAACATTTGGGTAAATCTGTGTCGACAACGACCAGTAACAAAGCTCCCGTTGAAAACAAGTTTTGTGCACTTTCACAAGATAGAAGATGTTAAAAGGTTTAAGGTTGTGCACCAAATTTCTGAGGAGAGTTATTAATGATGTAAGATCTTTTAGTCCTCACTGACACTTGTAATTTTTAGATGTAGGTTGTACGGGACACCTTTCGTGATATAAATGATAAGAAGAGTATAATATGATAAAAACTCTTATATTGATATAATAGATAAATATTATAATAATGGCAGAAGCCTTTATTCACAAAGAAAATTATTATTTATTTAGTATTTACAATTGAAACAATTGAGCTAACTGCAGACTGTTGCAAACAATCTACAGGTAGCTCAACTGATCCATATCAATACCAGTCGGAAGCGTCCCCAAGACGCTGGCTGCATTGCCCCTCTGTATGGCAATGCTGATGCGCTGTGCCAGATAGTGACCAGCTCTCGGGTCACGCGTCGCTTCGACCAGACGCTCAGATAATTTTTTGAAAACCCGAAGAGCCTCGGTACCCCACGGACCTAGGGTCTCGACTCCAAGAGGAGCAAATGTGTAGGCTCTGTCGAGACCTGCATATTTGCGCCTCTTGAGATCTTCGGCCAAATCTGCCGCCGCGCCTGCCCTCCCGGATGTCCTCGGAAGATGGGATGGCGCAAGTGTGTCGACGCATGTAGCGTCCCACACAATGGGCCTCCCCAACTCCCATGGGACTAGTGTCATACCGTCGGGCCTTTTACCATCGTCACGTAACAGACCATTCGGTTCGAGAATAGCTGGTACGTTAGCGGTGACAAAGGCCCGCCGGATGATGTCGTTAAGGCTGGCGTGGCGAGATATCCGACCGGCTGCCCTAGTACACGATAATCCGTGATGACCAAGCTGTTCGACAGCAGTACCGCACTGGCATTGATGAAGCGCGCAACACCTTGCACCCAACCGAAGACATGTTGCGATACGGAAAGTTACGGGATCCAATAAAGTACCAGTGTTATATGAAGGAAATGCTTGCAACCAATGTCCTGACTCCCATTTAGAAACGGCCAGGAGGCGGGCACGATCCGCAGAGCTGGAGCACGTTTGTAACAAACAATTCCGTGTCAACTCACACAGAGGCCCGTCCCATTGCCGTTGGGACAAAAGTGATTTTGGGGGAGCAGCATCGGGGCAAGCATTATGCCAAGCCGTTCGAGCTTCGTCTAAAAATGAAATTTTTAATGACATTCCAGGCGGGACCAAACGAGAAGGCTTTAAAATTTTGTCAACTAAAGAACTAGTGCTGTAGACAGAAGACAAGAACGCTGGCAGGGCTACACTTGAAATTTTGCGTATACCTAAGCCTCCCAATTTGACAGGCAGGGAGGCCTGCGACCATGCCTTGTCATCTAAATCAATATTCAAAACCGATGATAAAGTATTCTTTATTATGTTGTCTAAGCCTTCCAAGAGCTCGCTGTGTTTCCACAGTTGACTACATCTCAAAGAATACGTAAATTTAGGTACAAATAGACAGAACCGAATAATTGTAAAAGCCATATGACTATTAATTTTGAGCAATCTGTCCGAAGTTTTATTGAAATTTTGAATTTTCTCATCTACAAATGACTGAAAAGACTCATCAAGAATTGGTGAACCAAGGAGTCGAAGTGAACATTTATCTACAACTGTAATGTTGGGGGCTAAACTATTGAATTTTCCAATGATATTGTTTTTGTCTACACAAGAGTCCGAAATAAAAAGCTCGCATTTTGAAAAATTTAATTCCAAACCTATTTTTTGAAATTCGTCTGTGATGATTTTTAGATCATCAAAAACTGTGTTCACCTCTCCACCTAATGTTCCATCATCCAAATACCAAACATTGAGCTTGGATTGGAGACGTTGAATGATTGGTTGGATGGCAAGGCTAAATATGGCCGGACCAAGAGGGTCGCCCTGCTGACAGCCAACTGCGGACGAAATTACTTTGTTCCTGTAAATTAATTTTGACGGTGAACCATAACATTGCCAAAGAAAAGGGTAAATTTCTGGAATTTTGTCTTTAATTTCTTTTAGCAAGGCGCCCCTGTCTACGGAATTGAAGGCGTTTTTGACGTCAACCTTCAGTATTACCTCCCCATAATTTTGGTCTAAAAATGTACGAAGGGAATGTACTGCGGCCTCACAACCGCCTCGCGAACCAAAGCCTAGCTGAATTGGTCGGAAATAGTCGCCTAGATAGTCGGCTTCTTTCCGACAGCAGACTTTAGCCGCAAGGCGGCGGTAGGTTGTGCCCACAGCTATGGGTCTAATTCCGCCATCCTTCTTTTTAAGGGCACAAAGATTCGCAAAAAAAAAAAAAAAATATAGATAAATTGATATTTGAGCACGCGCCTACCATGATGGGGTGAAAACGTGAACTCATACAATAATGTAAGTGGAAGGCGCGTGTAACAATTCACCTTAATAATATTGATGATTTGACACAAATCGGTTCCGTTCACCTGTAAAGTGAAAATCTATGTTTTTATAGAACAGTTTTTGGGTTCCTTTTTTCTGCTGTAATAGTTAAACAATCGTATATCAATTACCGATTTGAAGTACCTGTACCTCAACAACCTATACTGGTCCACTGAACCCAGGCCTCCCTCTGATAAGCGCCTTATTGGCTTTTATCACATGATTTGAAGTTAAAAGCATGAAAAATTCAAAACATAAAATAGGTATCAATTCCGAGTGTTTTGTAATTGCTGAAAAAAGTTCAAATCCCTGACGCAATGCGTCAATGCGTCGTCTTATCTAGAGATAGCTCAACAGATTCAAATCAACACCAGTCGTCGCGTCCCCAAGACGCTGCTGGTTGCATTGCCCCGCTGTATTGCAATGCTGATTGATAAACGCAAAGCCCTATGTATATAGGTACAGACAGCGTCAAAATTAAGTGACCCCCCTGCATAACACAATGCAGGTTAGAATCGGATTTTTTGTGTTTTTTTATCTATTCTTTCTGTTCTTAAGTTACCTTAGTAAAAATATAATTTATTTTCCACTTTTAAAACTCCTACGATTAACAGGTTTGGATTTAAACCTGTATGTGTTATGCAGGGGGGTTAGTTAATTCTGACGCTGTCTGTACATTACATAGATAGATAGCTGTTATCAGTAAGGTCTGCAAACGTAGGTATAAGAATGTTTATTTTGAGCCAATAAAGCCAGCGTCTTGGGGACGCGACGACTGGTATTGATATGGATCAGATGAGCTACCTGTAGATTTTTTGCAACATTCTGCAGTTAGCTCAATTGTTACAATTGTAAATACTAGTTCTTATATTTGCCAATAAATGTTTCGACAAATGAATGATCGTGTCTATGTTTATTAATTATTATGTTTATTAATTACCTTCATCCAGCATCAGGTTTCATTGGATGTTCTGTATAATCGTTATAAAGGGCCCAAGTTTATAGCTACGCTACGTGGGTCGAGCAGAGATTTTATGACTAGCGTATTACTTCACAATTTGTATGTATTATTAACAATTAACAGATACATCCATAAATAGAATTACAACCTGTAGACAACATTAAGCTTGGCTTCCCACGGTCATGTAAAGTGTCAAATCGATTTAGTTACAAAGAAACGGACGAAGATGATTTCATAACCCAGCTTCTTGAAATACATCCTAACGGCTTGGTAGGCCAGCCGAGGCTGCATTTTTGTGATTTTTAAAATCATTTGACACTGAGAAAATAGTGTTTATAATTCTGAAAAAAAGATATACATATATTACCTAAGGATCTAGTCTAGTCAAAGTAGCATTCAGTTACAAGATCTAATGAACTTAACTCGATATAAAAAAATCCCAAAGTTACGTCTTTTTTTAATGTTTTTTCAATACTATGACTAGCGAACTACTGATATCACACTTTTTTTTGTACTCAACTAATAGGCACTTACTATTTCTAAACAAATTCGTAGAGTTTGACTTGATAAAATGATTTTCTTAATCACCATGTTTTAATAACTACAAAAAACTCGAGCGCGGCGGCTTGGCAGGCGCGCGTTTTCCCTTACGCCTACTGCTGCAGGACTACCTGGTCTTAAATGATTTCAGGAACCTTTTACTCACTTGAAGTTGTGTCATTGTTGACACAATTTTCTACTGAATTATAACATCAACTTATACTAAAACTTCTGCCAGCGGCTTCGCACGTGTATTTCCGGTATGATAAGTAGCCTATTATCTAAGATTATTATTTAAGGGTCCGGCGACGGATGAATTTCCCATACAAACGTAGTACCAAAATGATTTGTTATTTGAGAATATTTTCACCATGGTTTGCTATTATTTGTATTAGAATAGTAATTATTTAGGTTCCTGCCACAAGTTTTTTTCAAAATACTTATCTACACAAATACTAAGAAAACATTCATTTTTTAATGTAAAAATGCGATTCGGTTTAATTTCATTACAGAAAGGTATTTTGAAAAAAAAATGTGATAGGAACCTAGATAAATACTATTTGAATACAAACAATAGCAGACCATGGTGAAAATATGCTCAAATTACAAATCATTTTGGTATTACGTTTGTAAAGGAAATCCATCCGTCGCCGGACCCGTTTTTACTAAATAAATAAGTTACGCTTTGCTTTAAACGTACGCCAAATTTCATCTTGATCTGTTCAGTAGTTTTGGAGATCCTAGGTAACAAAAATTCAGATTTTAAAAACTTTCGGCTTTATAATATTATTATTATTTATTCTAGTACGTGATCAGTTTCTGCTGGGTGCCATTCAAAGCCGTAAAAGCTCTGATTTATTATTGACTTTGTCCGACCGAAGAGACTATACATCCCACTTCTACTAATATTATAAACTTTTGAACAATATACATTATTGTTCAAAAGTGAACTTACTAAGGGATACTAACTAAATAAACTTTATTAACAAAGAAAATCAACACACACAAATTCGAACTAGTGTTTACCTACATTTGAAACAAGTGAGCTAATTGCAGGCTGTTGCAGTCTACAGACATTTGTTATTCTTTTGCGTAAGCAACACTCGGGGCAATTTCTAGGAAATCACAAATAATATCCTATTAATATATTAAGTCCCGTCGAAATCGGAATTTTTTGGGATTGTTCAGACCTCAGCCTACCTAAATCCTTCCTTTCCAATTACCTATCTATCGGCGGCTCACGATTCAAATTTGGCGCCACCGGAAGACCCAAGTTCGTGACGTCACATCAGAAGAAAAAAAAAGCAAGATGTCTGCTCCTATTGCTTGATGCGTGTGCGCTCCGTGAAAGAAAATCAAAATAACAGTGAAGGCCTTCCAAAACTTTATATAAACTATTCTTAAAACTATCTCCAAGTGAAATACGAACAAATTAAGCAAAAAACAAGTGTTGTGCATACAAATACAATATCAAAACGACGCCGAATAACTGTGAGTACCTACCTACCTATCCTACACAGCCTAACCGCCTCTGCTGAGTCTGTCGAAGTATATATATCAGTGTTGCATTGCAGTTAAGCCGTAACATAGCTTCGAGCCGGATCAACAACTGAAAAAGTTGGCCGGTAATTGGTAATTTTGGGGAATTTATCTAACCTCTTCTTGAGATTGCACTATACCCCGACCAAATCTGGTTGGTCGCTGGTAGCCTTGCATCTATTCGGATTCACACCACTTCTTAATTTGTCCGCTTTACCTTTTCCGCGTGGTTACAACTCGATCTAAAGTTATCCTAGGTATTTTTATTTTACCAACCTCGCGGCACAATCTTACTTAGCTTACACACTAACTTACTCAAGTATTTACAGTACACATTCCTATCTTACCTATACCTACCTAAGTTTGTACATCATCTTAGCTTCATACTTACCGGTAGAAAATATTATCTCGTAAAAATAATTCATACAAAATGGAACAGAACAAATTAAAAGTTCTTTTATCTCAACGCGAATATGTTTATCAAGCGATACAAATTCTTTATGATCTTTCGAAACAAATGGTTCAAGATCGTTCAAAGATACCTACTTTCAAGTCTAGGTTTTCTCGAGTTCAATCGATTCGCGAAGAATTTGTTGAAGTAAACGGAAACATTCAAGCTTTGCAGCTAAAGATAAACCCTGATTTCGTCATTGACCAAAAGGCACTTAGCTCATTCGACGATTTATACTACGCAGCGATTGCGGCATCTGACGCGTTATGCTCACCGACACCCGAAGTACCGGGTTCCGATGGTGCGCCCGCGAGTCTACCCGCTATCTCGCCCGCTTCGAAATCGAGCGTAAATGCGCGTTTACCTAAACTTGAGCTACCTAAGTTCGATAGTCAAACTGAAAACTGGCAAACGTTCTACGATACGTTTAAAACATTGATTCACGAAAATACTTCGATCTCTCAAATAGAAAAGTTTCATTATCTCGTGTCGAGTCTAACGGGCCCCGCTGCATCTCTTGTGAAGGGGGTACCTATTACCACGGCAAACTATGAAGTAGTTTTCGACACCTTGGTCGAGAGATATCAAAATAAACGTATTTTAGCAATTACGTATTTGGATAAAATCCTACATTATCCCGCTATAAAATCAGGTAGTTTCCAAGAAATACAAACGCTAACTAATACTTTTTACGAATCCGTTCACGCTCTCAAAGCTTTGAATATACAAAATCTTGGTGATTTTATTTTGTTTCATTTAGTTTCAAGAATACTTGATGCGGACACACGCAAGCGCTTCGAATCTCAAAACGGGTCACAAGTTCCCTCTTACAGTGAATTGTTGAAGTTTCTTCAAGACTACGTAAAAGTTTTAGAAACTAGCAGCCTATCTCCGACAAAACTTCCACAAGGCACCCATGACGGGAAATCCTCAGCGGCTCGTAATCGCCCGACTAGCAGCGGATCAAAACGCTCGACTTATCTTAACAAAACAAGCCCGTCAACCCATGTGGTCACCTGTTCGTGTTGCGGTGAAGCGCACTCGACCTACCGGTGCCCTACCTTTCTATCTTTAGATTCTCAAGCTAGACTCGCATTAGTAAACAGCAAAAAATTATGTACGAACTGTCTGCGCACCAATCATGTCATAGATAAATGTATCTCTAAAATCTCGTGTTTAATCTGCGGATCACGTCATCATACCTTATTGCATACCGAACCTCCCCCCTCTAGCGGGGGTAGCGCCACTCAGGCTAGCACTAGCGCGCATATCGGGAATAGCCGCGGCGTCGTGCTACTTGGTACTTGCAAACTGCGCGTATGCAATACACTTACTGGCGCACAACATGTAGTGCGCGCTCTCGTCGACAGTGGCGCGCAGGACTGTTTCATAACAACCGCTTGCGCCCGGACGCTGGGTTTAAAGCTCCGTCACTGCAATATTACAGTAGGTGGCTTAGGACAAACTACAGTGTTTCAAGTCCGGGGCGAGACTCGGTGCGTTCTACGTCCGCTCGACGGAGATGATCCGCAGTTTGAAATCCGACCTATCGTGTTAGATAACATCACCGCCCAAATGCCTAGCGCGCAGCTCCCATCAGTTGTTCGAGAATATTGTAGGCACTTAACCTTAGCCGATCGCGACTTCGATATCCCTGCGGACATAGACATTCTAATCGGAGCGGAATACTTCCACGATATCTATGACGGTCAACGTTTAAAACTAGGACCCGGGCTACCTACCGCTCTACACAGCGTATTCGGGTGGATCCTAACGGGCTCAATCGAGTCCAATGTAGGTATACCTCCTCCCAATACCTCCTCGTTGTTCGCTGCAACCCGCACACTCGACGAGCAGGTAAAACGATTTTGGGAAGTCGAGGAACCACCGCACGCTCCGATTACCGTACCCGAAGACGAATTGTGTGAACGTCTGTATACGGATCTTACCTACCGGGAACCTGACGGTCGCTACGTTGTACCTATACTTATCAAGGATCGAGATCAAACCTTAGGCGACTCGTATCCTAGCGCGTTGTCACGGTTAATTAACATCGAAAAGAAACTTAGCCGGCATAGTCAACTTAAATCCGATTATATCGACTTTATGCGAGAATACGAAAGTTTAAATCACATGGAGCTTACCCCCGCTTCACAAACAAGCAAATCTTATCTTATCCCGCACCATTGCGTCATTCGACCACAAAGCACGACAACTAAGCTGCGCGTGGTGTTTGATGCTAGCTGTAAGACCGCTAGTGGTCTGTCTTTAAACGACATTGTGTTTACTGGACCTAAGCTTCAAACAGACATCATTGATATCATCACAAGCTTTCGTCTGCATGTCGTAGTCTTTACATGTGACATCTCCAAAATGTTTCGAAATTTTTTAATAAGGCCTGCTGATCGCTGTTACCAGCACGTATTGTGGCGAGAGTCTGCGAATCTTCCCCTCAAAGAGTATGAGCTCCGCACTATCACCTATGGTGTGAGTAGTTCACCATATCTTAGTATTCGCACGCTTCATCAGCTGGCAACGGACCACGGTGCTGAGTACCCTCGCGCAGCGGAAGCCCTGCTTCATGAGACATTCGTTGATGACGTCACTACCGGAGCCCCATCCGTTGAGGAAGCTGTCGAACTAAAAACCCAACTTATCCAGCTTCTAAGTTGCGCTCGGTTAGAACTTCGTAAATGGAGCAGTAACTCGAAATCCTTTCTCGAAACCTTACCAGTAGACCATTGTCAAACCCCCAAAATCTTTTCGGAAGAAGCCGATAAATCTACGCTTAAAATCTTAGGAGTCCAATGGGACCCTGCGGGTGATATCTTCACATACTCACTTTCTGAGGTACAGGAAGCTGAGTATACAAAACGTTCGATCTTATCCCACGTTGCTCGTATCTTTGACCCGTTAGGGTGGCTTACCCCGTTCATTCTCAAAGCGAAATTGCTCCTTCAAGATTTATGGCGGCAAAACATAACCTGGGACGAAACCGTACCCGGGAACATATCTCATAACTGGCGAGAATTTATCTCAGACCTTAAAAACTTAAAACTGATCGAAATCCCTCGCCAGGTTTTACCTTCAGCGGCCCACGAAATCCAGCTTATCGGATTTTGTGACGGCTCAACAAAAGCATACGGATGTTGTGTCTATCTTCGCGTTGTCACAAACCAAAAGGTTCAAGTCTCCCTTTTGATCGCTAAGTCTAAGGTTGCACCTCTCAAAGTTCTAACAGTAAACCGCTTAGAACTCTGCAGCGCTGTCCTCCTCTCTAAGGTAGTGTCACGTATCTATTCCTTGCTTAGCGTAAAACTGAACATTGCTCAATCGTATCTATTCACCGACAGCTCGACGGTGCTGTCGTGGTTGAGGACAGAACCGCACAAACTTAAAACTTTCGTAGCGCACCGCGTGGTGCAAGTAACTGAATCTACCTCCACGTTTGTGTGGCATCACGTGTCCACCCACGACAACCCGGCCGACCTTTGCAGTCGTGGCCTATCCTGCGCCCAACTCGCTGCTTGCGAAAGTTGGTGGTCTGGACCACCATGGTTATCCTCAGACATATCCAACTGGCAAGTCCATGCAGTTGACGATAAGGACAACGTTCCTGAACTGAAGACATCACACTCGTGTCTCACCGAGACGCAAGGAGCTGACGCACTTCATACTCTCATCGAACGTACCTCTAACTTCACCCGTCTACAAAGAATAACCGCTTGGCTATACCGCTTCATTAAAAACGCCTCGGTCGATTTGTCAAAACGTAACTTAAATAGTAATTTATCTTCGGTCGAACTTGACCAATCACTGCAAATCCTAGTAAAACATGTTCAGAAAAGGGATTTCTATGACGTCTCATCTCAACTAAAGTCAAACAAACCCCTTCCCAAACACCTTCAAAAACTATCTATCTTCCTAGATCCATCTGGAGCTTTGCGAGTGGGGGGACGTTTAAGACAATCAGACTTACCTTATAGTGTCAAACACCCATATCTTTTATCCAAACAATCCCGACTGAGTGCCATCCTTATCGACCACTATCACGTATCTTACCTTCATAGCGGGCCACGCCTTTTACATTCATTGATTCAGCGTCGATTTTGGATCCTCGGTATTAGAAATCTTATTCGATCTCGGCTATCGAGATGTGTAACTTGCTGCAAGGCAAAACCTACTCCTTTTCAACCTGTTATGAGTGATCTACCTCCCTCCCGACTGACGGGAGGATCTTGCTTTCAGTCGATCGGAATCGACTTCGGAGGTCCCTATATGGTCAAGGAAAGCCGGCGCCGTAATGCCCGCATATATAAATCTTATCTGTGCCTTATAGTATGCCATGCTGTAAAGGCCATTCACCTTGAGCTGGTCACCGAGCTGACCACTGAAGCCTTTATCGCATCTTTAGATCGTTTTGTTGCTAGGAGGGGCCTATGCCAATCTATAACTACTGACGGCGGAACCAACTTTGTTGGCGCGAAACGCTACTTATCAGAAGTATGTGAAATGTTAGACAGGGAAAATCTAAACATCCGCGATCAGCTTTCGTCTCGTGGTATCGTATGGAATATTAACCCACCCTCCGGAGCCCATTTCGGTGGAATCTTCGAGAGTGGTATAAAATCCACTAAGTACCATCTCAAGCGAATTGTAGGAAGCCAAGTTCTAACTTTCGAAGAACTCTATACCGTGCTCACGAAAGTAGAAGCGATGTTAAACTCGAGACCTTTAATCGCACTCTCATCTGATCCTAATGAAGTTGACGCTCTTACAGCCGGTCACTTTCTTATCGGCCGCCCGTTAGTAGCTTTACCCGAACCAACAATCAACGATGACCTATCTCTTCGATCACGCTGGCGGTTGCTACAGCGATTATCTCAATCCTTTTGGAAGATATGGTCTAGGGACTATTTACACACCCTGCAGCAGCGTAATAAATGGCTTAAAACTGAAAATAGTCAACCAAAACTGAACGATCTTGTTACTATTATCGAACCTGGTCTGCCTGCGAATACCTGGAGAACGGGTCGCATAGTGAAACTTCATAAAGGAAGAGACGATCATATTCGGGTCGTTACCGTCAAAACTAACAAAGGCGAGCTAATCCGCCCAGCGAATAAGGTTTGTCTTATTCCAACATCTCCGGACATACCTAATGATGTCCAATCTTAGTTAGTTAAAATTCATTTTGGTCTTATAAGTTGTATTATAATTATAACCCGCATAACAACCTTTTATAAATTACCTTTGCTAAAATTATACCTCTCTAACTATAAGTAATAATCTTTCTTACAATCTTATCTTAAACTTACACATTAATAGCCATCCATACCTTTATAAACATGATACATTAAAACATACACCATGCAAACCCTATTTCCTATAGTTTGTTATTTCTGGCATGCATTCACGCATAAGTACCTAAACTCCTTATCTCAATGGGGTGAATGACCATAGTTAACAGGTGTGAATCCGCATAGCTGATATAACATTAGGATCTCGAACCATTTATGTGTTTTATGAAATTCTCGGTTAATTTCATGTGGGGGGATATGTTCAGACCTCAGCCTACCTAAATCCTTCCTTTCCAATTACCTATCTATCGGCGGCTCACGATTCAAATTTGGCGCCACCGGAAGACCCAAGTTCGTGACGTCACATCAGAAGAAAAAAAAAGCAAGATGTCTGCTCCTATTGCTTGATGCGTGTGCGCTCCGTGAAAGAAAATCAAAATAACAGTGAAGGCCTTCCAAAACTTTATATAAACTATTCTTAAAACTATCTCCAAGTGAAATACGAACAAATTAAGCAAAAAACAAGTGTTGTGCATACAAATACAATATCAAAACGACGCCGAATAACTGTGAGTACCTACCTACCTATCCTACACAGCCTAACCGCCTCTGCTGAGTCTGTCGAAGTATATATATCAGTGTTGCATTGCAGTTAAGCCGTAACAGGGATTTTATTTGATTTCTTAAAAATCTACAGGTAGCTCAACTGATCCATATCAACATAACATCCATAAAAGTTATCGTTGAAGCGACGGCGCGGGCGGCTCAAAACCACTTGATTTTCGCTACACTGAAATTTAAGCGGATGTTATGATTTGAGTCCACTGACAATTAGGTACTTAGATATTTATATAGCTTGGTATATTTATCTCTTCATAAACATTATTTCTGTTTTCACGCCACCGTATATAATTTTTTGATCACTTCTTGTCCATCCTAAGGTTGCCTGGAAGAGATCGCTTTTAGCGATAAGGCCGCCCATTGTACATTATTTGTGTTTGTATTTTTTTTGTTTTCTGTGATTTCTTGGTGTGCAATAAAGTATATTTGTATTGTATTGTATTGTACTTACATACAAAGGCTACCTTGCAGACCTCCCTGTACTTTTGTGTTTTATATTAATGTCTATGCTGTATATTGCTTGTTGTATAAAATAAAGATTTGTTATATTGTATTGTACGTTTTTTTAGTGTTTCGAGATCGGAGATCGGTTTCGAAACTCATATGGTCCCTTATGGACCTTTATGGTCGCGCTTTGTCTGTCCTATTTTCCCTCCTTAATATCTCAGCAACTACCTTTAGAATAATAATACATTTCATGCGCCTGAACAGATTTGAAGAAAAGAAAATGAAAAATGAAATTGAAAATTTTCCATAGGTACATATTCTGATGCCAAAATTTTAAAAGAGAAGACAAGTGAGGTATCTGATGAAAGGTATGGTGTATGTACATTTCAAAATAGTTTTAGAAATTTCTGTAGGTTTCAAACTTTTCGAAATATTTTGAAAAAAGTCGAAAAAATACCCATTCCCCCCTATCTCCGAAGTTTGCAGAGCGATCCATTTGAAATGTATATGGCGTTTGTAGATATGAATCTATATTTTACAGTAAAAATATAGAGAAGTCTGTAAAAAGAATACTTTTTGAAAAATGTTAAAAAGGGGCGAATATTAATATCAAATGAAAGGTATCGGTTTGTAAATTTCAAACCTGTTTTTCAAATTTCTGTAGGTTTCATACTTTTGAAAGATTTTGAAAAAAGTTGAAAAAATTGCAGTTAGATTGCAGTGAGTCACTGACAAGTTATGACAACTATTGTCAAAGGGAGAGTAGTTAAAAAATAAACTGCCTTTATAAAACAAGATGGTATGCAAACTAGCTCATAGTTATACCACAGCCTACCTATATGCATACAGTAGTTCGACGAAGGCGTTTTGACAGGGCAATCGTGCGGGGCCATAGGAACGGGTCGCGGGGCGGGACGCTCCCGAGTAACTAAGGCGGTGATGTATTCTACTCGGGAGCGTCCCTCCCCGTCCCGTCCCTTGCCCCCCGTACGATTTCTCTGTCAAAACCACGTCAAAATGCCTTCGTCGAACGACTGTGTGCAATGTGCATATAGACGACCTCCGTGGCGCAGCGGGCGAAGGTCCGCCTGCGACGCAGCAGGTTGCGGGTTCGATTCCCGCCTCGGAACAAATTTGTGTACGATCTGCAGAAATTTGTTCTGTTGGTCTGGGTGTTTTCTATTTATAATAAAAAATATCTATCTATGTAGTGTATTATGTATATCAGTTATGTAGTACCAATAACACAAGCTCTGCTTAGCTTGGGGCTAGATAATGCTGTGTGAATTGTCCAACATTATTTATTTATTTTATTTATTTATTTATAGGTAGCTAGGCTGTGGTTGTACACAGCATACAGATGTATTCTCCGTGTTTATTATTAGACATACCTGATACCAACCCACATGCAATTCCCACAAGTGGGTTTGGTTTACTCATTAAAGGAATTGAACGTGAAGATGTTTCTAGATAAAGTTTACGATGTCTGGATCGTAGATCCACATGTCTGTCTAGATGCGTCGCCGAAGGTTTATGTGTCTGCAATTATACACAATTGTTTTAGGTATGTTTACACGGAGTAGAAAGCCTTATGTGGGGTGGGAGTCTGTTTGTAGTATTTGGAATCATCATCATCATCATCATCATCAACCTAAATTAGTCCACTGCTGGACATAGGCCTCCCCTAATGAGCGCCATAGCGCCCTGTCTTCAGCTTGCCGCATCCAGCATCTGCCTGCAGTCTTTCGCAGATCGTCATCCCACCTGGCCGGAGGGCGTCCTACACTACGTTTGCCGAGTCGTGGTCTCCATTCAAGAACACGTTTGCCCCAGCGGTTGTCGGTTCTTCGCGAGATATGGCCGGCCCACTGCCACTTCAACTTGCTAATTCTTTGAGCTATGTCGATAACTTTGGTTCTCTGTCGGATGTATACGTTGCGAATTCTGTCCTTCAGAGAGACTCCGAGCATAGCTCTTTCCATTGCTCGCTGAGCGACTTTGAACTGGTGGACCAGCCCTACCGTGAGTGTCCACGTCTCAGCTCCGTAGGTCATGACGGGTAGGACGCACTGATTGAAAACTTTAGTTTTCAAGGATTTTGGTATGGATGACGAGAAGACTCGACGTAGTTTCCCAAACTTGGAATACTCATGGGCCAATGGGCCGAATGTGGCAGCCATATTGCCACAATCGGTCTATTAGCTTTGAATGATCTAAGATGTAGGTAGTCAGTTACCACAGCATAGCTGTACAGGATCGCTTTGGACGGACCTAAGGGGAGGTACCTTAACCGATGTAGCTGAAGGAAAGTGGTGTTAGGAGACTATCCATAATTTTTCGAGGATTCTGAATTGCGCTGGCTGGAATGTGGAATCATACATAATATGTCTGTCTGTCTGTCTGTCCCTATGTGTGAGTATCTTTAAAACTACGCAACGGATTTTGATGCGGTTTTTTTTAATAGATAGAGTGATTCAAGAGGAAGGTTTATATGTATAATACATGCATAATATAGTAGAGAAACACTGATAATTTTAGACGTTTCTAATGTGATGTCGTAAATAAACACATTATTCTGCGCTTACATTGCAAACGCTGGCTAAACCCTACTAGATATATTAAAATAATATATTTTTGTATTTTTTGTAATTTACTACAGTATTGTACACCTTAAAAAGGTCTACAAAAAAGTCTGCGAGAGTAAACGTCTATCTCTTAGGGATAAACCATATATAACCATACTTTTTACGAGAAATAATGGCTTATTTACGAAGCGATTATAAGCAATACAGCATTAATCCTTATCCAATTAAGTACCTTAAATACAATGTGCATTTAATATAGATCAATATGGCTCTTTACAGCTTGTAATATAAATGAATATTTTCAAAGATATCACAGATTTAAAATACAGGGACATAGCGGTTGCAGCGGTACCGGCCGGGGGGCCGATTCTGTAGTATATTTAGTATCAGCATAGCACCCGTGCGAAGCCAGGGCGGGTCGTTAGTTCAAAATAAATAAAGAAGTTATGGCCCGCTTCCTTTGTTAGTATTAGCTGACCTACACAATCAGCCAATAAGAAATTCGTCATCAAACCACATGTTAGCGCAAATACATAAACCTCTGTCGACTCCTAGCCAACTACACGGGTTCAATTCAACGCACGATAATTATATTTTCGCCTCAATTTTTAGTTGGATATCTGTCACTCATTATTAATATCGAAACATAAAAATGTCTACAGAAATTTTGGTAATTACGGCTTCAGAAAACTTGCCAACATTCTTTGGGTTAGGAAACATCTCGTCCGCGAGTTTTCCACTTTTGAGTAAGGGGACAACTCGTCCCAATCTAAAGTCACTTTGTTTTTTTTTTTTGCGATTTTGCGTAATTAAATGCCGAGTGGGTTTTTTTATTAGAAAACCAACTTTTAGATTAATTTACTCCCGCTGATAAAGATCTTATAGTGTTATCACGAACCACTTTCTACAACTTCGATATGAAATCATAAACCTGATCCTGTCAGTTGAAATTAAATTCATAGTTATTCTAAACCATTGCGTTTCTATCGTCCAATTAAAAGCCGTAACTGATATCTGTCTGCGCCGGCGCCTCGGCGCGGCGGCGAAGGCAATATTTTTTTAATCGAATGTCTATTCATATTCTCTCATCGAATCTTGCCTGTGCCTATTATTTGCAAAGAAGGTAGGTAGATAAGTAGTAATCGGAGATCGCTATCGTTTTGCGGATTAGACACCCTGACCTTATGGGAAATAGATGCCCTGAATTTTGGGAAGATCTCGCCCGCTCCAAACCTAGCCTGCGGGTGAGTTGTTCCTTTTCTGCAATTCTTCTCTTTTTTCATGTTTATCAAAATTGTTCTGTATAAATTAATAATCTTGAAAAAGAGAAAATATAATTTATACCTAACCAAATGTAACGATTTAAATAGTTTTAATAATAACTAAACTGTGTAAGTAAACAGGAATTCTAAATTTTCTAATTTTTTTTTCTTCTTATAAAATGAGTGTCACTGTAATGAGGGATGGCATAGATGTCTATAACACAGGCTTTACAAGCCTAGCGTAGATATCTAAGGCTAACCAATACAATCAACGTAAACATAGATTTAAAGTACCTAATTATCTATATATCTATATATATAAAAGAAAGTCGTGTTAGTTACACTATTTATAACTCAAGAACGGCTGAACCGATTTGGCTGAAAATTGGTGGGGAGGCAGCTTAGAACCAGGAGACGGACATAGGCTATGTTTTATCCCGGGATTACCACGGGAACGGGAACTACGCAGGCGAAGCCGCGGGCAGCAGCTAGTATATATATAAAAGAAAGTCGTGTTAGTTACACTATTTATAACTCAAGAACGGCTGAACCGATTTGGCTGAAAATTGGTGGGGAGGCAGCTTAAAACCAGGAGACGGACATAGGCTATGTTTTATCCCGGAATTACCACGGGAACGGGAACTACGCAAGCGAAGCCGCGGGCAGCAGCTAGTTAGTTATATTTAGAAAAATGATTGTTTTCGGAATAGTTTTGTCTGTGTTTTTATGCAATAAATAAATTTCTTTCTTTCATTTCTGAAATGCTAAGTGGACAACTCGCCCGAATCAAAAATCAAGAATGGGCCAGTTGTTCCCTAATTAAAGTGAAGAGGACACTCGTCCACGAGTAGATCCTATTTGAACTAGAGATTCCATCTGATAGACAAGTATTCAAGAAATTCCGAAAACAAACAGGACTTTTCAAATTAATTTAGTTTACTTTCCGCAACCGTCTTTAATCGTAAGTGCATAAAGTCTATTTAAAATTCATGCCCTTAAAGCCTTGCTCAACTCAACCTCAACCTCAACAGCCTGTATTGGTCCACTGCTGGACGCAGGCCTCCAGCTGATAAGCGCCTTATTGGCTTTTATCTCATGGGGGGCCCATAATCCCCACGCTAGGCATGCGGGTTGGGGATCGCAGTTCGGTGGTAGAATTGTTCTGCAGGGAGCGCTGCTACCCGCCCCCGGTGGATATCCCTTAGTCGTCTCTTACGACACCCGCGGGAAGTGTTGGGGTGGTGCAAATTCTAAGCCGGCACCACACAGCTGCTTGCTCTACTACTCTACATTATTTCCCCCTACTTTAGGAACATACTTTCGCTACCTAATTATCTCTAATAAAGCTATATTAATAATAAGAGATTTGATCACCACCTAAATGGTCTAATCACGATTATAACACGGTCTAATGCTGGCAACACTCGTTAACCACCGGATGGCTAAACGGGTGGTAAACGAGTGGTAATGGTAATCGTTTCGGCAAACTAGACCGACCCGTTTGATTTACTTTCGCTGGTGTCGATGTGTACACCTGGTCAATCAATATTGGAAGAGTTCTTTATGTGCGGAAAGTGGAACAGGTACTGTTGGCTTCACTGACATGTAAAGACTCAAATTCAAATTCATTTATTCATTTGTGATACACAGGTATTACAGGGATGTTCAGACATATAATTAAGAGCACTGTAATCTGCCATTTAGCGTACTAATTTTACATAATTCATGAATACCGAAAATAATATTAATAATAGTGAAGCTTACAAGGAAAAGTTTGAAGAATTAAAAAATAATGCATTTACTAAATTGCAACGAGTACCACTGAACTCTACATTTACTTAATATAAACTGCGTCAAATTCATGCAAATTTTAAAATGTTTTACTTATTTAATAATTAAAAAGATTAGATTTAAATATTATGATGTCATTACACTTCCTAATGTCAGTTGGTAAATGGTTATAAATTTTGAGTGCCATTACAAAAATACTCTTATTAAATAGAGTTCTTTTCACGTTATTCCTAAGTTGTAAACAGTCTTGTCGCCGACTCTTTAGTACTTCCTCACGGGGTCATCAGATCTATTTCGCAAATGGCCTTTCCCTTGAACGTCCTTTATTAGCTCATTTTCTAGCGAGTTAGTCGCTTCGAAAGGCCCTACCTTCAACTTCTTGTTTTATGGCCGCTTGCTATTTGCTACGGCTCTACTAGTGTCAGAGTCATGGAGTAGGTAGGTAACTTCATTGATATAAACATAAAAGAAGATGATTGGTTCTATTTAAGATTTGGTAGCCTAAATTCTTAGGGTTCTTTGAACACAGAATCTTTAAGATATTTTGCCAATGCAGTCCCATCTATGTGCTTTTATTGACAAAAGATGTTTATTTATAATATCATTGCAGAAGATAAGTCAAATCAAATCAAATCAAAAACTCTTTATTTCCATAAATACAATAAATGTACACTTAGAAAAGGTCAAATCATAAAACTAAACACTGACACGGAAATAAAGTGATATTTTTGATTTCTGTCGCTTCGGTATGTAGACTAAAGTAAAGAAGCGACGAAGAAACCTTTAGCCTATATATAATAAGAGCTTTTATCATTAGAGAAATAACTGCCGTTTTCTTATTGATTGAGTGAATACCAACATATGAATTTCAATCATTCACTGAATATTTCTTTACCTACATGCAATCGTAAACACTAGGTAACGGTTCTTTTCATTCAGGAAAAGGAATCTATATTAACTTATCTTTTCTCTTTTCCCGAGAATTTTAACCACATGAGTGAGATCACGCAAATCATTCGAATTATTATTTCTGAGAAATGTATTTACTAAGTGTTCGTTTATGAAAGGAAAGTAGGTACAAGACAAGAAATCTATGATTCATTGAAATAAATGGTTTGAGGAAAGTGACATGAATAAGTGGGCTTATTCCAATAATCCCCTGCCATGATCCCCTGCGAAGGGGATTTCTGGACTTTTTGTCCAATAATCCCCTGCCGGTTCAAAGAGAAGAGGCGCAGGGGATTTGTGGACAAGAGTTCCAGAAATCCCCTGATCCACTTATTTACACCGTAAGTAGTTTATTAGATTATTATATTATATTATTATTATTATTATATTATAAGTATATAATGTATTATTATGTATAGGTATATTGTATATTTAAGTAAAACGCCACCGTCATTACGTCTACAACTGCTTTGTGTCCATCCCAAGGTTGTCTGGAAGAGATCGCTTTTAGCGAAAAGGCCGCCCATTGTGCAACTCTGTATCTCTCTTTTCCTGTATTTTTATTTTTGTATTTTCTTGGTGTGCAATAAAGTGTTATTGTATTGTATTGTATGTATTGTATGTATTGTATTGTAGTTGTTCGTTCTGTGGTCGGTAGATACTAGGTACTAGGGCCCGTTTTATATAAGCTTTAACAGTCATCGATTTATGCTTGCGGAACGCTTTTCTAGGGGAGGCCATTGCGGGAACGCAAGACAATCTAAATATCGGTGTTAAATAATCAATAGATGTAAGTTTATTCTTACTTTGATAATTATTAAACTTTATAATCAAATTACTTTAACATTATTATCTGCATAAGTGTGTATGTATGTATCTATCTTTGACATTTACATTTATTTCATTTTTTGTCGTTTTCCTTTAATTAATGTATTAGGATTTGCTAATTTAAATATTGACCTTAATAAGACTAGAATATAAGGTACCTACTCTATTGCATTGGGTGTGCCTGTTAGGATAAATGTAAATGATTATAAATAATAAATCTATCTATATATATAAAAGAAAGTCGTGTTAGTTACACTATTTATAACTCAAGAACGGCTGAACCGATTTGGCTGAAAATTGGTGGGGAGGCAGCTTAGAACCAGGAGACGGACATATGTTTTATCCCGGAATTACCACGGGAACGGGAACTACGCAGGCGAAGCCGCGGGCAGCAGCTAGTAAATAATAAAAGTTAAATGGGTAAGTTCCTGTATAATTATACCTCATTAAGCTTTTCACTGATATTTATTAAGATTTTTGATTAAAGGTTATTATTATTTTTTATTTTTTGTACAATAGTCTGTTTTTCTCAGAATATTCCGGTGAATTATGAAGCTCACGGGCCAATGAGTACCTAACACTTTATAATCGTGTTGCATTTTGGTCGTTCTGCAAGAATTTTCGGAATGTTCTACAGGTATTAAGTATTGTAGCTTTCTGCATCGATATGAAAATGTTTTTTGAAGTCCGTTCAGGTACCTAGTGAGCGAGGTTTTTAGGAATAACAGTCCAGTATTGGAGAGCACCAGCGGCACTATTATTATAACGCTTTTCTAACTGACTGTTTAAAAGGTATGAAGACGAGCTAAAAGACATACATAGCTGGAAAAACTTGTATAAGGTTGGCGAGAGATAGAGTAAAGTGGAAGGAGTTGGAGGAGGCCTTTGTCAAAACAGGGTATAGGGATGAAATGTCGATGTCGTAGCAAAACAATATTATAAACTAGTTTATGCCCGCGGCTTCGAACGCGTTGTTTGTATGGAAACGTTTAAAGGTGATTTCTTTCCCATGGGAACTGATTTATAGGATAAAAAGTAGCCTATGTTTGATTGAGATTAGAATAACCTTTTTTTTGAAGTGAAAACTTCTTTAGCGGCGTTGAGCACTTTTTCTGTAATGGGTATAAAATCTTAAACTCGCGTCAGGACACGTGACCTGATCGAAAAAGCGTAAGACGGATGGAGCAACGACGACATTATGCCGAAGGAATAAAGCTCAAAATTGTGCAGGATCTTCATTATAGCTAGGAAATTTCTTGAAGTTTTGTTTTGAGATAGAGTTCAAAATCGAACATTATTTTTAGGTAAACAGAATAGATAATAGTACTAGTTTTTATAAATTTTATTTTAATTCATTATTAGTGTACTGTAGTGTTTAATAAATAATTTTCTTTCTTTCTTTATACCTGTGTGAAAAATTTCAGCCCGATCCGTTCAGTAGTTTTATCGTGAAGAGGTAAAAAACATCCATCCATCCATACATCCAAGTGCCATCCATTAGTGCGAAGTGCGATGCGATGCGATTAGTGCGATTATAGTAGCAAAATATAAATATACCTAACAGTAACTAAATATAAATATAATAGTAACAAAATGTAAATCTTTTTTCGGGGGTTCGATTCCCGCCTTAGGACAAAATATGTTTCTACCTACGATCTGCAAATAATTGTTTTGGGTGTTCCGGGCGTTTTTCTATATTTAGAAAAAAATATTTCTATGTAATGTATTGTATATCAGTCATCTAGTAGATACAATTAACACAAGCTCTGCTTAGCTCGGGGCTAGATGATGTTGTTTGGATTGTCCAGTATTGTTTTTTTATATTAGATAATAATATTCTAAAAATTAATAATTCTACTAATACTATAAACGCGAAAGTTTGTAAGTACGGATGGATGAATGTTTGTTACTCTTTCACGTAAAAACGGCTGAACGGATCTGGCTGAAATTTGGCACAGTTATAGATTATACTCTGGAATAGCACATAGGCTATATTTTATCTCGGAATTCCCACGGGAACGGGAACTACGCGGGTGAAATCGCGAGACGCTCCTAGTAATAAATATTGCTGGCGCGTTTCGCACTCATGGACACATTGGGTATTGAATACATACAGCATCGATGGTTTCAGACATCGTCACATCAGCGAACTCAACCGAATAATTTATAGGATACATGGATGGTATACTAAAGAATTATTAGATAGACCTGAAGTTTTTTGTTTTTATAGTGCTTAAGCCTCACACTCTGGCAATGTTATTTTTGCGATGTTATTTAATTTCTTATTAGATAGACCATTAATTGTAAACAAATACATGACCATTCCGTTATCGAGGCTCCATCAATTATCAGCGGTAAAAGCCTTTAGCTAATCTGCTCGCAATAGCTCCATAAACTCATGTTCTAGCTTATAAATTAAATAATCATGCTTATAAATTAAATAATCATGCTTATAAATTAAATAATCATGCTAATAAATCGCATGTCTCAAGTAAGAACATATAAATCTTGCGCGGCGACACCTCAACATGCATTATTTAAATTAATTGACTTTTACAACAGTGATTCACACGAAATGGCCATTTTAAATTGTTATGATTTCCCTGACAAGTGGTGAAAATAAAGAAAATATTCGTGAAATTAATCATCCTGATTTATTCGTCTGAGTATTTCACGAATGGACAAAAAATGCTTGAATGGTTGCTCGTTTCATTTGGACAAGGTTAATAATTTTATGCATTCCGTGGGTTCCTCGTTTCTTTAGTCAGTTTCAGTGGACGAGGGAAGAGAATCGTTGCACCGAACCACAGAATAACTATAAAGGACGTACTAAAGGCGCGCCTTTCCGGGTCAAAAGTACTGGCCGAAGGAAAAAAAAAAAATTATGTTATTCGTTAGGTATATGAAATCGTATGAGACTTGGTACATTTGTCAGTACTGAATGCCTTACCCCCGAATACTCAAACGCAACTCAGGGTTGAGCATTTTTTGACAGTTTTCTATAAGAATCTATCAAAATTTCGTCATTTGAGACGAGCTTAAATTTGAGTTGCGTTTGAGTATTCGGGGGTTAGCAGGGTCCATGTTTGAAACACTTTACCTCTCAGATCAGATCCCAAGAACAACATGTTTGAATTTTCAGATAAAGTAGGTACATTCAATTCTATTACATCGAATCCCTCGCGTTCGACTCGAAAAAAAGAGTATAAGTTAAATAAAGTAAAAGCAAAGTAAAATTCATTTATTATATTTGACACAAGTAAACATACAATAATCTAAATGAATCCATACACTCCCGAATTAGTATATATAATATACTGTAGGTATTTCAGGAGTCAGTGGCTTCTCCTATGTAAAATACATGTTGTGTCCGACAAAACATAATACAATTAAGTACTATCGATGATAGATTTAAATAATCTACATTTGTTTGTACGCATCATTAGTAACCTATTGGTTAGGTTAGTCAAAGAATTTGATAGAATTTCATACATTCACACACTGCTAACATTTAAATAAATAAATAAATAGAAATAAATAATGCTGGACAATTCACACAGCATTATCTAGCCCCAAGCTAAGCAGAGCTTGTGTTATGGGTACTAGATAACTGATATACTTAATACAATACACTACATAGATAGATATTTTTTATTATACATAGTAAACACACCCAGACCAACGGAACAAATTTCTGCAGATCGTACACAAATTTGTTCCGAGACCGGAATCGAACTCGCAACCTCCTGCGTCGCAGGCGGACCTTCGCCCGCTGCGCTACGGAGGTCGTCAATTAATGTGTTAATACGGTAGAGCGGTTATTATAATATTAAATCGTGTGAAACTTTTATGATAGCTCCGAAATAATGAAGTCATTATCTAAATAACTGGTTCGTTCAGTTCCTAAAACTGTTCTTAAGAATTATAAATCACGTGCCTGTGAATTTAAGAAGACAGCACATTATGTATGTTGAAATCACGGAATTTCCTAAAGGGAATCTTGCACGGCTATAGTGTCAACCTAAAATAAAACAAATCAACCAATTTCAACACCGGAAACTAAGTTTTCAATCTTTTAGCCGGACGCTAGTATAAAAGCTCTGAAACTTTCGATCCAACTGTACTGCAGCTCATTCTACGTGCGAATTGTTTTTTAATAAGTCACTTAGCATGCCAGGCGCGCTTGCAAAAGCCGGCTAACATACAAATTAAAGGCTTGTGGTATTTTATTGTCCAGAGATTGATAGTTTGCACCTCTCGGGTATTTTGAAAATAACAAAAATTTTGGTTATCCTTTTCGGACAGGTCGTTGACTTTATCTTGCTTTACGATTCGAAATTCGAATAAAGGTTAATGTCTTCTTGTCTTTAATAGTAACCGTATTATTCAAAAAGGTGACTTACTAATTCTAATGGAAAATGTTGCGTAATATACTAGAATATTTACACTCATTTTTGAAAAGTGTCTCAATTAGATTCTATCGTGCTTATAAAGAACTGAAAAAACACATTTTTTTATTCAATCGTTAAATGCCATTAAAATGCATTTATATATTTCACAGTAACGAAAACGATGGACGCAGGGGACGCTTTATTGCTGTGGTCATGGCGTCGTCAGTTGGCTGTGTATCTCTTAAAATACTGTTACATACCATGCATCAAGTTTTGTGGAAGGATCGAAAGTAGGTAGAAATAGAAATAGAAAGCCATTTATTTATATCAACAGTAAAACAGTTAAAAAAACAAAAACACACTTATAGAATAGGTATATACATAAAGTTGTTTTAAAAAGGTTTTTGCGAAAAACCTTTTTGTTCTCAAAAGTAATAATTGCACTTATAAACCTCTGTATGATTCTGTAAATAGGTATTCATTATAATTCAAAGCCAGACTGTCTGCGCGGAGCTTAATACTAGGAAATACGTGTTTGTAGAGTCGGCTACACTCAGATGTATTTAGTTCCATGTCGCTTTAAAATTGCCTTTCTCGACGACAGCGTTCAGTTCGCCTATAGGCGCTCTTTAGTATGAAAAGGTTCTAAAGTGTTTATCTACTTAGGTATATGTCAGTCAGTACAGTGACGCTATATTAGTATGTCAATATACTGCCTCGTTGGTCTAGCGGTCAGCTTGTTCAACCGCTGATTATGAGGTCCTGGGTTCGAATCCCGGGTCGGGCCAATAGTTGTTATTGGGATTTTTCTAGCAAGAAAAGTTCACAGTAGCAGCCCGGAGTCAGGAAGTTGGCGTTACACCCCCGTGCCTCGGAATGGTCCTGCGCCTAACCTCTCCCCGATCGTGTCGATCTGTCGTCCCATCGGATTATGAAAGTGAGGGATCAGAGAGTGCATCTATTTTTGCGCACACACTTGTGCACTATAATAAGTCCTGCGCATCTGGCTAGTCTCCGAGAGACTGGCCGCCGTGGTCGAAATTCGGCTAGGAGGACATTATTATGATGTCAATATATAAAAACAAATTAAAGAGCCACTTTCTACAATCAAACCAAACACGCACTGGATGTCAAAATGTTTGTTCAAAACCAATTCAAAACAATCGGTCAACGGCTTGACACAAATAAATCATTCTTATAATTTATTCAGTTGAAATAAAAACCGGTTAGATTATTTAAATAATGGCATCGATTCAAAATAAGCTATAGCTGTCCGAATTATCGGCGAACATTTTTACTGCCTATAGAAATAAATCTGGAGACTGTTTGAATTTACATTTTATTTGTTTTGTGAAATGCCGTTATTTTAATGTGTCCAAAACACTATTAAGTTAGGTGTTTTCAAATAGGTTTATTAAATAAATAAATAATGCTGGATAATCTATCTATCTTCTATCTATCTATCTATCTATCTATCTACATAGATAGATATTTTTTATTATACATAGAAAACACCCAGACCAACGGAACTTTCTGCAGATCGTACACAAATTTGTTCCGAGGCGGGAATCGAACCCGTAACCTCCTGCGTCGCAGGCGGACTGATCCATTTAACCTATATTAACTATACAGACACAAAGATTTAAACCAGTTTAAAAGCTAATCAATGCTCCTTACAATTATCGATTCTCAACGCTTCTCAATCGATTAAATTTCGTATCACTCATCAACCCGCTAACGAAGCTCGAACCACAGCTTACAAACAACAATCGTCTCACGGAAGCACGACCACAGGCATCTCTTTCTAACGTCATGTCAATAGAAGTACACGAGAGGGATGGCATTCTGCAATTTGTCTCCAATGACAGTGACAGTGACAGCTGGTGACGGCCAAGTAACTGCAATGCGAATGCGTTCTTCCTGGAACCCAGAACTAGGGTATGAAAACTTCGAAAAGGAAAGCTAAGCGATCTGATATGGACGAACGAGTTTTTATTTCTGTCAGTTAAATACTCCGTTAGGATGAACCGGTTATTGCTTTGCATGGCTGTCCACCGCTGTCCATACTCAAGGTCGATGTATTTTTGATTATGCAATGGAGCTGGTTTTTGTGCCATGACTTTGTTCTTTCTCGGGAATCTTAGCGCCGCTGCCCGCTCTATTGTAATAGGTTTTTGTCATGCATTGTTAATTTTCGAGCTGCTTCCGTACTACCTTTGATTTGCTCTTTTTAAAGTATTATTTTCTCGGCGTTTTCATTTATAAAATTTACTGATCGCGCAGGTGGAAATAAATTAGTGAAGGGTTCACAAAATCAAAAGAAGTACCTAATTATTTTACTCGATTCAATCTTATTTTCAACTTACACAATCAGTTCATTTTATAAATTAACGCCGAGGAAATCAAGTTTCAATTAAATTCTTACTAAGTTTATTGCAATATACCATTGCAATACCAAGTATGTTTCCATCCGGATTAAAGATTCCTCTGTTGACCGTAATTGTAATAGGTTTTTGTCACGTATTGTTAATTTTCGAGCTGCTTCCGTGTTTAGGTTTAGAGCTACGGGTATAAACATGAATAGTTAGGAATTTGTTTGACCGTCTCTGAAAATTCTACTGAATCAAACAAACCTCCTTGCCAACGTCTTCCTTTTCGTCCAGGGTTTCCCTAATAGACTTACACTGAAAAAAATATAGGCCAACGAAGACGTATTTTATCTTAGTTGGCGTCAAAATAGTTGGAATGATAAATATCTCATTCAATACAAACAAGAATGCATGGTAGCTGCAACATATCGAATTTGTTTAAAACGAAAAATAGGCACATCATTGACATATTAATGCTCTAAGTCAAAATAAATAATCACTTTGTCATATTAAACATTTATTTGAACTGGGTAAGCAAAAAACTTTGTTGCATTTAATCTCTGAATTAAATTAAATAGATACACTTTATAAGGCCACTTCATTAGTTGGTAGAAGGAGCTATTACTATTTAACTATGTTCTCATAGTCACAGAAGACAAGATCTTATCCAATGTAAACAATATTTTTTTTCAGTGTCCCTACTTCTTAAATATTTACCAAATACTTAATTATGAATGTAAGCGGATTAAATACGCCACCGCTCCCAAAGTCCCTCGTTAAGGGATGAAACGTTGGTGTTCTTCCCACACAAACTTAGGTTCGTAGTTAACCCGATTCATAATGAATTCGTCAAACTACGAAAGTTTTTATAATTCAGCAACAAAGCTTCTAGTTATTTGTAAATTATGTCAACAAATCCGAACAAAAAACTAAAATACACATGCTTGGAGTTGAGACAACTGTTAACAATATTTATTGAAGAAAAGATACCTATGAAATCGAAAGGACTTTAAATTGTGTTTAGCAAAAAACTTAATGTCATTTAAACCTACTGGGGAATCGTTTATCTTTTTTAAAGGCTCCTTAGTAAACTGAGGCCGCTCCAACTTATCCCACTGGGATGAGTTGACTAAATCATTAATTAGATAAATAAAAAGTCGAATATTCAGAAATCCCCTTCAAAAATCTGCTCTTAAAACCTAACCAAAATCAAAGAGCTTTGGCAAAAGCTCTTTGATCTTCCATCTCTATAGCAATTAAAGAGGTCGAGGAAGATAAATCATAGTGATTTACAATTTAACTCATATTTTACAGCATCCCATAGACTTCGAAATTGGTCTGTCAGTGTTCTTTTACGACTCTCGGTGTCCTAGAATACTCGTTGCTTTTAAACTGCCTTTTAAACAGAACCAGGCGTCGCGTCGCGTCGCTTTTAATATTTCTAACCAGAGTTTAGACAAGTCGTAAGTGCGGGTCTTTAATGCAAATTAGTCGCCTAATGGCTAAATAGAGTCTCATTAGCATAAGAACTTAATAGATACGTTAGAAATAATTAACAAGCTTCATCTTCTTGCTTTCCGTGTTCAAATAAGTACATATTTCCCGCGTTTATTTTTCGTACTAGGTACCTATCTTTGATTTGCTCTTTTAAACTATTATTTTCCCGGCGGCGTTCATTCATACAAATGTGGAAATAATTAGTGAAGGGTTCACAAAATCAAAATAAGTAATTATTTTACTCGATTCAATCTTATTTTCAAATTTTTCAACTTACACAATCAGTTCATTTTATAAATTAACGCCGAGGAAATCAAGTTTTAATTAAATTCTCACTAAGTTTATTGCAATACACCATTGGTATTGCAACCAAGCATGTTTCCATCCGGATCAAAGATTCCTCTGACCGATGCCAAGAAACAAAATGGAACGATTTTAACATTTCTGAAAACTCAGAAAGGAATGATTATCCTTAACCTCAACCAAGGGAACTTATGGAACTAAAATTGAGAAATTAGTAGTAATCAACATTTTTGATGTGAATTGTTCAATTATGGTTTAATCTTGTTATAATTTAAATTAATACAATTACAATGTACCTACTTATAAGAAATTTTGCATGTCAATGTGTTTTGCTGAAGTATGTGACACTATTCTAATGTTCAAGACCCTGTATTATGACCATATTTCCTGCAATAAATGATTTGAATTTGAATTTGAAACCTCAACAGCCTGTATTGGTCCACTGCTGGACGCAGGCCTCCCCCTGATAAGCGCCTTGTTGGCTTACCTCATGGGGGGTAATGCCCATAATCCCCACGCTAGGCATGCGGGTTGGGGATCGCAGTTCGGTGACAGAATTGTTCTGCAGGGAGCGCTGCAGCCCGCCCCCGGTGGTTATCCCTTAGTCGTCTCTCTAGACACCCGCGGGAAGAGTTGGGGTGGTGCAAATTCTGAGCCACACACAGCTTGACCATCCATTACAGTAGATATACAGCTTACTGTAGCTACAGATACACCAACTTTATAATTATTTTTGACATTTTACTTTTTGTTACGATATTTTAATGTTTTTAATTCGTGTAAATGGACTCTAGTCGTATAAAATATAACAATGTATACCTAATAATAAGAAAAATTCCGACACAATGTAATTATTGTTTGAGAATAAATAAATGAATGAATGAATGAACAGTACCATTGGCGTCCAGGATATGACCAGGATATGACCATGGCTATGAGACGTTGTATGACTGGTCCCAGATGGAACAGCTTTTATGTTGGTCCACTTGGATTGATGTGTTCAATCCAAGTGGACCAACTGTTGTTGTCGTTGTGTGTTGTTGTTGTGTGTTCTGTTGTTGTGTCTGTTGTGATGTTGTTCAGTCATGATCCACGTATGTTCAGTCATGATCCACATATTGGCCAAGTTATTGCGAGCCTAGACTTGTAGAGATTATCAAATCTGTCATCACAAAAGACGCCATTAATTAATTGGGTTAGTTTCACTTGGGCCCGGAATTGTTCTGATCTGTATCACTTGCTATCGGGGTTTTAGTTTTTGTACCTATACCTAACTACATCTAGGTAATAATTCACAATAGCAGCCCGGAGTCAGGAAGTTGGCGGTGTTACAGCTAAAGCCGTTGGTCCTGCGCCTAACCCATCCCCGATCGTGTCGATCTGTCGTCCCATCGGATTATGAGAGTGAGGGAACAGAGAGTGCACCTGTGTTTGCGCACACACTTGTGCACTATAATATGTCCTGCGCATCTGGCTAGTCTCCGAGAGACTGGCCGCCGTAGTCGAAATTCGGCTAGGAGGACATTATTATTACATCTAGGTACGGCTAAGATTCCAAACTCAAAGTGGTTTAGTTCCTCTGAGACCTTACAGGACTCTTGGGCAAACTGGGAAATAAAGAAAATTACAATAAAATAATAGAAATAAATTAGAACTAGTATTTACAATTGAAACAATTGAGCTAACTACAGACACAGCAGATACAGCGGCGCAATGCAGCCAGCGTAGCGGGGACGCGACGACTGGTATTGATTGGATCAGTTGAGCTAGCTGTTTTTAAACTTACGTGATCTAATAGGTAAATAAATGCGATAAATACCCGTGAATAATTATAATCATGTGATCACTTTTTGTCAATTGCCGTTGATTAATTGGAGTTAATTCCTCTTCGGTCCGGAATTATTCTGTTTAGTGTCACTTTCACATCTAGGCTCAGATTACAAACTCAAACTCAAAGTGGTTTATTTCCTTTAAACCTTAGATTCTTGGGCATGCCAGAAATTTTAAATGGCAGAAACAAGTTAAACTTATGAACTAGGAAATAAAGTGATCACTTTGTTCAACATGTGTACGGTACGGACCATAAATAGGTTCTGAACTTTTAATAAATAAATAAATAAATAAATAATGCTGGACAATTCACACAGCATTATCTAGCCCCAAGCTAAGCAGAGCTTGTGTTATGGGTACTAGATAACTGATATACTTAATACAATACACTACATAGATAGATATTTTTTTTATTATACATAGAAAACACCCAGACCAACGGAACAAATTTCTGCAGATCGTACACAAATTTGTTCCGAGGCGGGAATCGAACCCGCAACCTCCTGCGTCGCAGGCGGACCTTCGCCCGCTGCGCCACGGAGGTCGTCAAATCTTTTTTTAGGTAGGTACTAAACTTTTACGAACGTTCTATATATCTTACCCTGGGCACAAACGTCCAAAATTTGTACGATTTTTGTCGGTCTTTTGTTTCGTCGAAATTAGGTTATTAATATATAAGCCAATCAATCGTTCCGTGGTGCCATTACACATTCAAGCCAACGCAATGTCAAGCTTGAGCGGAGCTAGATATATTTTTAATGTTATTTTTTGTACTTACTTGTAGCTACAATTTATAGAATTCTTTAGCTTAGGTATATTCTAAGTGAGTCTTAGATTTATCGACATGTAACATTATCTTTATTAAGTATATAAAAGAAAGTCGTGTTAGTTACACTATTTATAACTCAAGAACGGCTGAACCGATTTGGCTGAAAATTGGTGGGGAGGCAGCTTAGAACTAGGAGACGGACATAGGCTATGTTTTATCCCGGAATTACCACGGGAACGGGAACTACGCAGGCGAAGCCGCGGGCAGCAGCTAGTATGTATATAAAAGAAAGTCGTGTTAGTTACACTATTTATAACTCAAGAACGGCTGTACCGATATGGCTGAAAATTGGTGGGTAGGTAGTTTAGAGCCAGGAGACGGACATAGGACACTGTTTATAAAAAAAATTTGGCGTACTTTTATGGCAAAACCTAACTTAGATAATGGGCTGCTTAATATACCGAAAATACGCGTGCGAAGCAGCGGGCGGAAGCTAGTTTTTATATATAAAGAACTGTTGAAGTAGGTACCTATTGTACAACAATTGAAAAGTATTTTCAAAACCTTACACTCAGCTAGAAATGAAACAAGAGTGCCTTAGGCTAGATCACAGAAGACAAAAGATAGATTTCTTGATGATTTTCTACGATGATTTTAGATTACCTAGACAAGCAAATAGACTAGAATAATGAGTCCTATTCCCTTCGAAATGACCCTCTATTTGTGTATCTATGAAACATAAGTAGGTAAGGAGCAAGTAGGTCGATAAAATTGTAGAATCGTGGTGGAAGTGACCCACGCGTGGGACCTAGCCGTCCATCACGAGCTCCTTGCTCCTTGCAGGGCCGCAGTAAGGATGGAATGGATGGGACTGCATCGAAAAGTTAAAAGTTGGATTGTAAAAAGACGTCCTGATGTACTGTTCATATTCTGCCACAGCACTGGAAGAAGGTTCCGCTTAAAATTGTACATAGAAAAAAGTTACATACGTATCTATCTAGGCTATTTTTAGCTATTTATAGCTATTTTTAAAGGACATAATGAAGAGAATGTGTTCTTGAATTAATAAGATTGTGATTTATTATTTTAATTACTGTTACTTCTGCTATTTATGATTTTATTGTGACTTTATACAGCTGTTTTCGTTTTAAGACTGTATTGTTTTTATTATTTTATCACGAATTGAATTTAAATTAGTTATTTTACAATTATGGCTAGCAATTTGTATAGTTAATTTTACAATTTATGCATGTGTTTTAAAATCAAATTATAAATCTTTGTACACTCGAAAGAGTAGATTGTGTAGTCCGAAAACTATATTTAAGAGCTGATGTATTACTTACCACAATCACAATGAATATTTATTCATTTTTACAGGTTTCAATGGTTATCAATATTACATAAAATATCAGTCGGAAGGTTATTTTACTATAGGCGCAATCATAATGTTTTACAATTTCCACATTGTGAGCTTGAGCAACAATGGTCACAATTTCCAGTTTAATCATTACGGTAATCGACGACCTCTGTGGCGCAGCGGGCGAATGTCCGCCTGCGACGCAGGAGGTTGCGGGTTCGATTACCGCCTCGAGACAAATATTTGAACCATCTGCAGATATTTGTTCAGGGTGTTCTGGAGTTTTTCTATATATAATAAAAAATATCTATGTAGTGTATTGTATTATGTATATCAGTTATCTAGTACCCATAACACAAGCTCTGCTTAGCTTGGGGCTAGATAATGCTGTGTGAATTTATTTATAATCACAGTGATCGCGAATCTCGTTATTCCAATATCGACTGCGACATTAATTTCCGTTCGACTGATCTCTTGCATCGGCTGCTCACAGTCACTACACAATACTGACCTACATGCTCCTTCCACTCGATTAACCTTCTGCCCCCTCCCGGCTAGTCCTGACTACACCCCCCGGGCACAACTGACCCACTTGCGCTGTGCAAGCTAACCGACTAACGGCGATGAGAATTATGAGTCAGACAAACAGTTTTGGGAATATCACTCGATTGTTATTTGTCATTGTTATACAAATTTGTAGAGCAACTTGTATGGTCACGAAAAATTACCGTGTTTGTGTAACTGTTAGTTGATTTTTTCACTACAATGCCGTTACTTTAGGTTTGTTGTTTGTCATACAACCTAATGTTATATGGAAGTATAAAAAATACTTGCTGAACAAGGTTACTTACCTAAATCTTTAATAAGTCCATAATTAATGGATAAACTGTTGTTCCATCTATCTTTTAAGATCTTTTTTGTACACAGTTTCTACAATAAATTTCATTTCGTTTCATTTAAATAATAAATACGAAATTAAAGGTTATATTAATTAATTCCCGAACGGATGAACCGATTTTCGTTTAGTTTTTTTTTGTGACATAGATAAATTAATCGCAAGTGTTCTTAGCCATGTTTCATAAAAATCTGATTCAACAAAATTTTAAAAACCCTCCGAGGTTTTTAAATTTTTGTTCTTATTAGCCTGTATAATGTATTAAAAAAAATTAAGTATGGATGTAGTTTTAAATTCTGATACAGGAACGAGATCGAGACATGTTACAGAGTTTATTTTACAAAGCTCAATACCAAGTAAAACTTTTCGTAGACTGTAGGTTGTGTTTAATATTATATCAGACCCTCTCAGTCTGAAACTTTAGCCTTCCACTAAATAAAGCCTTGTTCACACAACGATACAACTCAAATAAATTACTACTTTTGACACTTCTTGATACATCTGGGCCGTATGAACTGGGCGAAGGTCCGCCTGCGACGCAGGAGGTTGCGGGTTCGATTCCTGCCTCGGAACAAATGTTTGTACGATCTGCAGATGTATGTTCAGGGTGTTCTGGATGTTTTCTATGTATAATAAAAAATATCTATCTATGTAGTGTATCGGTTATCTAGTACCCATAACACAAGCTCTGGTTAGCTTGGGGCTAGATAACGCTGTGTGAATTGTCCATCATTATTTATTTATTTATATTTCACTCGTAAATACCTTCTGAACTTACTAACAAGTATTAGATAAACCTACCTTTTAATATTAGGCAATTGCTTTAATCTAGAATTCAAGATATTTATTGTCAAGAAAGGGAAAACAAAGCCAAAGCATTATTTGTAGAAAATACATTACGACATTGGATTTATCATTCTAGCAAATCGTAGAAATTCGACCAATTTATGGTTTTGACAGCTTTCATTAATCAATAATATCCAGCGTCTCCCGTCCGTTTTCTAACTCGAATGTGCACCTTTTTCGCTGCACGAGTGCAATTCTTTATTGTTTTTACCTTGCTGTCTTATTTAAGTTTTATACATCAGTCTTTAGAAAAAAATATCTTGGATTCTAGAAGAACCGAGTGCAGTTACATCTTGAAGTGCAAATTATCTTGCAATAGGCAATATCATACGGGTGGAACAGAGTCAGTGAATGTTAACTTATCATTATGACCGATAATGAGCGAGACCGCACGCTTCATAAGCTAGTCTCGGCTAGGGCTGCCATCCGTCCGGGTTTCCCCGGATTTGTCCTTGTTTAGAGGGCGTCCGGGGAGCGTCCGGGCGGGGTTCCATTTGTAGTCCGGGTTTAAAATTTCAAGTCTTGGGCCTCCGCCGGGCGACGCGATATATTTAAAATTTGCTTAGCTCAACACTAAGCAAATTTTAAATATATCGCGTCGCCCGGCGGAGGCCCAAGACTTGAAATTTTTAAACCCGGACTACAAATGGAACCCCGCCCGGACGCTCCCCAGAAGTCTAGAAGTGGGAGGGTTTATTCTTCTTTTTTATTGATTAGGTAGGTACATTGTTTTCATTGTTTTTATAGGTAAACTTATATTTTCTCTCCTCCCATTTTCTAACTTAACTTGTTTTTCCAAATTATTGTATATGATAGCATAGCGTATTTTATATCCACACTGTCATTTAGCCGTAAAGGCCATTAATTAGCTTTTATGTTGATAATTCTTGTTACTTATTTTGTTATTACATAAGCTTTAGGCCTTCCTTAAAAATAAATAAATAAATAAATTTCTAAGTCAACGCAATCAAAAGTTACAGCCGATTGTGCCCGACTAATATTTTGAAATGTCCAAGGGAATCACATGCACATAAAACCTATAGGGTACTTCCCGTTGACCTAGAATCATGAAAATTGGCAAGAAGCAAGGTCTTTTAACAAAATATAAGGGAAAAATTCGAAAACTGTGTGCGAGTCCAACTCGCACGTGACATTTATTTATGATACTGACTATGTTTGAAAAAAACCTGTTCACATGTCCGGGTTCCGGGCTCCAAACTCCGGGGTTTTCACGCGTCTTGTCCTGGTTGCCAAATGTTAGAAATGGCAGCCCTAGTCTCGGCTTGTGTGATGTGGCAAACAAAGCAATAGACAGATAAAAAAAATTAACTAGGTAGGTATCTAAATTGGTATACAAGTGTCAGTTATTTTGCTTCAGACTTTTAACGAAACATCTAACAGTAATCGATACATAACCTCAACCCCAACAGCCTGTATTGGTCCACTGCTGGACGCAGGCCTCCCCCTGATAAGCGCCTTATTGGCTTTTATCAGATGGGGGGTAATACCCATAATCCCCACGCTGGGTTGGGGATCGCAGTTCGGTGGAAGAATTGTTCTGCAGGGGGCGCTGCTGCCCGCCCCCGGTGGATATCCCTTAGTCGCCTCTTACGACACCCGCGGGAAGAGTTGGGGTGGTGCAAATTCTAAGCCGGCACCACACAGCGATACATAAGTTTTGGTAAAAATTTGAATACTTTCACTTTCAGTTAGAAAAAGCGCTTGCTTTTTCTTTTTTCATTATCACTCAAATGTGGACATTTGATTTCATTTTCATTTCAGTTGATTTTTTTTCAAATGTAGACTAGCCTTTACAGACAACGCCTCCAGACTTTGCAAACTGAAATTGAAACTGCACTCGATCGCAATTAACAATATAAACAATATCAGATTTCTGCGAGTCAAAGCTCTGCTCTGCTTTGCTCTGCTCGGCAGAGGTAATTATGGTCCGGGCCAATTAATCAACCAGACGAGAGGATGCAATGGTTGAGGTATTTACATGGTGGAGTTATTTTAATAAAATGGTTGAGGGAAGAGTTGTTTGAATGTGGTTTGAATATTCTCTGGATATTGTAAATGTCTCGTGTTCTAATATATGTTAGACGTTGCCTTTCTTTTACACTAGTAGTCCGCCTCGGCTTTGGTCACATCAGTTTAATGGGAATTTTAAAAGGAATAATTTGATTCATTTGTTACTAATATTTGATTGTAATTTTCTTTGTTAACTAGGTATAAGGAATTATTCTATAATAGGTATTCTATATCTATATATATTCTCTATTTGCATGATTTTTGCGACATTTTCAAAAGTACCTACCTGGGTATTTACACGGTCGAATTGTTTGAATGTTCATTGGTTATTGAAAATCTATTAGACTTTCTAGAACTTTTATTTTCAGTTAGAATATTAACTTTTATTTTCAGTTAGAATATTTAATCTTGCTATCTTTGAGGGAATTTGAATCTTATGAAAGAATGTGCGAGGTTTTTTAAGTAGGTACAATACAATTTAAATGTAGCCTATTAATAGGAACACCAAGCTTTTAAAGAGTCGTGTTTAAAGTTTTAAGAAGGGTTTATCTCAGAGGAGCATTAATACAGAACAGGAAATAACATTAATAGACATAAAATAGAGTTACTTTAGTAAGTGCGAAAGTAAGAGACCCCATGTGTTATGTGAACGGCGAGAGGGTGAGAAAAAAATACTGTCAGCTTACGAAACAAAATACAATACACAATACAATACAATACTCTTTATTGCACACCAAATAAAACAGAAACACAGGATAGGAAAAGATAAATACAAATAACGTTGCACAATGGGTGGCCTTATCGCTATGAGCGATCTCTTCCAGGCAACCTTTGGATGGACCGGAAGTGAAAGAACAAGTATAGACGTGGCGTGTTTTGCAAATAGTGGTAACTATAAATACAATAAATATGACTACTAAACAAAACAATCATTTCATGTCTTTTCTCCCATTCCATTAACTGCAAAAAATTCCAGTATTTTCAGTACCTCTCTCGCCGCTTGCATACCAAACGAGGTGACTATCCCTTCTGGTACATAGTTATTAATCATTCAGTCAAATCAAATCAAATCGAAAACTGTTTATTTCCATAAATACAATAAATGTACACTTATAAAAGGTCAAATCATAAAACTAAACATTGACACGGAAATAAAGTGATATATTTGATTTCTGTCGCTTCGGTATGTAGACTAAAGTAAAGAAGCGACGAAGAAACCTTTAGCGTGTTAGTTGTTATTTTTAGAGCTGAAGCAAAACTCGTCCCAAGCTTTTTTATCCTCTAGATAATCTGATATTTTGTAGTAAGCCTTTTTACAAAGGATATGTTTGACAATTTGTTTGAATTTATTGATTGATAATTTTTGCAACTCACTTGGAGTTTGTTGTAGAAGCGTATACATTGCCCTTTAAAAGATACATTGTTCGGTGCAGAGCTACCTTCTCATCATAAACGTGAATGCACTAAGTCGGCAGATGTCGTGGTCGGAACAGACATATCCGCTGCTATAATTAATTATCGCACTAATTGGTTTGCATCGCATCTCGCGGGATGGATACATCAATTTAGATGGACAGATAACAGATCATGTTATATACTTAGGTACGGTATTCACTGATATGGGGTATGATAAGGGAAACAATGTTTAAAGTGAGAGTATGAACGAGAAAGCTAGAAAGTAATCTATTGAGTATGAACATTTAATGGTCCAGCGACTGATGAATTTCGCATACAAACGTAATACCGAAATGATTTGTAATTTGAGCATATTTTCGCCATGGTCTGCTATTATTTGTATTAAAATAGTATAAGGTTCCTGCCACAATATATTTTCAAAATACCTTTCTGAAATGAAATTTAAACGAATCGCATTTTTACATTAATTAATGAATGTTTTCTTAGTATGTGTGTAGATAAGTATTGAAAAAAACTTGTGGCAGGAACCTAAATAAATACTATTATAATACAAATAATAGCAAACCATGATGAAGTTATTCTCAAATAACAAATCATTTGGGTACTACGTTTGTATGGGAAATTTATTTGTCGACTTTGACTCTTTTTAAGAGTTTGGTAGTTGAAAATTTTCTTGTTATGATTCATTCACCCGGGCTGGGAATAGAGTGGAACAACATTTTGAATGAAAGAGGTAACGAACATCCAAACATTCGAACTGGAACTTTTCCATTTATAGTACTAGTGTGATCTCTTTTTATTATTGAAGTGAAAACTTCTTTAGCGGCGTTGAGCACTTTTTCTGTAATGGGTATAAAATCTAAAACTCGCGTCAGGACACGTGACCTGATCGAAAAAGCGTAAGACGGATGGAGCAACGACGACCTTATGCCGAAGGAATAAAGCTCAAAATTGTGCAGGATCTTCATTATAGCTAGGAAATTTCTTGAAGTTTTGTTTTGAGATAGAGTTCAAAATCGAACATTATTTTTAGGTAAACAGAATAGATAATAGTACTAGTTTCCGACAACAACAATAGGCCCTAGCTTACGTAATAGTTGCTAGCGTCCGGCTCGCTTATACCTACCTACTTATGTATCTATAGATAATTAATTTCTCGAACGAATCGAAAAGAAAGACAAGGACAAAAATTTTCATTTATTCATTAATATAATTTTATAATTAAGGTTAGGTTTCGATCGAGTCTATCGTACTGCTTAACGGGTGTAAACAGACCCTTCACGAAGCCGTCAACCAAGCATTCTGTACATGAAACTAAGTAACACTGCGCAAAAATAATTGCTGGGAAACGGAATTTATTTTTGGACTTTAAAAATAATCAGATTTTTGTAGCGGGTAATGGTTTGCGCGCAACCGGCTGTAAATAATTGTAATATTACGGATGTAAGCGGGTTAACTACGAACCTTATTTGTGTTGGAAGAACACCAACGTTTCATCCCTTAACGAATTCGTCAAACTACGATAGTTTTTATAGTAAAATTGTAATATTATTTAATATTGTAAAATAATTGTAATAGTTTTAAAGTGTTAAATTTTTAATGTAATATAAATTGTCATGTTTGTGTACGATAGCGCAATAAATGAATATTGTATTCTACCACATAAATGATAGTACTTTTATACTGATAAAGCAATTGGTGCAAAATTATTCCCTAACCATTCCAAAATATCAAAATATTTTATATTTATTTTTATTTTTTATATATATATTTTGCATAGTGTAAAGGGATGCGGTTTTTTTTTTTTTGGATCGGACGCATAGGAATATTTAAAATAGAATTAAGTTATAGTTAGTAGCTTGTTAGTGTAATTTTATTAATGTTAATGTGTGTGTGTGTTTTTCTCAATGTATCTCTTTTATATTTCTTTGTAGATTTGTTGCTTCACTGTTATGACAAAGTAAATATTACTTAATAAATAAATGAATATTTTTTTTTTATGTAGGCGAGGTCTATTCTGGAACGCAACACAATCTAAATACCGGTGTCAAATAATCAATAGATGTAAGTTAAATAAGTTATTGTTTAATTATCATCTTCATTAGGTTTTTCATTAATTATGATTGTAGAATAAATGCTATTATTATTATTTACAAGTCTGTGTTTCTCTGAATATTCCTGTGATTTATGAAGCTCACGGGCTTATGTCAAGTGAGTAGGTACTATCACTTATAATTTTATTGTATTTTGGTCTTTCTGCAAAAATTTTAGGACTGTTCTACAGGTATTATTATTTTAGTATTGCAGCTTTCAGCTTTCTGCATTCCCAATAATTCAATTTATTTGACTAATTTAAACGTGTAAGTAACAATAATTGTAATACTATTTTATTTAACTCTTCAATCTATGTAACTAATGTAGTTGGTTAATTGAATCGTATTAGTTGCTAAATAAATAAATAACTCGCTATGAAAATGTTTAATTGAAGTCCTATACATAACATTCAGGCAGTGAGCGAGGTTTTTAGGAATAACTCCAGTACTGGAGAGCACCAGCCGCACTATGTAAACTTTTTAATTTTTCACATTATAATTATTATTATTATAAGTGTACATTTATTGTATAAGAGTATTTTTTTTTTCATAACACAAGCTCTGCTTAGCTTGGGGGTAGATAATGCTGTGTGAATTGTCCAGCATTATTTATTTATTTATTTATTATTATTATTATTATTTGATTTGACTCAATTTGTAGAGTCACGAGGCGACACGAGTATTCTATATCTAGCTTGCTTCTATTTCTGAGGGAACCAACCAATTTGCTTACCGTTAATGCAAGCGAAGCGGGTGAGAGTTTTTGCACGAAGACTATGGACCTGATAGAAATGATTAGAAAGGAAATTGTATGCTTTTACATCGAGGGCTACCCGCGTGTGGGAAACACTGGAAAACTGGGTTAGTTATACAAGATGCTATTAGTACAGTGCGGGTTCGATCCCCGACTCGGAACAAATATGTGTACGATCTGCAGAAAGTTCCGTTGGTCTGGGTGTTTTCTATGTATAATAAAAATATCTATCTATGTAATGTATTGTATTAAGTATATCAGTTATCTAGTACCCATAACACAAGCTCTGCTTAGCTTGGGGCTAGATAATGCTGTGTGAATTGTCCAGCATTATTTATTATTATTATTTTTTATATTATTTACATTATGGTACTAGTGTGTAATAGGCGAGGGTCTTAAGAGAGCTGAGGACGGTAATGATCAATACACACGTGTATCATACGACGTTTTTCAACACACTTGTGAATAAAAAACAATAAAAACTCATTTTATTACAGAGAAAACAAAAGTTATATTTGAGTGAAAGATTTATTAATCAACACGTACGAGTTAAAATTATCTATTTAAATAAGAAGCTACATGAAATGAGCAAGCAATAGGAACATTAATTTATTTGTTGTATTGAACACAATCTTTTTTTTTTTTGATAAAAACTTTTTTAAGAGCAAAGCAATGAAAGCAACTCAATCAATAAAATTAAAAAAATCTATAATTCACTAGTGAGTTATAGCAATGAAAAAGTCATAGTTTAATTATGGGTGTCATTCTGTGCCTAATTGCGGTGACCATAGAGCCACCTTATGAGCAAGTGTGTGGAAAAAAGAATTTACATACAACCAGTTTTTCAGTTTTTCTCCACGAATAATTTTATATTGCTTTCTCCCTTCGGCCTTTTTAGGCCACAAAAATATAGTAGTTTCGCCTACTATATCTTTCTCGAGAAATATAGCAGGTAGAGCTCAAATAAAGTAGGATACTATATAATATAGTAGGGTTGCAACCCTTAGTTTTATAGGTACCGTTCGGTTTTTCAGGTGATAGGATTTTTGGCTACACTCTCAAAATGAACTGACACAGAAACAAATTCTGAACATTCTCAATACTTAGACTTTTATTGCGTATAATAGAGATATAAATCCCGTGTTAATATAAATATCTCGTGCGTCTCGCGGCCATCGGCCGCTCCACGCAATTTAGATGTCGGATTTGCAAAAACTAGAGATTTTCAGATCAGTGGCAAAAACACGCGGTCCACATGTAAGGGAAAGTTTCGTGAGTTCTTGTGATTTTTGTGGCGAATATATATATCTTGAGTATAGCACGCGCATTTGGAATCCTTATGAAGTTACGTATAGACTTATGCTTGAACAAGTGCAGAAAAAAAATCTAAGATTTCTGTATTAAAAAAGTACATACTTATAGTAGGTAAAAAGGTAGGTATTAAGATATCTTTCGTTTCAGTTCAGTTCAGTTTATTTATTAATAACGTTTTGCGTTACAGGTCAGTTCTTAAATAAGTATAATTTACAATTGCATTGTATACACTAATAAATAGGTATTTCAAAATAATAATAATAATTTAATTGTCTAATAAAATATTATGTTTAAAAAAATTAATAAAAATAGAAATATTGAATAGAAACATAAATTTCTTTGAAATTACCCTGAGTGTGTAGTGGGCTTACAGACTATAAAAATAAAAACCAGATTCATAAGTTTTTCCGATTTTTCGTAACTTTTTTCCTAAGGTTTTAGTTTATTTTTCCTTTTCAGCTAACGCATGTTACCTATTATTCGTAGAACGAACAGTATAATTAAGATAGATAGATAGGTACCTAAACCTCCAATAAAATAAATGAAATAAAATTAAATTCTAATTAACTCTCAGTTAATTGATATTAAGTAGCAAAATATTATCCCACCCATCATTAAAAAGCCATACCTTCATAATCCATACTTAATGGTAAATGGTAAATACCAATGAACGGTAAATATCCATAAACCTATGAAAGGCTGCCGTAAACAGCTTAACATCTTGAAGCACAATGTGACATCTTCCGAAGGTTTGTCCGTTCGTTTCGTACCAGCTATTTCTGTCCATTTGAATAGCGGATAGCCGTATGTCAGGATTCCTAGGTTGCTAATTTATGCTAACACTAGGAAGGATTTTACTTTTAAAGCTTGCCGTTTTGTGTCAGAGCTCTGATGGTCGATTATTTGTGAGTACTGTCTTTTCCCCCTTAAGGCTAATCTTCAAGGGGGAAAACTGGAATTCATTTTTTTGGAGTCCAGTTTTCCCCCTTAGGGGGGAAAACTGGAATAACCCCTATTTTCGACGTTCACTGGCTGCATTTTGACGAATGAAAATTAAATAAATAAATAATGCTGGACAATTCACACAGCGTTATCTAGCCCCAAGCTAAGCAGAGCTTGTGTTATGGGTACTAGATAACTGATATACTTAATACAATACACTTCATTATATAATCAATTATAATCTAGAACAGATCTATATAGAATGAAAAATTGAACCAAATGACCGCGAAAATAGTAGTTTTTGGTTCACTTCAAATCAAATCAAATCAAATCAAAAACTCTTTATTTCCATAAATACAATAAATGTACACTTAGAAAAGGTCAAATCATAAAACTAAACACTGACACGGAAATAAAGTGATATTTTTGATTTCTGTCGCTTCGGTATGTAGACTAAAGTAAAGAAGCGACGAAGAAACCTTTAGCCTGTTAGTTGTTATTTTTCGAGTTGGAGCAAAACTCGTCCCAAGCTTTTTTATCCTCTAGACAATCTGATATTTTGTAGTAAGCCTTTTTACAAAGGATATGTTTTGTCACTCACGAAATCATTTTGAATCGAACAGTAGAGTTTGATTTCTCGATAGCACCTAGACAGACTTTTTTGTATATGTTTCGTGTTCCATGTCCTCACGCGCTGTATCAAATTAAATGAAAATGAATATTTTCCATACAAATTGTGAAGCCGAAATTTTAAAAGATGAAACAAAGGGTCATGTGGGGTATCAAATAAAAGGTATCGATTTGGACATTTCAAAACAGTTTTTAAGATTTCTGTAGGTTTCATACTTTTTGAAATATTTTGAAAAAAGTCGAAAAAGTACCCACCCTCTATCTCCGAAATTTGCAGAGCGATCCATTTAAAATGTGCGGAGCGTTTGTAGATATAGATCTATATTTTAAAGGAAAAATATAGAGAAGTCTGTTAAAGAACACTTTTTGAAAAAAGGTCAAAAAGGGGGGCTACCCCACCTCGAGTGGGGTATCAAATAAGGCTGAGTAATTCGTTTTTAGTAGGAGAAAAAAAAATTTGCACTATGTACCAAAACAGCACAATTTAGTTTGGAAAATGAGGAGACGGAGACTTAAGCTTTTTTTTATACTGAAGAGGAAAAACAGAAGCAGGAAGCGAGTTCCATTCCTTAGCGGTGGGAGTAGTGGGGAGTTAGTTTTTTAAGTAGGTATTATAATATTATTACCTATGTGTCTATTGTTTTCTGTCTTGTATGTACACATTATCTATCTATTTCGGTCACCGATTAAGCATTGCCATTCAACGTGGCAATGCTGCCAGCATTCTGGGCACTCTGCCTTCTGGTGACGGCTTAGATTTTTAAGAAATAGATATAAGTGTATATATTAGTTGTAATTGATTTATTCTGTTACTGTAATTTCCTTGAATAATAAATAAGATCACTCTTTTGATAAATTTTCTTTATATCCATAGGTTTGCTGTTAGAAAACTCTTTTAGGGTGAAGCTCGCCTTTATACATGTCCATTATGTGTAAACTTTTATGTATGAATTAACTTGTGTGTGTTATACACTCCCTTACAAACCTCTGTGGTTTTCTCAGTGTTATTATTATAAGCTTTTCAATGTAACATTAGTTTAAGTTGGTAAATAAATAAAGAATTTATGAATAATGAAGGTGGAGGAAAACCGATAAGTGCGAGTTCAACCCTCCAATCGCACTAAGCGTATACCCATAATAAATAATAAATAATGCTGGACAATCCACACAGTACCATCTAGCCCCAAAGTAAGCTACTCAAAGCTTGTGTTATGGGTACAAGATAACTGACATATTTAATACATTATATGCATAGATAGATATATTTTTTACGATACATAGGAAACACCCAGACCAACGGAACACATTTCTGCAGATCGTACACAAATTTGTTCCGAGGAGGGAATCGAACCCGCAACCTCTTGCGTCGCAGGCGGACTCTCGCTCGCTGCACCACTGAGGTCGTGAAACATACACACCAAGTAGGGGTGGTACTGTGCGTCTGTTTGTCCTGGAGTGGAAGGGAGATGGTGGGATCAGGTCGTGTTACTCCTGTGAGCATTCCCAAGTAAAATCCATACGTAACTGATAGAAATGGAACGCATCTGCACTAAGAAATCAAATAATATCGCAAAAATTTACGACTTCGGCGGGACTTGAACCCGCATCCTTCCGTCAGTACCGGAATGTGCTAACCAACTACACCACGAGGTCAAGTAACGTGGGAGTCGAAAATTTTTGTGATATTATTTGATTTCTCTTTGACGACCTCCGTGGCGCAGCGGGCGAAGGTCCGCCTGTAGACATGTGTAAGTAATGCTTGTAATATCACAAAAGTAATATTACGCGACGAAGTAATACAACATCACTCATCACTCGAGACGCCGAAGCATTACGCATTACACACATCACGCGACGCTCGGTTGGTGATAGGCAGGCAAGGCACATGCACGTTCTTCCATCTCCTTATCTCAATCGTGCGGATCCGGCTTTGTTCGGAATGTTTCGTAGTTTATATGGCACTGTATTGCGTGCGAATGAGACGCAGATAGATGTGTAAGTAATGCGTGCGAATGAAAGTAAATACAAAAGTAAAGTCATCACATCACGTTACCTACATTGCATTCGGCAAACATTATGCGGAGTTCGGTTTGGTTGGAGATTTGTATGCGAGCGAGTGATGCATTGCGTTGCGCGGACTCGGCTTTGTTCGTTATGCTTCGTAGGTACCTACATAATAATTATATTTGGTTAAAAACCAACCTACTTGCTCATTCAGTCTTATAATACTTACCACAATACCTACGTACACTACCTACCTAGCTTATATAAAATAAACTGACTACCTAGCCTACCTACACTAAGATGAATCTCTCTCTAGCCAGAGAGAGATTCATCTTAGTGTAGGTAGGTTAGGTAGTACGGGCCTAAGTATGAAGGAAAATCAACTTTACTACCCATAAATTCCATGTATTCTAAGATTAATTTGATTCTACCTAACCTATGGTATGTATGTACCTACCAAACAACAGTATTACCCAGGTAGGTACCACATTAACTTACCTACTAAGCCACTCCGTCCGTACTCGAATGTAGGTATAAGTATCGTTTCTATGGGAAGGAGCTACATGTAGAAAGTAATAAATTAAGGAAGCATTGCATTTGGTAATTGTAATATTACCTACCCTACTTATTACAACCATTCACAGCCGTGTCCGACATCACGGACATCACCGTGCACGGGTAATGTTTCGCGTAATGGTAATATTACAAAGTGATATCACCTTATCGTAGTGCAATAGTAATATGGCATCACGTTCTAGTGTACTGTTTTGCGCATGTCTATCCGCCTGCGACGCAGGAGGTTGCTGGTTCGATTCCCGCTTCGGGACAAATGTTTGTACGATCTGCAGATATTTGTTCAGGGCGTTCTGGATGTTTTCTATGTATAATAAATAATGTCTATCTATGTAGTGTATTGTATTAAGTATATCAGTTATCTAGTACCCATAACACAAGCTCTGCTTAGCTTGGGGCTAGATAATGCTGTGTGAATTGTCCAGCATTATTTATTTATTCTTAGAAATTACCCATATTGTGGGGTTATGTTATGTATTATGTACTATAATAACAAAAAAAGCATCTAAACTAGTTTTTAATATTGATTGCCACCCTCTGGTGGCGCTACTGTACTTCCGTCCCTTGTGTCTTTGTCAAAATTGCACGTTTTTCATTTACCTATGCTTTTTTCTGTAACCAAACTCAGTTTCTTATATTACAAAATACTCATTATTTTGATGAAACCCAACAATAACTCTACATTATGTATGTATGTACCTGTTTACTTACATGTAAACTGTGTCGATGACATATTATAAAAAGGCAGTAGGTACTAGGTACCTACCGACTAATAAAGAATATGAAATAGGTACATAATTGTTTTTTTCTTAGAAATACCTAATTATTCCGACCTCACTATACAGAAATAGTACTCCTAGTAACATGTCAATAAAAAAAATATAATTTGTACATTATTTATTAAAAAATAATTTATATAGAAATAAAACTTAAAATAGGCGGTAAATCCAAGTATTCTTGCACATCATAGAATACCGATTCCGTTAAATATTTTTTTAGTATATATTTAAATATAGACGTGGAAGGTGCTATATTAGCTCCAAACAAAACGAAACCTTAGGTACCTTACCTATTTATATAATTTTATATACGGTATTTATATAATCTAAGCATTTCCCTATTCAGTGAAACGTGTGTTTTCCCATCGCGCCGTGCAATTATGGTCTTTATTTCAATTGTTACCGTAATAGAGAGTAAATAGATTCCATTCAGTTTCTGTTGCGTGCTTCGTGGAACTGTTATTAGGACTTTAAGACTAGGAAGTTTCCTACTTGTACCTACTTACAAGAAAAGTACCTATTTCCTCCGCGAAGCGTGGGTTATGTTTTTAGAATGTTTCATCTAATTTCCAGCTTTCCAAACTCTATGGTTTTATTTTAACCTACGTGGTTTGTGAACACTCTACATGGCGTCCTACGGGTATGTTACATGGAGGGAAAGTACCTTGAATATTGTAGATAGAACATTTTACTGAAAGAAGACATTATTTGAATTTAAAAATTTTAAAATTCATGGTCTTCCTTTTATTTCTGACACTATGTTATTTATCAAAAAATAATAAGTACCTCAAAGCATCAAAGCGACTAAAGCGATTTTGATAAATACCATATTTTGTAGGCACTCTCATTTTGCGAAGTGTGAAAAAACGAGTTGATTTTTCATAGTTTTCTGAATCTAATCTATCTAATCCTTTTATCGGTACTATGTGCAAACTAAATAAATATTTTTTATAATTAGCAAATGTTATTTTTATATTTCTTTCGAATAGGTAAGTAAGTAAGTACTTACGTATATAAATAATAGATTTATGCGTTACTTTGTGGAAATCCATTGCAGAATATTAGGATAAAACAATATTTAGTGGGCGGAATTGTTACTAAATATTGTTTTATCGTAATTATAGGTAAGTACTTATAAGATTGGGTTCAATATTCGTTCTACATTTTTTTACTACTCTATGTCGCGTTCAGATAAGTATCTATCGATACAAGCCCAAACAAATTTTGAATACTTGAATACGTAAAAAAAAAATTCTAGCTCTAATTCTACCTACTTACGTAATTTAAAAAAATATTTAATCTCTCAACCAGGATAACTCAACAATTGCAATAAAATACCGCGCGGGTCGTACATTTTTTTTTGTCCTAAAACTCGAGGCGAATTTACCTATCAGCTATCATGTAACCGCAAAATGGCGTGTCTCTAATTAATGACATATTTTTGCGGGCTGCATGACTGACCAGTTCTACGGTCAATTCGATCAGTTTAAAATACCCCGGCATTCTCAGAATAGGTAAAATGGTTTATTTACAAGCAATTGAATCACATTATGCCATTAAATAATAATAATATTGCACGCATTTATAAGACCGGGTCTCAGAAATGATAAACAGAAGAATGATAATCTACTTTCATTTATAACACAATATCCTTAGGAAACACTTAGGTACTTTTTCAGCTTACATCGAATTATATTTAATGACGTAGTCGGGAATCATTTAAAATTAACTCCTGTAAATTATACCTAAACTACTGTTGTCGTCGAAATTCAATTCGAATTAAGAATATTAGTGTCCGGAAGCGGAAGCGCACTGCCTTCAATCAAACACGTTCTTAGTTCAAAAATGTGCGATGCACATTGACGCAAAAGAGGTTTTAGTCTTTTATTTTATTTTTAAATATACATTTGGCCAGCACTGAACTAAGTCGTTGATTTAAATAAAACTAACCAGTAAATAGTTTGAAAAATCAACACATGGTTTTTATAGAGTACTAGTTTATGCCCGCGGCTTCGCACGCGTTGTTTCTATGGAAACGTTTAAAGGTGATTTCTATCCCATGGGAACTGATTTATGGGATGTAAAAGTAGCCTATGTTTGATTCCAGGATTAGAATTACCTGTATGCAAAATTTCAGCCCGATCCGTTCAGTAGTTTTGGCGTGAAGAGGTAACAAACATCCACCCATCCATCCAAACTTTCGCATTTATAATAATAATGTGATAACACGCTGCTCTCACGGCACAAAGACTTCTGAATCATTTTTGTTTTACAGTTACTTCTACACCAGCACATTTAATATTTAATTTAATTATTTTTTAATTATTAAGTAACTTAACACCCTATCCAATACCGTGAAAGGGTTTAGTGATAAGAATCTAACTTCTAATCTAAGGGGCGTCCATTTTGTATTATAATTACAGTGCACTCTAAAGTAAATCAACTTGACGCTTTAAATTGGAGACTTAAGGCTTATGAATTTTGAAGAGACCTTTCTTTGTTCCTGTTTATTTTGTATAATTAGTTTATGTGAAGGGATATTATAAATTATTATATAATTCCGACGACCTCAGTGGTGCAGCGGGCGAGAGTCCGCCTGCGACGCAAGAGGTTGCGGGTTCGATTCCCGCCTCGGTACAAATTTGTGTACGATCTGCAGAAATTTGTTCCGTTGGTCTGGGCGTATTCTATGTATCATAAAAAAAATATCTATCTATGTATATAATGTATTAAATATATCAGTTATCTAGTACCCATAACACAAGCTTTGAGTAACTTAATTTGGGGCTAGATGGTGCTGTGTGGATTGTCCAGCATTATTTATTTATTATAATTTGTTACTATTGTATAAATATAATTAGGTAAGCAAGAATGATTCATTCGGGATAAATCAAAAGAAATAGTACGTAAAAAACTAAGTTGAGCTGGAAATTGTCACACTTAACTTGTTATTTTTACGATAAAAATAGTGCTAAAGACAATTTAAAAGCATAAGATATTAAATAAATTATCATCGTAAGCGCTCATTACGTGCTTTATTCTCACACGCATTTTTATCTCCATGTGAAATCTTCCGCCATTGTTTTTATGGTTTTATGATGGAGTGCCATAACCATCAGTTAGAACTGCATCCCATCTAGCACCGATACCCTAAAACTGTACCATTGTATGACGAAAATATTAACACTTTGAATTTCGAACTACAAAACTTGTTCTAAACGAGCGCAAACTCCAAAACCAACAGCCGGCGTTCTACCAAAATGGGCTCTTTATTCAAAACCTAATTAGCACTTCCGTATGTTTAATGACGAAGAAGTTTATTGTAAACTTCTTGGAGTGCAATAACCTAGGTTATGCCGCGTAACCCTCGGTCAAGGGTATAAATTAACCATAGATCGACTCTACTAATGACTAACTATTACAGCGATCAATTATTCACTCACCGAACGAGGTTCCGCATGACGAAGCTGGCTGGTAGATTTTAAAAATTAAAAAACAAATCACTTGAATTTGGAATTCTTTTTTTGAACACTCGGAATCGCGCGGGAGGGCGCTCTCGAAACACGTGCGGTGCGCTCGAAGCCTTCAACTGTTCTGCGAGTCTGCTCTTGAACTTGGCGAGAGTGCACGGCTACACTGCACAGTGCACAGTGCACAGTGCACATCGGTGCATTTTCGTCAAAGCCTGCACACTAGCTATTTTGTGTCCGAACAATGAACAATACGTCGCCTTTGATGTCAGACGGGCGATCCGGGGAGGATGTAAAATAATCCACGGAAAGCGTAGAAATTAACTTGAATTATTTAACGGGTAGAGTCGTAAATGTTATGAAGCTAATCACAGTATTTCATTCTGATTGCAATAGCGCTACATTTATATTCTTGTAGATGTATGAACAAAACTAGGTGTCCATTTTCTAGTATTCCCAGGTATCCATTATTACTTATATTAAATGATTTTAAACTGGAGAATCACCATTTACTTCATATAGACATCGAGCCGGCGGTGATCTGTCTTTAGGCGAGCTATACAATTTCTATTATTCCGTCTAAAAACTCAAAAGCAGCCTTTTTTCACAAAAAATTACAATAAAATAATAGAAAGAAATTAGAACTAGTATTTACAATTGAAACAATTGAGCTAACTGCAGACTGTTGCAAATAAATTGTCTAAAATGATTATGTTACTGTTTCTATTGAAAGAAGGTAGGCACCAACTTTTGGAATCTAATACGATTTTCATTTGGTCAAAATCCTAAAAACTGCGACACTGACAAAAAAGGTCGGTCTGCCGTCCCATCGGGTTATGAGAGTGAGGGAATAGAGAGTGCACCTGTGCTCGCGCACACACTTGTGCACTATAGTATGTTCTGTGCACAAGGCTACTCTCCTGTGAGACTGGTCGTTGTTGCCGATAATTCGACTCGGAGGACATTTTTGGTAGAGCAAGTTATGATAAATTCTCTGGTTTTTGCTAGGTACTTAAATCTAGAGCTGTGTGGTGCCGAGAATTTGCACCACCCCAACTCTTCCCGCGGGTGTCTAGAGAGGCGACTAACGGATATCCACCGGGGGCGGGCAGCAGCGCCCTCTGCAGAACAATTCTACCACCGAACTGCGATCCCCAACCCGGGGATTATGGGCATTACCCCCCATGAGATAAAAGCCAATAAGGTGCTTATTAGGTGGAGGCCTGCGTCCTGCAGTGGACCAATGCAGACAGTTGAGGTTGAGGTGAGGTAAAACTAGGACAAATATTAACGAATATTAATAAAACGCACTATTAACTAAAATGACCATGCTTGAGATATTCACCATTCACGTTAAATGTTCCGCTTAAGTATTTTGTAACGTGGTGAATGCACGCATCTGGTAATGACTGCCTTTTAAAGAAAATATTTTAATAGTTAAGTAACCAATTATTTGTGCATTAACACAGATTTGAATTCACACTTTTAATACGGCCATTTTAAGAGGGAAAGTGGTTTACGATGATTATTATCTTATTTTTACAAAATTATAATCAGTTACACACTGACTATTTAGTTCACTTTCACGGAAGTAAAATAAGATCCATTACTATGAGTTTTCTCTGAAGTTAAATTATAAGATCCGTTATTGTGATTTGTTATTGTTATGTTCGATAGGTACGAAACTTGGTTTAGGAAAATTGCTTATCAATAAATGGCTGACGCTCACTAGAGCGTTGTATAAAAAAATTGGATAACTACTTAGTGACTTTCTCAACTTTGCACTCATTAGAATATTAATTTGATGTTTTTGCTAAAATTTAAAACAGACTTCAAAATTTCAAATTCTTTTTTCGCTTCCTACTGATATTATAAACGCGATAGTTTTTAGGTATAGATAGATGTTTCTTACTCTTTCACGTAAAAACTACTGAACGGATCTGGATGAAATTTGGTACAGAGATAGATTATAGTCTAGAATAGGACATGGCTATATTTTATCCCGGAATTCCCACGGGAACGGGAATTACGCGGGTGGAACTGCGAGGCGCTGCTAGTTTAATATAATAATAATATAAGCCTTTATTCAAACTAAGTAGATATTTACAAACATTACATACTTAAAATTATAAATAAATAAATAAATAATGCTGGAAAATTTACACAGCATTATCTAGCCCCAAGCTAAGCAGAGCTTGTGTTATGGGTACTAGATAACTGATATACTTAATACAATACACTACATAGATAGATATTATATATTTTTTTATTATACATAGAAAACACCCAGACCAACAAATTTCTGCAGATCGTACAAAATTTGTTCCGAGGCGGGAATCGAACCCGCAACCTCCTGCGTCGCAGGCGGACCTTCGCCCGCTGCGCCACGGAAGTCGTCATTAGAACACTAGTTTGTTTCCCGCTTGGTCAAGGCCTCCCCCGCCTCCTCCACTCCTCCCTGTCTTTGGTTTCCTCGTCCATGTCTTACCTGTGTAGTGTTTGAAAAGAGTTATTTCATTATTTTGTTTTATTGAGTTCTGAAGAAGTTCTTACAAAGATTTCCGTGTGAGCCAGCCATAGACAATCCGCTTGGGCCTCTACGTTCTATCCATAGACATATAATGGTACCCAGGTTTATCTGTCTACCAAAATGATATGAAATGAAATTTATTTATTGTAGAAACTGTGTACAAAAAAGATCTTAAAAGCTAGGTGGAACAACAGTTTATCCATTAATTATGGATGTACAATATTTAACTTATATAACTAGGTAATTTATTGATTGTATAATTCTGTCCTAAAAACATTTATCTAAGAGCCACTTACGGAGTTTTATCTTAAATTTACTAGTAGGCAGTTCTCTTATGTCTCTAGGAATTCCATTAAATACTTTAACAGTCATGGTGAAGCAAATTTTCCCACTCAGTGCAGTTTTGTGTTAGGGCAATATAAGCCTAGTGGGATCTCTATTTTTATAACAGAGTTGTTTTTATCTTTATATAGGTTAAAAAATGAAGCTCTTTTACAAAACAGACTACAATCTGCTCCTTTGACGAGCTCGAGCTTTTTTCCCACTCAGTGCAGTTTTGTGTGGGGGCAATATAAGCCTAGTGAAATCTCTGTTTTTGAGTTGTTTTTATCTTTATATTGGTTAAAAAATGAAGCTCTTTTACAAAACAGACTACAACCTGCTCCTTTGACAAGCTCATCAGCCCATCGAGTGAAAGGTCTGTCCTGATTCCTTTTCCCTTCTCGGGGAAACCATGTTGTTGATTCTTTGCTCCATTTATCTGGACCTCTCATTATGTGTCCTGCCCAACTCCATTTTTGGGGTTTCGAAGATCGAAGATCGGTTTCGAAACCCTTATGATCTCGCTTTGTCTGTACTTTTTTCTCTCCTTAATAACTCAGCAACTACTGCAGCTATCAACTTGAAATTTAAAATAATAATACATTTCGTGCGCCTGTACAGATTTGAAGAAAAATAAATTTAAATAAATGAAAAATGAATATTAATATTTTCCATACAAATTGTGATTGTGATGCCGAAATTTTCAAAGATACCTACAGAGTCATATGGGGTATCAAATGAAAGGTATCGGTTTGGACATTTCAAAACAGTTTTTCAAATTTCTGTAGGTTTCATAATTTTTGAAATATTTTGAAAAAAGTCGAAGAATTTACCTTACCTAACTTACCTTAACCGAACCACCCATTTAACCGAAGCATGCAGAGAGATCCATCTGAAATGTAGGTTGGTACCTACTATTCGTTAAATAGCGAAGTCTCTAATCGGTACTTTTGATACATATTTGTTGACAAACGTTCGAAACCCTCGGCGCGCGAGTTACACTCGCACTTGACGGATCTTGTTTTCACGTCTCCACACTAGCGTCGACTGGACTCGGGGCTCAGTATGAAACACCCTGTATGAGCAATGCTCATCTTTATCTAGTAGATACTGTCGTTCCGACTGACTGCCTCGTTGGTCTAGCGGTCAGCTTGTTCAACCGCTGATCGTGAGGTCCTGGGTTCGAATCCCGGGTCGGGCCAATAGTTGTTATTGGGGTTTTTCTAGCAAGGAAAATTCTCAATAGCACCCCGGAGTCAGGAAGTTGGCGGTGTTACACCCCCGTGCCTCGGAAAGCACGCTAAGCCGTTGGTCCTGCGCCTGACTTCTCCCCGGTCGTGTCGGTCTGCTGTCCCATCGGATTGTGAGAGTGAGGGAATAGAGAGTGCACCTGTGTTTTCGTACACACTTGTGCACTATAATATATCCTGCGCATCTGGTTAGTCTCCGATGAGACTGGCCGCCGTGGTCGATATTCGGCTAGGAGGACATTACTGTCGTTCCAGCAAGGCCGCTTTCCTAACAAGATTAATTGTTAAATTACCGTTAGTGAGACTTTCTTCGGAAATAGATGCTTTAAATAACTAGTAAAAACCCATTAATTTAATTTTCTAAGGAATGTACATATGTAGAAGGCTTCGCAAGTTAAGAGGACCTAAGTATTATTTTTAGTACCATTTATCTATCTTCCTTATTTCCGATGGCATTGATGGCACTAGCTGCGCCCCGCGGCCTCTCTCGCGTGGAAATCATACATCACCCTCAAAAGCCTATATTGGTCCACAGCTGGACTCAGGCCTCCCCCCTGATAAGCGCCTTATTGGCTTTTATCTTATGGGGTACCCATAATCCCCACGCTGAGCATGCGGGTTGGGGATCGCAGTTCGGTGGTAGAATTGTTCTGCAGGGGGCGCTGCTGCCCGCCCCCGGTGGAATCTCTTAGTCGCCTCTCTAGACACCCGCGGGAAGAGTTGGGGTGGTGCTAATTCTAAAGCGGCATCACACGGAAATCATACAAAATTCAGAAATTTATTGCACACCCCTAGTTTTATCCAAATAAAAAAATACGTGATTCATTATTTGGACATTAGCGAATGCCTTGAGTTTTAGAGAATTGTCGGTAGATCCTGTTCATGCCACGCGCATCGCGCCTATGCTTTTTAAAAGTAAATACTCTCTCTCTCGACCCTAGCTTCGCACTGTATAGACGTGTCGTTTGAATCTATAATTAAATTCATAAAACAAGTACAAACGCTGGAGTTTAATTCATAAAAATTAGGTTCCCTTATGTTCTAAACCTGAACAGATCCTAAACTTAACTTTTTCATTGACTACAGCAGGCAACTTTTCATATCAGATTTCTCAGGCTCCGCTTTGCTATGCCAACAGATACAGATACAGATACAGATACAGATTTTATTAATAATACCATTATTACATGTCAACACTTAAATATAAAAATAATATTATCACTATGATAAGGGCAAATTATAAAATTCATGTATGTCATACAGAACCAATTCTATAAGCCACTTTCTTAATTTTCTCTTAAAAATAGATATGGAAGCTGCATTGCGGATCCAGTCGGGCAGCCGATTATATACTGACCAACTGACATTCAATACGAGATTGCAATGTGAATGCGGCGTCGCGTCTGCAGCATTGCTTGGACTGAAGCCAAGCGCATCATTGTGTCTAAGTATTGATATTCGAGACGAATTTTATGTAGAGTTCTTCTCTGAAAATAAACTCGGCCTTTTCGCACAAAAACCGTATTTAGCTGAACGAAAATTAATAAAAATCAACAATAATTAATTAATAAGTGATGGGGTAATATTCTTGTTTCTTTATTATATTTATTTTTACTGAGTCTAACTTATTGCTATTTTTGTTTTTGTGATTTTTCTAATTTGTCTTTTGTGTTCGTCCGTATTTCTGTTATTAGGTAGATACTTGTTATTGTTTTAACTTTACATATTGTTACTACTTAGTTTCTTCTTGATACTGTTATGTAATGTTGCTATTTATGATGATGTATTAATAATAGATAAGATTAGTAGGTATTAGATAAGTACCTATTTGTAGGGTTCATATTTAGTCGTTTTATCTACGAGATACAAATAAATTAAATTGAAGTGAGTTTGGTATTTCACATCTGTCAATGTCATAAAAACCGTTTCCCTCTCTCTAAAACTTTTCACTCAACACGATTCGGCCGCAATTTGCAATTTAATTAGAAAATCATCAAAACTCAACAAGTGGTGTGTGTCCTAGTATCCAGAGGTCCCTGCCTATCCACGACCAATTTCGAAAGGACTATCACTTGCTAATAATTGATGTTGTAAAGAGTAACGAGTCAAAATTTATTTTAGAAAATTAATTATGGTCCCACGCAAAAAAAACAAACCCTTGATTTTGTGAATATTACGCGAGCGAAGCCGTGAATAAATAGTTTTGAATAATTTTGCTGTTTCACTTCGAAAATCCATCAAAAATAAGTAAATATTGCGCAAACTTAGAGGATGACCACTCTACTAGTAGTTTAATATTACCAACGTTGCCTTCATTTATTTCTACTTGGTAACTAGTAGGAAGTTCCTGGTTATCAATAGAGCCTGATTAACGAGCTACGGAGGTCCGGGGTCGGGAATCAATCCCGCACCAGTTGATTAACCCGGTGGTTATTTTTTTTTTTTTTATTAGCTTTTTGTGGCTTTCGTGTCACTGCGGCCATGATAGGCCTATTGTGATCGCCACTTTTTGTGTTCCGCCTCTAAGCAGCGGCGTTCATAATTCGCCACTAACCCTTGCAGCTGCTAGGAACTGTAGGATTTTCTTGGGGGTGGAGTCTCTTAGCTCGTCTGGGCTAAGCAGGTGCTTGCCGAGATGGATACTACGTTTTTGCATCAGTGCTCCGCACTCTCCCAGGATATGGAGAGGTGTTTCCTCTGCCTCCTCACAAAACCTGCAGGATTGAGTGTCGCTTAGCCCTAGTTTGAACATGTGCTTGTTGAGGCGACAGTGTCCAGTTAGGGCTCTTGTCATGATGCGAAGGTTGCTTCTGCTTAGCGCTAGGATTCGGTTAGTGAACTGTTTATCGAAGGCTTTTATTAAAGATTTTGAGTGGCTCATGCCCGAGGAATTCTTCCAGAGTTTGGACGATTCCTCGTAGCAGGAATCCAAGAGGGTTCTGCGAGCCAGGCTTTTCGGTATGCCGCAGAAAGGCTCGGGGCCCACCCGAGTCCCCTTGGCCCCGGCACGCGCGAGTTCGTCGGCACACTCATTGCCGTTGACTCCCGCGTGTCCCGGTACCCATCTTAGGACGACTCGGTTTTTAGAGCCCAGCGCGTTTAGGCGCGACAGACAGTCCTCGACTAGCCTGGACGTGATAACCTTCGAATCCAGTGCTAGGAGAGCCGCCTGGCTGTCAGAGTTAATGTAGATAGTTTGGTTGGTGTAGTGCTTTCCCAGATTTATATCGGCGCATTCTAGAATGGCGAATACCTCTGCCTGGAAGATAGAGGCGTGATTACCTAGGTTTATGCTTTTGCCAAACCTGGGTCGCTCTCCATACACTCCACAGCCTACATCCAGTCCCATTTTGGAACCATCCGTGTACCAGTTTAGGCACCCGTCCTTGCAGAGTGGCTGGCTGTTTAGCCAGTCTTCTCTGGAAGGAAGTTCCACTGTGTAGTGTTTTACAAACACATGTAGTGGGAGCCTGACATCCGTTGTCATGCTCAAAATGGGCGATTCCAGAGTTGAGTCTTGCAGAGATCTCATTTTCTGGGAGAGCCAGTTCCTTCTGCCCAGTGTGCTGGCCCTATACATGCTGGTCTTTGCCTCCTTATGTATGTACATGTCGAGCGGAGGGAGTCCCAGCAATGCATTTAGTGCCAGTCCGGGGGAGGTGGACATGGCTCCCGTGGCCATAAGGCAGGCAGTCCTTTGTAGGCTGTTAAGTTTGTTGATTGCGGTCGACTGAAGGGCCTTGTCGTACCATACCAAGGAGGCGTAAGTGATGATCGGCCTCACAATGGCAGTGTACAGCCACAGGGCAATCCTGGGGTTGACGCCCCAGTTGTTGCCCATTAGTCTGCCGCTTGCTCCTAGTGCCATCTTAGCTTTTTGCAAGACGTTGGCTAGGTGTGTATTCCACGTCAGTTTTTGGTCGATGGTAACGCCCAAATATTTTACTTCCGAAGAAAAGGTTATGATTTTACCGTTAAGTTTAGGCTTCACGAGCTTGTCTAGCCTTCTCTTATTGGTAAAGGGTATAATCACAGTTTTGTCAGCGTTGACTGAGAGTTCACTTTCGCTGCACCAGTCGCTGACAGTGTTGAGAGCTCGCTGCATGATGCTTGAAATAGTGGACTGGCAGAATCCTCGCACGACAATCACAAGGTCATCTGCGTAACCTTGCGCATCGATATTGAGGTTCGCCAGTCTGCACAGGAGCTGGTCCACAGCTAGGGTCCATAAGACAGGCGATAGGACTCCGCCTTGGGGGCAGCCCCTGGCCGTGGATATCTCAATGGTTGTTTGGTGAAGGGCTAGTTTTGCTCCCCTGTTTGTGAGCATATCCTCTACCCATCTGGTGGTGGTCGGGTCGACATTTTTATTTATCAGCCCGTTCACCAGCAAAGAGGTAGGTGAGTTATCAAAAGCCCCTTCAATGTCAAGGAAAGCACAAAGTGCGATTTCCTTGTCCTCCATGGCCTTCTCCACTCTGTCAATGAGGCTACTCAGCGCCGTCTCTGTGGATTTGCCCTTGCGATAGGCGTGTTGGCTATGGTGGATGGGAGATGCGGCTAGCGCCACATCTCTGATGTGTCTATCAACCACCTTCTCCATAGTCTTGAGAAGGAATGAGGAAAGGCTTATTGGTCTGAAGGACTTTGGCTGGCTGTAATCCTTCTTTCCAGCCTTGGGTATGAAGACAACTTTGGCATTAGTCCATAGTTCTGGCACGCATCCCCAGGCAAGGCTTGCCCTAAAGATTTTTACCAGATATGGGGTGAGAACGTCGATTCCCCGCTGTAGGAAAACAGGGAGTATTCCATCCTCACCACACGCTTTGTTTGTCTTGAGAGAGTTAACGGCCCACCTTACCTGGTTCGGTCTAATAATCCTGGTCGCCCTGTTCCAGTCCTCGTTCCGAGGCTTAAAGGGGTTTGCAGATTTCGGTCGATGCGAGCTTTTGCCCTGCGAACCAGGAAAATGGGTCGAAGCCAGCAACTCTAGGGTTTCCTTTTCGTTTGTAGTGAAAGAGCCGTCCCCTTTCTTGAGGAGACCTATTTGATTAGTTTTGGCTTTAGAGAGCAGTTTGTGGAGTCTAGCACTTTGCGGTAGGCTTTTGATTTCCTCGCAGAGCTTCCTCCAAGATGCCCTCTTAGCCTTCCTAATCTCTATGTTGTAATCCGTTAAGGCTTTATGGTAGGCCTCCCATACGCGAGTCCTTTTAGCCTTGTTGAAAAGTTTCCTGGTTTTGCTTCTAAGCTTACTTAGCGTAGAGTTCCACCATGTGACTTGTCGCTTCGTGGTCTTGGACTTTAGCGGGCAGCTCTCCTCATAGGCCATGCAAATGCCTTTTGAAAGGACGGCAACCGCTATCTCAAGACTGTCGCGGGTCTTTATACTTTTTGGGCAATCTTCGAGTGTTTGCCTTAGTTTGTCGTTAAAGACATCCCAGGCCGTTGCTCTTGGATCCCTATAAGTTATGATTTGAGTGTCAAGGGAGGCCTTTATCTCAAAATTTATGTGTTTGTGGTCGGACATGGAGTTTTCGCTACTGACGTGCCAGTCTTTAATATGCCTGGCAAGGTTGTTAGTAGCGAAGGTTATGTCCAGAACCTCTTGTCTAACCCGGGTTACAAAGGTCGGTTCGCGTCCTATGTTAAGAGTGGTTAGATTGTTAGTTAGAAGAAAGTCATAGAGTAACTCACCTCTGGCGTTGACGTCCGTGCTCCCCCATGCTGTGTGGTGTGCGTTGGCGTCGCATCCAACGAGAAGTTCGGCGTTGTTCTGGGCGGCGTAGTCGACCACCCTCGCCAGGTCACCCGTTGGGTTGTCTCTCTCTCCGGGTAAGTAGGCAGAGCACACAATTACCCTCGCACCACTCCATCCTTTGAGATCGACGAACGCGGCTACCAGGTCGTCATTACATACCTCTGTGACAGGCAAAAAATTAACATAGTTATTGAAGATTATGCACGCTCTGGGCCTTGTGCCATTATTATTAACTAATAACTTACCGGCAGCGTCGAGTCCCAGAACCTGAGTGTTGGCTACCCAAGGCTCCTGGATCAAGGCAAGGCTGACTTGTCCTTCGGACAGGCAACACTCCATTACCGCGGAGGCTGCCGCGGCATGGTGGAGGTTGGCCTGGAGGATCCTCGCCGTCCCTGCCTGGGTAGCCACTACAGGTTTCCCCGCTGGTAACGAGGCTTGGACCTAGCTAGCTTCGGGCGCGCTCCGCGTCCCCGACTAGTTTCGGTCAGCCTGTCACCCGCTCCTCCTCCCCTTTGACCCCTGCCGCCCCGGCCCGGCAGACCGGACCTGCCCTGGGGCACTGAACCGGAGGGTCTTGCCGCGACGGATCGCGGCCCCGGACCGCCCATGCTTCGCCCCGAGGCGCTCGGTCCGCCGGACGTGGACGGCAGGGGCCCTCTTTCGCCCTGACCCGAAGGTCCAGCCCTACCCAGGGGCGGTACATTGGAGGCCCTTGCCACGACAGGTCGCGGCTTTGGTTCTCCTGTGCTTCGCCCCGAGGAGACCGTTCCACCGGATCTGGGCTGCTGCGGGCCTGTGTCCGCCACCGACTTCGTGTCGGAGCCGCCTTTGATCTTAAAGGCTATCTTTTTGAAGCCTAAGGCAGCCTGAAAGTTAGTGGCTCTGAGGGCCTCCACAGACAGGTCATCCAGGGAAAAGGTTACCACGAACCCATTCCCCTCAGATCTGCTGTGCAGGACCTTCCATAGGTCGGTGCGAAGTCCCACGTTTTGTGTCCTCAGTAGTTGGACGGCCTCGTCGACTGACGCAGCCTCGATGCTGGGAACAAACGTGACCGCAACCACCGGCTTGGGCAACTCGCTCTCGGGGATGACCGAGAGTTCTGCCCCAGCCCATGGCTTGATCTTGGGGACCTCGCTTTCGAGCCAGGCTTGGCTCTCCTGGTTTTCGCATGTGACCAGGATCCACCCAGGTTTGTGTGTGAAATTGGCAAACCTAGGCCCCTTTACGCTGTTACATGGTATACGCAGTATCGCCAGGGTCAGGGAACGGTGGACCTGCCTCATTTGGTCGTCGCTCATGGAGGCGGTGTTGCGAATTCCCACTCGCTTCGCCTCCGCGACCTGCTTGAAGCTCGGTCTGACTTCTGACTCCTGGGTCAGCTTGGGGGCCTTTCTAGGCTGCTCCTTGGGTGATTCTTCCTCCGATCTTTGTCTTTTCTTGGGATCGGGGGGAGCGTTCAGCTGCGGGATCTGGCTCCAAGGCTTTACCGCCAGTGCTCGTGCCTCTGCGAAGCTTACATTGGCAGCCATCAGCCTTCGGAGCCGCTTCCGGGCAGCGCCGCTCAGTCTACCAGTGCTTTTGCTTGGAGACGTTGCCGTGGCAGGGGCCGCAGCTTCAGAGCCGCCGACCTCCGTAGGGTCATCTGCCAAGCAAGGCACTGTTTGCATAGGCTCTGGAGAGGCCAGTAGGGCCTCCTCCATCCTATTGTTGGTTTCTCCCGAAAGGGGAGAAGATGGTTCTCCAGAAGGAGAGGAAGATTTGATAGGTTCTATTGAAAAATCCATACAAATCCCACGAGAAGCTAGGGAAATAAAGCTACCCGCCAGCAGAGCCCCGCATGCCCACGGGTGGGCTGAGATACTACTCCGATTCGCCCTGTTTTCGGAGAGACACCGTTAGCAACTGAGCAACCTACAGCCATTCATCCCTCGGCACGGTACGTATGACACCTTAGATTGGGTTTGTCGGATTATTGGCCGCCGCTAACAATATCCCCGGAGAGAGAAATCATTAACGGTGGGAACCGAGGTGCACCGGCCCGCCACCTGCTACCGTTCCCTGGGACGAATCCCTAAGGACAGGTAACAGTACGGGCTCACGAGGAGGTTATCCGACCACGACACCTCATCAACCCGGTGGTTAACTTGATTCGCAATTATTAATGGGTTTATTCATGCAGGTAATTGTGTGGAAGAATCGAGTTGAAAACAGTACGAACAGTGTGAACATTCAATTATCATCTTTGACTAGTTTCGGAATACCAGAACCAATAAATAAACCGGACAAGTGAAAGACAGATTCGTGCACTAAGGGTTCAGTATATAAGCTTACTATAAAATATCAGATTATCTAGAAGATAAAAAAGCTTGGGACGGGTTTTGCTCCAACTCGAAAAGTAACAACTAACAGGCTAAAGGTTTCTTCGTCACTTCTTTACTTTAGTCTACATACATACCGAAGCGACAGAAATCAAAAATATCACTTTATTTCCGTGTCAGTGTTTAGTTTTACAATTTGACCTTTTCTAAGTTTAAGTACTTATTGTATTTATGGAAATAAAGAGTTTTTGATTTTGATTTTGAATGGGAAAAAAAATGTCACTCAACTTTGTAGTTAGTAAAAGGTTTTCGGATTTATCAGTACCTATTTGTGCTAGATAAACATTTTTTTGTCCAATTTCATGTGTTAGGAAGTACTTTGTAGGTTTTAATTCCCTTGCGAGTGTCAAAACAATCGCATATTTGATTACGATGACTCAGAAGTGTAATTGTTTCAAATCTTCGTGGAATGCAGACTTGAATAAAAATTGAAACCTTTTTCTAGTAGCCTTCGTGGAAATACCCGGTGCGTATGTAATTACTCATTAGAGAAATGGATTTTCCTTTCTCTTTTCATTTGCCGTGACGGCAGTCATTTGCCTCACCATCCAAGATCATCATTTGCTAAGCTCGGAAACGTGTGTCCCATATCCGGTCGTGACAGATTACTTAGACTTAATTATGTATAATCATAATTATGTACACTGTACTATAACCGCGGCTTCGCCCACATAGAATTTATGTTTTTGCGCGTAACCCTAAATTTTTTGATGGTTATTCTACTTTTCGGGACTTTTCGGACTTCGAACTATTCGGGACGGAGAAATTGCGTAAGTATATGCACCAGGAAAATGGTGGAATCAGTAATTTCACAAAATCCCGGCAAATTGTGTTTTTTTCCATTTCCATTTTCATAAATACGAAATTTGTACCATACCATTCCAATACCATAGAAAATAATAACCAGAAAGAAAAAAATCTATAGGTATCAGTAAAACTTATATTACTTAACACGCCAACCCCCTGAAAAAACATGTTATTTTGGTCGGCAGGTAGAAAATACCTCGGCATTAAGCCCACCCTCTGTAGCTCAGTAGTGCAATAAAGTTTTAAATAAAAAATATTATAAATGCGAAAGTTTAAACGTTTAGATGTTTGTAACCTCTTCTCACCAAAACTAATAATCGGATACCTATGGCTGAAAATTTGCAAAGATAAAGTCCTGGAACTGAAAAATTACGTAGGTTTTCATGCCGGAAAAAATCTTGAACTTACGAAGTACATGCAAAGAGCCATTATAGTCATCTCTTGCGAATATAGTTCATAGCCATCGATGTGGGTTCGATTCCCTCTGCATGGTCTAGACTAAACATCTAGGAATTTAACAATGAAACACCCTGTATGTATAGGTATCACACTAATTTAAGAATGCAAACGTTTGGATGTTTAGATGTATGGATGGATGGATGTATGTTACCTTTTTGCGCCAAATCTACTGAACGGATCGCACTGAAATTTTGCATGCAGCTAGTTTTAAGCCTGGAATTAAACATAGGCATACTTTTTATCTATAAGTCTATGAGCTCCCGTGGGATAGAATAACCTTAGACAGTGTCCATAGAAACGACGCGTGCGAAGCCGATGACAGACACTAGTTATTTATAATGCGTGTAAAATTCTCTTACGGTAAGAAAACGGTAATAACTATGTGGAGTCAAAGTTTCTGCAACACAATGTAAGACAACGTGACAAAAAGCTCAACTACAAATATATGCATATTCGCAAAAACATCACGTGAATGCGTTTTGCACTCGCATGTACCTACTAATGATAGGAACATAGCGCATTGAGCGCGACTGTCCAAGCGTGCAAGATAACTGGGGCCGTGACATGGGGCTTTACCCTAACAACTTAATTTTAACTAGTGCAGCCTTATTGCTTAGAGAATAGAGCTTAAATTTGAAACTAAGAATAAAATTGTTCAGTTCTATTCTAGGTAGAGTTTGGTCCTTTATAAATGTAAGACTGATTTTAGAATTTATTTGAATTGATAGAAAAAGCGTAGTCTTTGGGACTTTACTTTGGAATATGTGTCTTGTAACGTTGTTGAGTGCGCAATGAAAATAAAATGTGTCTTGATAGACTCAGTGTAGATTATGCTGCGCAGTCTAGGATTGAGTCAATTGAACTACTTATTTAAAAAAAAAACCCGATTGGTCCTCGCTTTTTCACTTTTTTCGCCAAATGAGAGGGTAGGCTTCTATCTCTATCCTCTAAATGTAGTTATATAGGAGTCAACATAATAATAATAAATAAATAATGCTGAACAATTCACACAGCATTATCTAGCCCCAAGCTAAGCAGAGCTTCTGTTATAGGTACTAGATAACTGATATACTTAATACAATACACTACATAGATACATATTTTTATTATACATAGACAACACCCAGACCAGCGGAACAAATTTCTGCAGATCGTACACAAATTTATCCCGAGGCGGGGATCGAACCCGCAACCTCCTGCGTCGCAGGCGGACCTTCGCCCACTGCGCCACGGAGGTCATCTATATCTATATAATATTTATCTATAAATATTTGTTTAAAGTGCATATAAAGTAGTAGGTACCTACTTTTTAATAGGTAACTTAGCTATTGGTAGTTATATTTACTTGTGATCTATTTCTGAGCCGTCAGCACTATGAGATCATTGTGAGCTATTGGTACTGATGTGACAACTATTCAATATGACGACCTCCGTGGCGCGGCAGGCGAAGGTCCGCCTGCGACGCAAGAGGTTGCGGGTTCGATTCCCGCCTCGGAACAAATTTGTGTACGATCTGCAGAAATTTGTTCCGCTGGTCTGGGTGTTTTCTATGTATAATAAAAAATATCTATCTATTTACCTTAATGTATTAAATATATCAGTTATCTAGTACCCATAACACAAGCTTTGAGTAGCTTACTTTGGGGCTAGATGGTGCTGTGTGGATTGTCCAGCATTATTTATTTATTTAATTTAAAATGATTATTTTTTTAATTTAAGTTTCCGCACACAATGTATATTGTTATTATTAAGGAATAAATAAATAAATAAACTTACTGGCGCGCAGTGACCCAAAGTGGGTCTTGGCCTCCTACACTAGAGATCGCCAGTTGCCCCGGTCCCGAGCCGTTGCAGTCCAGTCGACGACACGCAGTTCAAGCAGATCCTTCTCAACTCGTCGCTCAGGGTTACGGTACATCTGGTCCGAATCTCAAACTCGTCCGCGGACGAGATGTCCACTTCACTTTTGAGTATTAAACGTAATGACGGTACCATGTCAATATATTTATGAAAACTTGTTGTACACTTATAGAAATATCAATCTATTCAATAAAAATAGCGACATACATAATCTATATATATAAAAGAAAGTCGTGTTAGTTACACTATTTATAACTCAAGAACGGCTGAACCGATTTGGCTGAAAATTGGTGGGGAGGCAGCTTAGAACCAGGAGACGGACATAGGCTATGTTTTATCCCGGAATTACCACGGGAACGGGAACTACGCAGGCGAAGCCGCGGGCAGCAGCTAGTATACTATAAATAAGGATAAACTCGCTGTGCCCACAACTAGGCTACACAAGATAAATGTATCTTTTAAAGGGCAATGTATACGCTTCTACAACAAAACTCCAAGTGAGTTGCAAAAATTATCAATAAATAAATTCAAACAAATTGTCAAACATATCCTTTGTAAAAAGAATTACTACAAAATATCAGATTATCTAGAGGATAAAAAAGCTTGGGACGAGTTTTGCTCCACCTCGAAAAATAACAACTAACAGGCTAAAGGTTTCTTCGTCGCTTCTTTACTTTAGTCTACATACCGAAGCGACAGAAATCAAAAATATCACTTTATTTCCGTTTCAGTGTTTAGTTTTATGATTTGACCTTTTCTAAGTGTACATTTACAGCTGCGTGGTGCCGGCTTAGAATTTGCACCACCCCAACTCTTTCCGCGGGTGTCTAGAGAGGCGACTAAGGGATATCCACCGGGGGTGGGCAGCAGCGCCCCCTGCAGAACAATTCTACCACCGAACTGCGATCTCCAACCCGCATGCCCAGCGTGGGGATTATGGGTACTACCCCATGAGATAAAAGCCAACAAGACGCTTATCAGGGGGAGGCCTGCGTCCAGCAGTGGACCAATACAGGCTGTTGAGATTGAGGAAGTGTACATTTATTGTATTTATGGAAATAAAGAGTTTTTGATTTGATTTGAGTAGAGGTACATCTCGTCCGAATCTAATTCTCTTGGTCTTAGATCTGGATGAGTTGTACGGCAGCGGTACCTCGGACGAACGATAGGCCACTCGTGTACGCTGTGCTGGTTGCCCGGCAATAGTTCCCCCATGCGGTCTACACGCCCGACCCCGAGGAATCTCTCTTTGGTTTCTCCTGTGAGGTTTGGCTCGGACACTACATCTTCACTATTCAGTATTCAGTATTTTATTTATTGCATTCATACAATCAGGTCTTAGTGATTAGGTGAGTTTATGTTAAGATCACAGTATGTACCTATTTAGGGTGTTGCAATAGAAGACTGGCAGGTATCGTGCCTTTCTACTAAAGATGAATATAACTAATTTATAATTTAATCTGCGAGTCGCTAAAAGAATCCTTGAAGAAGTCGTCAAGTTCGTAAAAACATTTTTTTATGAGCATCTCTTTCAGTTTGCTTTCGAACATGTAATTTTTTTCGAGACATTTTATGTTTCTTGGGAGTTTATTGTAAATTTTTACCGCCATCGAGTTCGGTTCGGGGAGGATTGATGGATTTTTAATTTTGACTCAGGCTTCACCAGGTTGTGTTTCAGGTTTGATCTAGTTTGGTATCGTCGGGGCTGGTCATTATTTTTTGGGAAAAAATTTGAGTACTTACTTACGTATTACTAGATCTAGATCTAGCTATTGGTAGGTTAGTCTTAATTAGATAGTCCAAATATGGGCCAGCTGGCAGCCCACCGCGTCACTAGATGGACACTTCGTTCCTGCCAAGCGCATTGCCAAATCATACATCTCGGCCCCGCGCCAAACTTGCGACCATTTACATAATTGCTAAGCCTTGTTGGCTCAGAAGGTCCGCTTGATAATATAATTTTATAGTCTCGATTGTATAATAATAGCTAATAATAATGCACACATCGATGTAGGAATATACATGACACAAAATGGAGTAGGTATTCGTTACAAATATTTTTGAGCGTCACGTCGGACGCCTGTGAAAAACCCACTGCAGGGGTATTCGGAAAGGCCGTCGGATTTGATATCGGAAGCTTTCTAAAAGAAAAACGTTTCCGATATCGAATCCTACGGCCTTTTCGACGAATCAAAATACCCCTGCTGCAGGGGCATTTTAATTCACCGATTCGTTTCCGAATCGAATCCGACGGATCTTTAAAACGCTATTTTGTTTTCGCCTCGGGTTGATGATCGAAATGAAGAGCTCCTCCTCATTGACATGGCTATTAGTCAACAGATTCGCTTCAAATTTTCGATTCATAAGAGAGATAGAGAAACATTTATTAAACAACTCAGTTACAGCACAGAACATAGGTAAATAATTATACAGACTTAGGTACATAGTTGATTGAATATTATGAACACCCACCCGTAGGACTAGGTAGGTAGGCACCTAGGTAGGCACCTACTTACCATGTTACATGATAAGAGGTCTATATACCTATCGTTGTTTATTGAATTCAGTAGTTTACGGTTCAGGTTTGATTTGGCTACACATTTTTGATGCATAAGCGCTTTTAGCTCAGGTGTGATCCAAGGCGCGGGAAGGTTGAATCTCCCTGAGCGGGGCATGCTTGTCGCAGAGGTTGGTAATGATACTACTAAATATCTCTACTTTAGCATCACCGTCCGGAGCATCATAGAGCTCAGACCAATCTATACCCTCCGCATCAAGTTGTAGTTCCTCCATTTTAATGCCACTAAAATTTATCTGCAGAAGAACCTGGGGTTTGGGCTTAGGAGGTCGAATTTCGTATGACATATACAACATGTCGTGGTAAGAGAAAGCTCTTGCTTCACATTCACCATGACTGGCCACATGAGCAGGAGATGAAACTATGATTTTTAATTTAATTTATACTATGATTTTTAATATAATATATGATGAGGTCAAGTAGAGAGGGAGAAGAATTCGGGAAGAAATGAGTAGCTTTTAGAGGAAGTATTGACATGTTGCAACCCTTTACAAGAGTTTCAAGAGTAGTGGACCGACTGTCTTTCTTGAGTAAGCAGGTGTTGAAGTCACCCATAAATTGAAATGATTGTAAGAAAGAGCTAGATTTTCGAGAAGAGTTTCAAATGATAGATAGAAGTTTATTTTGGAAGAAGGGTAGTAAAATACACCTAGCATGCCGAAGGTCGATTTCATTAAAAAGATGTTCTCCTGCTTTGGAGGGAGGTGGCTGTGTTGACATACTTACCTACTATATTGAAAGGGATTTGTGTTCGGAGATATATGGCAACCCCCCACCACCTGATCCGACGCGATCGTTTCTGATAAGTTTGAAACCTGGGAGAGCATAAGAAGAAGAAGAAGAAAGGGCTTTAGCCATGATTCAGAAACAAGCAGGGCGTGAATGTTTTTATGGTCGAAAGAAGCAAGTAAATCCGGATAGTGTTGAGGAATACTCTGAGCGTTAATGTGAAGGACATTAACATTATTCGGAACGTCAGAGAAGAAAGAAGAGATTGAGTCAGAAAGAGAAGGAAGACTACAGAAGCTATCGTCACACCCAGAACCAGTATCAGTTAAGGACACATATTCATCGCTGTCAGAACTAGTATCACTGAGCATTAATTATAAGACAAAATATGTACCTAAAGGTGTAATAATATTATAAAATATTTATATAAGAATACTAACAATTTCCAAGTACGTTCACAACTAACTATCCATCTGCCAGTTGTGTCTAGTAGGATTAAAATGAAACCTAACATAACTCTACATAATCATCATCATCATCATCATCAACCTATATTAGTCCACTGCTGGACATAGGCCTCCCCTAATGAGCGCCATAGCGCCCTGTCTTCAGCTTGCCGCATCCAGCATCTGCCTGCAGTCTTTCGCAGATCGTCATCCCACCTGGCCGGAGGGCGTCCTACACTACGTTTGCCGAGTCGTGGTCTCCACTCAAGAACACGTTTGCCCCAGCGGTTGTCGGTTCTTCGCGAGATATGGCCGGCCCACTGCCACTTCAACTTGCTAATTCTTTGAGCTATGTCGATAACTTTGGTTCTCTGTCGGATGTATTCGTTACGAATTCTGTCCTTCAGAGAGACTCCGAGCATAGCTCTTTCCATAGCTCGCTGAGCGACTTTGAACTGGTGGACCAGCCCTACCGTGAGTGTCCACGTCTCAGCTCCGTAGGTCATGACGGGTAGGACGCACTGATTGAAAACTTTAGTTTTCAAGCATTGCGGTATGGATGACGAGAAGACTCGACGTAGTTTCCCAAACGCTGCCCAGCCTAGCTGGATCCTCCTCTTGGCCTCCTTCTCAAAATTATTTTTACCCAACTGCAGAATTTGCCCAAGGTAAGTATACTCGGAAACAATTTCGAGAAGGTGGCCATGTACGACGACCGGTCCCGGATCAATGAGGCCATTGATCATGACTTTGGTTTTATCCAAATTCATGCCAAGACCGATGCGTCGCGAGGCTGAGGCTAGGCCGTCCAGCATCTGGTTCAGCTCCTCTAGCGACTCCGCCATTAAGACTATGTCATCAGCGAATCGCAGGTGTGAGATGTGGTCGCCGTTTATGTTGATGCCCTTACCTTTCCAGTCCAGCGTCTTAAACATATCTTCCAACGCGCTCGTGAACAGTTTCGGGGATATAACATCCCCCTGTCTCACTCCTCTGCGCAGTTGGATGGGTTTAGACTGCTGGCCCTGTACTTGGACACTCATGGTGGCGGCCTCGTAGAGACATCTCAGCACCTCGATATAACGATAGTCTACTTGGCATCGCTGTAAGGATTCCAGAACAGCCCAGGTTTCGACAGAGTCAAAGGCTTTTTCATAGTCCACAAAGGCCAGACACAGAGGCTGATTATACTCTTCGGACTTCTGTATAATCTGCCTCACCGTGTGAATGTGGTCTATGGTGCCAAATCCTCCGCGGAACCCGGCCTGTTCTGGTGGCTGGAACTCGTCGAGTCTCCTGGCGAGACGATTCGTGACCACTCGTGAGAACAGCTTATAGACGTGGCTCAGGAGCGTGATGGGTCTGTAGTTTTTAAGGAGGGTTTTATCTCCCTTCTTAAAAAAGAGCACCACCAAACTCCCGCTCCACGCCTTTGGAGTTCTCCCACTGTGAAGGACGGCGTTGAAGAGGTTCTGTAGCTCCTGTACAACAGGGGCACCTCCGGCTTTCAAAAGCTCTGAAGTTATTCCGTCCTCACCGGGGGCTTTTCCATTTTTAAGCTGCCTCAGAGCTAACACGATCTCGTCTTGACTGATGTCTGGCAGTTCGTCGGTATAGTGGCGTGTCAGGGTGGCTCTAGAATCATGGTCGTCTCGCCGGGAATGGGGGGCATGTGCAGCGTATAAACGGCCATAGAAATCCTCTACCTCGGCGGAGATCTCCGGTTTCGACAATACGGTCCTCCCGTCGTGCGTTTTAAGCTTCGTCAGGTGGCTCCTGCCAAGCTGCTGAGTGAATACTTTGGACCCTCGGTTTCGCTCTATCGCCTCTTCGATGAGGCGTGTGTTGGAGCTCCGAAGGTCGCGCCGTACCATCTTCGCAATTCGCTTGTTCAGGTCTGACCTCTCTAACGAAGACGCTTGAGTGGTTTCCCGTCTTTTTGTCATCAGACCGAGAGTCTCATCCGAGAGTTTGGATTTCTTGCCAGTGCGCTGCTTTTTGCAAAACTTGATGCCCTCATCCCTCAGCGTTTCGACCAGATTTTGTAGGGTCTCGTCAGCGTCATCAGTGGGATCCAAGGCAACAAATCTATTCCCGAGAAGCTGCTGGAACTTCTCGGTGCCCGCCATGATTTGGATTGGGTTAGGTCGGAGCGTGGACTTCATCAGACGGTTTCTTTCAAGCTTCAAGTTGATATTCAGAGAGCCTCGGAGCAGTCGGTGATCAGATCCGGTATTGAACCTGTTGATCACTGAGACATCTCTGAATATGTGCTTGCTATCCGTCATGATGAAGTCGATCTCATTTTTAGTCACAGTGTCGGGGCTTTGCCATGTCCACTTCCTTTGAGGCTGTTTCTTAAAGAAGGAGTTCATTAAGAACAGCCCCTCTTTCTCAAGGAAGTTGACAAGCATTTGCCCCCTGTGATTCCTAACTCCATAACCATGCGGGCCTATTCGGGATTCGTTGCCAGTCTGGGTTCCCACCTTGCCGTTAAAGTCCCCCATAACAACGTTGAAGTGGGCCTTAGTGGTGGTGTGTAAGGCTTTGGATATGTCTTCATACATATCCTCCACTTCATCATCCGAGTGTGTCGAGGTCGGTGCGTAGACCTGAATTACCTTCATGCTATACCGCTTGGATAGCCGAAGGATCAGGTACGCTACCCTGTTCGACACACTGGAGATTTCTTGAACGTTGCTAGCGAGAGCCTTATTTACGAGGAACCCTACGCCACCCTGGGATGTTTTATCACCCTCGCGAAAGTAGAGAAGATGGCCTGAGTCTAGAGTTACGGTGTCCTCCCCCTCTCTACGGACTTCACATAACCCCAGAACATGCCATTTAATATTCTCTAACTCCACTTCCAACTGCGCTAGATGATGGTCCAGCCTCAGAGTTCGTCCGTTAAACGTCGCCAGGGTCAGTTTTTTGAGCAATGAATGGTAGCCTAATGTAGCCCGGGGATTCCTAGCACCCCCTGCCCCGCCGTTACCGTGGCCGCTACCATGGCCAGGAATAGCGAGGCGGCCGGGAACTGGGGGCCATTTTTTGGCTTCTTTCATCATTGGGGGGGTAATGCCCATAATCCCCACGCTGGGCATTGCGGGTTGGGGATCGCAGTTTGGTACAGTTGCTCTGCAGGGGGCGCTGCTGCCCGCCCCCCGGTGTGTGTTTCCCTTGGTCGCCTCTTACGACACCCACGGGAAGAGTTGGGGTGGTGCAATTCTATGCCGCCGGCACCACACGGCAACTCTACATAATAGTGTGGTTTAAAGGTAACAACAACACAGAAAAATAAAAAATAAAAAGAACATCAAAGCACTTAAAAATAAAATAAAAAAGGAACCAATAAAAATATTTGTAACATAATATTTGCGGACGAACTCACTATTCCGTGTGTCTAACGATGGTGTTAGAGAAAAAGAAGGCAAGTATTCAAAACACAAGAAGAAGAAGTAACATGGAAATGCCAATGTCATGTCATGTCAATGTGACGGTAATATTGGTTGAATGAAAAACAAAATACATAAAATAAAGTCAGTAAGGGTTGGACAATAATCATACATTATGGAGAGAAAAAGACATTTATGTACATCTGTCACTTTGTTGATGGTCACTTAATACTGCGATACCTCATGCGATACGGAGTCTACTTTTTTGACGACGCCGCAACTCGCTTTGGCTTGGATACCTTTGGCATCACAGTCAGCTTCTGTCTGGGTCACAGCCTGCGAGGTTCCGGATGCAGTGACCCCGGGACCCGGGTCCAATAGAGTTGAGATCTTCAGGGCAGCGAACTCTGTGCCGTTTACCGTCGGTTCCCATGACATAGACGCTCCCGTCCATCGTCCAGCATTTAGAGATGCCGAAGCGTTCCCGAGCTAGCATGAATGTATCGTGCCTGACCTTAGTTAGGAACTCGGACATAGTTATTCCGGAGCCTTTGAGTGAAGTCATTACTGCCCAAACTTTACTACGAAGCGACAAGTCTCGTAGCTTGAAGAGTATAGGCCGTGGGCGATCTGGGACTACCGCACGACCCATCCTGTGGCAACGGCTGATGTCATTTGCAGCAATACCAGCTAGCTTCACCCGCTCAGCCAAGTTCTTAGCGACCACCTCTGCCAAGTCTTCCTGTTGCTGCTCGGGCACTCCATGAAGAAGTAGTATTTTTTGCCGGCCTCTCATCTCCAGATTATCCAGTTCCCTTGCCCTGAACTCGATCTGTGTTTGCAGTGCTCGTAGTGCCCCAGTGACAAAGGACTTGAACTCTATGTAGTCCGTTGACAAACCGGCCACGGTGGAAGGTGTGGGACTCCTGGGCAGCCTTCTTTCGAACTGTTCCATCCTTTGGGCAAATGACTTAGCCAAATCAGACATTGTTTTTCTAACAACCTCCATATTGTAGAAAGACAAAGGAAAAATAGTTGTAGTGCTGTGCTGTGTAGAGTTTATGTTTTGAGTGGAAAACACTATTTGGCAGGTGGGTTTGTCTATTGATTGATTTTATGCATTTATATTTACGAAATTTAAGTATATTTATAACAATAAAAATATATTTTGAAAATGTGTGTAGTTTCACATCTACCCCCAAAAAATAGTAATCAAATAATAAAAATAAAAATATTCTAATATATAGTTTTAACTGTGATGTTATACTTATTGCTGTTTAAACAGGATAAAAAAATCTAATATACAGCTTTAACTCTGCTGATATACTTATTGGTGTATGTTTTCCTAAGAGTTGTACTTCGCTTGTCGTTACTGACTCATTACAGCTTTAAGAGTTATAGTGGCAGTTTCCAATGCTAGTTTCTATACTAAAGCGTAACAGAACTGTTAAAAACTTACTCTTTAAATATAATTGTAGGGCATTATAAAGACAATAGCGTTATAAATAGGTATAGTAGGGTAATATATCTACTATTTAATGTTTCACAGTAATTTTGTGGAATTAAAATAATTTAAATGTGGAAAAGACGAAAGACATCGAGTGCAATAAAAATAAAAATTAAAAAAGTGTATCTGAATATGATGGAACATAAGGAAACAGATACTCTAACAATAAATGATCAGACGAATAGTGGTCAAGTGTCAACGAGTTCAAATGAAATGGGTTCCGTAGCCAAACTATCACAAGTTCAAGATTGCAATATTCAAGTTCAGTAGGTAGGTACATACATGTGAAACAGTTGTAACACATCCTGATTGTGACTCGTCAAGCATTTGTTTAAACCGTGGTTAAAGCAGCTCAGAAGACTACTCCGATCCGACGAAGTTTCCAAAAACTTTTCAGCGTATGAAGAAATCCCAAGTTGCACCAAATGATTTATCTGAAATTGTAAATAGAGGATATCTGCTATTTACAATTTCAGATAAATGATTAGGTGCAACTTGGGTAATGTTTCTTTCTATTGCCCACTTCTTTTTCTTTTTTCGAAGTTAACACACGACGCTAGAATAATTCTAAGTAGGTATGTACCAGAAGTACCGGTTAGAGACTTCGCAATTTAACGAATACCTACCTAAGAATAGTAGGTACCAACCTACATTTCAGATGGATCTCTCTACATGCTTTGATTAAAGTGGGTAATTGTAAATTTTTCACCTTTTTTCAAAATATTTCAAAAAGTATGAAACTTACAGAAATTTGAAAAACTGTTTTGAAATATCCAAATTGATACCTTTCATTTGATACCCCACTCGGTGAGGTTTTTGACCATTTTTCAAAAAGTGTTCTTTTTACAGACTTTTCTATATTTTTCGTGCAAATTATAGATCCATACCTACAAACGCTCCATACATTTTAAACGGATCACTCTGCATTCTTCGGAGATAGGGGGGGGGGAATGGGTATTTTTTCGACTTATTTCAAAATATTTTAAAAAGTATAAAACCTACAAAATATTCAAAAACTATTTTGAAATGTACAAACTGATACCTTTCATTTGATACCCCACATGACCCTGTAGGTATCTTTTAAAATTTGGGCATCACAATTTATATGGAAAAAAATTATTTGAATTTTTCATTTAATAGGTATCATTTATTTTCCTTTTAATCTGTATAGATAGGCGCACGAAATGTACCTATTATTATTTTAATATTCAAGTTGATAGCTGAAGTAGTTGCTGAGTTATTATGGAGGGAAAAAAGGACAGACAAAGCGAGACCATACAAGGGTTTCGAAACCGATCTTCGATCTTCGAAACCCTAAAAACGCATTTATCGTTTAACAAAGTAAACTTTAGCTTAGGGATAAAAGTAACTACCTACAACTAGTAAGTAGCTTAGCTGCGTAGACTACAACCAGGAAATATTGATCATTGACTTGTGATGTGAAACTGGCAAGTGACAGCTTATGAGTTTACCTAATAGACACGTAGCCATTGGCGCTTGGAAAAGCAGTTAGATTTCACTAAATTTTAGAAACAAATCGATAGATCAGTAGACGGTTCAAAAAGCAGGTAGATCTACTGCTAAATCAGTAGACCTGGCATCGCTGCGCTGGCGCCGCCGGCCTGATTGAGTGAAAGAACGAGTAGGTACCTACAAGAACACAACTGGGTGAAACTCAGGGGCAGGGATGAAATCAGAAAATTATTCAAAAAATATAAGAAAATTGTTTTTTTTTTTTGCGCGGTGCCTGTTGAAACTGTAATACCTACGTGCGTCGTGCGCTCTTGTTTACAAAAAAAAATTAACCCCGTAAAAAGTTTCCCGAATAGCAATTGAAGTGAATAATTCTGAACAGTTTGTGCTAAAGTACCGAATTAGCCGTGTTATTCAACATCTAATGTTCAATGTTATTATAACCCTAAGTTTTTCAACCTACCGGCGCGCGGCGGCACATTGAATTAGTACATCGAGTTAGAGAGTCTTTCTTCCACAACGCCTGACCAAAACCTAACAGCAAATTACACCTACGCTCTATTACTGAAATATTACAAGGAACATTCATACGGAGAAGCCCACCCTCGACAAAAATACCCCGAGGCGTCAGACCGGCTCCATGCCCGGGATGCTAGGGCTCCAGCTAAGAAGCCGAACAACTGGAGACTGCCAGCTCTGGTTTAAGAAATACTTCCGAGGGAGAACAACGCTCCTGTTCCACTGTTCCAGCCGAAGCGACAGACAACCGGAACAAAAATGGAAATTGGATCAGATGAATGAGACATGCGTTCAGCTGTTTCTGAAATGCGAATGCTTGTCGCCAAACAACAATCCAAGACTGAATCCCAGTTCAATACACTACAGGCATCCATGGCATCGGTGAAAACTGAATTAACTGAATTTTCAAGCTCCTTGTATTTTTTAACATAAAAATACGAAGAATTTCAGAGCAAACTCACCAGCTTGGAGAAAGAAAAACAGGAAGACCGCCAATATATACAAATTCTAGAAAATAGAGTAGAAATTTTAGAGCGCAAATCAAGAAATTCCTCCATAGAGATCCGCAACTTTGATCAGAAACTGGTGTTGGAGCGGCCATCGCCGCTGGTAACCAACAACTAAAGGGAATTTGAGCACTTTTAGTTACAGTCGCTAAAATAACTAACATTCTAATTAATTTTATAGAAAAATCATTTTTTATTAGGTTAGTCGCACAGAAACAAAGCACGACCTTTGTGACTGGCAGTCATTAATTCGATAAGAATGTTGAATAAGGGCAAAAAGAAAGAATATAAGCTTAATTCACCATTGTATGTTTTGCCTAGCTAGTTGAATATTTACATTTTATGTCTGTCCACCTCTTTGTTTTTATCCTTACTTATTTCTACCCCTATATTTTGTTGCTTTGTTACTTTTCATCTGTGGACCGTTACTCGTGACGCGACGTCACCCAACTTAGGTCCAGACTGAAAACCAGCGTCGTTGTCGACCTCGACCTCGACCTCGGGCTCGGTGGATAGCGACAAGAAGCTGAGACTGGACCTGAGTAGCCGCGCACATAGGTACCTAGTTAGGGCATGAGACCAATAATTTTTACCCTTGGGCACAGATATTATAATACTATACTAGCCCTTGGGACTCCAATCTTAACGCTGCTGCTTACAATATTTTTAAATTTATTATAAATAAAATGTTTATCTGTTAAAAAAACAATATGTTTTAAACTGAGATCCAAAGGTTTGTTTTTCATTATTACATATTATTTTTGTTTCCCTTTTTTATATAAGTTGTGTGTGGCTATGAATAAATAAATTCTTGTATTCTTGTATTCTAATTCTCGCCACTTACAGCTGGATGGCCCACCGAAGCCAGTAATTCGAGACGACCTCAGTGACGCAGCGGGCGAGAGTCCGCCTGCGACGCAAGAGGTTGCGGGTTCGATTCCCGCCTCGGAACAAATTTGTGTTCGATCTGCAGAGTTCAATTGATCTGGGTGTTTTCTATGTATCATAAAAAAATCTATCAATGTATATAATGTATTAAATATATCAGTTATCTAGTACCCATAACACTTACTTTGGGGCTAGATGATGCTGTGTGGATTGTCCAGCATTATTTATTTATTATTGCATTGTATCAGAATCATTAAAAAGCTCATTAAGAAAAACTAGCATCGCCTTGGTGGTCGTGCGCCGCAGCTCGTCCGGCGCTCTGCAGGCCCGGTATCTTGTACTGCAGGGCGCTCTGACGCTCGGCGACCGCACGCACGACCGCGAGGCGCAGCACCAAGGCGTGCAGCCCCTGCACGCCCGCACCCGCCACTCGCCAGCACCGCATCCTTTATGTCCCGACTGAGGTTGTGAGACCTCTCGAGCTCCGCTACCGTGCTCTGCAGCAGACAGTTCGCGCGGTGCGGCGCGTCATGAATCGACTCGCCCGTTGCCAGCGCGGAGGTCTCCAGGAAGGAAAGCGGCGTGGCAGGCGAGCCCGCTTCCGAGCGTGGGGGCGCAGACGGCGGCTTCGGCGCACAGTCCCCGCCCAGAGCCCGCGACCGCGCCAGTGCCCTGCTGTCCGAGCCGCAAGAATGACTCATTGAGCTCAGAACAAGGTAGTTGATGGGTGGGTATATCAGAGCAGGACTCGAGTCTCTTTCTTATTGTATCCACGATATTAACTGGGCATGGGGTAGGAATGCTACAATTATCACTGTTACTCCTCCAAAAATGACCCATTCTCCCTGCCAATCGTGCGAAGAATAGTCTTTGCGAACGACAAAAAGATAGGCCTGTTATTGTTGTCCCGAATCAACTGTTCTACAGTGTTAACAAGCTTAGAAATGTACTAAATCATTATTTTATACTAACGTGAAATGTTTTATAACTTCCTTTGTCAATATTGTAGTATCATCAGCAAACATGATTGTGTATTGGTCAGTTGCGTTTGGTTACTCATTAATATAAATAATAAAAAGAATGGGACCCAGAACACTGCCCTGTGGTACACCGTGACTAGTTGAGGAATAGGAAGATCTGAAACTTTCTTGTGTATTAGATTCACTAGACATTTTAGTTATTTCGGTACATTGTTTTCGTCCCCTCAGATAACTTTCGAACCAAGAGTATGCAGGCCCCCTTATGCCATAGCATTCTAATTTATCTAGCATACAGTCGTGGCAAACCATGTCAAAAGCCTTACTCATGTCTAGAAAGATTGCAACTGGTATTTCTTTACGATTGATCGAGTCAAGAATTTCTTTGACAAGTTTGAAACATGCTGGAGTTGTCGATTTCTTACTAATAAAACCATTTTGTTGTTCGCACAAAACTTTGTTTTTTTCTAAAAACGTAACTAATTTTCTTGTTTATGTCGATTGACCACAGTAGTTAGTATTTTGCATCAATGCAGGCTTCTTTCACAACTTAAGTACATTTTTTTTATTGAATAGAGATGAAATATTTAATTTTAATTGGTGTATAAATGATCGTAGCTATGTTTGTAAATTTTTATACGCGTAGTGTATAAAAATTGTGACAATTATATTATTAAAAATGTATCTTTAATGACGTGATTGGTAGATCGTTTTTTTTTTAGTCCACGGTTTGAATTGTCATGCAAGCAGCTAGTATGCTTGCATGAAAAGCTAATAAATTCTCGAAAGTGCCAATAATTGGGTGTTCTACAACTAAAACAAATTAAGTGATACCTATAAAGTCGACACTGCAAGTTTGTTGACTAGTCCGTTAAATGTCTTTGCATTTCAACTTTACTAAAGTATTCATTACGGATGTAAGCGGGTTAACTACGAACCTTATTTGTGTTGGAAGAACACCAACGTTTCATCCCTTAACGAGGGACATCTTCAGGGTGAGTGCGGTTCTAGACGCGCGCGTTCCGCATCCCTCCGAGCACTGCGCGCTTTACTAAAGTAGGCGGAGTCTCTCAACGCTTCTATGGGTAGAATTGAACGCGAGGGAGTTGTCTTAGACGTCAGGGTCTCAGGGAGTCTAGGTAGTGTTTGTTGTGTGCGTGAACGTGTTCCTGAATCTTAGCTGGGAGCTCTTCCAGCGTCGGTGCAGCCCCCGCCTCGACGTCCTCCCGCCGGTAGAACAGGATGTAGGGCGTGCTTGCCCGCTTGAGTTCGTTTTTTTTAGTCTCGGTAGAAGACACTTTTTCATCGTTGAACTTGTACCAGGAACCTTCGTCCTTGGCCAGTGTGTAGTAATGCCCAGAGTCCAGTGATAGCCCGGTGTGGACAACCGCCGCGTACAGAGTGTAGGAGTGAATGGTATCATTACGATTGCTCGCCTGGGGCAGCCTTATGGTGTGGTTGTAGTACATGTTATGAATCAACTTCGATTGTACTCGCAGCTTCGGCTCGAACTTGAAATGCTTCAGCACAAGTATGAGAATCTTAGGCGCTGTCTCGATGAATACAGTGCGTTCCGCCTCCCGCAATACCCTGCAGTCTGGACACAGGTCCGGTCATCTCTTCTTTCTGGCAGAAATACTCGAGCAAACTCTGCACACTGTGCTCTGCATCTTTCTGCGGGAATGCGAGTGATAGGTCCCGGAATACGTCACGGTTGACCGAACTGAACTTGCAGGCCATGCATTGGACCCGAGTCATAACCACTCCTCCGAATATGCTGTCTACGAAGCAAAACCGCCTTTCCATGCGCGCGCGCTTATTCGAAGGCTGATAGTCGAGGTCAGTGCCGCCATTGCGCTTGCCGCTTGAGGTGGAGCCTCCACTACCCCCTGGCCGAGGGGATATCGCCCGCCGATTTGAGCCTGAACCAGCAGCCTCACTATCACTATTAGCGTTTCCAGTGGCTCTCCACTGACTGGCGGTGCTCAGGACTGGCGGCCTGGAGTAATCGTGATTGTCGTCAATAATAATTATGTTCGTAAGACTGTAGTAGCTCGAAGAGGTATCCCAAAAACTCAGAGCTGTCCTGCTGGTGGTCGCGACTGAAGAAAGACGGGCGCATGGTTTTAAAGAATTCGCGCGAGTCCAGTTTGTCGCCCATGGAATGCACCAGCTTTCCAAACAGCCTAGCCGCGATCTCCCAGTAAGGGTGCTCGGTCATATGAAGCATTACATGGCTGCTGAATCGGCGGGTGACGAGCAGGGCTTGCATCACGCTGTTCAAATAGCACGTGTTCCCTAGGTTCTTGAGGCCCACTTTGTTGCTTGTCGGCGCAGGGTTGACGGTCGTAGGCTCCAAGGGCAGGCAAGCTTCGGGGCTCGGCCATGCTGCGGTCTAGATAGATTGAGATTTTATCGACGCTCCTGTAGGTCTTATGGAGATACTCGCCCGCCGCGGTGAGGATATCCAGTGTTCTGAAGTAGTTGACGGCTAAACTGGCCGCTATCCGAGGCCAAGTTCGTAAGCACTGGGCCAACATCCTTCGATATCTTGTCAAAAGCCTCAATCGACTGCCTCAGTGACGCAAGCACATAGAAAATAACATCTGTGGTCGACCGTCGCAGCGTCGCAGGCCTGTTCATGGCACAAAACAGGCGATCCACGTTGTTCACAGAAACTTCTATCAAGACGTCGAAGCACTGTTTCTCCTTATGAACAACGAGGTTAGGTTAGGTTTTTTTTTATATATACCTGTTGCTATTAAATGCAACAACATTAATTACCTGCTAAGGAATAAAACAAAACACGATATATTAAACTTAAATCACACACTGAAATCCATGTCTCATTTTCTAGCTTTAACTTCGTTGTTTTTTTTTCTCAGATTTTTTTTCTGTAATTATTTGAGTTTTTCTTGTATTATTTCTATATATATATATTTTAATAACTTGTTTTCAAATATATTTTTTATTCTTATTTTCTTTTTCTTTTTTTTTTGCCTCGTATATTTTTTTTCCGTTTCGTTCTCTTGTATCTATTACAATCAAATAAATTAAAATTACAGTTAATACAGCATTAGATATAGTCTTATGAATAAAATAGCTGCCAAGAGAGGAGGTTAAAGAAATCAAAACATAAACAGTTAACATAACTAAAAACAGATAAATTTCACGAGATTAGGCAATATATTTGAGTCAAATAAATATAAATTAATTCAGAATAAAGTTGTGGCGTACCTACGCGCCACTTTATACCGATCCGAAATGTGCGTTCCAAATTGTAATTTAAATTTGCAATTTATATCTTGAAAATAAAATTTTCATTTTGCATTATTCTTCTACCTTGGGCCATACCCCAATGAACGGAACCTACACTTCGGACCGGTCTCGCTCAGTCACTCACGCGCAGCCGCTCATTCATTCGCATTAACATTCCGCGACTGACCGGCTTGCTAACCTACCGCGCTCACTGATTACTTTGCTTTGTATTTTCTCGTCGTAATATTAGTTTGCTTTCTGATTGTACTTCTATCTATCTAGTTAAATCTATCATTAAAATCAATCATTCTGTCGTAAATAACATTCTTCATTTCTTCCGCTTTGCTATCATTCTTCCGCAACCAAACATTCTAACCATCCGGAATACCAAGGACAATAAACAAACAGGTATGGGCTTAGGAACACTACTACACAACTTAGGCTGACCACCCATATCTCTATAAAGTTAAAAGTAAACCTAAAACCTGTGACATTAGCTTTTAATAAAATAAAATCAACAAAGTTTTATCCTAAGTCCATCTTCAACATCAAACAGGGAACCACTCCCGCCAACGAAACTTAATAGGCATACAGAAAGGTTAGGTTAGGTTAGGTTCGGTTTTTTTTTTTTTTTTGTTGCTAGTACCTCCAACATAATCGGAGCCTTTTCCTTAGGTTAGGTTAGGTTTTTTTTTTGTATCTTTATTATTGGATGAATATTTTGTCAGAGGTTCGGCGCTAATGGTATACACCTTACCTCTGAGTATTTTTATTTATGTGTTTTTTGATTTATTTTACATATAAAAGTAGGAGACTTTATATATTCTAAATTGTTTTAATTCTAATTCTTATTTAACAATTATCTTGTTTGTAGTTTTTATTATTTTGGTGTATTATGAAATTCTGTTTAAATTTATTAATAGTTGTTTTAACGTTGTGATAAAATGATCAGAATTACATTGACAGCATGATCAACTATCATGCGATTTGTTCAATTCGTACAGTCTATACATTGTAATTAATTTGTACGTTCTGCACATTTCGGCCGGCCCGCCCAAACCACTGACATCATCAGCTTGAGCGTGTAGTCCACGCGGGCCGCTTGAGTCGTACAAACAAGATAATCGTAAGTCTACTTTAATATATTTATATACATATCTATTATTATTATTATTTTATTTTTATTTTTTTAACAGTACAACATTTATATTTAATATAAGGGGTTAAAATCACAAAAAATGTTTCAAGTGATTTAAGTAAACAAAACAAAGATTTACAGACTGTACAGTCTGTACAGTCCGTACAGTACAAGAAACGAGTTTGCTCCAAATGTTATGTGGATTGTGGTGTGTACAGAATTGCTATGCTAGTTTGGTAGCACTGATCCATTAGGAAAGTTTATTTACAGGTTAAGTACATTTAAATGATTCAAGTAAATAATATTTGCATAATGTACAGTTTGTACAGTCCGTACGTTATAGTACATTTGTACGTTCTGCCCAGTTCCCGCGGCCCGCCCAAACCACTGACATCATAATTAAGCTCGAGTTTGTAGTCCACGCGACCCGCGCGAGCCGTACAGAAAGGATAATTATTCGTTTATAATTGTCAGTCTACATTTTCAAGTCATTTAATTAAAACAAAACCAAGATTTGCAGGATGCACAGTCTGTACAGTCCGTGCATTCCTCTAATTTGTGCATTCTGCACAGTTCACGCAGCCCGCCCAAATCACTGATTTACGTAAAACCAAACAAAGATTTGCAGGATGCAAAGACTGTACAGTCTGCACAGTATGTACAGTCTGCACAGTCCGTACAGTACAAGAAACGAGTTTGTTCCAAATGTTATGTGGATTGTGGTGTGCACAGAATTACTGTGCTAGTTTGGTTACAATGATCCATTAGGAAAGTTTATTTACAGGTTAGGTACAATTACAATTAAATGATTTAAGTTAATAATACTTGCATAATGTACAGTCTGTACAGTCTGTACATTTTAGTACATTTGTACGTTCTGCACAGTTCCCGCGGCCCGTCCAGACCACTGATATCATTAGTTCGAGCGTGTAGTCCACGCGACCCGCGCGAGCTGTACAAACAGGATAATTATTCGTTATATTTGTCAGTCTACATTTTGAGTCATTTAAGTAAAATAAAACAATTATTTACAGGATGTACAGTTTGTACAGTCCGCACAGTACACGAAAACAGTTTGTTCCAAATGTAATGTGGATTATGGTGCGTACAGAATTGTTGTGCTGGTTTAGTTACAATGATTCATTAGGAAAGTTTATTTACAGGTTAAGTTATGACTTATTACTATATTAAAAGATATTTACAAGTTTACGTGGCAGAATTTATACAGAACTTATTACTACTTATTACTATTACAAGAGTAACTATTATTTAATATAATTGTTTTTGTTATTATTATTTTTTTTTGTTATTTTTGTTATATTGTTATTTTTTTTCTTTTCTGTGTTTTTACAATCTCTTATAAAACTATACTAAAACTATAATTTACAATCTCTTATAAAACTATACTAAAACTATGAAAGAACAAGGAAAAAGGAGAAAAAATTATTTACAAGTTATTGACATAAGTTGTGCAATAATGATAAGTTGTGTCACTCTACTTCTGAGGTAGAGTCGGAAGTGGTACTTGGGGTTGGGGTGAGTGGGACAAGTCTGCCTCTTGATATTTTTAGCCCTAAGAAACGGGGATCAACGTTTTCGACTCCCTGGAGCATTGAAATGGGGGGCCGGTTTCCTTCGGGACAGGCGCTGCTGGGCCACAGTTTTGAAGTGGAAGAAGTTTGGTTAATCGGGGTGGCCACGTGTGCGTCCTCCCTGATAGTTTGGGTGTTTCATTCTGATATGTCTTAGGATGGCGGTGCTTGTATAAAATACTCCACATAAGACACACTGGTGGCCACCCTTCCCTCTGGACCCAACACCCATACGTGTTCCTGAGGATCCCCATTTTGTGGGGGTTGCCAGCGCGTTCCGTCTAGATCCCGATGGGCCGCGCGATATGGTAACCCTCGGTAGCGAGGCCTCTGATATGTTAGGAGAAGGTGCCGTACGTGGTGTGACTGTCTCAGTAGGGGGGGAGGGGTTACAGCATTAAAGATGCCGGGAGATGCGGCCGAGATTGGCGAATGTTGTGGGAGTGGGTGCCGCTGAAGTTGTGGACTATCAATGTCCGGCAGCGAAGGTGGTGCCGGTGATGTCAGTGGTTGAGGCGATGGTGGTGGTAGTGCTGGGGTTCGATCCGGTACCGTCAGCCGTTGATGAGATCTATGCGGGGGTGTGAAGATGAGGCGAACCGATTGTGATTCGGGGCGATGATATGATGTGTGTGAGGTTGTTGTAATGAAGGATGTCACTGTAGAGGTGGCCGGAGTGCGGGGAGGAGGAGGAGGATGACTAATACAAAGCGTGCATGAATGAGTGCATGAAGATGGTGGTGGTGGTAAGGTTGAAATTTCAAAGGATGGAGTTGGTGGTGCTGGTCTAACAAAGTGTGTGGCGAGTCTGTTCACTGTATTCATAGTGTCTTGGGATCTTCTATTGGCATCCGCGATCTGCTTCTTGCTTTCGCTGGCAAGTATGTTATATTTCTCCTCCAGATCTGCTAAGGCCCGCCGAAGTATAGTATTTTCCCGTCGTAGTGTGATACAGCCCTCGCAAGGTGATATTTCTCTACTTTGGGGGCGGTTTGTTTTATGAGATGGAGGTATGTTTTCCATGATAGAGCACTCCCGAGGATACCAACACCAAATCCTGCCTTATATAATAACTGCCTTATCAAACCACATTTGCTATATTTGATTGAGCTGTGGGGAAGTGCTGTAAAATCAAAATTAGCTAAACTTCAAATATTACAAAATAAACTTGTCAAATTACTTTTTAATATTCCTTACTTAACTCCCACCGAAACAGTCTACAAAAAAACGAAAATAATGAACATTAAACAACTATACAAATATACAACATGCATCCTAGTCCGTAAAATATTAAATAACAAAATTCATACAAATATAACTTACACTAAAGTAGCAGAAATAAGAAAACGTAGTTCACGTCGTGCCAGCTTTATCGTTCTACCGAAAACTCGAACTAACTATGGAAAAAAAACTATACTATGTGAAGGCGCACAGCTTTACAATAAATTACCATCCCAAATTAAAAGTGTAAGCTCATTTAATGCGTTCAAACTCAAATTAGCTCGACATATCATAAATGATGATTCACTCCTTAATAAGTGAACACATTAAATGAGTCAGTTATTGAACGACCACAACCTATGTATCTATACTTATTATAAGAATCCTGTTCTCATGTAAGTGACATTATATAATTTGTCTTTTTGAGAATAAATGAATATTAAACCTAAAATCCACTACACGTTCATTCACTATAATCAGTACAGTTAGTACTATCCGTACAATATGTACAATACCAGAATGTTTAAGCAGTACAGTCTGCACACTTTTGTACAAACTGTACCGGTTGTATAACGGCTTCGGTTAGAAGGTAAGTTGCTAAATGTGTAAATATTTTTCTTGTCAAGCAGGGGATGTTACTTTGTTGAAGTTTTTAAGTTGTGCGACTATATAGTGGAGATGCTCTAGGAAGGATGATGCGGTTGCCTCCTTCAGCGCTGCTTCCTTGGGGTCGAAGGGATCGTTTAGCCGTGACGAAGTTTGGTAATGGTTGTGTCTGGATATTTGAAATCTTGGGCAGTTTCGGATAAGATGTGAGAGTGATTGCGTTGTTACTCCGTCACAAGGACATTTATCATCTTCAGTTATTTTAAACCTGTGTAGATACTCCTTATGGTAGCCGTGGTTAGTAATTAATTGAGTGATTGCGAATTTAGGTTCAATAATTGATAAGAACAATGTTAGGTCAGTGAGGCTGGGGAAAAGAGTTTTGGTGTAAGTGGACTTGTTGTACAGTTCGGAAGCTTTGTCTCTAGAGAGAGCCTTGTTGTGATATTTTATGTAACTAACTGGGATGTGAAGATAATCTGCCTGTTTATGTAATTTTGCAGCCGCTTTTGCTGCGCGATCTGCCCATTCGTTCCCTCCTATTCCTGTGTGTCCTCTAACCCAAACAAAACCAATGTTGATGCTAATGAGTTTTGCAGCATGAATATGACTATGAATGTTCACGGCAAGCTGATTGTAACTGTTGGGGTTAGATAGCTCATCGAGACCAGATCGGCAATCAGTTAGGATGAATGCAGTACTAACATTGTTTGTGATAATCCATATGCAAGCTTTTTCTATAGCAAGAAGTTCAGCCTGAAAGACTGAACAGCAGTCATGTAATTTAAGTTTTTTCTCAGAGATTTGTGTCCCAGTTGGGTCGATTGCAACGAATGCTGCTCCTACTTTGCCGTCACATTTGCTACCGTCGGTATAAACCTGCCATGCCCCATCCAATTCCTCAGCCAATTCGTCAAATTCTTGTGTTGTAGATGCTTCGTGATATGTCACGCCCACTCTATGGGCCGGGTGTAAAAGGGAGGATGGAGGGGCTGGAAGCTCTATGGGGATGTCATTAGGTAGGAAACTTGTATATCCTACAATTTTACTCTCCTCAATGTCCGAAAACTCAAGGATCTTGCTAGGCAGAGGGGTTAGTTGTGCAATAGAGATAGATGAGGCTGTGCTGTTGGTCCGAAAACCCTGAATAATTCTAATAGCGAATAGGCGTAGAAGAGACAAGAGTTTATTATTGATGTGTTTATATTTAAGTGCTCCTGACCAGATGCAGGCGGCGTAACATATGATTGGTTGAATAACCTGATTATAAATGATCTTGACATTTTGTGGGTGAACTCCCCAAGTTGGTCGTGTGAAAGTGATGAGTTTATTAAAGAGTTTTTTGGATTTTTCTATGATGTAGTTAACGTGTTTGATGTATTTAAGTTTGTCATCTATAATTACTCCCAGGTATTTTATTTGGTGTACAAAGTTTATCTTTTTACCTTTCATTTGTATGTTACATTTGAATGCTTTTGTGCTAAACGCCATTGCCTGTGTCTTTTCAGGTCCAAACATAAGCTTGTTTTCATTCCCCCATTCATTAATAATTTCAAGGGCTCTATTGGTGTTTATTTCCATGGATTTGATGTTCTTGGAATGTGTGATGAGTAAAATGTCATCCGCGTATGATTGTATGTGACATCCCAGGGGAAGTTCGGTCACCAGCAGATCATCAAGGATCAGATTCCAGAGGATGGGTCCGCAAACGGATCCCTTTATGCATCCTCGAGTCGGGTCGGGAAGTGTGAGAGAGCCAGGCACTTGTTGGCCAATGCCAGGAAAGCCTCTGGATCACTCCCTATAGCTTGGCTGCAGATGTCAGCAGTGAGACCATCTGCTCCCGGAGCTTTTTTGGGGTTGAAGTGTTCCACCGCTGCTCTGAGCTCCTCCATTGTAAACGGTGGGTCATGAGACTCACCATGTACTGAACCGTTTACTTGGTCAGCTTTTGCTCTGGTCAGCCGGTGGTCGGCGTTATCTTCTTCCTCTCTGTCCTCCGGGTAAAAGATGTCTGCCAAGGTTTTTGCGGACTCCTATGGGTCTATTTGCCTCCCATCTCTCACCAGGGGTATGTCCTCTTGTCGTATAGAGGTTCTACCTATCACCCTATAAATCCCTTCCCATAACCCCTCTTTATCCTGCTTCTTACAGAATTCCTTCCAGCTTTCCGTCTTTGCTTTTTCTACCTGCTCTAAAAAGTGGTTTCTTGCTTCCAGGTACTCACCTACAACTCTGGATCTTCGGGCTTCTGATGCACTTCGGATGCAGCGCTTCAGGGTGATGGAATGTCTCTTCAGCGCGGCGAGTTCTTCGGACCACCACGGAAAGGTAAGCTTCTCTGCTGTTTTCTTCTTTTTCAATGTGTGTTTACATGTCTGCGCTATTGTATCTATGTATTTAACTATTGTGTGTTCTAATTGTATTGTGTTGGTTATTTGTTCTATTGCTTCTTTGTTTATTTTATTATCTATTTTTAATTGAGCCAATTTCTCATGAAATTGACTCCAATTTGCCTTCTTTGTATTGTACAGCCTGGTTGTTCTACTTATGCTTACCCCTTTTGCTTTTCTTAGCGCTATGTCGAAGGTGATTCCGTTGTGGTCCGAGTTCGTCAAGTCATCCATCACTCTCCACCCGTTTATGAAGGCCAACATGTCCATAGAGCAGGCAGTTACATCGGGATGGCTGGTGTAGGATACCCCTCCTCTGATGGTATCAAAAGTGGGGGTGTCCCCTTCATTCAGCACCTGCAGGCCCAGTTCTTCGAGAATGCCCGACAGTTCCTCACCCCTGTCATCAACTACAGTGCTACCCCAATGATAATTCTCATCGGGCCAACCTGCTCAGTGATTTTCTTGATTTGCTCTAGGTATGGCTAGGTTAGGTTAGGTTAGGTTAGGTTAGGTTTTTTTTTTTTTTTTTTTATTCCTGTCCGGGCGCTAAGGCCCGGCCCGCGAGCTAGCCTGTCCGGGAGCGCCATGTCCCGGCCCGCGAGCTATCCTATAACTACCCCTGACATGGTCAGAGTCCTTTTCATTACCTTTCTTACTTTCTCTCTCTCTCTCCCTCTTTTTCTTTTCAGGGTCCTTTCACTCATTCTTTTATATCAGGATGGGTTTTCTTATAACTAATTTTATTTATTTTCATTTACATATTTTCTTATTTCTAGGGAATAGGGTTTTTACTCTAGGTTTCTTATCTTTACATAGTTTTGAATGTTAACAATTTCATTATTATCTATTCTCTTAGGTCTATTCATATTTATTTAGTTTTATTTTACATTCATTTCTTATCATTACTTTACCTTTGCATACAGTTCAGTTTATGTTATTTGTATTTTGCCCATTTAAGTTGATAGTCTATATTTTTAAAAGTATGCTTATATATATAAAATGTTATATATATTCATCATATATTGCTTAATCCATTTTATTTCTTGTTATTACTCTTATGCTTATATTTTTACAAAATTTTAAAAACATGGGACGGTTGTTTTTGTCCTTCATTATTTTATGTATGCTATCCACAGTTAGTTTTACGTCCATTTCTTGTTCAACCTCGTATCTCTCGGTTAGGTTAGGTTAGGTTAGGTTAGGTTAGGTTAGGTTAGGTTAGGTTAGGTTAGGTTAGGTTAGGTTAGGTTAGGTTAGGTTAGGTTAGGTTAGGTTAGGTTAGGTTAGGTTAGGTTAGGTTAGGTTAGGTTAGGTTAGGTTAGGTTAGGTTAGGTTAGGTTAGGTTAGGTTAGGTTAGGTTAGGTTAGGTTAGGTTAGGTTAGGTTAGGTTAGGTTAGGTTAGGTTAGGTTTTTTTTTTTTTTTTTTTTTTTTTTGCTCCAACCTACCTAGTTTTCCCCGAATATGGGTTCAGGATTGGATTACAGGGTGTCCTTTATTTCTTATTTTATTATTTTACAACGTTCTTTCACTTTATTTCAATCTTATTCTATACATTTTAAGTTGTCTTACATAGTGCTTATTTCATCTATATTTCTAATGCGTTTATACAGTTTTATATATACAGTTTAGTTTTAACAATCTATTCTTATCTTTCTAACAAATTTTAAATTACTGTTCTTATTTTACGATTTTACTTAAATAACTATTGGCCATACTTTGCTATGATTAATATAATTAAATATATAACATAACAAATACTTATTTATCTAGTTTTATTCCTATTATTTACTATTTCACATATTTGAGTACAGTAATCTATAAAATCTGCAGCGCTAGCCTTACTAGTAAGCAGCTCCTGCAAGTTCTCTTTTATAATTTTTATTCCTATTTTTTGCTCAAAACTAAATCTTAGCGCTGCTTGAGCTGGGCACTGTGTTAAGATGTGTGGCACGTCCTCGTCAGCGTCTGGCTCACAGATGCATGATGGGTTGTCCTTGCATTTGAACCGGTTCAAATACTGGGAGAACCCACCATGTCCCGTGAGTATCTGAGTGAGTACACCCACCGGTCGAGCCTTCCGCACGAATCGGTATGCGCACCTAACGTCCGGGAGGAAAAGTTTTGTAATGGACGCGGTGTCCCCGGCTTTGTATCGAGCGTCCCATTCTGTCAAGAATGTTTCCCTAATCATCCGCTTGATATATGATACAGGACATCGGTCGTACACTGGCTTCCTGTTCGACGCAAGGGCAGCCTCTTTGGCCAACTCATCGGCGCGTTCGTTGCCCGGGAGCCCCGCATGGGCTTTGACCCAGTACAGGGAGACATCCTTGCCTTGAGTCAAAGCCAACCGCAGATTGCTCCTGGTCTCCACTGCGAGAGGATGGAGGATGCCATGGTTAGCGACCGTCTCCAATGCGGCCATCGAATCGCTGTACAGACCAAAGCTTCGCTCCTTCCTCTTGAGGATCACCTCCGTGGCCTTGCAAATGGCCAGCAGTTCCGCCTGGTAGACTGTGCAGTACGCGGACAGGCTAAGCTTGAGGTTCTTGATCTCGGCCTCACCGTCCCACAAGGACAGTGCTGCTCCGACCTTTCCCTCAATCTTGCTGCCGTCGGTGAATATTCGCACCTGCTGCACATTGTACCTGTCAACAAGGTTTTGGTCTTCCAGGCGGACACACTCAATGGCCACATGTTCAGCCGGATGAAGAGATTCTGCAAACCTTACCGGACACTCGGGCTCTCTGTCCTTGAGGCATGGCAGGGATGACCCTCTCTTCACCTCGTACAGTGCGGCTGCTTCCTGTATCCTGAGGTCGAGAGGCAGTATCCCCGCCAGCACTAATGCCGAGTTTAGGGAAACTGTTCGGTAAGATTTGCAGAGCTTTTGGGCGAAACCTCTCTGGACCATGTCGAGCAACTTTCGTACCCCAAGTTTTTTGGCGGCAGGCGCCCATGCTGGCGCGGCATACATGATAGTTGGCTCTACTGTAGCCGTGTATATCATGCGTATGACCTCGGCGTGTAAACCCCAATCCACTCTCGCGGCCTTTGAGAGTTGCTTGTAAATTTCAAGCGCCTTCTTACACTGTAGTGCGACGTGCGTGTTAAAAGTCAATTTGTCGTCTATAGTCAGACCTAGGATCTTGACCTCCCGTGACATGCCAACGCTCACTCCTCCCATGGTCAGCAGCGGGGTGTCGTACTTAAGCTTCTTGGTTAGTACCATTGCGCAAGTTTTGTGCGGCGCAAATTTCAGCTTGTTCCGAACACCCCACTGCTGCACATAGGCAAGCGCCGCGTTGGCCTGCCTCGAGACGTCAAGCCCAGTGTCTCCGTCAAAAGTCAACACCACGTCGTCAGCAAAGGCCTGCACACACACCCCCCTATCCCCCAGCTCGCGCAGCAGAGGATCCAGAAGAAGGTTCCATAGGATGGGACCACCGATTGACCCTTGCACACAACCCTTGTTTGTGCTCCTCGTGCATTCTTCCCCGGCGAATCTTACACTGACTTTTCTGCAGTCGAGATAGCTATCCAGTAGCCTCCTGATATTGACCGGACACTTTTCCTCAGCCAGACGGATTCGGATGATCGGCCACCACGCGCTATCGAAGGCGCCCTCTATATCCAATGACACTAGGGTTACCAGCTTCTTCAGCCTGATCCTGTCCTTGATATGGTGTATTAGCGTATAGAGGGCGTCTTCGGTGCTTTTCTGGGGCATGAATCCAAACTGGCGAGTACTGATCCTCGGTACTAGGTGCCATTTGATCCGTGCTACTGTCATCTTCTCCAGGACCTTCCCCAAAACCGGCAGTAGGCCAATGGGCCTATAAGCTTTGGGGTTCGTGTAGTCATCCTTGCCCGGTTTTCTCAGGACTACCACGGTTGCCTGCTTCCAGATGTCCGGGAAGTGACCCATTTCCAGGTACTTGTTGAAGAGGGCAAGGGACGCGTCCAGGTCCTGGTAGATAGCTCTACTGCAGATATCCGCTGTGAAGCCGTCCGCTCCAGGGGCCTTCTTTGGGTTAAAACTTCCCACCGCGGTCTTCAGCTCCAGCAGTGTAAACGGTGGGTCATGGCTTTCATCATGCTTCCACTCGTTAACCCGCTTTGCCGCTTCTCTAATGCAGCGATGTTCCTCATCGTCAGTTTCCTCCAGGTCTTGTGGGTAGAACGTCTCCGCTAGTAAGTTCACCGACTCTCTTGGGTTTAAGAATGCACCATCTTTGGTTAAGGTCAAGTCTTCTTGTCTCCTGGTGGTCCTACGGATGATGCGGTAAATACCGTCCCATACTCCTTCCTTGTCCTGTCTTCTACAGAACTCCTTCCAACTGTCTATTTGGGCTTTCTTGGCTTGGCACTCATATTCCTCTTTCTTTTCCAGGTACTCAGCTACCACTATTTCCCTGCGGTGAGGTGCCGCATTCCTGATCTTTCGCCTGAAGGTAGTGGTAACTTTTTTCAGCCTTGCGAGCTCATCATTCCACCATGGGACCTTGAGTACTTCGGTACTCTTCTTTATAGGCATGCTGGCGTTGCATGCCTCCGTGATAGCTTCTGTGAATCGTACAGTTAGATTTTCCAAATCTGTTTTACTGCCGATTAATTGGATGCTTTTTAAGTTGAAGTTACGGTCTAATTTTGTTTGTGCTAGTTTACTGTCAAAAAGGTCCCATTTCGCTTTTCTTGTGTTGTAGAGCCTAGTTGTCCTCTGTACTTTGAGGCCTCTACTTCGGCGGAGATTTATTTCGAACAAGATAGCGTTGTGGTCAGAGCTCGTCATCTCCTGGTCTACCCTCCAGTTGTCTACCAATTCCAGTAGGTCTTCCGTGCAGGCTGTGATATCTACGAAACTAGTGTACGCCACGTTACCCCTCACGGTGTCAAAAGTGGGCGTATCACCTGTATTGAGTACCTGTAATCCAGACTCTTCCAGGGTCCCGGACATCTCTACTCCCCTGTGGTCTTCTATGGTGCTGCCCCACCAGGTGCTCTTGGCGTTACAATCGCCTCCTATTAGCAGTCCTCTTGGGCCCAGCTCCTCTTTGATCTTCTTTACCTGATCCAGGTATGGCTCTATGGGCTGATCTGGTTCGAAGTAAAAGGATACCGCCACGATTTCCCAGGTGCTGGTTCGGATCTTCAACACAACCACGTTGTTAGTCGTGAATTTCGGGCACTGGATGACGTCAAGCTTGTGGTCAAAGACCACTATTGCCGCCTTCACAGTCCCATCTCCTACTTGAGCACACTGGAAGACTCTCGCCCCACGGTAGTCCTTCATCCTCTTCACCCCGCCCACATATGGCTCCTGGACCAGTGCAAATGCCAGATTTCGCCTGCTGGCTTCTATAAAGAGTTCCGTGGTTGCTAGCTCTTTTCTCTGGAGGTTCGCCTGGGCCACTGCATATCCTCTGGTGGGGTCGCCTGCCCCGGAGCGACTTGGATCCACCTTAGCAATACGCTACTTTAGCCCTCGCCAGTGCCTCCCATCTCCTACGCACTGGGCACTCTAGGCTAAAGGCGTTATGCTCCGCATTCTCCGCTTTGGCGGCCACGCAATTGCAGCAAGACGGTGCTGCTTCGGCTAGGTAATCCGCGCATTGGCTCTTTATATGCGGGCCGCCACAATGGCTGCATTTCGGTAAGGTGTCCACACAGAACCGCCGACCATGTCCGTAAGCCAGGCACATAGAGCACTGCACTAGAGGAGACTGGTCTTCAACCTTAACCCTTTGCAGGTCTATGTGGACCGCTCCCTTGGCCATCATACGGCTATAGATTTGTGGGGACACCCTTAACGCGATGTGGTTCGTGAGTGGGTTTCTAGCTCGTCGTTTAAAACGAACCTCCACTCGATCGTCCTTCTTGTCGAGGCCATGAAAAACCCCTCCATTTAGGTTAGGTTAGGTTAGGTTAGGTTAGGTTAGGTTAGGTTAGGTTAGGTTAGGTTAGGTTAGGTTAGGTTAGGTTATGTTAGGTTAGGTTAGGTTAGGTTAGGTTAGGTTAGGTTAGGTTAGGTTAGGTTAGGTTAGGTTAGGTTAGGTTAGGTTAGGTTAGGTTAGGTTTTTTTTTTTTTTTTTTTTTTTTTATACTCTAAACCCCTGGCATAACCAGGCACATTTTTTGCAAAGCAACTCTTCCATACTAGTTCTCGCTATTATGCTTCTCGTACTTCCATTCTTCATACTATATCTTTCTTTCATACATCTCTTTCTTACTTATATTACATTTACTCTACAGTTTTATTTATCTTATTTTCTTGCGGGATTTAAAAACAGGGTATTTTATTTCTTAACAATACAATTTTACATTATGTATCTTCTTATTTCTATTGGACACAATTATATAATATAATTAAAATTATATTATTGTGTAACCTTATTTCTACTTATTTATTTTAATTACCTTTTTTACAATTTTTATGCTATATTCTAAAAACTTATATCTAAAATTCTTGTCTGCTATTATATTTGCTAGATTATTTACATTTAAACTTTCCCCCGTTAAATTTACAAAATTGTGACGTTCCATTCCGAATCTGGGGCAGCAGGTGATTATATGTAGCAGGGTCTCTTCTACCTCGGGGTCGCAAGGGCACGACGGACTCTCCTTACACTTGAAACGATGCAAGTATGAGGAGAACCCGCCGTGTCCCGTGAATATTTGAACTGTGGTGGGGCAAAGGTCTATTTTTGTAATTATTCTGTAGGCATTTATCGCATTTGGAAAAAAGGTTTTTGTTATTGCGCCTTGTGAGGCCTCCACGTAGCGGCTGTTCCATTCGCAAAGCGAGTCTCTTCTGATTTCTCGCTTCGCGAATGAGACAGGGCAGCTGTCGTATTTTGGCTTCACCTTAAGGTGCAGCGCTGCACTCTTTGCCAATTCGTAGGCTCTCTCATTTCCCTCCATCCCCGCGTGAGCTTTGATCCAAAATAACTTAACTATTTTTTCCAGATTTAAGAGACGGGCTATGTCGTCTCTAATCTGGGCTGCGAGGGGATGGGGGGAAGTGAGATTAGTAACAGTTTCAAGGGCAGCGCGCGAGTCGCTGAAAATGCTGCAACTGGGTTGCAGCCTCTCCAGCGCCTCGCCCGTCGCCGCCGCCAGAGCGAGCAGTTCTGCCTGGTAGACGGTGCAGCATTTATCCAGCCTCAGTTTACGGGTGCAAATTTCTGTGTCGCCGATTCTGATGGAAAGTGCGGCGCCCACCTTCCCTTGGATTTTGCTCCCGTCCGTAAAGATGTTTAGGTGGGTGTCGAGGTTCTGGTTAAGTGCTGCTCCGTCCTCCAAGCAGGTGAATTTGAGCTCCGTCCGCAATACCGGGTGTGGCGTGGCTGTGTATGGGACTGGCGTCTCAATCTCTCGATCTCCTATTACTCGCTGGGTGTGACCTTTCCTTACTCTATAAAGCAAGGCTGCTTCCCTGACTCTAATGTCCAGTGGAAGCAACCCAGCGAGTAGTAGCGCCGAGTTGAGTGAGACCGTTTTGTACGCTTTTATTATTTTTTGCGCGAAGCCACGCTGTACTGTGTCGAGCTCTCTGCGGATGTTCAGCTTAGCAGTGGCAGGAGCCCATGCGCTGGCCGCGTACATAATCGTGGGCTCTACCACTGCTGTGTAAATTGTTTTTATTATTTCCGGCTGCAGGCCCCAGCTCACTTTGGCCGTTCGGGACAGTTGGTTGTAAAACCTGAGTGCCTTACGGCAGACGTTCGCTGCGTGCGAGTTAAAGGTGAGCTTGTCGTCGATGGTGAGACCGAGCAGTTTGATCTCTTTTGACAGACCAATGTCGATCCCGCCCATGCTAAGGCGCGGGGAGTCATACTTTAGTTTGCGCGTGATCACCATTGCCATGGTCTTGTGAGGCGCAAACTTCAGTTTGTTACGGACTCCCCACGCCCGAACATGTTCGAGTGCGGCATTGGCCCGTCTCTCGATCTCCAACGCCGTCTGACCATCGAAGACAAGCACCACATCGTCCGCGAACGCCTGCACGTAGTCTCCCTTATGCTCTAGGTCCTGTAGAAGAGGGTCCAGAAGCAAATTCCATAGGATGGGGCCACCGATTGACCCCTGCACACACCCTTTTTCCGCGTGCCTCGCGTGCTCCTCTCCAGCGTAACGGACCTTGACTCTTCTGTTGTGGAGATAGCTGTCGATCACTCGCCTCAAATTCACCGGACACTTCTCCTCCGCCAGTCTGACTCTAATGGCCGGCCACCATGCGCTATCGAAGGCGCCCTCTATATCCAGCGACACTAGTGTCAACATCCGCTTTTGTTCCAACTTAGCGTCTATGTGTTGCATTAGGTTATAGAGGGCGTCTTCGGTGCTTCTTTGGGGCATGAATCCGTACTGGCGAAGGCTAAGCCTCGGCACTAGATGGAACTTGATGCGGTTGACCAGCAGCTTCTCGTAGATCTTTCCCAGCACTGGGAGGAGCCCGATAGGCCTATACGACTTTGGGGTGGTGTATGTGTCCTTTCCGGGCTTCCTTAGTATGATCACGGTGGCCTCCTTCCAGGGATCCGGGAAATGCGCGTATTCTAGGCATTTGTTGACGATTGCCAAGAACAATTTTGGGTCACTGCCTATCGCTTCCGCGCATATATCGACCGTGAAGCCATCGGCTCCGGGGGCTTTCTTTGGGTTGAAGGCTAGTACTGCAGCTTTGAGTTCGGTCTCGGTGAACGGTGGATCGCAAGTCTCAGCTTGTTGTCTTCCGTTCACCATCTCCGCTTCTGCCCTTATTCTGCGATGGTCGGTGTTGTCGCTTTCTGCGCGGTCCTCCGGATAAAATGTTTCCGCTAGTTCTTTCGCAGATCCTTTGGCGTCCAGCACTTTGCCTTCAATCTGGAGTGGCTCGTCTTCTACCCTTTTCCTGGTCCTACCTATTACCCTATATACTCCCTCCCAGACTCCCTCCCTGTCCTGCTTGCTACAAAAGTCCCTCCAACTCTGCACTCTTGCCTTCTCCGCCTCCATCTCATATTCTTCTTTCTTTTTCAGGTACTCTTCGACGACTCTCGCTCTCCGGACTGGTGCGGTGCCCTTGATCCTTCGCTTCCTGGTGGCGACTTCCCTCTTCAGCTGTGCGAGCTCTTCGGTCCACCACGGGATGGTAAGTGTTTGTGTGTGTTTTTTAGCTGGTATGGTTTGTGTGCATGCGTGTGTGATTGCTTGTGTGTATGTGTGTATGACTGCTTCTATCTGTTGCGTGTTGTGTATGTGCTCTACTTCTGTGAGTGTGAGGTGGTGGTCTGCTTTAAATTGGTCCAATTTCTCACGAAATTGGGCCCAATTCGCTTTCTTTGTATTGTAGAGTCTGGTTGTACGTGTGATCTGTGTTCCGTGTGCTTTGTGTAACTGTATGTTGAGTGTGATGCCGTTATGGTCCGAGCTCGTCATGCCTTCCACAACGGTCCATCGCTCCACCAGGGTGAGCATGTCTTCCGAACAGACCGTGATGTCTACGTGGCTGGTGTATCTGCGGTCACCTCTCACCGTGTCGAAAGTTGGCGTTGAGCCGTCGTTGAGTACCTGCAGCCCATGTTCGTCGATGAAGCTCATGAGGTCTTCCCCTCTGGAGTTTGTCCTGGCGCTTCCCCACCAGATGTTCCAGGAGTTGGCGTCTCCTCCTATGATCAGCCTAATTGGTCCAAGCTCGTTGATGATCTTGGTCAGGTGGTCGAGATACGGTTCCAATGGCCGGTCACCTTCCAGGTATATGGAGACCAGGTTAATTTTCCAGGCGGTTGTTTTGATCCCCAGCACGGCGATGTTTTTGGTGGTGAGCTGCGGGTATTGAACTACGTCTAGGGTAGAGTCTAGAACAGCTATCGCCGCCTTCACTATCTCGCCCTGTTCTGGGTTCTGGTAGATCCTGGCGCCAGAGTATCCTTTCAATCGCTGTTGTGACCCCACGTACGGTTCTTGTAGGAGGAGGACTGCTGCCCCAGACTTCGCGGCTTCGATGAAGACTTCGTCTGTCGCTAACTGCTGCTTCCTAAGGTTTGCCTGTATGATCTTATACAGGACGCCCTCAGCAATACGCCACGGTGGATCTCGCAAGTGCCTCCCACTTGCGCCTCACCGGACACTCATTGCTGAACGCGCCATGGTCTGTCCTCGTAGCCTTGGTCTTGATGCAGTTTACACAGCAGGGAGTGACGTCGCTCATCCAGTCCGGGCACTCCGACTTGAGGTGTGCACCACCGCAGTGACTGCACACATCGACTGCTTCGGTGCAGAACCGCCGCCCATGTCCGTACCCTAGGCAGCGCGAGCATTGTACTAGGGGGGACTGGTCCGCGACTCTGATCCTCTGCATATCGATGTATACAGTACCCGCGCTTGTGAGGCACTGCCACAGTCGGGGCGACACCTTGATGACGATGTGGGAGGTGAGTGGGTTCCTCGCTTTGCGGCGGAAGCGTATCTCCATGCGGTCGTCCTCGCCGCTCACTTCCCTCAGCAGGTGTCCGTTCTGGGTGCGGATGGCTTTGATGATGTCCTCATCCGTGTGGTGTTGTAGGACTCCGTAGAGGATAACAAGCGGGTCTTTGTTCTTAATATCCTCCACGTTAAGCTGCTCGTCCCTTTCCGCCAGCTTTTTCTTGACCTTTTTCAGTTCTTCCTCGTCCTGGCATCCCACAATTATCTTCCTGTCCTTTGCTTTCCTGATTTTGTCAATCTTCGTGCCCTCTTCCGCTGCGTTCACTACCTTTCTGATCTTTTCGAATACCTGGTCCCCTGTATCCTGGTCGTTTTTCGAGGATATTATGATAGAGTGCATGGCCGTGCTTTCTAGAGGCTGTTTCAGGAAGCTCGCGGTTACACTCGCGTAGGAGCCTCTGTTCGTGAAGGTCTCCTGCTGGATCTTGATGGTTTCTGCCAGCTTCTCCATTTCCTTCTTGTGGTCCTCAAGTAACCTTCCATGCTCTACTATCTTTCTGATTAATTCGTCCTCTTTCTCCCTCCTCCTTTCCTCTCCTTCCCTGTCCTTTTCGTTCGTTCTTTCTTCTGCCTTCGGTGGCTCGTTCTCTTGTTGTGGTTGTTTTCCAAGGTCGCTTGCTTTCTGTCCTTTCCCTTTGACATTTTCCGATTCTTTCACCAGCTGGTAGAGTCTGTCTATTGCCTGCGTTACCTCGGTTTTTATCTCAGTTTTTATGTTCCTCGAGTTGCCTAGGTGTAGTTTGGCCTTTGTAACGCAGGCTCTTGCTTCCGACAGCCGGTCTTGTTGTTTGACTCCCTGTCGGGGTGAGCATCCCGCGGTCTCCGTCGATGGTTTTCTGGTCGATGTCGTCGATGTCGACGTCGACGGTTTGCTCTCTTGCGAGAGTGTCCCTTTCGGTTTAGGTTTCTGGGGTTCCGCGGGTTTTGCTTTCTTCGGGGAGACTTGGGTTTTTGGGGTTGTCTCAGACTTCCCTGATTCCCATTCTCCTATGCTTCTCCTGACACTCGGAGCTCTAGGCTCTGAGTCTTTGGGTAGGACCTGCGTCGTTTTAGGGTTAGGGGAGGCGGGGGACACCTCGTCTACTTTCTTGGTTCCTTTTGCGGGGGTGCGGAAGCCAAACATCTTATGGCTTGTCAGGGGAACGCGTCAATAAAAATAAAGTAAAATAAGGTTTGTAAAAGTTGTATAAAATAAATGTGTATATGTGAGTTCGTCAAGCGAAATTTTTTGGCTCTACGTAGAGTCCGTGTCCGTGCAGAAAATTGGTGTTCAAACGGTGTCAGATAGGTGGTTGTCAATTTTGAGAGTGCTAATGCCACAGATTCCAACGGAACGGTACTTTTCAAGTTGAGTAAAAATATAAAATTTCGAATTGCGAAGAAAAAATTTTTTGGCTCTACGTAGAGTCCGTCTTCGTCCACGGTTCGGTAGCCCTTGTTCTAGCAAATACAATAGAAAAAGTCCCGTTCAAATTGGACAAGTGTTTTAGAAGATACGGAACTTTGAGATTTTTAAAGATGGCGGCCAAGATGGCTGTCAGATTTTTAAAAGCCCGCTGTGGGCTCAATTTAAGCTTAAAATACTAAGTGTTTGGGGTTTCTGAGCCGGGCCCGTCGAGCCCTGTCCCTTTATGTGGTCAAAATGATAATCTAGAGTCGAACTCTAAGTAGAGTCCGTAGTCAGCTAAAGGGACAGCCTTTACTCAGGCAAGTCCAACACAGAAATCCCCATTCAATTCTAACAAGAAACAAAGAAGTTATGGGCTGTCAAATTTTTCCAAGATGGCGGCCAGTATGGCCGACCTTTGTCCAACTTTGGCAAATCTCAACCGAAATGGTCTGAGTATGGGGTCGTTTGAAAGGTATTTTGAGTACCAATTCAATGAGCTAGGTTTCAAAACAAAACCCTGCCCCCCCGATTTTTAAAATACAAAAAACACCAAAAATATAACAAAATTTCAATTAAAAATCCAAAAATAGAGCTACGAGTATAGGACAAAGACTAATTGTACTTGGAATAATATTATCTAAATATTCTAATTAAAACTTATTTGCTAATACAATTATTTCAGGCACCTCGTGGTTACCTCAAAATTTTAAAAATTAATTACTCGAAAACTAGTTGATAAATGTGTATCCAATTTTTTTATAGTGGCAGAAGGCCTTAAAAGGTATCTAAAAAGAATTTAAAAAGTATAGCTAAAAGATCTTTTTACAAAGATACAAATTTTTGAATTTTACAAAATTTTGAAAATGCTATAACTACGCGAAAACTTAACTTTAAGAAATTCTGGAGGTGCCTCCGTGTCCTCCGCAATGGCGCCCGGCTGCTCCAATTGTCAATTTGGTTCCAGCTGTTCTGGATCTGTGGCCTCGTGGCCACGTGGTACTTGTTTTTTTGGTCTTTTCTCAGCCGTGGGTGGCGAGAAAAATCCAAAAGTAGGCTCGTTCGAAAGGGCCCCCGAAGGCCTTCCTCGGGGTATATTAAAAATATAGGGTCGTCGCTGCAGAAGCCGAGATATTTCGGCTTTAAGTTTCAAAATTTTGAAAAATATCACTTTTCACTCAATAACTTCGCGAAAAATTCGCGTATCACTGCGCGGTTTTCACTACAAGGTGCGCCTTGCCGAGACGCAACTTTTGGTGTATCGCACTGGTATTTTTGCGCACTTTGGACTATTTTTATGATTTTTCCCGTGCGGAGCGGCCAATTTTCGTGGCGCTTTCGATGGCGTTTTTTTTTTGGTTAGGTTAGGTTAGGTTAGGTTAGGTTAGGTTAGGTTAGGTTAGGTTAGGTTAGGTTAGGTTAGGTTAGGTTAGGTTAGGTTAGGTTAGGTTAGGTTTTTTTTTTTTTTTTTTTTTTTTTCCTGTCCGGGCGCTAAGGCCCGGCCCGCGAGCTATCCTGTCCGGGAGCGCCTTGTCCCGGCCCGCGAGCTAACCTACCCCTGACATGATCAGGGACTTTGTATACAATGCAAGGATTAGGGACTGGTGTTTTTATTTATTGCTAAGAACTAAGGGTTTTCTTTATTTGGGTGATTGGGAAAGCTTATTCTATTACATTTTCTTACTTTAGTTATAATATTCTTAATTTAAGGTTTTTCTATTTTTAGTTTATGCTATACAACTTATGTTTATCCCTAGTTTTGTATTCTTATTTTATTTACAATATTATTTACTGCTGATGTTATATATATTTTAAAATATACATATTCAACAAACTTATCTATCTTTATTTCTACTTATTACAGTATTACAGATTTTTATACAATAGTCTAGAAACAAGTCTCTTACACTGTTGTTTTTCATAATGTCACTTACATTTTGCGGTGATATTTGGGTTTCTATTCTGTGTTCGGCCTCATACCTCTCTCTACCAAAAACGGGACATTCAAATAATATGTGCTGGATGGTTTCCTGACTATCAGGTTCACAAATACACGATGGATTCTCTTTACATTTGAACCGTGTCAAGTATTCAGAGAATCCACCGTGTCCTGTCATGATTTGAGTCAGTACACTGTTTGGTCTTATTGTTTTAATAATTTTGAAGGCTTCGTTTGCGTCGGGAAGGAACAGTTTGGTTACCGCGGCTGTTTCTCCAGCGTTATACCTATTGCCCCATTCGATTTTGGTCTTTGACCGAATTTCTCTTTTAATAAAAGAGGCTGGGCATCGCTCGTAGTGAGGCTTCGTTTTCATCTTTAGGGCTGCATCCTTTGCCAGAGTGTCTGCTCGCTCGTTACCTTCCAAACCAGCGTGTGCTTTAATCCAAAATAAAAACACAGTTTTACTTTGGTCTTTAGCCACTCTTAAGTTTTTCCGTACTTCCACTGCAAGAGGGTTTAAAGAGGCGTGGTTTGTTACGGTTTCGAGCGAGGACCTAGAGTCACTATAGATGGCAAAACTTGTTTCAGGGATGTTAAGGATCTCCCTGGTAGCCTTGCATATTGCCAGTAATTCAGCCTGGTAGACGGTGCAGTAGGACGACAGCTTCAATTTATGGGTTTTAGTCTCGGCAGACATATTCCATACGGATAATGCCGCTCCAACCTTACCCTCAATCTTGCTGCCGTCCGTGAACATTCGGATTGCGTAACCGCTGTGAATGTTCACCTGCTCTTGGTCTTCCAGGCATACGAATTCCAGGCTCATATCTTCAGCTGGATGGGGAGAATCCACCGATGACACCATCTTCTCTATTTCCCTATCTCCTAGTGTCGGCTGGGGGACTCCTCTCTTTGCCTCATACAGGGCGGCTGCCTCCTGTATTCTGAGGTCGAGAGGCAGGATTCCAGCCAGCACTAGTGCCGAGTTTAGGGAAACAGTTTTATATGACTTGCACATTTTTTGTGCGAAGCCCCTCTGGACAGTGTCCAGTTGCTTCCTCACTCCTAACTTACGAGCCGACGGTGCCCAGACACTGGCAGCATACATGATAACTGGCTCGACTACTGCCATATATATTGTGCGTATGACCTCTGGATGGAGGCCCCAACTGATCTTGGCGGCTCTCGATAGCTGCTTGTACACGTTCAATGCCTTCTTGCATACGTTTGATACATGGCTATTGAACGTGAGTTTGCTGTCTATCGTGAGCCCCAGTATTTTGATCTCCTGAGCCATGCAGATGTCAATCCCGCCCATGCTCAGGCGTGGGGTGTCATACTTCAGTTTTCTCGTTATCACCATGGCGTTGGTCTTCTGCGGAGCAAACTTAAGTTTGTTTTGGACACCCCACTTCTGAACATGCGCGAGAGTGGCATTTGCCTGTCTCTCCACCTCCAGCGCCGTATCTCCGTCAAAGACCATGACGACGTCATCAGCAAAGGCCTGGCAGTAGTCTCCTCGTTTCTCCAGTGTCTTCAGCAAAGGGTCCAGGATCAGATTCCAGAGAATCGGTCCACCTATGGATCCCTGGACGCAGCCCTTGGTGGTATGTCTGCAAATTTCTTCTCCTGCATACCTGACGAACACCTTTCTACTGTCTAGGTAGCTGTCCATTAACCTCCTGATATTTATAGGACAGTTCTCCTCCGCTAAACGGACTCTAATGACGGGCCACCAAGCACTGTCAAAGGCGCCCTCTATATCCAGAGACACCAGGGTTACAAGTCTCTTCTGGTCCAGCTTGCTGCGTATATGTTTGACAAGGGCATAGAGGGCGTCCTCAGTGCTTTTTTGTGGCATGAAGCCGTATTGGCAGGTGCTGATGTTTGGGAGGATGTGCCACTTCACTCTGTTTACCATCATTTTCTCCAGGATTTTCCCCATCACTGGCAACAACCCTATGGGCCTGTACGATTTCGCTTCCGTGTAGTTTCCTCTTCCTGGTTTTCGAAGTACTACCACGGTCGCTGCTTTCCAGGTGTTTGGAAAGTGCCCTTGCTCCAGGCATTTGTTCGCCAGTGACAGGTAGAGTCCCGGATCCTGTGTGATTGCATGTTTGCAGATGTCTGCGGTCAATCCATCCGCACCTGGGGCTTTCTTAGGATTGAAGCTGTTCACAGCTCTCTTTACCTCTTCAGCGGTAAATGGAGGGTCATGATTTCCAGCATGCTCCAATCCATTTACTTGGTCGGCTTTTTGTCTTTGTAGCTTGTGATCCTCGTTGTCCGTGTCCGTGTTATCGCACGGGTAGAAAGTTTCGGCCAGCAAAGTGGCGGACTCTTTTGCAGTAAGCGCTTTACCCTCCTTAACCAAGGGTAAGTCCTCTTGCCTTTTGGCCGTCCTACCTATCACCCGGTATATCCCCTCCCACATACCTTCCCTATCCTGCTTCTCACAGAACCTTTTCCAACTGGCTGTCTGTTCATGCTTCGCCAAAAGCTCATACTGTTCTTTCTTTCGCAGGTACTCTTCGATGACACCGTTCCTACGGATCGGCGCTGCGCAACGGATTCTACGCTTCCTCGTGCGGACTTCCCTCTTCAGCTTGGCGAGTTCTTCCGTCCACCACGGTATGGTAAGTACCTTTTTTGTTTTTAATTTCGGGATACTGCTATTACATGTTTTTGCTATCGCTTCTATATATGCTTCTACTTTTCCCTCTAATTCTATTTTATTGCTTATTTTTAATATCTCTTCTTTTGTAATTTTGTTTTCAACTAACAAATGGGCCAGTTTCTCATGAAACTGGACCCAATTTGCTTTTTTGCTGTGATAAATTCTGGTTGTTCTTTTGACACTAACTCCCTTTGCTTTTAATAACCTAATTTTAAAAATAATAACATTGTGGTCGGAACTCGTCAAGCCTTTCTCCACTCTCCAGTCCTCTATCAATTCCAGCATATCCAGTGCGCAGGCCGTCACATCGATGAAACTAGTCAGACTCCTCCCTCCTCTGACCGTGTCGAAAGTTGGCGTGTTTCCTTCGTTGAGTACCTGCATTTCCAATTCCTCTAGGGTTCCAGCCATCTCTTCTCCTCTATCATCTTGTTCCGGGCTTCCCCACCATGAGCTTTTGGCGTTAGCATCTCCACCCATGAGGATCCTGCGTACTCCGGCATGGCGTTTTATTTTGCTTAGGTGGTCTAAGTATGGTTGGATCGGCTCCGTTGGTTCGAAGTAGTATGAGACCACCAGGACCTCCCAGGCACTTGTCCGTAGTTTTACCACCACGATGTTGTTGGTGGTAAAGTCCGGGCATAAAATGGCATCCACATCGTCATCAAATACAGCGACAGCTGCTTTTGTGGTGCCATCTAACTGATTTATGTTCTGGAAGATCCTGGCCGTCCCGTAGTTCTTCATCCTACCAATCGATCCAACATATGGCTCTTGAAGCAGCGCAACTGCTACTTTCAAGTGGTTTGCCTCAAGCATAATTTCATCAGTTGCCAGTGCCTTTCGTTGCAAGTTTGCTTGGGCTACGACGTAAACAGTTTCGCTGCTAGAAGAGTTTTTGACGCCCGGGACCACCTTAGCAATACGCTATCTTAGCCCTAGCTAGGGCTTCCCACTTGCGACGAATAGGGCATTCGCCGCTGAAGGCATTATGGTCTGCCCTGTCAAGCTTGGCTTGTCTACAGTTCGTGCAAGATGGGACCTCACCGTTTCGCCATTCAGGGCAGTCATCCCTCAGGTGGGGTCCCCCGCAGTGGCAGCACTTTTCTGTCGTCTCTCTGCAGAATCGCCTGCCATGTCCATAACCCAGGCAGAGTGAGCATTGGACGAGTGGCGTTTGATCCGCCACTTTCACTCTCTGTAGATCGATTTTGACTGATTCTGCTTGAACGAGTCGCTGCCATACTTTAGGGGACACCCTCATTACTATGTGATGTGTGTGAGCGTTTCGGGTACGTTTTTTAAACGCAATTTCCATTTTATGATCCCCTAGTTCCCCGAGAGTGCCTGTGTTCTGGTTTTTTAGTGCACTGAGGACGTCCTCGTCGCTGTTGTATTTTAGGACGTCCCTGAGGATCACTAGGGGATCTTTGTTTTTCACTTCTTCAACTCTCAGTTCTGTTGTTCCTTGGAGTCTTTCTTTAATCTTTTGTCTTTCTTCTTCTGTCTTACACCCTACTATTACTTTCCTATCCTTTGCCTTTCTGGTTTTTTCCACCGATATTCCGCTCTCTTTGGCGTTAACTGCTTTTCTTATTCTATCCAAGACTTCTTCTCCTGTTTCCTTCTCGTCTACAGCAGTGACCACTACCGAGTGTAGCGCGGTCTGCTCCGGGAACTGCTTCCCGGGGAAGGCCGCTGCTACATCCGCGTATGTTTGGCTCTGCCGTATCTCTTGCTGAGTTTCTAAGGTCTTTTTTAGCTTTTCCATCTTTTCGTTATTTTCTTGGAGTAGTCTTGTGTGTTCTTCTATCTTTTTCAACAGCTCGCCTTCTTCTTTTGTCTTTACCGGTTGTTTCTCTTCTTCACACCCCTCTAGGCGATCGTTTGTTTGTTTCGGTTGTCTGCTTCCTTTTACCATCCCTGTCTCTTTTACTAATTGGTACAGGCGGTCTATAGCCTGTGTGACCTCTGCTTTGATTTCGGTTTTCAAGTTCCGTGAGTTGTTAAGGTGTAATTTGGCCTTGGTCACACAGGCTCTAGCCTCAGCAAGCCTGTCAGAGATTTATAAGGTTAGGTTAGGTTAGGTTAGGTTAGGTTAGGTTAGGTTAGGTTAGGTTAGGTTAGGTTAGGTTAGGTTAGGTTAGGTTAGGTTAGGTTAGGTTAGGTTAGGTTAGGTTAGGTTAGGTTAGGTTAGGTTAGGTTAGGTTAGGTTAGGTTAGGTTAGGTTAGGTTAGGTTAGGTTAGGTTAGGTTAGGTTAGGTTAGGTTAGGTTAGGTTAGGTTAGGTTAGGTTAGGTTAGGTTAGGTTAGGTTAGGTTAGGTTAGGTTAGGTTAGGTTAGGTTAGGTTAGGTTAGGTTAGGTTAGGTTAGGTTAGGTTAGGTTAGGTTAGGTTAGGTTAGGTTAGGTTAGGTTAGGTTAGGTTAGGTTAGGTTAGGTTAGGTTAGGTTAGGTTAGGTTAGGTTAGGTTAGGTTAGGTTAGGTTAGGTTAGGTTAGGTTAGGTTAGGTTAGGTTAGGTTAGGTTAGGTTAGGTTAGGTTAGGTTAGGTTAGGTTAGGTTAGGTTAGGTTAGGTTAGGTTAGGTTAGGTTAGGTTAGGTTAGGTTAGGTTAGGTTAGGTTAGGTTAGGTTAGGTTAGGTTAGGTTAGGTTAGGTTAGGTTAGGTTAGGTTAGGTTAGGTTAGGTTAGGTTAGGTTAGGTTAGGTTAGGTTAGGTTAGGTTAGGTTAGGTTAGGTTAGGTTAGGTTAGGTTAGGTTAGGTTAGGTTAGGTTAGGTTAGGTTAGGTTAGGTTAGGTTAGGTTAGGTTAGGTTAGGTTAGGTTAGGTTAGGTTAGGTTAGGTTAGGTTAGGTTAGGTTAGGTTAGGTTAGGTTAGGTTAGGTTAGGTTAGGTTAGGTTAGGTTAGGTTAGGTTAGGTTAGGTTAGGTTAGGTTAGGTTAGGTTAGGTTAGGTTAGGTTAGGTTAGGTTAGGTTAGGTTAGGTTAGGTTAGGTTAGGTTAGGTTAGGTTAGGTTAGGTTAGGTTAGGTTAGGTTAGGTTAGGTTAGGTTAGGTTAGGTTAGGTTAGGTTAGGTTAGGTTAGGTTAGGTTAGGTTAGGTTAGGTTAGGTTAGGTTAGGTTAGGTTAGGTTAGGTTAGGTTAGGTTAGGTTAGGTTAGGTTAGGTTAGGTTAGGTTAGGTTAGGTTAGGTTAGGTTAGGTTAGGTTAGGTTAGGTTAGGTTAGGTTAGGTTAGGTTAGGTTAGGTTAGGTTAGGTTAGGTTAGGTTAGGTTAGGTTAGGTTAGGTTAGGTTAGGTTAGGTTAGGTTAGGTTAGGTTAGGTTAGGTTAGGTTAGGTTAGGTTAGGTTAGGTTAGGTTAGGTTAGGTTAGGTTAGGTTAGGTTAGGTTAGGTTAGGTTAGGTTAGGTTAGGTTAGGTTAGGTTAGGTTAGGTTAGGTTAGGTTAGGTTAGGTTAGGTTAGGTTAGGTTAGGTTAGGTTAGGTTAGGTTAGGTTAGGTTAGGTTAGGTTAGGTTAGGTTAGGTTAGGTTAGGTTAGGTTAGGTTAGGTTAGGTTAGGTTAGGTTAGGTTAGGTTAGGTTAGGTTAGGTTAGGTTAGGTTAGGTTAGGTTAGGTTAGGTTAGGTTAGGTTAGGTTAGGTTAGGTTAGGTTAGGTTAGGTTAGGTTAGGTTAGGTTAGGTTAGGTTAGGTTAGGTTAGGTTAGGTTAGGTTAGGTTAGGTTAGGTTAGGTTAGGTTAGGTTAGGTTAGGTTAGGTTAGGTTAGGTTAGGTTAGGTTAGGTTAGGTTAGGTTAGGTTAGGTTAGGTTAGGTTAGGTTAGGTTAGGTTAGGTTAGGTTAGGTTAGGTTAGGTTAGGTTAGGTTAGGTTAGGTTAGGTTAGGTTAGGTTAGGTTAGGTTAGGTTAGGTTAGGTTAGGTTAGGTTAGGTTAGGTTAGGTTAGGTTAGGTTAGGTTAGGTTAGGTTAGGTTAGGTTAGGTTAGGTTAGGTTAGGTTAGGTTAGGTTAGGTTAGGTTAGGTTAGGTTAGGTTAGGTTAGGTTAGGTTAGGTTAGGTTAGGTTAGGTTAGGTTAGGTTAGGTTAGGTTAGGTTAGGTTAGGTTAGGTTAGGTTAGGTTAGGTTAGGTTAGGTTAGGTTAGGTTAGGTTAGGTTAGGTTAGGTTAGGTTAGGTTAGGTTAGGTTAGGTTAGGTTAGGTTAGGTTAGGTTAGGTTAGGTTAGGTTAGGTTAGGTTAGGTTAGGTTAGGTTAGGTTAGGTTAGGTTAGGTTAGGTTAGGTTAGGTTAGGTTAGGTTAGGTTAGGTTAGGTTAGGTTAGGTTAGGTTAGGTTAGGTTAGGTTAGGTTAGGTTAGGTTAGGTTAGGTTAGGTTAGGTTAGGTTAGGTTAGGTTAGGTTAGGTTAGGTTAGGTTAGGTTAGGTTAGGTTAGGTTAGGTTAGGTTAGGTTAGGTTAGGTTAGGTTAGGTTAGGTTAGGTTAGGTTAGGTTAGGTTAGGTTAGGTTAGGTTAGGTTAGGTTAGGTTAGGTTAGGTTAGGTTAGGTTAGGTTAGGTTAGGTTAGGTTAGGTTAGGTTAGGTTAGGTTAGGTTAGGTTAGGTTAGGTTAGGTTAGGTTAGGTTAGGTTAGGTTAGGTTAGGTTAGGTTAGGTTAGGTTAGGTTAGGTTAGGTTAGGTTAGGTTAGGTTAGGTTAGGTTAGGTTAGGTTAGGTTAGGTTAGGTTAGGTTAGGTTAGGTTAGGTTAGGTTAGGTTAGGTTAGGTTAGGTTAGGTTAGGTTAGGTTAGGTTAGGTTAGGTTAGGTTAGGTTAGGTTAGGTTAGGTTAGGTTAGGTTAGGTTAGGTTAGGTTAGGTTAGGTTAGGTTAGGTTAGGTTAGGTTAGGTTAGGTTAGGTTAGGTTAGGTTAGGTTAGGTTAGGTTAGGTTAGGTTAGGTTAGGTTAGGTTAGGTTAGGTTAGGTTAGGTTAGGTTAGGTTAGGTTAGGTTAGGTTAGGTTAGGTTAGGTTAGGTTAGGTTAGGTTAGGTTAGGTTAGGTTAGGTTAGGTTAGGTTAGGTTAGGTTAGGTTAGGTTAGGTTAGGTTAGGTTAGGTTAGGTTAGGTTAGGTTAGGTTAGGTTAGGTTAGGTTAGGTTAGGTTAGGTTAGGTTAGGTTAGGTTAGGTTAGGTTAGGTTAGGTTAGGTTAGGTTAGGTTAGGTTAGGTTAGGTTAGGTTAGGTTAGGTTAGGTTAGGTTAGGTTAGGTTAGGTTAGGTTAGGTTAGGTTAGGTTAGGTTAGGTTAGGTTAGGTTAGGTTAGGTTAGGTTAGGTTAGGTTAGGTTAGGTTAGGTTAGGTTAGGTTAGGTTAGGTTAGGTTAGGTTAGGTTAGGTTAGGTTAGGTTAGGTTAGGTTAGGTTAGGTTAGGTTAGGTTAGGTTAGGTTAGGTTAGGTTAGGTTAGGTTAGGTTAGGTTAGGTTAGGTTAGGTTAGGTTAGGTTAGGTTAGGTTAGGTTAGGTTAGGTTAGGTTAGGTTAGGTTAGGTTAGGTTAGGTTAGGTTAGGTTAGGTTAGGTTAGGTTAGGTTAGGTTAGGTTAGGTTAGGTTAGGTTAGGTTAGGTTAGGTTAGGTTAGGTTAGGTTAGGTTAGGTTAGGTTAGGTTAGGTTAGGTTAGGTTAGGTTAGGTTAGGTTAGGTTAGGTTAGGTTAGGTTAGGTTAGGTTAGGTTAGGTTAGGTTAGGTTAGGTTAGGTTAGGTTAGGTTAGGTTAGGTTAGGTTAGGTTAGGTTAGGTTAGGTTAGGTTAGGTTAGGTTAGGTTAGGTTAGGTTAGGTTAGGTTAGGTTAGGTTAGGTTAGGTTAGGTTAGGTTAGGTTAGGTTAGGTTAGGTTAGGTTAGGTTAGGTTAGGTTAGGTTAGGTTAGGTTAGGTTAGGTTAGGTTAGGTTAGGTTAGGTTAGGTTAGGTTAGGTTAGGTTAGGTTAGGTTAGGTTAGGTTAGGTTAGGTTAGGTTAGGTTAGGTTAGGTTAGGTTAGGTTAGGTTAGGTTAGGTTAGGTTAGGTTAGGTTAGGTTAGGTTAGGTTAGGTTAGGTTAGGTTAGGTTAGGTTAGGTTAGGTTAGGTTAGGTTAGGTTAGGTTAGGTTAGGTTAGGTTAGGTTAGGTTAGGTTAGGTTAGGTTAGGTTAGGTTAGGTTAGGTTAGGTTAGGTTAGGTTAGGTTAGGTTAGGTTAGGTTAGGTTAGGTTAGGTTAGGTTAGGTTAGGTTAGGTTAGGTTAGGTTAGGTTAGGTTAGGTTAGGTTAGGTTAGGTTAGGTTAGGTTAGGTTAGGTTAGGTTAGGTTAGGTTAGGTTAGGTTAGGTTAGGTTAGGTTAGGTTAGGTTAGGTTAGGTTAGGTTAGGTTAGGTTAGGTTAGGTTAGGTTAGGTTAGGTTAGGTTAGGTTAGGTTAGGTTAGGTTAGGTTAGGTTAGGTTAGGTTAGGTTAGGTTAGGTTAGGTTAGGTTAGGTTAGGTTAGGTTAGGTTAGGTTAGGTTAGGTTAGGTTAGGTTAGGTTAGGTTAGGTTAGGTTAGGTTAGGTTAGGTTAGGTTAGGTTAGGTTAGGTTAGGTTAGGTTAGGTTAGGTTAGGTTAGGTTAGGTTAGGTTAGGTTAGGTTAGGTTAGGTTAGGTTAGGTTAGGTTAGGTTAGGTTAGGTTAGGTTAGGTTAGGTTAGGTTAGGTTAGGTTAGGTTAGGTTAGGTTAGGTTAGGTTAGGTTAGGTTAGGTTAGGTTAGGTTAGGTTAGGTTAGGTTAGGTTAGGTTAGGTTAGGTTAGGTTAGGTTAGGTTAGGTTAGGTTAGGTTAGGTTAGGTTAGGTTAGGTTAGGTTAGGTTAGGTTAGGTTAGGTTAGGTTAGGTTAGGTTAGGTTAGGTTAGGTTAGGTTAGGTTAGGTTAGGTTAGGTTAGG